>OX243812.1:43521008-44173508 GCA_945859605.1 Lumbricus rubellus | reverse complement strand
TTTGTCCTCTATTTGTTCAGCAACTGTCTCCAAAGGTTTGCTGCTAATGACAGATGATGATGACGAAGAGATACCAGAAGAAATACTGTTTGGAATCTGAAGTTTAACCACATGATGAAGTGTTTCGATCCACCTGTTAAAAAGAATAAGCACATGCATATATAGATTGTTCTTATATGATGTTCCCGCAGTGCGTTTGTAGGTGGTTCAATAAAGTACTTACATTTCAGCCACAGCAAATATTTGTGAGAACAAAAGAAACTCACCAGTAATGTAAATGTAATGTAAATCTTCGAGAATTTCTCAGCGCCCACAAAAGCCACGTCAGGGAGACCAGCTTATCACCGGCGCTATATCAAATCAAGTTCGCAATAGCCAGAGCTGTCGTTTCCGTTCTGGTGCCAGGTCAAAATCCGGGGAGGTCAAGCCAAGGAGACAGCGTGGTGCTACGGTGGTTGTTGGTTATGGCAGTAGTTGAGTGATGAAAACTGATTGGAATCTGGATAGAATAGCTTGAAGAGTTCGGTTTTCAGTCGTGAATGGAAAGCAGCAGAGGTGGAGGAGAGGTTGAATTTGGAGGGGGATTGGGGAGATAGGAGGATGAGTGAACATGCGGAGGTATGTTGGGAGTCCGTTCCAAAAAGCTGGTGCAGCATAGATTGAGGAGCGGTTACAGAATTTCAGAGAGGATGATACTGGAGAGATACGAGAGAGAGAAAGATAAGATGATGAGCGAGTAGACCTGGGCGATAGGATAGTGATTAGTTGACGAATGTAGGAGGGCTGAGAGGTTTGAAAACCGTTGTAGGTAAGAGATAGAATTTTGTAGGCCTAATGGATGCACTGAGGGACTTTTAGCCAATGAAGAGACTTGAGAACAGGGGTTATGTGATGATGTTTGGGAGTCTTAGTTACTGCGCTGGCAAGAGCATTGTTTGTAGGCGTTTAATTTGAAGAGAATCTATTTTATGGAAGAGTGAATTACAGTAATCTAGTTTAGAGTGAACTATTGAAGTGGCTATTGTGCATGCGGTCGAGAATTGGGTGCAGTCGGCGAAGGTCGCGGATATGCATGTAGCAGGTAAGGGATAGCTGGGTGATATGGTAGGAAAAAGTAAGGTTTTTATCGAAAATTATTCCAGTAAATGCCTCTTCCATACCAAACCAGAAATAGCTTTAGCCAACCAGGTTTTATGATAATATGCAGGATGGGATGTGAGGTAAGCCTACATGTTCTCAACAATTAGCTTTCCCAATGCAAACAATTATGGTTCAGGAGTACTGTACTACTATGAACAATTCAATGTAGTGTAAGGATTGCAAACCTCTTCCTCTGTGATTCATCATCCGCCTGAAAGTAATAGGTTTTGCTTGAAGCACGATCCACGAGACGAGGTTTAGTCAGACTGAATACAAAATCCCTCTGCTGAACTTCATCACTCTTCTCTACTGATTTCACATCAAAGCCAGGCAGGGGCACTGACGTATGTGCAATGACATCCTACAACAAAAGCTGTATGTATTATATTGTCATGTATTTTTAAATATATATATATATACATATAAAGTGCCCCTCATAGTGGACACCAATCAGAGGTGCTCCCAGTGCAAAAGATCCAGAGAAAAGAAAGTAGTTCTGAGACAGCAAAAATATGTGCTTCGGGTACTACCGAAGTTTATAATGAAACGGAGAGAGCTGAGTCATTCATATGACTTTATATAAGAGAAAGAAACCTACTCAGTGTTCAAAGTAAGCCTACATGTTAGGTATTACTCAGCCCAACTATCTTGGATAATGGTGACTTACGGTAATATTGCATTCCCAACAAGATCTCTTCCACAGAATGCTTTGTTTGGGCAAAAAAGCGTACATTGAGTATGAGCTTGCAAGGATTTGAGAAATGAAACTATTCAACCAGCCAGTATAGAAGCTATTAAAACTATGGCTTTTCATCATCAAGGTCTTTGGATGAGCTAAGATAACTGCGAATAGGGACGGATCAGGGGAGACCAATCCGGCCATGGCCACCATTGAGAAATTTGCACATGTCACCAGCTATTCTCGTGGGCAAAATGGATGTGGCCTCCCTCCCTACAGGTTCGATGCGATGCAACGTGCAACCAACAGGAAAAGGAGACAGAGAGAAAAGTAATGTATAACTATAAAAAATCATCAGCTATATTGGCGAAAAAATGGTATCTTTTTTAATAAATGGGTTTTTCCGATGCCATGCAACATGCAGCCAACGGGAAAAGGAGACAGAGAGAGAAGTAACATATAACTATAAAAGTCATCAGATTTTTCAGCCAAAGACCGATGAAACAAAAATTTTCGACCCAAGACCTCAAATTTTGGCCTCCCTTCGAAAATTTCTGTATCCGCCCCTGCCTGCCAAGTCCGCTTTGCTGTGTCGCATGACACAGCAAAGCGAGTTCATGCTGGGAATCATCCCTAAACTTCCAGAACTGACCCCCGTTTTGATCGAACTAAATATTGCATTTATTTCAGCACCCTCGTCCAACTGTCACGTGTGACATCTGCATGCAACCTCTTCAAGCGATGCTCGATTTGCCTGGCATGATGTGGCAATCCGAGTCATACTACTTGTCAGACGGAACCGACAGGTGATCTTGGCCATCGACGCATGGGTGTTGAGCAACGCCGTAATCACGTTGCCAAAGCGTGAGGTCATCTCATCTGTGCTGGTGCAAGTCTGAGACAGCCCTTGCAGAGGCAGTTTCCAGTTTCAAATTGGATTTCTAAAACTGAATCAGCTATATTGGCGAAAAAATGGTATCTGACAGGCTTTTTTCAGATCGGCCATGAAGCAATCAGAAGGACCAGACATGCACTCTGGAAAGTTGCAGAGAAAAACCACTGATGGCCTCTCGTCAGCTCTGGTAATGATCATATCATAGGTACATCTGCGATGTGATACAATCATGACAAGAAGCTCTTCCATATTGTATTTCCAATCAGAAAGTTGTAGTCAGTCATTCCAATGCACAAACAACAATAATGCGTCACGATAATTACGGGTACGTTAGGGTGTTAATATCAGATTCTTGAGCAATTCAGTTTTAGAAATCCAATTTGAAACTGGAATTCAGTTTGCTGAATTGGCCTAATTAAAAATTCCCGCAGCATTCCCGCTAATTCCAAGCTGGCAGTGTAAACAAAGATGGCGGCTGCTCGGATTCGTCGACGTTTTGGATGTAAAAGTTAGAGCTTTCACTCGTCTCACTCACTGGTTTTCATTTTCGCTGACAAAAACATTTAGGAAATACGTGACGATGTTGCACTCGAAGTGCTGGGCATCAATACTGTGATAGATACACTTATACGTAAATGGGCTTTGGTAATGCAGCATCACAGATACTATTTATTTCTTGCACTTAATTTGTTCTCACAAAATCTTTAAAATAATAGTCAATAAAACTACATAAATCATCTCCTCTAATATTTATTTTTTTAAATATTTTCAATTATTGGTTTGTAAACAGTAAAAACCGATTTTCACTTTCAGAACTGAAAACCGGATATCCAGTTTTCGTTTAACATCCCAAATTATGTTTGACATTATAAACTAATGCCTTGCCATGGGCGGAGACTTAGGGGAGGACAGCGGGAAACGATCCCCTCCAAAGTTTGTGGTGGGGGGACGGAGATGCTTTTATCCCCCCCCCAATATTTCAGAAATATCATCATAAATTTCTACAGTGTTATCCACTGTTAATCCATAATGAGTATTTTTTCTTAAGATGACAGCTTAAAATGTTACCATTACAATTTGCACATTCAAAATATTTTAAGCAATGGGAGGGGGACATTTATTGAAGATTTATACCGTATTTCTGGGCATTGAAATCATGAATAATTTTGTGAAGATGACAGTTTAAAAAGCTACGATTACAGTGCGGAAATCCAAACAAAATTAAACAATGCAACAATCTGAAATCTGAAGGAACAAAGACTACAAAACGCTGCACTACATGGACATGTAGAAAGAAAAAGAAGCAGAGGTAGACAGCGGAAGACCTGGATAGACAACATCAAAGAAGACCTGAGAAAGAGAAGGGCACCAGCTTAGCCGAGATCGGAGAAACAATGAGAAGCAGAGAAGTCTGGAGAAATTTCATAAAGGCCTCATCGTCATATCGATGACGGAGGAGAAGACAGAAGAATCTGAAGTCTTACTTATTCTATTTTATTTATTTTCTCCCGAACCAAACAAACATTTATACAATTATGGCAATGAACATAATACTTTAACATAATGGTTAAGAAGGGGAGACCCTGAATGGATGGACAATCTCGCTAATAGGAAACCCATTAATTATGTAAAATATATTTTTTTAAACATAATAGCACACGACAAATGCAGGAATTCAAATGCAGGAATTCGAATGCAGGAATATACAAAGATAATTAGGTTGAGAAAAAATTAATTTGCAATTGACATATAGAGTACAATGCAGCTCTAAATTAACACCCCTAAAACAACTCTTAACTAATGACGTAACTAAGGGCTTAACTAAGGGCTTTAAACCATGACAATCAGCATTTAAAACTGAGCAATTTTATTCAGATAACTTAAATTCCTACAATCATAATGGTAATTCAAAAAACTTAAACAAAGTGAAGGTGACATTGATGATGGACTGAGCCGTCGATGCGACGGATCTCATGTCGTGATTAAAGTTCCAGTCCTGGACTGTCAAGTCTGGCCATATTCAGCACGTTGCTTTCTTTGCTTTACGCCGCTGCCGTTTTTGCTTAGCTGCACTATTCTTTGGAGTTCAAATATCTCTGCCGCTTCGTTGCATGTACCGCGCCATTCCGAGCGCTCTGCTGCCAGTCCTTCCAGATCGGTAGCCGATATGCTGCACTTTTTCAGGTTGGCTTTCAGGATGTCTTTGTAACGCTTGTATTGGCCGCCCTGTGCCCGGGTGCCCTGTGCAAGCTGACCGTAAAAGACTTGTTTCGGGATCCGTGAGTCGGCCATGCGTACAACGTGACCGGTCCAGCGGAGCTGTGCTGCTGTTAGCATGGCCTCGATGCCCGTGACGCTACAGCACTCAAGGACCGCCGTGTTGGGAAGAAAGTCCTGCCATCGTATACGAGCTATTCTTCGAAGGCATCTCATATGAAATCGGTCAAGCTGAGCAATGTGCCTGCAATATGGCGTCCATGACTCGCATCCATAGAGAAGCGTCGTCAGCACAACTGCTCTGTAGACTGCGATCTTGGTGGCCAGGTGGATACCATGGTTGTTCCACACGAATCCACAGTCGTCGCGAGAGTCCTCCAAATGCAGCGCTTGCCTTAGCCAGCCTAGCAGCAATCTCCTCGTCAATGTTTGCAGCATTAGAGAGGATGCTGCCGAGGTAGCAGAATTTGTCCACCGCTTTGATAGTCGCACCATTCACTGTGATGACCGGGGGAGTGCTGTTAGTCCTGTTCTCTGTCTGTAGCATGACTTGTTTTCTTTATACTGACGGTGAGTCCGAAGCGACGGGCAGCACATGCAAAGCGATCGAAAAGTTGTTGCGCAGTCATCGGCATAGAGTAGATCACGTATGATCGCTGAAAATACCTTTGTACGAGCCTGAAGCCGTCTCAGGTAAAACACACTTCCGTCTGTTCTAAACTGTATAGGTATACCCATATTGCATCCTCTGTAGGCAACAAGCAACATCATAGAGAAGAAGATGCAGAAGAGCATTGCAGCGATCATGCATCCCTGCTTAAAGGGCGATGATGTTTCACCATTGTCCAGAACCCGGCCCATCATTCCATCGTGCAGGGATTGGATCACATTTATGTACTTCTTAGGGCAGCCGATCTTCTCAAGAATTTTCTATAGGCCCTCTCTGCTGACCGAATCAAATGCCTTTGTTAGATCGATGAAGATCATGTATAGATCTTGGCGTTGTTCCCGACATTTCTCCTGAATCTGTCTGGCAGTGAAGATCATGTCCATGGTGCCACGGCCTGCGCGAAAGCCACATTTACTTTCCGGGAGGGTGTCATTATGAGCAACGTGGGCAGTCAGTCGGTTCAGCAGTATCCGAGCCAGTATTTTACCAGCAACAGATAGCAGGGATATTCCACGGTGATCGTCACAATTGGCGCGATCGCCTTTGCGCTTGAAGATGTGCACGATCAGTGCATCTTTGAAGTCCTGAGGCACAGACTCCTCGTCCCAAATTTGTCTGAACAGCCCTGTCAGGCGGTTCGCAAGCTGGTCGCCGCCGTTTTTATAGATCTCGGATGGAATTGAGTCCCCGCCCGGCGATTTGCCGGATGTCAGCTGCTTGATTGCAGTATGTACCTCATCTAGAGTCGGATACTCACTCATTTGGCTGGCTTCAGCCCACTGCGGGATCTCATCGAGGACCGTGTCATCAAATGACGATGGTTGATTCAGCACCGACTCAAAGTGCTCCGCCCAGCGTTTCAGGATCAACTCACGGTCTGTGATCATGGTGGTGCCGTCCTTGAATCATACAGGTATGGAGCCATTGTCCCGTGGCCCATAGACGGCCGCAGGACTTTCCCAATCGTCACGACGTATACATTCACATTGAGTGGATTAAAGTGAGAAAGGTGTGTGTCGTCCAGTCCCACTCTCTCTTCTCACACAGACGATCGTCCACAGGCACAGAAGCTGAGACATGTGGACCCGAGAGTGTGAGCGCAGCAGGTTGACCAAGTAGGCAGGTTGACCAGTAGGCAGTCAGCAAGCTCTCAGCAGCTACCTGCGGATGCTGTGCTACAGTGCCGCCCTCGCCATTGCCGTGACATGCCGGACTTCAGCCGAGGACACCAAGGCAGTCTTCACATGTTTCCCAGTAGTTTCCAGGGAGAACCACGAGGAGGTATCAGAATGATCTACCAGGTACTACACTGAGAGGCTATACCGGCAGGGAGGGACTTCTACCCCACTGAGGCTGCCCTCCTTTTCACCTCAATGAGATTAGCCTGTGACCGTACATCATTAGCTGTGCAGCTTCAATACTGAGTCTGTTGCGCATCAGTGCTGCTCAGCTTGACCGATTTCATATGAGGTGACATTAATGAAGTCTTAAGCCATGTTCTTTCAGCAAAAGAAATTATGAGAAATTTTGTTGATATCATGGTCAAAAACGTTACTATTGCAAATTTAAAAAAATTGAAGCAATGAGGGGAAATTTTGAAGTCTTAAACCAGGACTATTAGCTCTGAAATGATGGAGCAAATTCATTAAAATGACAGCCTAAAATCCTACCATTGCATCATGGAGATTTTAAAAAATGTCAACATGGGGAACACTTGGAAGCCTTAGACAGGACAATAGCAGTGAAATGATGAACAATTTCACTAAAATGACAGCCTAAAATTCTACCATTGAAGCGTGGAACTGTAAAAAAATTGACATGGGGTGGACATTTTCGAATTCTTAGACTAGGACTATCGGCGCCCAAATGATGAGCAATTTTGTTCAAATGACAGCCTAAAATGCTACCATTGCAGTATGGAGATAAAAAAAATTTGACATGAGACACTTTTGTTTTAAAGTCCTAGACCAGGACTATTAGCACTGAAATTATAAGCAATTTCATCAAATTAGAGCCTAAGTGTGGAAATTCCAAAAACATTCGACATTGGGGTGGGGCGCATCCCCCTGGCCAAACCCCTCCCCTGCACGGCGCTTTGCACCTTGGACCTGGCCCGAACTTTGTTTCTTTTGAGAGCCATGACTCCTTTAAGCACCCTCTTTTGAAATCCAGAATCTCCTTGTCAGCTTTTCAGCAAGTCATCCGGCTGCTCGTCCATCCCCCACAAAGTTCGGGCCAAGTCTCCCCCTATGCCTAATTCCTGATTTCTGCAAAAATGCTATGTGGAATACACAGTAATTGAATCTGTGATCACAAACCTGATGAGCTTTAAATGAGTAAAGAACAAAGTCAGTATGAATTGCAAAAAACTTTCGATTCCAAATCTTCTTGTCACTGCTCATCTGCAAGTATCCACTAAAAACTGAGGGATCAGTCGCATTAACCTGCAATAAGAATCAGAAGATATTACAAATTGCTAAAACAAAAATAAATGAATTTCAGAATTTATGTACAGGTCTGTATCTGAGCTTGTATCAAGTGCATTTGCAAGAACAACTCAAAAGCGCTATGCAAATATAATGCAAAGCACTAGGAAGTTCTTTCACCTATTGTCCACTATGTTTCTTTTGAGAGCCATGATTCCTTTAAGCACCCTCTTTTGAAATCTTTATAAAACTGGTTATAACTGGTTAAAATTTTCATATTTTCCTCACATGCTCTTCATTTTCATTTTAGGCACTTTATGGCTGTTCGGCAGTCTGTTTCATCTTCTGTTTTAACCACTCTGGTTCATGCTTTCATTTGCTCCCGAATTGATTACTGCAATTCCCTTCTCATTGGCCTGCCCAAAGTTCGCTTGTCTTTCACCTCTACAAGTCAGTCCCAAATGTTGTTGCCAGATAAATTGCATGCTTACCACGCTACTCACATATTTCTACTTTCATGTTTGAACAGTTTCATTGGCTTCCGATAACTGTGTGCGTTAAGTTCAAAATCCTCATCTTGGTCTCCAAAGCACAATGTGGTCCATGCTTTTTTAAAGGGAAACTTCTACTGTTTAATGTGGCATCAAATGTAATTTTTTATTTATGCCACAAGCCTGATTTTGTCAGATCGCATCACAAATGATTGGGTTTTATGAGAAAAGTATATTACTGGTTATATTGTATTGTATTTTGTATTAAAACATTTATAACGTGCCTCTACTAGATTTTAGCCATTCAGAGGCATTCCCAGTGCACAAGGCCACGAGAGAAAAAAAGAGGTTTTGAGAAAAGCAAAATGAGGAGAGATTACCAGCTAGAATTTGCGATGGAGTAGATGAGAACAGCATATTCAAAATAGAGAATTGAGGTAAAGGATTGGGACATAGCTGTTCTAGTATGAGGAACTTGAAGATCAAATCTGTTTGAAGAGCGAAGTAGACGATGTGAGGAGGCTGAAAGAGGCCAGTGAATTACATCATTTACATATTTTGAGTATTCTGATCAATTATCTTGATATTTGACAGAGCTATGAATATTTTAGTGTCCAAAAATTCGATATTGCAGTTTTCAAGAAACGCGAGGTAGAGGTGATCACCCTAGTTTCATTTGTTTACTCAGGCTGCCTCTAAATTCTGCTTACTATCATGGCCTGAAAATAATTAGCATAATTTACCGGTATGTGATGGCCATTAGATAGCCCACAGTCTCAGCATTCAGAGGATACCAAGTTCAATACGGGTGAAAGGTTATATGACAGACGGCAATGATTTGAAAATGCATTAAAAAGTTCGATTTTGACACTTTTGAAAGATACAACATTCACAAATAAAATTTATTTAAAATAATCTCTTAAGGATTTGAGCTTTGATATATGTGGTGAATAATTAAATTATCATTGTTTCATACAATATGAAAATGCAGAAAAGTAAAAATCGACATCACCCCAAAATCGACCATTATCTCAAAATGCTATCTTTCGATATTAGCCTGATTTTGTCAGATTGCATCACATTTATTCGTCACTAGCTGTACCCCGTCATGCGTCGCTGTGGCTGAAAAGGCCGTCCAACCCTCCCTCCCTACCTCCCTTCCACTCCCTCCCTCTGTTCCTCCAAAGATTAGTTCTATTAGTCAGAGCAAACATCTGCATAATGGCTGTTAAGCATTAGCCAGCTATTAACACCTTGGGAGTGTTGAGAGTGTTCTAAAAGCAACGAGGAAATCAATGCAACTCATCACTAAATGGCACACACCAATAATTATAATTTAGGCTAAGTGACAGTGAAAATTAAGTGAAAACACTAAAAATGCATTATCGATTTTCAGTGCTTTTTGAGGATATCTGGAAAACTGCATCTAACTAAAAAAGACTCAATTAAAGCTACAGAGACCACAATGAGTCAAGACTGCTCACCTGCAAGACAGCACAAGCCTTATTGCGCCCAGAAATATTATCAGCACTTGGACTGTTGTGTAATCCTAAAGCAGTGGAGCATCTGACACACACACGATGCTCATGGCTTTCATCATATGCCAGCTTTGTTTTGTATGCAGAGCACTTCTTGCAAACGACCTTCATTCATAAGGAAAACAGAAAACAACTACTCAACCAAATTTAATTTTAAAAAACACAACCATACCTTTTGTAATGTTTTTGTAATGACACAGACAGGTACCAAGGAAAATTTCTGTTTGCTAGCCTAAGCTTATACATTAATACCATTATGCGTATGCGGACGTTTCATCAGCGGATGATTCGTCACATGGGCGATTCGTCAAGTGGACGGTTTGTCACACGGACGATTCATCAAGCGGGCGATTCATCTATGGACGATTCATCAGTGGACGATTCATCTAAGGACGATTCGTCAGTGGACGATTCATCTATGGACGATTCGTCAGTGGACAATTCATCACATGGACGATTCATCAAGCGGACGATTCGTCTATGGACAATTCATTAGTGGATGATTCGTCGCATGGACAGAAAGCATGGACATCTATGGACGATTCATCCACCCGTGGTGGATTACAATACGAACTCACGAAAAAAATTCTTGCTGCATGGAAGTCGGATTGATAAAAATAATCATTCCTTAAATATTCTGATGTAAAATAAATACTGTTTTAATAAAAGTTGGGTTGACGAAAAAATAGTTGTTGCTGAAATAGAAGCTGGAACAATAAGAAGCAAAAAGCAGAAGTGCGAACTGTATGAAAGCGCACCACTTTGATCTATTCTATGTTTACATAAGCCTAGATAATTTTTGCTTATACGTCAATCCTGTAGACAGGCTGCAGCCAGTTAGACCTACAGTATAAAGTTGCCTGGCAGTGTGTTATCCAGCACGCCAGTGCCATTCGACCTTTTGATATTCAACATTTATTTTACATCAGAATATTTAAAGAACATATATTTTCATCAATCCGACTTCCATGTAACAAGAATTGTTTTTGTTAGTTCATACTGTAATCCACCACAGGTGGACGAATCGTCCGTGTGACGAATCGTCCATAGACAAATTGTCTGCTTGACGAATCGTCAAAAGACGAATCATCCACTTGATGAATTGTCCATGACGAATTGTCCGCTGATGAATCGTCCAGAAACCACATTATGGTACATCATAAGCTGACCAGATATTGGAAACTAAAAACCGGGACACTTCCATGACAAAATAAATTAGTGATGTTGTCAATAATTAATATAATGCGTAGATACAAATACGCCAGGGCGTTCTACTGTTGACCGGATACTCACTCTCAACCTACTTGCCCAGAAAAGGAGAGAGTTCAGACAGCCTCTTTATGCTGCTTACGTTGACCTGAAAGCAGCATTCGACTCAATCGACCGTGACGCACTCTACAAGCTTTTGAAGATCGCCGGGATACCTGATAAGCTGGTCCTTCTCTTCCGTGGTCTTTATACGGATACCATCAGCTGTGTTCGGTGTGAGGGAGATACCAGTGGCTGGTTTCAGATTAATTCGGAGGTTCGACAAGGCTGTATCCTGGCTCCGGACATGTTCGACGTAGCCATGGATAGAGTTGTGGGGAGGACGGTTGCCAGGGCTATGCCTGGAGCTGATATCGGCGAAGCTGCATTCACTGACTTTGATTTCGCCGACGATGTATCTCTATTGACCCAAATTTATGATCTTCTGGCATCAACCCTTACAATCGTCGACGAGGAGGCATCAGAGTTGGGTCTACACGTCAATTGGCAGAAAACAAAGGTGCAGAGTCTGAGCGATTTCCTTCCTCCGCCTTCGGACATCATGGTTGAGGGGGAGGTGGTCGAGTGTGTTGAGGGCTTCAACTATTTGGGCGTGCTCACTGATGAGTCCTGTCGGAGCACCCCGGAGATTTCAAGACGACTGGGAATGGCAAGCGGAACATTTGGATCCCTAAAAAATAACATCTGGTCCACTCGTATCAGCCTCAGTACCAAGATAAGACTATTCAACTCATATGTCATACCAGTTCTCCTCTACGGCTCTGAAACATGGTCCTTCGGAAGGCGGGATCAGCTGCGCCTAGACGCATTTGGCACTAAGTGCTTGAGGGCCTTATGCGGCATCAAATGGTCCGACTTCATCTCCAATGAAGAGGTCTACGCTAGAACTGGACAAAGAACGGTATGTGGTACTATCAGACGGAGGCGCCTGGGGCTTTGTTTGGGCACATTGCTCGTATGCCGGCAGACTCTGATTCGAGACATGCACTACTGGCGCTGGCTCCACCTTCCTGGAAGCGCCCTAGAGGGCGACCTAGATCTACATGGATCGGGATGCCCAACCCTTGGCAGGGTTGGGCATGGACCTGAGCATGGCCATCACTGTGGCTGAGAATCGAACACTGTGGAAACATTTAGTAAACTCATTGTGCAACGCTCCCATTGGTGGAGTAGGCGGCGAATGATGATGATGATGTAGATACAAATATCTATTTCATGCTTATTATATTGGTATAAGATGACTAAGTGAAAAGTTTTATTCAAATTTTGCTTTTAAATACAAAATTAAATTCTAAGGTTATCAAATCAGTTACTCAAATTTGGCACCCGAATGTATTCTTTAAAAAAATTTGTCTGCTAACATTCTGTCATCAGAATCTTGCTTTTAAATTTCAATTTAATTATTCCAAATTTATCAAATCAGTCACTCATATTAATTTTGGCGCTTGAATGTATGCTTCTTAACAGTTTTTTGTTTGCTAATATTCTGTCATCAAAATCAACACATGTTTATACCATATTCACTTTCATTGATGTCTGACCTGCCGCCGCGAGCAACCTAAATAGTTGACTTACAGATATTGCAGAATGCAGTAGGTCTACTAACATCAGTCGCATCGCTGGACAAGAATGAAAAGTCAACCTTCAGATCGTTGTTAAAAGAACATTTTCATTTTGACATGTTACAATTTTATTTTAGGAATTTAGTTTCAAATTTTAGAACTTAGATTTTAAATTAAAAATTATTATTATGAAAATGTGTTTTATCAGAATATTATCACTACAACACTATATCGTTTAGGAAGAGGTAGGCCTACTAATTATGCTTGGTAATAAATAAAAGTGAAATTAAAATGAATTTACTCACCAGATGCCTGTAGTAAAATCAAGAAGATGTTGATAAAGTAAGTAAGTATATCCTTTATTTGATCACATGATCAAATAAAAACTGACCTGACTTTCCGATCTTATATTATAAAATCGAAAAGTCAGGTCAGTTTTTAAAAACCTGGGTATATTTAGAGTTTGGACTATCTTTCCCGGCAGCTGGGACAGCTAGCAGAAAACCTTTACTGTCCCGGTAAAACCGGGACGTCTGGTCAGCCTAGTACAGTGTTTCTTAACCAGTGTTCGACCGAACCCCTGGGGTTCGGTGAGCCAGTGCCAGGGGTTCGGCAGAGGTCCTCTGAAAATATTTACATATTCAGTGTCCGTTGAAGCAATTGATTGCAATGCACCTGGAGGAGCTGGGAAAGTCATTTGACGTTACTTCCCTGACAAATAAAAATTTATATCCAGCAATATCTAGGATGGATGCTGGAGCCTTTCCCCTTCGATATTGCTACAGCAAATGTGAACGATCCTTACCTGGACGATCTTATTGGACTTCAGCAGAGTCAGTTCAAATTCAGTTCAACAATTGCTCTTTTGTACAACACTCTCAAGATTTTTGTGCCGCCAAATGGAAGGGTATCCTCGCATTGCTAAAACTCCCCTTGAAATCCTCACACCGTTTGTCACATCATATCTCTGTTAGCAAGGATTCTCAAAATTGGCGGAGATTAAATCCAAGAAAAGAAGCAGGCTTGATTGCGAAAATGACATGAGAGTGAGTCTTTCCAAAACAGAGCCACGCATTTCTCACATTGTTTCCAAAGGCAACAACAAAGGACACATTAAGATGCAATTGGTAGTGTTGGCACGGTTAGTTAACTGTTAGTAGGCCTAGTTCATGTATTGAATGTATTAATATTGTACCACATTTTGGTATTATTTTTTTCCCTTTTGTTCCCATTAGTTAAAAAATTATTGCTAAAACTTGAGGGGTTCGGTGAGTGGTCATGGATTTCTCTTGGGGTTCGGCTCCCTTAAAAAGGTTAAGAACCACTGGCCTAGTACATCATCATAATTCTATAAAAATGTTGCAGTGACAAGTATAACTAAAATCAGCATCTTCTGCTCTTCTTAAGTTTTATTCATTATCAACTCTTTGGAATTAAATGCTTTTTCAATTTTCATTGATTAAAAAAATTCAGGCTGGCAGAACACAGCCTGTTACATTAAACTAATTTTTCAAAGGTTGTGCTGGTAACGTTTGACCATTATCAGTTCATTTCAAAGTAGACACCTCAAATCTTTAGAAATACAGACATTTTTATCATCATTATTATTATTATCATTATTATTATTATTATTATTATTATTATTATTATTATTATTATTAATGTCTATCGTCTGTTGCAGGATTGAATAACATTTGGAATAGTAAACAAATTAGCTACAAGACAGGGAATTCTAAGGAATTTTCTCAATCGCACATAGATGACGTGGTTTACGACTTCAGCAGGCCTAAATAATCCGCTTCTCATTACTTTTTTTAAATTTACACCAGACAATGGTTGCTTTCTAAGCTTTCATCATAAAAATTCCTAATTATGGATAAACAGTGGATAACACTGTAGAAATCTGTTGAATAATGATAATTATGAACTATTTCTGAAATAATATTAAATCACTCGAAATCCATTGTTCGAATTACATAGCATAGCACTCAAAAACCATCCATCATATGAATTACACAGCATTAAGGCAGGATTGCAGCATTCTCGATGGCATTTTAGGCAGATTTTGCGTGACAACAAAATTTCTGAGCCGCTCCTCAAAAACGGTGAGCTCTTGGGTATCCAGCCCCAGTACTTGGGATTTCTGGCGCTGCTCTAAAGTCACCCCAAGCTTCCAAAATCACTCAAAAACCATCCATCATTCGAATTACATAGCATTCAAATCAGGCTGGATTGTAGGATTCTCGATGGCATTTTAGGCAGACATTGCGTGGCCAGAAAATTTCTGACCTGCTCCTCAAGAAACAGTGTGCTCTTGGGTATCCAGCCCCAGTAATCACGATTTTCTGGCGGTGCTCTAAAAGTCACCCCAAGCTTCCAAAATCACTCAAAAACCATCCATCATTCGAATTACATAGCATTCAAATCAGGCTGGATTGCAGGATTCTCGATGGCATTTTAGGCAGAGATTGCGTGGCCAGAAAATTTCTGACCTGCTCCTCAAGAAACAGTGTGCTCTTGGGTATCCAGCCCCAGTAATCACGATTTTCTGGCGGTGCTCTAAAAGTCACCCCAAGCTTCCAAAATCACTCAAAAACCATCCATCATTCGAATTACATAGCATTCAAATCAGGCTGGATTGCAGGATTCTCGATGGCATTTTAGGCAGACCTTACGCGACCAGAAAATTTCTGACCTGCTCCTCAAAAAACAGTGTGCTTTTGGGTATCCAGCCCCAGTAATCACTATTTTCTGGCGGTGCTCTAAAAGTCACCCCAAGCTCCCAAAATCACTCGAAAACCGTCCATAGTTCGAATTCCATAGCACTGGAATCAAGAAGCTGCTGTTATAATTATTGTCTGAAACGATAAACCTTGGCCTCAAAACTTTATTAGAATATCAACCATGAATATCAGCAGGCCATGAATCTGCACCCACTCATATAGGCTACATTCACAGAAACTTCTTCTGTCTGCAGCCTAGGTGTGATTTTTTTAAATCATGACCTAAGCAATTCAGATCACACGAGACATCCTTCCCGCTCTTGCTTCATGCACATCCGTGACCTTCGCAGAATCCACTTTAAAATTCTACCTTTTCGCCGCATATAGGCGATATTGTTCAGCAATGCAATGCCAGAGTTGAGTGATAATTCAAAATAAATACCCCTAAATGGGACGATAGCATCAAAATTTTAGAGGAATTAGTAGTTAGGGACGTATTTCTGTTTAATAGTAATGCACAGACTTAAAAGTATCAAAATTCTAGAACTCTACTGCCACAAAATAAAATGCATTTAACAGACAGAGTGTTCTCAAAGCAGTCACACAGCCACATGTGTGAATCTCCGCATTCTGTCAACGATAACAAGCTCACATGGCTTGCTATTAAGCGAATGAATATATAGGCGTTAGGCCTACACTTGAAGATGGAGGGCTACTATTCTGCACGTTGTGCAACTTTGTGATTGATCATAGGCCTACACTATCTTGATGATATATTTGCAATGAGCGTAGATTTCAGTGGGTGTGAATTTTAAATTCTTGTAATTGCCCGAATATATTTATTTCATGGTTATAAGAACTTTATAACTGCATTTAGTGCTTGATAGTCTAATTTCTAAGATGCCAAAGATATGCAGCAAATAATAGAAACACTGTAAGATACTTTAGCGCATACTAAAAATGACTGGTGGGAAACAAATGCAACTTAAAGCAGTGTTATTACTTACTTACACAATGGAAATATTAATATAATAAACGCCGTGTCATTAAGTCATTCATAAGGGAAACGTTTCTGTTACACTACAGTGACTACACAATTAATGGCCATATGCTAAATACGATAAGTAAATCTTACGCAATGCATGTGCTCTGGCATATCTGCTCAGTACCAGCTACCTGGAGTAAATTTTGGTATGATACTGCATCACTTATAAAATGCCATCTTCTTCTCCTGATGATCGATCAAACCATTGCCCCATTACTACACTATTATTAGATAAACTTAGGTGGATGAATAAAACTGGATGGAAACAGTTATTAAGAACCTGTTCAATCATAACCAATGAACCACTAATCATCATCAACTAAATTGTAATTTTAAATAATAGTCATCATTGTCATCATTTTCATAATTATCAATGAGTTCTTTTGAATTTCATAGACTTCTCATTCTTACCTTTCCACAACATCGACAATGGTGACGTCGTCTAAATGTGCTGAATCGTTCAGTGCACAGCATGCACATGGTCACTTCTTGGTCCTTAACCCATGTTGGAGCTCGCTTGCCGAGCTCCTCTTCCTCGAACTAAGATATACATAAACAATGCTTAACCAATCAGGGTAAACAACAAGTTTTAAGCAAATAAATACATTCAAAGAATATATAATAATTCAATCTAATCTGATCTAAAGAATTAAAAATAATGCCACTGTTTTGTCACAACCAGCTACACTAACTGTACAAAATACTGACAACAGTGGCTTTAAAATGAAAGCACAGTTTATCGCATAGTTCAAACTTCATCATGATCTGAGGTCTAAGACGTTGGAGATTACAAAAAGTAGACCGCAGCTGAAACAAGTCGCAAGAGTTTTGAGTCTGGTACTGAATGACATAAGGGACCAGCAAAATGGACACAAATAGCAATACGTTTAAAAGTTATGGAACCAGTCACTGAGAAAAAACAGATATCTAGTACTGTTGAAAAGGCAAAGCTTCAGATCAGCAAGTATAATATTAATTAGTCGGACAGGAGAGGTGGTTTCAGAAGAAAATCTTGAGGATAGGATGGACACTGAAGATTAGCAATGATGAGCCATACAAAAAGGGTGGATATGACTGAGAACCTTATGCAGAAGGTTTTCAATGAAAACTGAGATTGTTCGAACATATCTGCAGAATGAAAGATGACAGAAAGATCAAGACTCTGACGTTTGGAATAATGGAGGGCACCAACAAAATAGGAAGGCCCCATCGAGAGTGGGCGGATGACATTGTAGATTGGTGTGGGGAACACCTACAGAAGCTGGGGCATGCGGCCCAAGACAGACTTGAGTAGAGAGACATTTTTAAGTAAGCATGAAACACCTACAGGCATTGAACCCACAGTTGTTGGTGATGATGATATGAAATCAACAAAGACTGTTTAGCAGATCACCACATTGAGGCAACTGCGGCTTAGTTTGCATATAAACTTAAAGCTGAAATGGTGAAGAAACAATTAAAATGACCTAATAATTATGTTACGCCCGCACTTTTGACATCCCCGGACTGGGCCGGAGTCGCCACTTCCGGATCCTCGTCAGAAAATGCCGCGTTTTGCTGTGGACTGAAATAGTCTGTAGAGATAGAGGGAGGAAGGGAGGCGGTGGCTCCCGGGTTCAAACCCCATCGGGTCTGAGACGGCCAAGCATCTCCGCCTCCTGGTTCTCTGTCCCTTACATTTGCTGGACAACCTTTCACTTCTACGCAGTATACCAGGGTTGACCGGAAGTGTCCAGTCCTTGGGTCTATCACCCAAACTTTCTCCCAGGCCGATGGTCGAATGGTAAGGCACGTCCGCAGCGGTAATAGCGGTGGAACTCAGTCTAGGGTTCGAATCCCCAGCAATCTTTGGAATAGATGAAGATTCTAGTCGTTCTATACGTGACATGACTTCCGTCAGCGCTTCTCTAATATCATACTGCACTGAGGAGATTGCCTCCTGTGTGTCCCTGACATTAGATTTGACAGAGGAGATTTCCTCCCTTACATTTGATTGCACTGCCAAAAACATCAGCTTTCACCGATGTAATTGCCTCTTTAACATTAGTTTGCACAAATGAGATGGCCTCTTGTGTATCTCTAGCATGCAATTGCATGGACGACTGCATAGAAGCCATAGCTTCATAAGAAGACTTAGCATTAGTTTGTATTGCCTAAAGTAATATCTCCATCGAGGAAGGTGGCCTAGACGGCTGTGAAGGAGTAGACACCCGACTCCCTTCCATGGCGCTATAGGAATTTCAGTTACCTCTATACCCAATGCTATCAAGGATCAAAGTCAGTGAATTTAATTAATATTTCTTATCATTTGCAAAGACAATCAATGATAATCAAATAATTCAATGCAAATCAAATGCACACAGTTCAATACAAATCAAATAGTTCAATGCAAAGCAAGTACCCCACTTCAATGCAAACACGCTTCAATCGGAGCAGGCCTAAGTTAATCCCCAATTTACGCTCAAGTGCCTCGATCAATTTCAAGTTAGCCCAAAGTATCTACAAAACCGATCGTATGAAATTCCCCAATAAAGCGTTCCTTATCTCCAAGGGAAAGGACAGAGCGGTGACAGAGCGCGAAGAATGCCGACGACGTGAGGCAATCCAGGAAATGCGACGACGATGTAGCGCCCGAAAGAAATCAGCAAAATACAATGCTGATTGGAAGACGCCAGAACGATTTCGAGGGAAAGGGAAGAATTCGCTCCGTGCGAAACGAAGACCGATAGGCCTATATCCACAATGAGGATGTGAAGACAGAGCGCACAGCGTTGACGATTCGATGCCCACACTATATCACTCCGTGTGACCGACCGTAGGAAAACCAGCAGAGATCGGCTTTAAACAGCACCGATCGACGCTCCGAAAATAAGTAGAATTGACTCCATGTCAAAGAAACGCCAGACAGAATCCAAATCGCAACGATGCAGTAACTAGTGCGAGCGGGCACTAAATCACTAAACCTCACTTCTCTAAACTGGTGTACGGACCATTGCTCATAGGCTGATTGCTCATAGGCTGATTGCCCATAGGCTTATTGCTCATATGGCTTATTGCTCATAGGGTCTATTGCTCATAGGTCTTTTTGCTCATATGGCTCATTGCTCATAGGGTTTATTGCTCATAGGTCTTTTTGCTCATATGGCTCATTGGTCATAGAGTGTATTGGTCATAATAAAATACAAGTTAAATTAGTTGAGTGAAGGTACAGAAAAGAAACTACTGATTGAAAATTGAATGACACATTTACTCGGTCATGTAATTGTTCACATTTGAGAAAAAGTTTAACTGTTAAAGCAAAAGCTTGATAACTAACCACTAGAGGTGAAATAGTTCAATTATAAAAAACGTTACACTTTTTAACAACTAGATTGTTCACTACTTCAGATGTCAAACAACAAGTCAGTTCACGCCTTCAAGTAATTATCTTCACAAGTTTCTTCAGTGCCAGTGATTCTATTAGTCTACCAACGCTAATTGTCCCTAATTGATAAGCACAAGCTAAGGCGTGAAGACGGTCACCCATATCGCCAATGGTAGATTTGTTTTAAACATAGGCCTAAGTTCATTTATTTTAGGCATATGACCGATGAGCCTATGATGGACGACTGATCTGCATGATATTGCACACAATTTAACTTTTTTTAAATCTGATCTGCATGATATTGCACACAATTTAACTCTTTTTTTAAATCTGATCTGCATGATATTGCACACAATTTAACTCTTTTTTTATCTGATCTGCATGATATTGCACACAATTTAACTCTTTTTTTTATCTGATCTGCATGATATTGCACACAATTTAACTCTTTTTTTATCTGATCTGCATGATATTGCACACAATTTAACTCTTTTTTTTATCTGATCTGCATGATATTGCACACAATTTAACTCTCTTTTTTATCTGATCTGCATGATATTGCACACAATTTAACTCTTTTTTATCTGATCTGCATGATATTGCACACAATTTAACTCTTTTTTTAATCTGATCTGCATGATATTGCACACAATTTAACTCTTCAAGTTTAGACGTCTAACATTTGCCAACCACTTTAAAAACATTTTAAAGTAGACCTATGGATGTCCTCCACAGTTTAATAACAATCGATAATACGTTTAAGAATAGATGTTGAACTTTGAAAGACAATTTATCAAAACCTTTAAAAGTAGATGTTTAATTCTTAAAGAGAATTGGCAGAACTTTTAAAAACATTTATCAAAATTATAACAATTATACAAATTCGTTAAAATAAATGAAGCTAATAAGTTTCCCAAGAAAGCGATTAATTGTTGTTTCGGGTAGTCTATCATTCCCACGATTTGTTTGTATGTGCACTGGTTATAGCGCCCCTTCAAGCTCTTGCTACTCAGAGATGCTCTTGAATGCAGTGCGAACACTGCATCGGAGTTTCACGCCGAAGCGCTGAGCAATTGTGAGTGAAGGACTTGCCCAAGGTCCTTACACGGCGAGGTGGATTCGAACCTAGAACCTTTCGGCTCCAAGGTAACGACGCCACCACTACACCACCGTGCCCCACAAGAGATTACGCAGCTATGATGGCCATGGTTATGATCGCGCAGACGCACATGATTTTAATCTGCGCTGTTTGTGCATGTGGCTGTGGGCGTACAATTTTGACAGTAAACCCTCAATTTGGTCCATTTGCAATATCCCGAAATCAGCTGATTTGTTTGAAGCTGATGCAAATAGCTCTAATTCTATAGATATTAAAATGCTGATGTTATAGCAAATCAATCAAACACAAATGCTTTTTATCTTAAATTAATACTCACAGAAGTAAAAAGGTTCTTGTTTGCATTGCGTGAGTGCTCCTTTTTTGTGTATTCCGAAATTGCAGACCAAAGAGCCTGAAAAGTGCACAGTGTAGCATAAGACAAGGCTAAGAAAACTACTAACCAGAAGAAAATGACTTAACAGTAACAGTTAAGAGTATTTCTGTCCCACTAATATAAGGGGCTAATGAGCTCCAAAGCTAACTATGGTATATTTGCTGTTATTTAAATTCAGTGTCAAACACAAGCCCTGTGGAAAAA
This sequence comes from Lumbricus rubellus, assembly GCA_945859605.1. Lineage (NCBI taxonomy): Eukaryota > Metazoa > Annelida > Clitellata > Crassiclitellata > Lumbricidae > Lumbricus > Lumbricus rubellus. The sequence continues at coordinate 44,151,792 of OX243812.1, read as the reverse complement.
TGTGAGGAGAATTCAGCTTATTTAAAAAGCAAAACACATCCAATTTAAGAGCATGAGGCATTCAATCTAGAAATAAAAATTAGTTTTTCTAACAAAATTCATCTATCTGTCAATTCTAGATTCAATCAAGAGAGGCTCAATGTATTAAAACTCTTACTTACCCTCTGCCATTCATCTTTGTATTCCAGAGAACTAAAAAAAATGACCTTTTTGCAAAAAACTACTGCTTCGATGAAACACTGAACTGTAAAGAGTGCAATATTCAGATTTGCAACAGTTGAAGAAATGATCATGTGTCCTTTCAATTTAGATTATGAAACCCATACAGTTCAGACCTGTAAATGTACCCAAGATAATGCATTGTTGCTCTTAACAAGCTGTGGTGTCATGTCCCCAAAGTTCTTTAAAAAAATAAAAATGTCACATCCGTCAACGCCATACAGTTCAGCTGACTGTATGGCGTTGACGGATGTGGCATTTTTATTTTTGCTGGACAAACAAAATGGTCTGACTATAAGCGTTCTGTTCCGTTCGATATATTTCTCTGATAGTTGTCTGATCACGAACAGCTGGTCAATCGCGCCCCTTCCCTTTCTAAATCCTGCTTGGTCTTCACTCATCACTTCCTCCACATAACTCTTCAGTCGCTGCTGCAGTATCTTTGTGTAGACCTTTCCAGGAATGCTTAGTAGACTATTTGCTGCATTCTGCTTTGTCACCCTTTTTATGCATTGGCACAATTATGGCTCTTCTCCAGTTGCCAGTTCCTGGGGCATTCCTTCTTGTAATATATTTGGTTACACAATTTGTGGAGCATTTCCATTGAACAATTCTCGTCTGCTTGGATCATTTCTGCTGTAATATTGTCTTCTCCCAGAGCTTTTCTGGTTTTAAGTCCTTTCATGGCTGTAGGGTTGCCAGATGGCCGTCAGGAAATATCTGGACAATGGCTATCACGTTGCGGGGCCATATATCTATATAAATAAAAATGTAACCTCGTTTGTGTCAGCTTCAAGGATCTCCGAACTAGCTTCAAGGATCTCCGAACTTTCTTCATCGATTGCTTTCAAAACTTCACCAAAAACGTTCTGTTCCAATACAGCCGGGTTTGCAGAATGCTTTTTGGGAAAAAGCGCAATCTTTAAAAAAAAGCAACTTTGCAAATTCGACCGTTTTCAACACATACACTCGATGCTAAGCCTTGCCTTCCAATTCGGGCGAGTTTCAAATGGTGGTTCAAATGTGTGTCCGTTTATGTAGCGCATTTCAACACATTCCAATGCGGCCTTTCTGCTGAAGCGTTTTAGGGTGCTATCCGCATCGCTATCGGGAAGGGACGGTGTGAGGGAGGAAAGGAGGGGAGGGAGCGGGACGAAGAGGGGGAGAGATGGAGGATGGAGGGATGCAGAGAGGGGGAGGGGTGGAGGGGGAGTGGATGCCAGGGGAAGGGGAGGGGAGTGGAGGGGAGGGAAGGAAAAAGGAGGGGAAGGAGAGGGGAGGGGAAGGGGTGGGGGAGGGGGAATGGAGGTAGGGAGTGATGGTTGGATGCTCTTTTCAGCCACAGCAACGCATGGCCAGGTACGCTAGTATATATATATATATATATATGTGTGTGTGTGTGTGTGGCTTTTGTTGGCAACGTTAGTTTACGAGAAATAAAACAACAACTGCAAATTTTTACTAGGATTCGCAGATTTCGATTTTATCAAATTCAATCATGAAAATATCTATAAAACATCATAGATACCAAGAAGAACACTAAAATTAATTATTTAACCACAAAACGGAGCGATTTAATGGGCACTTTGTATAAGAATCGCGCAAATAAACATTTTGTTGACCGTTTTTCAAGAGCTAGCACGTAGAGTCGCCTCGTGAGAAACCATGGATGTTATATATGTTTAGAAAGGCCAAGATCTGCTCTACACAGCGATACTATTACCGGGATTGGTAGAACATAAATTAACCTAGAACGGATGAAGAAATAAGGACCATACAATAGCCTTCGCGCTGCCAAGCGCATGATGTGACAGCTTGCAAACGCGTTTTTCTCCATATTTTGTTTCCATCACCGCTAAACTTTAAAAGCGCGCTACTCCAGTTAGGAACATCATAAATAAATAAATACGTCGTTGAAAGGTAACATAATGAAGAATCTTATGGACGAAAAAAATAATTTGTTATTTCTGACGACAAAAGCCTGCTTTTACCATGCAGGGTCACATATCTATATAAAAAAATGAAACTTTCCAATAGTTTGCTAAGAGTGTTCTCGGAAACTTACGGAAAGATTGTTTTGAAAATTTTACAAAACCTTCCATTCCAATAGAACCGTGTTGTATTATGGTTTTTTCCCGAAAAAACGCAATCTTTTCCACAAAAAGAGAACTTTGAATTCTATTCGACCGCCATTTTTAAATTATACACATCTCAACGTCAATGAGGGTTGCCAGACTTCGGAAACGTTTTTGTCGCGACATCACGTTGTAAAGTCGCCCAAAAGTCGCGATAGCGCATATGTCGCTGTCGGCAAGGAACGGTGTGAGAGAGGAAAGAAGGAGAGAGCTGGACGAAGAGGGAGGAGAGGAACCGGAGGAAAGGGATGAGAAGGGAGGGAGACAGAGGAAGAGAGGGAGGGAATGGGACTGGGAGGGGAGAAGGGGAAGGGAAGGGGAAGGGAAGAGGAGGGGGAGAGGGACGGGGAGGGGAGGGGGACGGGGAGGCAGAGGATGGTCTTTTCTGCCACAGCAACGTGTGGCCAGGTACAGCTAGTATATATATATATATATATATATATATATATATATATATATTATATATATATATATATATATATGGTTATATACAGGCTGTCCACGATAAAGTAGAACACACAATAAAGTGTCATAACTCGGTCAAAATGTTTAGGATTTGTCTGAAATTTTAAACACAACAACAGGGACCATATTTCCACAAGATCCTAGAGCCAATTAGAAATATTCATGAGTTTGTCAAATTTATGGGGTGGGGGTGGGGTGGGGTGGGGAAAGAAATTTTTCCGAAAATCCAAATTTTACGGGTGGTGTACCGGTGGAGGTCGGAGTATGGTGGAGTGTCGGTGGGGTGAGGTTGAAGTGAGGGTGGGTGGGGAAAGAAATTTTTCCGAAAATCCAAATTTTACGGGTGGCGTATCTGTGGAGGTCGAAGTATGGTGGAGTGTCGGTGCGGTGAGGTTGGGGTGGGGGTGGGCTCGCCTCCACAAAACACACCTCGGCTTGCAAAGGCCAGGTGGGGGGTTGGTCGGGTGGAGGGGTGGGGTGTGGGAGAAATTGTCCCGAAACCAAAATTTCACGGGTCACGTGGAGGTCGGAGTGTGGTGAGGTGGGATGGGTAGGGGTGGTGTTTGGGGTGGGTGGGGAATTTTTCCCGAAAACCCAAATTTCACTGGTGGCGTACCGGTGGATGTCCGTGTATGGTGGGGTATTGTAAGGTGGGGTTGGGGTGGGTTGGGAAATTTTTCAGGAAAGTCCAAATTTCACGGGTCGCATACCGGTGGAGATCGGGGTGGGTGTGGTGTAGTGGGGTCTGCGGGGTGTTGTGGGGTGGGTGGGGTCGGGTGAGGTGTGAAAGAAGGTGGGTTGGCAAAAGGAGTGCGGATGGAGTTGTGGGGTAGGGAATGAGATTGGCCGAGATCGGGGTGAATCCTAAATTCACGGGAAACGCCGGGTACCCCAGCTAGTATATAAATATAAGGCAGTAGCGGTGCCAGAGACTGTTTGAAAATTGCAATGTATGAGCCAAACTATGGACGCATAGATAAAGACGGACGTTTGGATACTCAAGCCAAGTGTAGGTGTATAGACCTTTAGCAGCAGTTCTCAACCTTTTTAGCGCAGCGACCCATTGGCAACATTTCGAAAGTTGAGCAATGTTTGTAGGAGCTTTATATCATCCACCCCAGCCGATATACGATTTGCAGGTGCTGGTTGATGGGTTGGAGAATACAGCAGACTGGTTCATGCAGACTGGCCCGAAAGCACTGTTGGTCTCGGCAGGGGACTTCAACCGATTGTCGGAGGCAGACGTTGTTGAAAGAACAGGACTCATGCCTATAATTCATCCACCTACAAGAGGCCAAAACACTCTGGACCGGACGTTCACCTCAGAGAATAGTTACCAGCTGGTCAAGGTCATTACATCTGCTATGAAGACTGACCATAAAGCTATCATTGCCACGGGAAACCAGACAGTGATTGCCCGTCACAAGAACCCAACATAGGTGGAGACCTGATCCGAACTTTGGGGGGACGTACGAGCGGCCGAAAACACTGTGACGACTAAAAAAAAGGAATTTTTACGACTAAAAAAGGTGTCTTCAGAAATTTTGACAGACCTAAAAATGGTTTATTCAGAACTTTTTTGATAGCTAAAAAAGTCCTACAATTTTGACGACTAAAACAAGGTGAATAGAAATTTTGACGACTAAAAAAGGTGTCTTCAGAAATTTGGACAAATAAAACAAGGTATATAGAAATTTGGACGACAAAAAAAAGGTGTCTCCAGAAAATGTGACAACTAAAAAAAGTTTTTTTAGTAATTTTTACAGACATAAAAAGGTTTATTCAGAAATATTGATGACTCAAAAGGTGTCTTTATAAATGCTGATAGTTAAAAAAATTCCAGAACTTGTTACGACTGAAACAAGGTGTATAAATTTTTTGACAACATAAAAAAGTGAAAAAGTGTCTCCAAAAATTGTGAAATCTAAAAAAAGGTGTTTTTAGAAATTTGGTCGTTAGAAATTCTACGCCGAAGAAACACCCCGAAATGAAATCCTGGCTACAGCCTTGTGGGGGACGAACAAGATGGGAAGGATTTGATGGAATTTAGTGAGCGAATCGAAAATTAGATGGTTTCAATGATTATAATGTTAATTGGTTGTGATTGAATTACTGATCTAAATTAAACCGATCTTATCTTGTCGAATCTACACTGGTTAAGTTGAATTGAAACTCAATTAATGATTAGATCGAGAGGTTTGTTCAAAGATTTTGTTCAATGTTTTCTAATAATTTGATGTGTAAATCAAATTATTTTGATTCTGTTGTTGTTGTTGTTGTTGTTGTATTCGAGCTTAACGACACTGTTTCATATCGAAGATGATTAGTGTCGGAGGCAGAGTACAACCACACACTCCACGTTTATATTGCGACCGAGCCACCCGCCGTAAAGATCCGAGAAATTAATCTCTGACCGGGAATCGAACCCGGGCCGCCGGCGTGGCGAGCGGGCTACAACCCACTCGACCACACAGGATCTCATTTTGATTCTGTAAGTTTGCTAGATTTATATAGCTTCATGAAGATAGAATTTAAGGGTGTCCAAGAAAGGTGTTTTCAAAAAGAGACGATGTATCCCGGTTCTGTTATGGCATCGCTCTTATGCATTGAACAGTTTTTTGTTTTTTTATAGTAATCTGTTCGAAAATCTCCTTCTAACTGCGTAACGACGTCAGTCGCCTGCAGTGTGTTCATCAAGTGTCCATGTCCTGACACCTAACGATTGGAGGGGACAGATGCATGGACCGTCCCCCCCACCACATTCATTGGGGGGACCGTCCCCCCTAGGTCACCGCCCATGAAACCGACGAAGGTCTCTTTCCGTAAAAGGACGCCTCAGCAGCACGCCTTACTCTTGCGGATTCTTCTGGATGTCGACCTATCAGCCACCACCAACATCACAGACCCACAGAAGGCTTGGGACGTGTTCTATGAGGATGCTGGAAAGCTGCTCGACTGCTGTTTGCCCAATACATACCATCACTATGACCACTTCTGACCCAACTTTCATCACGCCTGCCATTAAAAACATTCTTCGAAAGAAAAACCAACTCATGAGGACAGGGAGAATTGAAGAAGCTCAACCCTAGCCTCACGTATAGGAAAGCTCATTGAGAAGAAAACCAAAGTGCACCTTCGGGGCATTGACTCCCAGGATTGCCCTAAGGAACTGTGGCGTAGAGTAGGGGAGGTTATTGGGAGTAAACCAAGTGAACAACCAAAGAGCAACATAACAGAAGAGGACTTTAATCAACATCACGCAAGCATATCTACCGATGACAAATACAAGGAACCTCGACGGCAGCTAACAGTGCAACGTGAAACACATTTCATTACTGAGCAGAGGATTTTCTACTCATTGGACCATCTACATAACACAGCTGAATGAGCTGATGAGTTGTCAGCATGGTACCTTAGACTTGCAGCGCCTGTCTTCTCCGCCATTCTTGCCAACCACATCAACCAATCTTTAACCGCGTCATACGTACCTTCACAATGGAAGACTGCCATTATTCTTCCTGTTGCTAAGATAGATCAGCCGAAAGCTCCTGTCGACTTCAGACCGATCTCCATAACACCGGTGCTGTCAAGAATGATCGAGAGAGAGGTTGTTCATTCCGACGTATATCCTGAATTTTTGAAACCTCCAATGGCACAGCAGTTGGAGGATCAGTATGCCTTTCGACCCACCGGGTCCACAACAGCAGCGTTAAAAGCAATCCTTCATCACATATCCGACATGCTCATAACCAACGACTACGTTACACTTATCTCATTAGATTTTTCCAAAGCCTTTGATTCCATTCGGTATTCCACCCAGGTTGTCCTTCGTACTTCTCTCCCAATATTCTCTTCAATCGGACAAGGTGGTCTAGCGGCTCCAAGATGTTAATGGTATGGAGCGGACCTGCTGACCGGACCGGTTGAAGCTGGGAAGCATGATGCGAGACAGACTCAGACAGAGAGTGGTGTCGGACTCCAACGGGCATTGAGCCCAAGGTTATTGATGATGATGATGATGATGATGAAGATGATGATGATGATGATCGACATGTAACTGGGTGCGGTGTGTCACCCTGATTTGTCTCATTAAACCAGTGTTTCCCAAATTGTTTTCCGCGGAACCCAAGGGTTCGTGAGAAGTTGAGGGGAAAAAATTTAGAAGAAATTTTACTAGAATACAGCAGCTTTTAGAAATGCGCTGGAATTTTGAAACTAGCATCAGTCATCTTTTATGTTTTGTCCTCTCACGACCTTTCAGTGATTATTAGCAATCCAATTATTATGTGTAAGCTTATAGACCTATATGTGTAAGCTTAGACAACCCTGCCGAACGTAACGTAGGTCAAAGAACATCTTTGTTAGCGTAATCTCGACGAAACTATATCCTGAGCACCGTTAAACACAAGTTTAAAAAGAATTGCCAAGTTAGATCTTGCAGCTGGAGTAACAAATAATGATTTTAATTTGTTTGTGTAAAAATTTGCCAAAATTGAGTAACTTCTACATTGTACATAAGCTAACTAGGGTTCTAAACCTCTTTTATTTAATTTATAAACGTGGTACGCTTTCCAAACTCACACGATTTTTTAATGGACGATGTTCTTGAGGAAACCATCGTCCACAAATTCCATATAATTATTATTCACGACCTGAAAGCGAACTTGGTTAAATGCTTTCTTTTTCATGAATTACCATGATAAAAGGATAGGAAACCACTCAATGAAGGTGAAAAGCAGCAGACAACTCTTCTAACGGAGATTACGAACTTCTTATTGACCTATCATGAATGAAGCAGAATTCCAATGAACCTTCGCATTCTAACCTCATGTAGGCCCTTTTGTAGGATCCACACATCGTGGTTCGGAAAACAGTGCAATTTAATCTTTCAAGAAACATATGTAGGCCTATTTAAGTATGTAGGCTAAGGGGCCGTCCATAAAGTACATCACGCTATTTTTGAATATTTTTATCACCCTGTCACAAACTGTCACAAATCTCGGACCCCCCCCCCCCTAAAGTACGTCACACTTTCGAACAAATTATTTTAAATTAACACCTCATTCAAATTTAATCTAAAACGTACATAAAACAAGGTTTCGCAACAGCATTACTAGCGCTCCTAGCGAGAGGAATTGTGAACAACACATTCAGGAGACACGCATTTCATGCCCATTGTCACGAGTTGCCCTTGTAAATAGCATTGGGCCTATTGTTGTAGACCTATGCATTATATCTATATTGTGTTATGTCGTATATAATATTATTATGTGCTTAAATGAAAGTTTGACAATAGTATATAGGCCTATACTAGTATACTTATAATAATCTAGCTGATATAATATATCGATGGTCGTCGATGGTCGTTGGGTCCAAAAGGTGTGTCGGGGGTAAAGGTCATCTGTCTGGAAGGCGGATAGGCCTATATAAGCAATAGGACGGACTGTCTGGGGGTCAGTCGTCGGAAGCTGTCGTCGGTCAGCCGTCAGTCGTCGGTCGGAGATGCGAAGTGGACAAGTGGGCATGCACGCTGAACTTTACTGAAGGAAGTTCGAGCGTAGGACAACGCACAACGGTGCAAGAAGGTGAATACGGGGCACAACGGTGCTACCAGGCGAATTCCGAGCACAACGGTGCTAATACCAGACGAGGACGGGCTAGAAGGAGCGGACGCTTTCCCGCCATTTCTCCGTCCCTTTCTGCCACTTCTTCGCAACTTCTCTACCACGTGACCACGTCTATGCTAGACGTGGGCGGTGTCTGTGAGAGCGGAATCCTCTCCGCCACTTCTACGACAGAGGTGGGCGGTGCCGGACGGAACTGGCACTCCTCTACAAGACGCGACCAGCGGTCGTAGCTGGAACGCCAGCAGGACTGGAACTCTCGATGCTGGGTTCATCTTCCATCCTAGGACGAGAACGGACCAACGGACGACTTCAGGACCAGGCAAGCAACCAGTGAGCCGACCGAAGCCCTTCGCTGCGTAACAGGACTTCTTCACACCTGCAGAAACTGTCTCCATGCGAACGGAAACGTGAGTGGGGGCGAAGTTTTGTTGGAGGGGTCTGAGGGAGGGCACGACCATCGATTAGGGCGCTATAGGCGTAGTCTATTAACGATATTATTTGCTCTATATGTCTATATGTATATGTCTTTTAGTTTAATTTCAGTTGTCTTTTTATCTGAATAATTTCTAAACGAGTTTTGTGCTTTGTTCTCTATTTCGATGACAATTATTCTAGACACCCTTTCCATAATAGGCTAGGGCTTAACTCGCCATTTAAGATAACTCATGACACTATTTTGACATAAAACTAATTCAAATGTTTCACAAAATTTTTGAAAATTATTTTTAAAGCTATTAAATTCTTTAAAAAATTTTTTTTTTTTAAATTAAAAAAATGTAAAAATATAAATGTGTGACGTCACACATGGCCTGACCCCCCTCCCCCTGTCACAAACTGTCACACTTTCTTACACCCCTCCCCCCGGAGCATGACGTACTTTATGGACGGCCCCTAAGGGGGTATAATTGTTAGTAGCCTTTGCTTCCAATGCATTCTGCATGATTCAATGCCTTTAGTTGATATTGGGGTTCCGCCAGAAAATATTAGGACGCGAAGGGTTCCGTGGCCCAAAAAGTTTGGGAAACGCTGCATTAAACGAAGATTATTATTATCATTACGACGTGAATCTTTGTACTCGAGACATATTAATTATAATTCATACTGAGTACTGAGTAGGCCTACTCAGTGTGGGGGTTTAAGAGACAGGCTATAAAGACCAGAGAGAGTGGCAGATTGGCACAGTTAGACAGAGACATAACCAGAAAGAGATAGATAGGCAGCACAGACAGATTACAAGCGTCTGTGTTTAAGGGAAAGGAAGGAGATAGACAGAGAGGGAAAAGATCAATGGTGCTGAGAGAGAGACAAACGAACAGACAGACAGAGACATGACCTAAATACGGAGATTTGGTTCAATTATAATTTGAACTCTGTATCAAGCCTCCAACTTTATGCACAAGGTATACACTATACAGGCCATAATCCATGCATCATATATTTGGCTCCGTTTCACAAGTCAATCCATCAGAGGTTCTCAACCGGTCACTTCGCTAGTGTGTCGCGAAGCGACTGGCGGCCTGTTGCATAAAAATGGTGTGTCGCTGGTGTGTCGCTAAAAAATTGGTGTGTCGCGAATTAAAATTTTCCCCAATGCTGTAACCTTCGAAAATAATTAGAAAACTTAACGTAAAGAAGCAGATACATTTTGCGATTCTAAAATTGATGATGCGGAATGGTTGAATGTGCTATCTTAACTGTTTGCGTAATCAGAGAGTGACAATTTACCATAAAAATAAGGTGGACAAAGTTCAGGAACCCAAAAGTCTCAATGGCCCAAGTTTTATTTACTAAAAAAATTACCTGAAAGCATACGTTCTCAAGTTTTCAGTTACAATAATTCGACGTTTTGAAGGGCCTCTAGTTTTGGTAGTGTTTAGCTACCCTTATCCCTTGTATTCTTCTTTTGCCTTCAGCTATTGTAGAGTAGCGTGGACTATGGATAGTTCTAATTAACAGAACTTACTAACAGGATAGGGAGATTATATAGACCACAGAATATGAACATAATCTGTAAAACAACTTTATTTTAGGGTTTTCTTTCAGAAATTAATGAATATTAAATCAAACTTGAATTTTTAATGATATACAGGGTGGCTCAAAAAAAAGTACCACCGGATAAAATGCGATAACTTCGCAACCGATTGAAATTTTTCTCCGAAAATTTCCCAATTTGTAGGGGAATGAATTTCCAACAATCCCTGAAAGTTTCACTTGAAACTTTTTATGTTTGCAAAAGTTACAGCTATTTAAACTTTCAATTTCGTTTTTTCGACTTTCCGGAGAATCATGTTCTAATACTTGTGATTTCATTACGATTTTTTGGCTGATTACAACAAATAAAATGATGATGATGTCATTCAACCTCACTAAGGGCTGTAAAGAAGTGTTTATGATGTAATCTGTTAGTATTTGGTCATATTTTGTATATTAAAGTCTCAGTTTGTGAATCCGTTACTGAACGTCATGGACAAAGTTTCTGCAGCTGATAAAATGGGAACTCGAACGTTACGTGAACAGAGACTGGGACATCGCGCGGTCATAGCAAAAAACCTATTGAAAAGTGGACTCTGAGCACAGTGAAGGCTATCTGCAAACGTGTTTATGTAACGGAGGTCAGATGTTGGCAGAGAGGCAGGAAGTTGTCATTTGGTTTGACGAGGGAAAACGCCATGTTCAGGAAATTCGCGTGGTATTCGAAAGGGTTAAGTTTGCAAAGCACATCATGGTTTCAGCATCAGCTATGCTGGCGTGTGTTACGGCTGCAAGAAAAACTGCATTTAATCCCATTCAATAGGCTAAATGTCAAACTCATTGATGAACTCTCTTACCCAGACTCATTGAAGACCAGGTGTGCTCTAACATCTGGTTTTAATTTCCAGCAGGACGGTGCGCCTGCTTGCTCGCACGGCAAGGCTGATTATGATGACGCTACCTTATTTTGGCGATCAACTGCAGTAAATTTATTGGCAAAGGCGACTAACAACCTCGCCAGACCTTAACCCTCTTACTTATCACGTCTGGGGAGCTATGCTGGAACGCTGCAAGACATTTCATCCCAACTTGGAGAACATTGGCTAGCTGAAGGAAGTCTTGCTGCCAATGTGGGGTCAGTTGCCGCAGGACCCGATCAACAAGGCCATACTGAGCTTCACAAAAAGAATTCGAACTCATGTTAAAGCAAGGAGTGGACACTCCCATCATACCTTACAAGAAACTGCAAAACGAAATTCTGAGGTCGTAGTGAAACGTGATATCATTTGACTTGGAAATCAACAAATGACGTTAATTTTTTCGCGGAAATTCAAAAAAATGAAATTGAAAGTTTAAACAGCTGTACCTTTTGTAAACATAAAAATTTTGAAGTGAAACTTTCAGGGATTGTTGGAAATTCATTCCCCTGCAAAATGGGAAATTTTCGCAGAAAAAGGTCAATTGGTTGCGAAGTTATCGCATTTTGTCCGGTGGTACATTTTTTTTTGAGCCACCCTGTATATTTGCACATAATTTATGGTTGGAACAAAGGATTTTATTTATTTTGTAATGACAGCATACTGTTTACCTGCCACAGAACTCAATCGACTTCTGCTTGCTCTTGATAACAAAAGTATTTGCAGTCTCAAGGTTATTGCCTTCAAGTACCTAAAATACAACATCAGCAATATTTAACCCAGAGGTTCTCAACCGGTGTGTCGAGACACACTAGTGTGTCGAAGCGACCGGCGGTGTGTCGCGTGAAAGTGGTGTGTCGCTAGTGTGTCGCGAAGAATTGGTGTGTCGCTAGTGTGTCGCGAAGAATTGGTGTGTCGCGAATTCTCACAGCACACAACCGTCGTTCTTGCATTACACTGACTTGTTCACTTTAGCAGTTTGGCAGGCGTAGGCTGTGAGAATATCTTCGTAGGACTTCATTTATCTATTCCATTTGATCGCAATCGGAAGTAGCCACAATGTTTGCCTTAAAAGCCCACATGCACTTCCTATGTAGGCCTGCATGATATACACTACAGTACGCCTACAAGACTTTGGCAAGCACACTGATTAAAATTTTACCCAATGCTGTAACCTTTGAAAATAATGGGAAAATTATCATGAAAGAAATAACATTTTGCGATTGTAAAATTGATGACGCGGAATGGCTGGATATGCTATCTTAACTGTTTGCGTATTCAGAGCATGACAACTAATTACCAATGGGCCAAGTTTTTTAACCATAAAACTACCTGCGTTGTCCAGTTTTCTGTTACAATAATTCGAGGTTTTGAAGGGCGTTTAGTTTCGGTAGTGTTTAGCTACTCTTATCCCATGTTTTATTCTTTTGCCTTGAGCTATCAGAGTGGCTTGGACTATGGATAATGAATAATATTTCATGCTTTTTTTATCTTAACCCTTTGCGTGCCAGAGGTGCAGAATTGCGACATTTATAACAATGCCGTCCGTGCCAGAGGTGCAGAATTGCGACATTAGAGGTGTGTCCACTAAAGCCGATGCCAATTGAAAACTAGTCATTTCTCAATGTAAACAAGGGCATCGGTAATTAGGGCAATAACAAGGCTAAAAGTTTCCCATGGACAATGTTGATATAAGGTCGACGGTTAGGGGGTAATTGTCCCGAAAGTGGGGGGGATTTTCTCACGGTCATTCGCGGTAATATTGGCTCAAAGCTGACAGCCGTATTCATTGTATTGACAACATGTAGGCATAATATACAGTACCATGAATTCTGCAAGTAGGCATTCTTAGAAACTAGCCTATAGCTCACTCAGACTTCTTAGCAACCTGCATACTTGACAACCAACCTTTGTAGCATTCAACTTCCTTAGCAACCAGCCTCCTTAGCAACCAATCTTTGTAGTGCAAGTAGACTGCACATCAGGCACAGCCACGTTTGCAGTTTTGCATAAAATTCGAAGTTTGACAATCTCGTTAGTAACCAGCCTAATTTAGCAACTGCTATGCTTAGCAACAGCTCATCTTTGCAACCATTCTACTAAGCAACGAATCTCCTTAGCAACCACTTTCCTTAGCAACAAGTATATTACAAAAGTCTATCGTCAGCAAAAAACTTCAAGGTGAACCTCGATCTCTTTAGCGCCGCTGGAGATTCCTTAGCATAGCAACTGCATATCTTAGGAACCGATTTCATTAGCAACCATTCTCCTTAGCAACCATTCTCCTTAGTAACCATTCCATTAGCTGTCATTCGCCTTAGCAAACATTCTCATTAGAATGCCTTCCTTAGCAAAATCACCTTATTTAGCAACCGCCTTAGCAACAGAGTGACATGACAACCATTTTCCTTAGCAACCACCATCCTTAGCAACCATTCTCTTTAGCAACCATTCTCCATAGCAACCGCCCTTCCTTAGCAACCGCCGTTCTTAGCAACCATTCTCCACAGCAACAACCCTTACTCAGCATTCTTTTCCCATAACAACCATTCTCCTTAGCAACCACCACCCTTGGCAACCGTTCTCCATAGCAACCGACCTTCCTTAGCAACCGCCGTCCTTAGCAACCATTCTCCATAGCAACCGCCATTTCTTAGCATCCATTCTCCAAAACAACCATTCTCCTTAGCAACCGCCATCCATAGCAACCGTTCTCCATAGCAACAAGTAGCCTACAACTGCGTAGCAACCCAGCCAGATGATCCTGAAGACTTTATGCTTAAGTTCCTACCCATTAACTAGACTAAAAAATGAAAATAGCCAAACAGGAGTTATATAAACAGCTTATATAACTCCTGTTTGGCTATTTTCATTCGTTAGTCTAGTTAATGGGTAGGAACTTAAGCATAAAGTCTTCAGGATCATCTGGCTTGGTTGCTACGCAGTTGTAGGCTACTTGTTGCACTCACGACGCCTGTGGATCCTCGTCTTACTATGACCCAAAGAAAATCCAGGAACAAAAATCCCATTGACTGTTTGGTCTAACACTTAACATAGAATCATAAAACGACGTGAATCGTAAATTTAGATTTGTAGAATTTGGAATTCTAGAATAATTAGAAACTAGAAAGCATTTAGTGTCAACATTTCATTTATTAAAATTTTAACAATTTCAAATGTATAGGCTGTTGGGTTAGGCCTAGTCTAATTTTTTAACGATATTCACATGACGATTGCATGGTGTGTCACGAAATTCGGCTGCAAGTTTAGGTGTATCGAGAACCTCTGATCTAACCCATATCAGTAGCACAGCTATAATTTTACCATGAGGTGCACTGGTGCATACTGCATAATAGTAGTCTGTAGAGGACCTATAGACGGGCTCCTGGGGAGTTCCCCAAGGGCACAGAATTTTACACAATCACGGACTCAACTTTTTCAATACTACTTTCTCATTTTAACAGACAAAAAACACAGCGACATCTAAGGCTTAAATAAAACATATCAACAATCAATATAAATAAAAATGAAACTTTCCAATAGTTAGTTCCCAGTGTTCTCGGAAAGTTACGCACAGATTGTTTTGAAAATTTAACAAAACTTTCCATTCTAATAGGACCGTGTTGTATGATGCTTTTTTCCCCGAAAAAACCCAATCTTTTCCACAAAAAGTGAACTTTGCAATCCGTTCGATCGCCATTTGCAAATTCAACAAACCGCAGGGTTGCCAGATTTCTGAAACGCTTTGTCCCAAAATCACGTTGTAAAGCCGCCCAAAAGTCGCGAGATTTCGGAAACGCGAAATCACGTTGTAAAGTCGCCCAAAAGTCGTGAATGACCAACTTTATCGCTGTGGGGAAGGAACGGTCTGAGGGAGGAAAGAAGGAAGAGTGAGCGGGACGAAGAGGGAGGAGAGGAACCGGAGGGGAGGGATGGAGAAGGCATGGATGCAGGGAGGCAGAGGGAGGGAGGGACAGAAGGGGAATGAAACTGGGGGCGGGAGGGGAAGGAGAAGAGGGTGGAGGAAGAGGTCAAAGGGAGAGGAATGGTGAAGGGGAGGGGGAGGGAGAAGGAATTTATGTAGGGAGGGATGGTTGGACGCTCTTTTCAGCCACAGCAACGCGTGGCCGGGTACAGCTAGTGCTTCATAAAGTGAAGCAGATTACATAATCAGAGATGTTAAAAATAGTATTTTTTTTAAACAGAATAAAAAACCAACAAATCGTCACTTTATTCCAAAAAATAAAAACAGGAAAAAATGAGAAAAAAGGAAAAGAAAAATAATTGGACTTGTTACTTCTTGTACAGTGTACTACAGCCTAAAATTAAAAACCTTGCTCACACAGTTTAATTTCAATGTGCAAGCAAATAATACAATTTTATTAGTAAACACTTCTTCTTTTCTCTCTTCTGTTAGGTGTGTAACGATGATGAGGTTTTTACAAGATTGCCTCATTTTTTTATATCTCTGTTACTGTCCAGCAACATTGTCGTGTCCAAACCGTTTTCTTCAAGATCGTATTTAACGTTTTATCTCCATGTCTTGGATTGTCCTCCTCGGCTCTGCATTCCCTCCACATGACAATACAATGTATTTGCTGGTAATCTTTTGTCATCCATTTTTAACACATGGTTAAACCAAGTCAGTCTTCTTTTCTGATCTTATCTACCAGTGTTTCTGTCCATCGTAACTCTTTTTGCATTACCTCATTATGAATTCAGTCTTGTTCGGTCTTCCCTGATAGTCCTCTTAGCCAGCTCATTTCCGCCACTAGAAACTGTCTCTCATCATCCTTCCGTATACATCAACACTCAGATCCATACAACAGTACTGCAGTGATGAATGCCATGTACAGCTTTTTTTCTTGTTTGTATTTTGCTCGTCTTCCACAATACTCAATCTTCCTGTTGCCATACACCAGTGGTTTTCAACCTTTTTCTGGTGACGGAACCTTTCTCAAGCACACATTTGCTCACGAAAATCTCTGCATTTCACCCATCCAGTGCACCAAGAAATGCATGCAGTTGTTACTCGTAATTTTATTAAATAATATTTAGTTTTTAACAGTTTTAAAATGTTAATGTACGTTATTTGAACTTCTGGTGTAGTAGAGCAGCAGTTCTCAAACTTTATTTTTATTGTACATACTAGGGTTACCATAAGTGCTCAGGTGAAAAAGAGGACACACAAAATGTTTATCCGGTTACCATCCCATATCCGGCTTCTAGCCAACTAGTGCTACGCCAATGTTAAGTGTTGTATAAATAAAAGTAACGTTAAACTATAGGCCTACATAAAATATTGTTCTTATTGTACATGGTTTCAATTTTTATAAGGTGTTTAAGATGGTGCTGGACAAAATGAAACGCCAGCGTTACCATGAGCTGCTGAAACAGATTCGTCGCTTTTCAAACGCGGTGTTACAAAAAATTTGGTTACTTTGGTGGGCCTATAAGAAGTTCCCAGAATACTATTAACATGCTTCGGAGTTTCAACGTGCACCGCTAAATCCAGTGCACCCTTTTTGGCAAGTGACATATAAGTTCCGCTGCCGCATGTCAAACATTCAGCTTCCCAGTCATAACGACCTGCACAAAAAATTTTTGGGGACTTTAAGTAAATAAACACTTTTATGTTTCAGCATTTTAATGTCAATTTCTTTGGTTAAATCGAACAATTAATTATTTTATTTACAATTCTCATCATGTAACTGGCGATATAGTCTTGCGCTTGGTTTGCAAAAAACCGCTTCAGGATCCGGAAGTCAAATGGAAACCATACCATTGAGCTAAATATTGATAGAACGCCTGTTTAATTCACGTAAAGGAATAGTATATTACACAGAATTTTGGAAAAGTAAGATCGATCGACTGGGGACGGACAGGGAAAACCTGTATAATAGCCACATTTCTGGAAAGCCGCACGGACGCCCCGGACAGAGGCCAAAAAAGAGGACGTGCCCGAGGAAACCCGGACGCATGGTAACCCTATATTGTACCCCAAGTAAAAAATCGAATGTTGGCGTACCCCCAGCAAAGTCAGATCAGAAATAAAATGCCATTGCGAAGACCCTTGCAGTTACAACTAAAAGTCCATTTAATCATTGGTGACATAGGGAGCAAAATTTAGTTTAGGGCTGCCAACTTTTGATTTTGGCATTCCGGGACGCCTGCAGCCACACAATGTGCTGTTACCAACTTACACTGTCCACATAAAATAATATGCATAACGTAACAAATGTTGTGCCAGACATTCCACAATCTACTAAACACCTCCTTAATAATTTCAGTTAAATCATATAACGACAAGTAGCCTAAATTTAAGACTAGAATCGACTTCAAGAAGACAGTTTTCAAACTCTAGTCACCTATAGGCCGGTCACAGTAAGACATATAAACCCAACCTGAATTCATACTTCATAAGAAGTTCATATGTATCCTAGGTTCATGGACCTGCGATCAGACAGTAGAATTAATCTTAAACTTATATTTATGAGCTTTAAGCAGTTCCAGAAAACTTGGCATACAGTCGTATAATTCAGCACATGTCATGCTAAAATTTATTTCAAGCAACAGTTCTGCTTTAACACATTCGCTGCCACGTACGTATATATACGTACTTCATTAAGCGCACGGCAAGTGCCACGTACGTATATATACGTACTTCAGTAGACGCAATACAACGGTTATCTGGCACACCGCGACGTCAAATTGTGTTTGTTTTGGCACACTAGAAACGTAATTGGAGTGGAGTATGACTAAAAAAGTTTTATGGTAATGGAATTTTTCAGGTTTTATGCTATATTAGCCTACACCTATATTTTTCGGGTGAAATACTATATATTTCGAAATATCTTGTTGGTCTAGGTCTAATAAAGAATAGGCCTAAATAATAAAAAATAATAAATAAATAATAATGAATAATGAATAATAAAAAAATAAATTAAAATTTTTTTTAAAAAATATTTTAAAAAATTATAAGTAATAAATAAATAAATAAATAAATAATAATAATAAATAAATAATAAATGCTAAATAATAAATAAATAATAATGAATAATAAATAATAACTAATAATTAATAAATAAATAAATAAAAATAAATATTAATTATTAATTAATAAATTTTTAACCCTCATTTCACATATACATTGGCACACGAGTCTGTTAACATCTCACCCTGTTACGGCAGCGAATGTGTTAAAAGCGCGATGGACTCTCAGTGCCAGTGGCGGATCCAGAACTGTTCCAAGGGGGGGGGGCCAAAATCTTAGATCTTGGATGGGGAAAAGAAAAAAAATTCGAAAAATAGTGATCGGTTGTTGAGGAAAAAAGTATTTTTCATCCACCAAAAAAGTTGATGACCTTTTTTTTAGTCATCGGTCTTTGGCTGAGGGAAAAAAAGTACTTTTAATCCGAGTACTTTTCATCCGCCAAAAAGTTGATGACCCTTTTTTTTAGTCATTGGTCTTTGGCTGACGAAAAAAGTACTTTTCATCTGTCAAAAAAAGTTGATGACCTTTTCCTTTTTTTTAGTCCTCAACTTGAAAACCGAATGGGGGGGCCACGTCCCGTACAATTTTCCAAATAGGGGGGGCAATATCCATTACACCCATATTCGTATTGCTAATTTCACACCAAATGGGGGGCCACGTCCCATGGCAGTTTTCAATGGGGGGGCATGGCCGGACTGGCCCCCCCAGGATCCGCCCCTGCTCAGTGCTCAGGTAATTGCAAAGCTTTAAGAGCGGCAGGGTTGTTTTTAATGAATTTTTAGAACTCCACAACTCCTTCTTTTCTTTCCCATCCGCCATGATAAATTACTTCCAATCGCAGGACAATGACCATTTTTTGCAAGTTTCAACTGTACATAAGTGTTTTTACAACTGCACACATTCATTTAGAACTGCACATTTTGTGTACAACTGCACGTTAAAAAAGCCCTGAAGAGCGGACTGACTAAACACATTATGCTAAAACTGAACGACAGTTGAAAAGTTTTGAAGACTTTAATCCAGTGCTGTTCAACATGCGATGATCAGCGTTAGGAGTAGAGGAAGGGAGCGGGGATGAAATCAGCGACTTTCCTGGAAGGCGCCTGCGGCGCCTTCCGGACTTCCGGGCTTCTAGGACACGCCTACCTAGGCTATTACGTCATACCTAATTAGCATACTGCCTACTAGAGCACTTCCAGGAACGGCCTACTTGACTACTGGCGCTTCTATATGGCTAAAATTCGAACCAACGGCTCTTCAAATACAGGAAACAGCTCCGACAATCAACGCTAAGGAGCTATCCATGGACCTATCAATCAGACGTGAAACACATTCATCCTAGGCTGCTAGCGCTTCTAGGACACGCCTTCCTAGGCCATAGGCTTACGTATATGGCTTACAGGACACTAGCGCACTTTTAGAGCACCTCCGCATAGGCTACCGGCCTATGACTTACACTACAGCGCTTCCGGGACACGCCTTCTCGGCTTGTAGTGCTTCCAGGAACCCTAAATTATTATGCTAATATGTTAATTATCTATTATGCACACATGCGCTTTTCCAGACTATGCTAGGAATCTCTTCCCAAACGGAGCTAAAATTCGAACCAACGGCTCTTCAAATACAGGAAACAGCTCCGACAATCAACGCTAAGGAGCTATCCATGGACCTATCAATCAGACGTGAAACACATTCATCCTCTCTCCGAACGTATGAACAATTAACTACAACGGTCTGTCCACGCCTCAGGACATGGCGCTTCCCATTGAAGTGACGATATAATGGTGCAGGTGGCGTCTAAATAATTGCATGTGTATTGCAAATTAGAAATAAATTATTGGTCGTCGGTCTTCTACGTCTGGCGCCCCGAGGATATAACTGCCGCCATTCATGCATCGGCATGCTATGGTAGAGAATAATGACATAGCTGACTTCAAAGTAATTGCTTGCACACCTTTAATTATTGACAATTAATTGTTCCACAACCAACCACATCTGAAGGTCTCCAACGCATAACCGCAACCACTCAAACACACGTAAAAGGAAATATTTGTACAACAAAGCATATCATTCTCATTCAACTCAACACATCATTCTCTCCTCCTTCTCCTCCTTCTTCTGCATCTCAACTATCTTATCCTCCTCCTCTGTATCCTCCTCCACTTCATACACCTCATCACCTCTCTCCTCCTTCTCTCCTCCTTCTCTCCTCCTCACCCGTTACCTCCTATCCTTACAACCTTCCTCCTCTTCCTCCTCCTATCCTTACACCCTTCCTCCTCCTCCTCCTCCTCCTACTCCTTCTCATATCATTGCACCCTTCCTCCTCTTCCTACACCACCTATCCTCCGCCACTCCCATCAGCCTCCTTCATCTCCTCACCCTCCTTCTCATTATTCTCCTTTCCTCAAGGCATATTTGCAATTATATCGAATGCTATTAATTCTGTTTGATTGTAAATACTCTATTTAGCCATCAAAGTCTACATTCCACTTCAAAAGACTTCCAATTCCAACTAATGCATACCCATGTTAATGTAAACCCACGGTTTTTATAAAATTTCCAAGAAGGCAGGACACCTAGAAGGGAATACACACGGCACCAGAACCACTGACACACATCGAGACATACAACCAAGCATACAAACACATACAACCAAGCATACAAACACATACAACCACGCATACAACCACACACACGTTCACACAAGCTATTTCATAATACCCCTCTGACATTGCGTCAGACACCAACATAGTGCTATAAAAACCGGCTTAATCTCAAAAAGATCTTCAGAGACCTTTTCCGAAATCTGCAGACGTCTACAACTACGGCGAATTCCGAACTACAGTCGATTCTCGTGGTCAACACGCTGCTTCTACAGTCGAGCGCTTCCAAGGCATTCGTTCAGACGCCATGTCTGGTGAGTGAAAGAATACTACATTATTTTTATCTTCTAAATTTCAGCCAACGCATTAATTTCACTGACATGTAGAAATTAAATTTCTTTGCAAGCACAATTTTTATGTAGGCCTATAATATCGCTGTAGCTATGCTACCGGTATAGCAATGACAATTAGTGCCACCTTCTGCCTTTGTCGAGTCCTGGGTCTGGCGCTGGCAGGAAAAGGCACGCAGCATTATTAGTCTCTTATAATTATTATACGTAGAATGATGAAGGCGCCAGGAGGCGCTGCGTAGTAGGCATATTATAATTATGCGTAGAATTATCGCAGCGTTAGGAGACGCAGCGTAGTAGGCATATTATTATAGTAAAATACATAACAAACTAGGACTCGGGTCTTGCAGCATAACCTATACACGAATATTATTTAATTTTTCTAGTTGCTGAAATGCAAGCACAAATCGAGGAAATCGAGAGGTTGGAAGCGAGAGTTCTTGCAAGACTTCAAGAATTGGGTATGTATATTCTTACTCATGGCACAACATAAAATTTTAGCTTCGCCCTCCTCCTTTTTATTCACTTGGGACTGGCATTCCTGTAGAACGCGATATGTAGAATGCAGGCTAATGCGCTGTAGCTTTGTACAGAAAATTCTTGTATTATAATTATTATTGGGTTTACAACGACATTAGGTGCTCAACATTTTTTCTCACATGCATGATGCTCACTAGCCTATGAGTAGCTCATATAATGAGCACGGAACGTTTTTCCTTTGCAGAACGAGATGAAAGCAATGGCAGCTTCAACGCAGCAGAAATTCCTACAGTTGCGATGCCAACAGTAACGAAGGAGGACCGGGGAAAAAACGCCTCGGCAGTAGAGGGAACATGCTGTTGGGACGCCACTTCGGCGGCAGGACCAGGGACCCGACCTAGGGGCGCCCACCCTAGGCCCACCAGGCCCACAGCAGCAGAGAGTCGCCCGCGTCATATTTCGTTGGCAGCAGCAGAGGGCCGCGTCGGGCGGCCGCCAGAGGGCACTCAAACAAGTAAGTTATGCACTTGTAATTTTTATGTCTTCCAGTATGTTACACACACACACACACACAGACACTTGCCCTATATTGTATGAACCGCATAACCGCCAAAAACAATATTGTTACAAGTACGTAGAACTACTTTCGCGTAGGAATTTGTTAAAAAGTAGTTCCACGCCTATAACCAGTAGAGACGTTCAACGCTCGAAACATATCGCTTGTCGGACACAGAGTATTCTACAGACCATTTGAAATTGACTTTAACACTTTTTGTAAAAGTAGTGAACTCTGCGAAAAATACGTAGATATAAAAAGACATATAGTAAAATTGTTTCCTTTTGTACAACCTAAGACTCCCTTTGCAACTCGAATACAACAAAATGGGTAAATAAAGTTCTTATTCTGTGCATTCTGTATTAGACTCCATGTAATTTCCTAGCTCTCAAACCCCATGTATTTCTGTTACTAGCGAGCAAGCACGATGCAGACCTCGAACAACTGCTCAAGGAAGAAGCTCAACTGAAGGCGAGAATTCGAGAACTCAGTAAGTTTTACTTCGGCGCAATTCAATTGTAAGATTTAAAAAATAAAAAATAAAAATTAAAAAAATAAAAAATAATTGTACTTGCACTATTTAAAATACTTGTACTATTTAGAAATATTTTGGAACAGTTTATTCATGTCAAATAATATATGTTGTAGGACTGAAGCGAAAGGCAGACGTAGATACCAGCCGTGCGGCAAAGCGCACTAATTTGGAAAATGTCGAGTCGGGAGAAGGGGGCCCTGTCCCGGCGGCAGCGGAGGTAGCCGGCTCCAGCGGAGCCGGCGCGACATCGGCAGAACCCGGACCATCAAGTAATTCACTACAAACTTGTCGCTTTTACAAATTTTTGCATGCAACATATGCGCATGTATGCATTCTACCAACTTTCAACACTGCACATTCAGTAATTGGTATACATCATGCGAACTTTAGCAGCCTTTGACTTTATTATAGTGAATATACAGCATGTGAACTTTAACAGGCTTTGACTTTATTATGGTGAGTATACTGCATGTTGGGGCATGCAAGTCTTTAATGGGCAGTTTTATTTTTGTTGTTCTGTAGGTAGATGCGATTCTTGCCGCAATTACAAAACGAGCAACCTCACGGAAGGCTTGTGCCTAACGTGTTTGGTACAGAAAGAGTGCAGCCAGTGTAGGAATCGACGCGCATCACGATTCTTCAGAGCAGGTCAGGACATCTGCATCACATGTCTCAAGAAGCTGAAGAATCCGTCCATTCGCACGTCTACTCGTAATACCATTCTCGACATACCGTTTCCCGTTGGTCAAACAACCGACGTTCATGCCATGCTGCAGGAAGAAGCACCGCGATTGATCAACACTCTGGAGCAGCGGTTCTCAACCTTTTCAGACTCATGGACCCCCTTTTACTTTTGTGTCCCGGTCACGGACCCCCAATAAAATTTGGTGCCTTTTGGCGCATTATCGCGACTGTGCGAATAATAGGCCTACATGTGTGTTAAAGCCTATATATGCTCATGCACTCTTGTAGTAGGCCTACAAATTTATATAATAAGATTAGGCTATATGAAATTTATTTTTAAACCTGTATTTTGTTTTAATGTAAGCTTTAGGCAAATGCATTCGGGCACAGTTTACATTTTTCTCTAAGAAACTCTCAAAAGAATCCCCGAAATCTATTCTAGAGAGTCTGTTAGAAACTTTTCCCCGTTGATAGCCAGTGAAATTCGGCTGGCCTATAATAATTATATATCATTAACTGTGCATGATTTCCACATCCGAACCTATAGTGTAACAAAAGAGGAGAGTTTAGTGGACGTGCCTTGATGAAATTAGCCTATAACCATTTTTATACCCTGATCGAAAATAGATGCAGTCTGCACTCTATAGGCCTATAATAGCCTAGTTAATTAAACAGACCGACCTATCTAAAATAGATGAATTTGTAATTGATCAGCGTGTTATAAGTTTCATATCGCCATTGAAAAGGGGGAAAAATTGACAAAATTTATCTGTTTCTATGTTTTTAACTAAGAAATGCATAATTTTCAGGACTTGCTCGCGGACCCCCTGGCAGATCGCCGCGGACCCCCAGGGGTCCGCGGACCCCCGGTTGAGAACCGCTGCTCTGGAGGACACTTTCAGAGACGAAGGATGAGTTTGTACAAGCATCAAATTTTGCTGCAAAATTGTTGGACCTAGAAAAATTTTCTTTAAACTAATTTTTTTACTTAGAAAATTTTGCTTTAAACTAATGTTTGGACTTAGAAAGGTTTGCACTGTCTTGTTTGTTTGTATGTTTGTATGTGCACTTGTTATAGCGCCCCTTCAAGCTCTCTCTACTCAGAGGCGCTCCCGATGCAGAGCGGACACTGCATCGGAGTTTCACGCCGAAGCGCTGAGCAATTGTGAGTGAAGGACTTGCCCAAGGCCCTTACGCGGTGAGCTGGATTCGAACCTCGGACCTTCCGGCTCCAAGGCAACGACGCCCCCACTAGACCACCGCGCCCCACTGTCATGCTCCTTGTACTTAGAAAATTCTGACCTTGTATTCTGTTTGTACTTAGAAAATTTTGCTATAAAATATTGATTGGTCAGATATATATGCATAGACAGAGACTTGAAGCATAGTTCGGACTTCAGTGACTCTAATACTTTCAGTCTTAGACGCTTCTCAATTACACACACACACCCTTGCCGTTTAAAAATATAAATCTTGAAAGTGTGCGATATATGTAAAGTACGTGTTATACTAGCACATTTTTACGACTTCTTTCTTTACGCCGGTGAAATGGTATGTGGCGGTCGACGTGGACTTCAAACATACTACACCAGACGGAGAAGCACAGCCTGTCGGCTACTTCAAGTCGATTCCATCAACACTCACGCATACATCGCAAATAACCGACCAACTACACCGTGACTCAAAAAAAGTAAGCCAAATTGTTTTTAATATATCTCTAAAGCCCGATAACATATCACGCTAACATTTTTCCAAATATTTAGAGAATTGGACCAAGAATATTATTCCAAAATTTCATGAGATAAAGTTGAGGGGATAAAAAGTTATGAATATTTAAACTTCATATACCGAAATTGCAGTTTACAAGCAATTTCCTGTCAGATTCAATAAAATGTTTCCTTATTATCTCTAATGCCTGATGATTAATCATTCTAAAATTTTCCAGATATGTAGAGAATTGAACTAACAATATGACCCTGACAGTATGGTTTGATTATTTAATTAAATAACATGCTCAAAAGTCCTCCTCCTGCTTGCACGCAAGCCTGGAGGCGCTGGCGCCATGCATTAGGCAACAGCATCGTCGAATATGCTCTGGTCCAGGCCATACCACACTTCCAACAAGCGTTGCTTCAGATCGTTTATGCCATGGATTGTTGTCTGATAGACCCGGTCTTGCATCATGCACGCTCCACACTTTACAGTCGACAGAATTCAAATCTTGGCTGTTCGGAGGCCATAATGTGGGAGAAATGAAGTCTGGCGTCAGCATTTCGATGGTTTCCTTGGCTCTGTGGGCTGGCGCTGTTCCGTTGAAAAAAGAAAACAGCCTTCCGGGGCTACATATTTCTGATAACAGGTGGAAGATGTTGTTACAGTAGAACGTTGCGATAATATACTCCCTTAATTTTACTCTAGGACCACTGAAGACCAAAATTGGGAACTATCAAGCATCGAAACCGCAACGAACACCATAACAGACTTGCAGAAAACTGAAATTTCTAGAGAGTAAGCTTAAATATTCATATATTTCTATCCGTTCAAATTCATGACACGATATTTTGGAATCCTATTCTTGGTTCAATTCTCTAAATATCTGGAAACTTTTAGTATGATTAATTATCAGGCATTGGAGATATAAGACTAACAGTTTAGCTTACTTTTGATTGAATCTGACAGAAAATTGCTTGTAAACTGCAATTTCGGTATATGAAGTTTAAATATTCTCAAATTTTTATCCGTTCAACTTTATCTCATGAAATTTTGGAATAATATTCTTGGTCCAATTCTCTAAATATTTGGAAAATTTTAGCGTGATATGTTAGCGGGCTTTAGAGATATATGAAAAACAATTTGGCTTACTTTTTTTTGAGTCACGGTGTACAAGAAGCTGTTCAACGAATAGACGAGTTGGTAGATACCTTCACAAGTCAAAGCTCTGGCTGGGTAGTGAATGGTGTAGTTGATTTTAAGTTATGCAATGCTGTATATGACCCAGTAGGTGGCTCCAGCTACATACCTACACCGAAATATTTAGCTAGGAAATGTGCAACTCTAAACATACAGAATGATGACGACCAATGCTTTCTGTATTCAGTCCTTGCAGTTTCCCACCATCAAAAAGACAATGCTTGTCGAGTCAACAAATACAAACCATATTTGGACGAACTTGTCACTGATGGTTTAAAATTTCCTATGAAAATTGAACAAATTTCGCTTTTTGAAGGACTGAACCCTGACTATTCTGTCAATGTCATGTGCTTTAATCCAGATGATAAGCATTTTACGCCTCTTTATGCAAGTGCTCACAGGGGTAGAAAATACATTGCAAATCTTCTTTTGCTTACTGAGGGAGAGAAGCGGCACTACATTGTAGTACGAAACCTTTCTGCTCTCTTGCACTCTCGAAATTCTCACAAGGCCAGATTATTTCCCTGTCCGTACTGTCTGTGTTGCTTTACAAACGCTGCAGTCAAACACACTCATATGGATGAATGTGGGAAGCACGGGCTTCAGTCCGTGCGTTACCCTACTCCTGAAAATTGCAATCTTAAATTTACCAACACACAGCATGAGATGGCGCTGCCATATGTTATATATGCCGAAAGTTACCTGGCGCCAAATGTATCTGCAGCCAATGACAAAGCGACCAAAATTCTGGACACTCATATTCCTAGCGGCTTTTGCTGCTTCACAATTTCCTCTTTTCCTCACTTGAATGATGCTCTTCCATACGTTTATTCAGGTCCTGATGTTATGAGTAACTTCTTCTCGCATGTAAAGTCCGAACAGACTCGAATTAATAAAATTTTGTCTACCAACATGCCTATGAAACCACTCTCACAACAGCAGAAGTTGGAATTTGAAAATTGTACTGCATGTCCTTCTTGCTCTGTCGCTTTGAATTCTCAGAATAAAGTCAGACACCATTGCCATATGACCGGCAACTTTATTTCTGCACTCTGTTCGCCATGCAATCTCAAAATGAAATTTAGAAAGCCTACAAAGAGCAAGAAGCAGCAAACGTCCAACTATCTTCTACCTGTTGTTTTTCACAACTTGAAAGGCTATGACTCTCACCTCATACTTAAACATATGACAAAGGAATTTGCAAGCCAAGAAATTAATGTAATTGCAACAAACATGGAAAAATATCTTTCTTTTGAAGTCAATAATATCAGATTTTTGGATTCCCTTCAATTTCTGTCCTGTAGTTTGGATGTGTTGGTCAAAAATTTATCAAAAGAAGATGATTCTAAATTCGTGCATTTGCGCCGACCTTTTCCGGATAATTACAAATTACTGCTGCGTAAGCGGGTATTCCCTTACGAATACATGACTTCGGCCTGCAGAATGACCGAAAGAACTCTGCCACCCAAAGGCTGCTTCTTCAGTAAATTGACAGACGAGGACATTACACAGGCTGACTACGACTATGCACAACAAATTTGGCAGACGTTCGACATGCAGACTATGCAGGACTACCACAATCTGTATCTGAAGACTGACGTTATTTTACTAGCCGACGTTTTTGAATCTTTTCGTAGTATGTCCCTGGACTTTTACAAATTGGATCCTCTTCACTATTATAGCAACCCTGGCCTTAGTTTCGACGCGTGTTTACGCATGACAAAAGTAAATTTGGAATTAATAACAGATCCAGACATTTACCTCTTTGTCGAAAGAGGCATGAGAGGTGGTGTCTCTATGATCTCCAACAGATTCGCAAAGGCAAATAATCCGTATCTTGCCCAAGGATACGATCCAAATGATCCCCATCAGCTACATAATGTATTTGGATTGCAATAACCTGTATGGTTATGCCATGTCCGAACCTCTTCCGACAGGAAAATTTCGATTTTTAGACACTGATGAAATTACTAAATTCGACTTGGACACTAAATCGACAGACGATGACATGGGTTATTTGTTGGAAGTGGACTTGGACTACCCTTCACATCTCCATGACGAACACAACGATTACCCCTTGCACCTGAGAGACTGAACATAAGATCTGACATGATTTCGCCTTACGCACAGTCCGCTTCGCACAAAATTTCGGCTAAAATTGATTCTGGCACCGAAAAGTTGGTGCCCAACCTCATGCCAAAGACCCGGTACGTTGTTCATTATCGTAACCTGCAATTCTACCTCAAAATGGGGTTGAAATTGAATAAAATACATAAAATTCTGGAATTCCAGCAAAGTCGATGGCTGAAAACGTATATCGACTTCAACACATCCAAACGTCAGGCAGCGAAATCTTCGTTCGAAAAAGATTTTTATAAGTTGATGAATAACTCTATATACGGCAAAACAATGCAAAATAATAGAAAACATATCAACGTTAAGTTGGTCATGACTTGCAACTCGTGCTAAAAGATTCATAGCTCGACCAAATTTCGAGTCGTACACGATAATAAATGAAGATCTGACAGTGATAAAATTGACCAATTCAAATGTCTTCCTTAACAAGCCCCTTTATGCCGGAATGTGCATTCTTGACATTTCAAAATTAAAGATGTACGAGTTCCATTACCAGCACATTCTGCCCCTTTATGGAAATGCTTGCAAACTCCTTTTCACAGACACCGACAGCATTTGTTATCATATCTTTACGCCTGATGTATATATGGATATGCAGAAAGATTTGCATGAATATGACACCTCAGACTATCCCTGTGAGCACTTTCTACACAGTCGTACAAATGCTAAGGTCATAGGCAAGTTCAAGGATGAATGTAATGGGGATGCGGTTTTAGAGTTTTGTGGTCTCAGATCAAAAATGTACAGTCTGCTGTTGCCTAACAACAAGGAGAAAAAGACTGCTAAGGGAATTCAGCGTGGCTTTGTAAAGAAGATTATTCGACATGCAGAGTATCATGCCTGCATTTTTAACGAAAAAACAACAAGTTCAAAATTCTGTGCTATACGAAGCTCAAAGCATGAACTGCACACTATAGAACTAAGGAAAGTTGCCCTTTTCCCATACGATGACAAGCGATACTTGCTGAATTCTTGTGAATCTTTGTCGTATGGACATGTAAAAATTGCTTCCCTTGTATAATAATGTATATATTCTACGAAAGTTTTATATGCGAAAATGAACAATGTAAAATAAAGGTATTGCATAGTCGCGCAAGATATTGCGCAACGTATAGTGAAATGACAATATTCTAATGAATATTCGTATAAACGACGAACAGTGTAAATAAAGGCGTTGCATAACCGCGCAAGATGTTGCTCAATCGTATTTTCTATTGAAATGACACTATTCTAATGACCGCTCGTATAGCTATTGAACATTGTAAACTAAAAGTATTACATCATAGCGCAAGGTATTGCGCAATCGTATATCGAAAATGACACTATTCTAATGAACACTCGTATATTCGTTGGACATTGTAAAATAAAAGTATTGCATAACCGTATATGTTGAAGAAATAAAGATTGCGTTGGAAGAAAAAAATGACAACCTACTGTGTTTGTTATTTCATGCTTAGAAATTTTCATATTATGTTTCTCGCTCTCTGATTGATCACATATTCCTGGGCTGATGAAATTCTCGCACGTTGATTGGGTGACACTTCCTGAGCTAGTAAGGTTCTCGCATGCTGATTGGTTGTCACATATTCCTGGGCTGACGAAATTCTCGCACGTTGATTGGGTGACAATTCCTGAGCTAGTAAGGTTCTCGTACGCTGATTGGTTGTCACTTCCTGGGATAGCGCCGCAGCTCGTGTGTGCTCATAATAGGTAATTAACATATTAGCATAATAATTTAGGGTTCCTGGAAGCACTACAAGCCGAGAAGGCGTGTCCTAGAAGCGCTTCAGTGTAAGCCATAGCCCGGTAGCCTATGCGGAGGTGCTCTAGAAGCGCGCTAGTGTCCTGTAAGCCATATACGTAAGCCTATGGCCTAGGAAGGCATGTCCTAGAAGCGCTAGCAGCCTATAGGGTCTAGAAGCGCCAGTAGTCAAGTAGGCCGCTCCTGGAAGTGCTCTAGTAGGCAGTATGCTAATTAGGTATGACGTAATAGCCTAGGTAGGCGTGTCCTAGAAGCCCGGAAGCCTGGAAGCCCGGAAGGCGCCGCAGGCGCATTCCAGGAAAGTCGCCGATTTCATCCCCGCTCCCTTCCTCTACTGTTAGGTCTGATTGAGAGCAGAATTCAAAATTCATGGTAGAACTGGTTGAGTTTAGTAAGCAAAAGAACAATATTGTGCTAAGTGGATCTCTAGAACAAATTCCGGGACAATTTGAGACCAATCCGGGACACGGGACGCCAGGGCCGATTCCGGGACTGTCCCGGCGAATCCGGGACAGTTGGCAGCCCTAATTTAGTTTGAAACTTTGAATCATATAATCTTATCAACAAATTTAAAAGGGAAAAGTGGTCTATAACCACTGTTAGAAGGAGTCGACCTGTATGGCTGTAGGCTTGTTTAGACTAGAACAGATTTTAAATATTTGGTTCAATATAATTTTGTCAATTACAAACGTAAATTTACCCTTTGTTTTGTTTTTAATAGTAAGAATAGTTGAAAAACCAGTTTCCTAGATATGACGTGCTATAAGGAATCGCAAAATTTAAAGCTCAACCAGATATTAATCCTTGAGCTCTATAATTATAGGCTGAGAATTTCTGGCTTTTATTACTTTCAACTAGGCTATTTATACATTATTTGTTCCAAAACTATAGTAATAGACCTAAACATAAATATGTTGCATGCACCAGCCAATAGATTGTTACACCGGTCCACCTGAGAGACCACGAAGCAGAAGACAGCTGTTTTTGCAGCCTCGAAGGGCAGTGATAGCACACAGCTTTTGATTTACCGCAGATGGCGAAAGCATCTGCCCACCATCAGTCCCACTTGGCGCGTCATGGACATGTCCGTCTGGAATAAAACTCCGAGGTCACGCATGACAGTAGAAGGCCTCACTGATATTCCACAGATATTTAGGGACTCACTGCTGAGTTGATCATGTCTCCTATGAGTGGCACACCAAAGGAAATCCTCATATTTCATACTTCATAGAGACAACAAAATACCAAATATCATACTTCAAGACACACAAAAATGGCAGCTATAAAAGACAACATACCTGCATTCCTCGAATATCAAGTTTAGCCTTGATTGTGTATTGCTGGCGAAGACCGAGTTTAAGAGGCACACTTTGGCAGACCAACAGCATGTCATTAAACTTGGAAATAAAAAACAATAAACTGTTCAGCATATCAAAAGCATGCATAAGACAGCAGTTAGCACAGACTAATAATAATAACATCATCATCATCAGTCCTCTTTGTGCAATTCCGCACATCGGGCAATGCAGCTCCTCCATATCTGCCTGTCCACCAACAGTTGCCTCGTCCCACTTCAAGTCTTCTCTGATGGTTTTTGGCCAGTTTTCCTTGGTCTGCCTCTTCCTCGTCTTCCCTCCAGAGTCCAGTTCATCACTTGTCTTGCTAACCTGGCTTCGTCTATGTGGATCACATGACCCATCCATTTCAGTCTTCTTTTTTCTGATGATGTTTTCCATGGTCTCCTGTCCTGTTGTTTCCCTTACGGAAATAATAACATAACTATCATTAATTCGAAGTCTAAAAATACTCATCCCTTAAGATAACTAATCAAATCCACTCTAGCATGAAATTATGTCTTTGTATAAAAAATCACTTCTCTCCACTGATGGCTGTTTCTTAAAAAAATAAGGAGGTCAGAGTTTTTACATTTGGAACAGCCAAATTCCGGCTCCAGAAATTGTCAATGCAGGCAGCAAAATAATGCTAATTACATAAAAAGGACTTGTGCGGCTTGAGGTGGATTCGAACCTGGAACCACCACCTTCAAGGCAACAAACCCAATACTATACCACCGTGCCCCTGATAGACATGGCATCACACTATCCTTTTGCTTTTTCATTAAGAAATCATACTACAAAAGTTGTGGCTGGATTTTGATTTCGGTGTTTACGATGTTCTGGTTTTCGAAAGAGATCCTCTCTGATTGTGGCTCAGATTTCATGTTTGACTTGATGCAGGTAGGCTTTTTTTACACGAACAAGGTATAATTCAGATCAAACTGGCTTGTATCATCGACAAGCTTTAACGTTAATCGATGTTGCGAGAGATCTCATCAAATATTAAGGGATATGTTAAAATCTTTAGTGTAATCTTTCCAGTGGTATTGTTAGCCTATTGTGAAGTGCCTCTGCAAGGGTTGGTCTTTTGGCTTTCATATTGGTATTTGGTCATAATATGCATGGCATGTTACAACTGATGATGGCTGATTAATTTTATTGGCGCAACTCAGAAAATTTGGTGGATTTTTTTCATTTTATTTTTATTTTTATTTATTTTTTTTTTTTTACAGTGGCATTGCCTTCCATGATGTACAATTGGGACATTATAATTATAGCATTCACTAAGCCAGGCGATGATCGTAAGCAGCCGTCTTTCTAGATATATAATGGTCTGTTAATTAGAGCAATCAATAGTTTCCCACAGTCAGTTTGACAAGGCAGGCGGTTGTGAGGTGGATGGGGGAGAGAGTAATACAGTGATTTTCAACCGGGGTTCCGCAGGCGTTGGCCAGGGGTTCCGTGGCAATTTCGTAGAAATTTTAGTGCACCGACTGAAATCCTAAAAATACTGGCAATGCGTAGATTATTTCTCAGTCTTCAATCATTCTTGCTTTAAAAACAATTACGTGAATGTATTGTTGTTTTCTACAATAGGCTAATTATGTCATTCAATACTTGTTTTTCGGAAGTCATAGCCTACATCAAATGGGAATCTATAGGCTTAGGCCCTATAGCATAGGCTACGCTTCCAACTGTCCAGTCGGACAAAGCATTTTGCTCATAGGCCTAGGTTATACAAACTATTATTTTGTACGCTCGAGATCTGCTCTGACTAAACAGAATGTGCTGAGCACTTGACAACCGATTGCTTGGTTCATTCATCTTTTGAGCTCATCATTTTGAAGAGCCAGTGGTTAAATTTCTTATCCAGTTCTGTTCTGTTCTGTTCTCAGCCATCCTCGATTAGAGAGTCGGCCGCATCATGCACAATGTTCCTCCATCGCTTATCCAGAGGTGGCGGATATTCAAATTTTTACAAAATGTAAAGGCTGAGCCTTAGGCATATATTTATCTGTAGTAGCTTTAACCGACAGGCTTTCTGAGGTTTAGGCCCTATACTCGCTATTTGCTTCTAGGCCTATATAAGATGTGTGAAATCAGATTCAGATGTGTGATTATTGTGACAGAAGCACTTTTCAGGTGCATGGATAACTAGCAAACGAAGCTGAAACTCCCTAAATAAGCTGAAGCTTCTCGGCCCCACTGCGAGTCTCGTGGTACCGGTAGGGCCTACTCACACACACATGACGGTTGAGCCCCAAAAGATTCTTTTATGTTATGTTGAATATGAATCATGATATTTTTTTTGCGGCTGTCTACGAGTATTTCTACGATGCGTCCAAGGCTTAGGCCTAAGCCAGGCAGAAATTTCTATGTAAACTTGAAAAATACTTTAGCACTGTTTAGTGTTTACATAGAATTCTAAATCAAGTGTGTGTAGCCTAATGTGATAGACTACCATAAACGCACCAGAAGTGCAGTATCCACATCTATATAGGCCTATTACATAATTTCACCAATGAAAACTGTATAGCTATGCATTTCTTGAAATACTGGACGGGTGAAACGCGAAGGGTTCCACGAGCAAATGCGTCCTTTGGAAAGGTTCCGCCACTAGAAAAAGGTTGAAAACCACTGGAGTAATAGGTCTGAAAGGAGGGTTTTCTCAGGGTAGCTCGTTGCAGGTATTGAGTACAGGGCCATCTAGCTTGTAGCAAACGATGGTTATACACAGGCTGCTACAATTTTATAGTTTACTAGCTGTTTGTCAGTCAGTCCATTTTTGCTCACTGTGCCTTCCTAAGCTGATTAGGCTCTCTTGTGATCACTGTGCCCTCCTTTGCTCTCTGATTCTCTCTGCTCTCTTTAGTTGTGTTTACTGTGCCTTCTTGTGCTCACAGTGCTCTCTTCTACTAACTCTGCTCTCTTCTGCTCACTAAGCAGTTCTCTTTTAAAATGACCACCCTTTAGTGAAGGATTTAACATTCATTCATTCAAGTATTTATATAGCACACCTCTTCAAGGAAACTACTCAGAGGGGCTCCCGACTGCAGCATGGTCAAAAAGAAGTTTTGAAGTGAATAGAATGTTTCATTTTATTTTATTGATCTCTCAATTTCTAAACAGCACCCTTTCAAGCTACCTACTCAGAAGCACTCCCGACTACAGCATGGACACTGCATCGGCGTTTCATGCCTGCCTAACTACTTCCTGCTGCCAGTCTTGAGAAACCTCTAGCCTTATCATTCTCACTTGAGCCACTCTAACGGCGACTAGTGAAAATAAATTGCAACCTCTAGGTGTAACTAGTCACTGGCTCGGCCAGTCTGGAACGATCCCTAATGGTGATGTTCTGTTAGCACTCATCTTCCCCTTTCATTCCCACTTTATCTTACCAGAAAAGATTCCAACAAAATGAAATTAATAGGATTGTGTTTTAGAGCAGTTTTAGGTGCAGACAGTCTGGGAAATAGGCAGTTTATGCTTGCTTCTTTTAAGAACATGTACTTTGTTGCAGTGTGTACCTTTGTGCAAAATTTTTCGGGTAGTCACTATATAAAAATATTTTACCTAAATAAAAATATTTTTCCACCTAACTCCCCAATTTTTTTGGCTCTATTACCGGAAACATAACATTCTTTTTTGGCCTAATTGATGTCTTGGACTTACATGATTTATGTTGAAATTAAGACAGCAATGAGAATGCCAATGTGGTTCAATCTCAATTGAAATGTGTTATGATAAGTGTGCTAAACAAGTTTTGTTCAATTTTCAATCACTAAACTGCTAAAAACCAGTCTGAGCACAGTGGAGCACTAAATTTTTGAGTAATTGTTATCGTAATTGTAATTGAGTAACTACAATATAGGACATATCATATTTTGTATAAAAGTGGTGTGCCTGACCCCTCGCAAGAAGGATTGATTCTAGCCTGAAGGGAAAGAAGAAGATATTTTTATAAAAGTGATTAAATATATGTAGTGTGAACAATTACATCCTCCTAGATTGAAAGGTCTGCTTGTCAATGCCATTGTATGCCACACTTGCTGCAGATGGTATATGACACCATTCCGGAGATCTATGCCTTCACACATCAGGCATATTCAGCAGAATCTCAGCTGCAGTTTGGCTCCTTCATGGTTCGCTCGATGATGGACCGCAGCAGGGAGATCCCTTGGGGCCACTGCTGTTCTGCCTGCCTCTACAGCCAGTCCTGCGCGCAATGCGCTCAAGTTTGAGGTTTGGCTATATGGACGACATCTCGCTGGGAGGTAAGAAGGAGGACGTACTGCAGGATTTGGCCTCGATTAAGGACCTGGAGTCATCACTGGGTATCTGCCTTAATAGCAAGAAATGTGAACTTTATTCAAAGACGGAACAAAAGGAGACAGAATTCGAAGAATTCGAGCGGATGAACATGGAGTCGCTCCTCATTCTGGGGGCTCCACTGTTCCGAGGAGAGGCTTTAGACGTGGCGCTACTCAGGCACAGCGAGATACTAGAATGGGCAGTGACGAACCTGGCTTGCCTTCGAGCCTAGGCAGCGTTGATTTTGCTGCGGACAAGTTTTGGGGCAGCAAAACTTACCTATTTGCTGAGAACTTCCCCATGCCATGAACATCCACTGCTCGAGAAAATGGACGATCAAATGCGCAAAGGACTAGAGAACATCCTCAACATCAGCCTCAACAACATCCAATGAATACAAGCCACACTCCCAATTAGAGATGGTGGACTCAGAGTCAGACGTGTCTCAATGCTGGCATCTTCAGCTTACTTGGCATCAGCCGCATCGACCAAGTCACAAGTATGGTTCTTTGCAAGGAGGAGTGGGGTGATGTCCACATCGACCATCTGCTCGAGGTCCGCAAGAACACCCAGCCCAGCAGCGT
The DNA here is from genome assembly GCA_945859605.1 of Lumbricus rubellus. NCBI lineage: Eukaryota > Metazoa > Annelida > Clitellata > Crassiclitellata > Lumbricidae > Lumbricus > Lumbricus rubellus. The sequence goes on along the minus strand of OX243812.1, from coordinate 44,115,213 downwards.
AGAGTCCCTTTGGAGCAGGCAGAGCATGTGGGATGGACCACTGATTGAGGTAGACAGGGCAGCGATATGGGCCGCCTACAGCGATCCGGTCAACATGGCCAGGCTATTTGCGGTGACCTCCCCTCATGCTGGAGACTGGCCATCAACTATTCCTGTGATTGACTGTGGCTTGGATCTAAGCAATGAGGCAATCAGAGTGGCCGTTGGACTGCGTTTGGGTTTGGATCTATGTACACCGCACCAGTGTCAGCGCGGAGATACAACCGACTCAAGAGGACACCACGGGTTGGCATGCATATGATCATCTGGAAGAACAGCCAGACACTTTGCGGTCAACGACTTGGTGTGGAGGGCGCTCGCGAAGATGAACATCCCCAGTTCTAAGGAGCCTCCAGGCCTGATAAGAACGGACGGCAAAAGACCAGACGGGCCACCCTCGTCCCATGGGCCAGAGGCAAATATATCGCCTGGGACTTCACAACCATCTACACGTGTGCTGACTCTTATTTACACCTTTCATCAACGGAATCCGGAGGTGCTGCGGAACATGTGGCGGATCGGAAATGCAACAAATATTCCACGCTTCCTGTCTCCCATGAATTTGCGCCCATCGCTATTGAAACGTTGGGTCCCATCAATTGAGCAGGTTAGGAATTTTTTGGGAGTTGGGCCACCGTTGTGCCGCTGTTTCCGGCGATACGAGAGAAATAGTCTACCTCTTCCAGAGACTTTCTATCTGCACAGAACGTTTCAATGCTGTTGCTTTTAGAGGCACTTTTGCAACACTACCTGGGGACGAGAACAACGCACTTTATGCTTGAACATCTTTCTTTTTTCAGTCTGGTTTTAATCTTGTTTGGTCTTTTAATAAATGATTGTGTTATAATATAAATTTAAAAAAAATAAAAATAATAATAATAATAACTTCTTCAGATTACTTTAGTCACAGACCATGTGTCCGATCCATAGAGCAATGCTGTCAAAACCAAGGCTTTGTATTATCTTGTCTTTGTCGTCAGTCTTAATAATAATAATAATAATAATAATAATAATGGCTGAGACTTCTACAATGGCGGGCGGAGCTGCTGAAATAGCCGCTGCTAGGAAAAAAATTAAATATTCGGAACTCCAGACGAGATACAGTTTCACCCCGGTTGCGATAGAAATGCTGGGACCTATGGACAAGGAGGGTCTGGCCTTCATCACAGAACTCGGCAGACGATTGTCACGCGTTACAGCAGACCCTCAAGAAACCTTCGTCCTGTTCCAGAAGATATCTGTCACAGTTCAGCGATTCAACGCCATCGCATGCCTGGGCTCGACGAGGCCGTAGTACTCTGTTTTTAGCGGAATATAATAATAATAATAACAAAATTCATAATAATAATAATAATAATAATAATAATAATAATAATAACGCAACGACAGAAGGAAGTGACCTGCAGCAGATGAGACCATCTCGGCCGATAAAGATTGCACGATTATTATTTTTTTATCATAATAATAATAATATGCTCGAGCGACAAACCGGCAAACGTGGACCAAGAGACGCTGGAGGAATTAAGATCGAAGCATCCAGATCCTCCAAACGACCGACCTGTCATCACACCAGCGCCCCGATTGGCGCCCTTACAGATCAGTGAGGAGCAGATGAGGGGACACATACGATCCTTTCCGGCTGGCTCTTCAGGTGGACCGGACGGCATTCGACCACAGCACCTGATGGATCTGGTGACTTGTTCCGATACTGGAAAGGGACTCGTGGAAGCCATCACAGGGCTGGTCAACCTACTCCTGACAGGAGTCTGTCCAGCGCAGATCAGACCGATCTTGTTCGGCGGAACGCTCATCGCACTGCGGAAGAAGACTGGAGGCCTGCGTCCGATAGTGATCGGCTACTACTGGCGCCGACTAACATCTAAGAGCGCCAACTCCAGCATGGTTCAAAAAGCAGCCACATACTTCGCACCGCGTCAGGTTGGAGTGGGAGTGCCAGGAGGGGCGGAAGCGGCATGCCACACGGCGAGGAGATTCTTAACGGAAATTTCCAGCGACTCAATCACGGTGAAACTGGATTTCAAAATGCATTCAACAGCCTGCATAGAGATCGCATGCTCCTGGCATTGGACGAGATCGCGCCAGAGCTGACACCATACAGCCGCCTCGCTTACGCAGAAGCCACAATACTGCAGTTCGGAAAATACACGCTGCTCTTACAAGTCGGTCCCCAACAGGGTAACCCACTAGGACCATTGCTGTTCTGCATACCGCTGCAGCCAATCCTGCAGAACCTGTCCTCAGATCTAACGTTGGGTTATCTGGACGATCTAACGCTGGGAGGAGCAGCGGCCGTGGTGGCAGATGACGTGAGAGAGATAGAGCGTCAATGTGGCGTCATGGGCCTTGAACTAAACCGTGAAAAGTGTGAGGCGATTTCACGATCGGACAAATGGAGGAAACATCCGGCTCTTCATCAGTTCAGTCCAGTAGCCGTGGAAGATGCCTGTCTTCTGGGAGCGCCTCTTTCACCGGATAAAGCCTTAACAATGTGCCTGGATTTTCGATGCAGCGAGCTGGCACTTGCAGTCTCAAGATTGGAAAACATCTCAAAACATGATGTGCTGGTCCTGTTAAGAAACGCCCTATGCTCTCAAAAAGTGCTGCACATGCTTAGATGTGTTCCCTGCTATGAACACCCGCTACTGGACAAATATGATGAAATACAGAGAAGAGGCATTTCTTCTATTCTAAAAATCAGCCTGAATGACAATCAATGGCACCAAGCGTCTCTACCAGTTAAGATGGGAGGACTAGGCATACGTCGGGCTGCCTAGCTTGCGCTACCTGCCTTCTTGGCTTCCGCTGCGAGCACCCGCGCTCTCCAGCCATCTATGCTGGGCCATGTTCGACCAGACCAGGACGAGCAGGAGGAATATATGCTGCAACTATGATTGGAAGAAAGTCAAACAATACGACCAGACAACCAGGCAGCATATAAACAAGCTTGTTGGGACGGACCACTTATAGCGAAGATGAAGGACTCACTGACAGAAAGCTGCAACGACGAATACCATCAAGCAAGGCTGAAAGCAACAGCGGCGCCTCACGCTGGAGACTGGCTAATCGCACTCCCGATCTCATCATGTGGGTTACGAATGGATGATGAGATAATCAGAGTGGCAGTGAGTCTGAGATTGGGAACGATGACCTGCAAGCCCCACACGTGCCCTTGTGGGATGAATGTCACTGCAGAGGGGTCGCATGGCCTATCATGTAGCCTAGGCCCGGGCCGAATAGCCAGACACGCGACTCTAAATGACATCATAAGCCGAAGTCTTACATGAGCTGGAATGCCGAACATCAAGGAACCAACCGGTCTCTCACGCACTGATGGTAAAAGACCCAACGGAATGACTTTGATTCCGTGGCGAGGAGGACGCAGCCTCGTGTGGGATGCCACCGTAATAGACACGGTTGCTCCTTCCTACCTACATGCCTCGGCTGCAACAGCGGGGGCTGCGGCTGAATTGGCGGACACGAGAAAAACTGCCAAGTACGATCACCTGTTGGCCAACCACCACTTTGTCCCCGTGGCCCTGGAGACCCTGGGCCAAATTAACAACAATGGACTTGCTTTTTATTAAGGACCTTGGAAAACGTCTAACACTAATCTCTGGAGATATTAGAGAGACATCTTACCTTTTTCAATGCCTTTCTGCCGCCATCCAACGCTTTAATGCTATTTCTTTCCGAGGCACTTTTGCCCAACCAGACACTACCGAGTGAGCCGTTTCAGAGCAACATTATTTATATCTCCGGATATTGTTTGGCATCCCTGAGGGATCATAATGCTGATATTATTTATTTTATAATAATAATAATAATAATAATAATAATAATAATAATAATAATAATAATAAACCTAATGTTTAAAACGATTATTTTACTCGTCTGTACATGATTGTGTCAGTTTTTGAAGATATAAATGTTGTATAATAATAATAATAATAATAATAATAATAATAATAATAATAATAATAATGCAAAATAATAATAATAATAATAATAATAATAAGAAGAAGAAGAAGAAGAAGAAGAAGAAGCCTATTTGCAATATTGTTTCTCATTGACTCTCAATTGAAATACTAGACTTTAGATGACTTTCATTCTGTCAAGCTCTCTGAATTTTCACCTCTAAAGACATATAATTTCTCACTCTCCATCCAGTCCCTCATCTTGGGAACGGCCTGGAACATTGACGACGATTCATCCGATTCCGCGCGATCCGAGTAGATGCAGATTACTGAGACGGGAGATCCAACGGAATATCCAGGTCACAAGCAGTCACTACTGGACAACCCGCTGTTGCTTACGATCGTGCTTTCCATCGAGTCTAAGCTACAAGACCCATACGATCGGGCACGACTAAAAGCCTCAATGGCACCACACGCTTCCGACTGGCTATACGCCCTTCCACTCAGCGCGTTCGACCTCAGATTGAGCGACAAGGCAGTTAGAGTTGCGGTTGGCCTACGGCTGGGTGCGGCCATATGTGAGCCGCACACGTGTGTATGTGGCGCCCCTGTTTCAGCAAGGGGCTCACATGGGCTTTCATGCTCCCTTGGATTCAGTAGACAGGCAAGACACAGCACCATCAACGACCTAGTCTACCGAAGTCTTAACAGAGCTGGAACTCCGGCAATCAAGGAGCCGTAGGGCCTCGCCAGGACTGACGGGAAAAGACCGGACGGCCAGACCCTAATCCCCTGGAGTAACGGGCGAGCGTTAATTTGGGACACGACCGTGGTGGACACGGTAGCTGCCTCGTATGTTCTCGAAAACGCGACTGAAGCCGGGAGAGCGGCGGAGAAAGCCGCCACAAGGAAGCTTACGAAATATTTGGACCTTCAAAGGACATACCTTTTTGTCCCGTTAGCCGTGGAAACTATGGGCCCCATCAACAACGAGGCTCTCGCCTTTGTGTCCGAGATCGGTCGTCGGCTTTCGAGGATCTCTGGAGATTTGCGCGAAACAGGATATCTGTTCCAGAAGATCTCAGTTACAATCCAACGCTTCAACGCAGTTGCCTACAAGGGCACCTTATCTGGATTGCCCGGGGCCACGGTCCGGCAGCCATAAGAAAACTGAAATTGATCTTTGAAATCTTCATCGAAAACTAAAACTTACATAATAATAATAATAATAATAATAATAATAATAATAATAATAATGGGACGCGACTGTGGTGGACACGGTAGCTGCATGTGGACTACGACTGGACAACGAGGATGTTCGAGTGGCCGTCGGTTTGCGACTTGGGGCCGCAATATGCGAACCACACACTTGCGCCTGCGGAGCTCAAATCGACGCCAGAGGCAGCCACGGCCTGTCTTGCTCTCTCGGCTTCGGTCGAATAGCTCGACATAGCAACATCAACGACATTATACACCGCTCCCTTTCAAAAGCAGGAATTCCGTCTGTTAAAGAACCGCCAGGGCTACTTCGCACGGATGGCAGATGACCAGACGGCTTTACCATGATTCCATGGCGTGCGGGTCGTCATCTTGTGTGGGATGCGACAGTGGTGGACACACTTGCACCATCATATATCCAGGCCACGGCTTCGACGGCGGGCGCGGCAGCCGAGATTGCAACGGAAAGGAAAAATACTAAATACGCCGCTCTTGCAAACACTCACTTTTTTGTCCCTTTTGACCTTGAGACTCTAGGTCCAATTTGTACTATTGGTCTTGACTTTTTATCAGACTTAGGCCGCATTCTATCACTGTCTTCCGGTGATCTGAGAGAGACCTGCTTTTTGCTGCAACGCCTCTCTATTACTGTTCAGCGCTTCAACTCGGTGGCCTTTCGAGGCACTTTAGCTGAGCCAGATCCAGAGAAGATCTATTAATGGCACTTTTATCATCTTTAGAACAATGACTACCGCTTCTCTTGTTTATCGTACTTCATGTATCTGATGTTGTTTGTTGAAGATATTAAAAATTTGACATAATAATAATAATAATAATAATATTAATAATAATAATAATAATAATAATGACAAAGGAGACAAGCGTGAGACGAGCCATCTGCTCCAGCGTCTATCAGTCGACCTACAAATAGGGAACTCTTTGTCGGTTTTGGGAACGACAGACTCAAACAGTCAAGACACATGGAGGTCTTGCACTGAAGAACTTATGTTAGCTCTTATTGTGAACAGGAGAATTTCCATTAGACTTTAAATGACTTTGTTATTTTCTTTGGAAAAAAATAAATGTCTGTTATAATAATAATAATAATAATAATAATAATAATAATAATAATAATAATGGGATGTGACCGCTTGTGATCAAGATTGTAGATTCACTGCTCACCACCCACACTGACGCTTACCATCAAGCACGCCTTAGAGCAGTCGCTGCGCCTCACAGCGGCGACTGGCTGTTTGCTCTACCGATAACGTCATGTGGTTTGCGGCTGGACGACGAAGCAGTGAGAATTGCGATCAGCCTGCGACTTGGGTTGGGCATATGCGAGCCACACGCATGTCCCTGTGGAGTGGTAGTTACGGCGGATGGCTCCCATGGTCTCTCGTGTGGTCTCGGTCCTGGTAGGATTGCCAGACACGCCGTTCTGAACGACCTGGTCAGCCGCAGCCTGACTCGTGCGGGCATCCCTAACATCAAAGAGCCAACCGGATTACTGAGGACAGACGGAAAGCGACCCGACGGAATGACTCTAATTCCATGGCGTGGAGGCCGCAGTCTACTGTGGGATGTCACAGTGACGAATACCGTGGCTCCATCTTATTTAAATTCAACGTCGGGCGCAGCTGGAGCGGCGGCTGAGCTGGCAGCCACCAGAAAGAACGCGAAGTACAGTGAACTGTCCTCAACCTATTTATTTGTGCCGCTGGCCTTCGAGACCTTGGGTCCAATCAACGAAAGCGGCCTTGATTTCATTAAAGATCTCGGAAGACGTCTTGCCCAATTTTCTGGAGACTCTAGAGAAACTTCTTTTCTCTTCCAGCGCTTGTCGATTTCAATCCAGCGCTTCAATGCCGTGGCCCTCCGCGGGTCTTTTGTCGAACCAGATTTTGTTGTATAATAATAATAATATTTTTCTTCATAATAATAATAATGATAATAATAATAATAATAGTATCCTCCTCTGCCATTTATGATGTGCCGCCTCTAACTTTAATATTTAATATTTTAATACTTTAATATTAATACTAATAATATTAATACTTTAATATTTTAATACTTTAATATTATATTTAATATTTAATACTTTAATATTTCGTTTCTTCCTCCATATGTTGTTTAATCCTCCGAACGTGGCATTGGCCTTTCCTATTCGGACTCTTATGTCCTTGTCACAGCTGCCATTGTTTGCAATTACACTTCCCAAATATATAGCAAAAGTCTTCCACCTCTTCTATCACATCCTCCCCAACTGTGATGCTTTCTCTTGATTCCCATTTTCCAACTTTCATGATCTTTGTTCTTGAAGTATTGATTCTCAATCCAACCAAACCTGCTTCCTTCTCCACCCATCCTGTGAGCTCGCTCATTCCCTCCCATGAATCGTCTACAAGTGCTGTATCGCCTGCAAAGTCCAAATCTGCTAATTTCTCATCCCCTTTCTATTCCAAGCCCCATCTCCCTTCAGCAGCAGTGAAAATATGTTAGATGAGTTGCAACAGGGCCATAGTTACAACAGGACTACTCAAAAGTCTTCCTGAGGCAAGACCATAGCTCACAAATTCATTCGTTCATTCATCCATTCAAGTATTTATTATAGCGCCTCTTCAAGAAAACTACTCAGAGGCCCTCCCGACTCCAGAACAGTTTTTAAGTGCTTATAGAAAAACATAAACAAATAAAAACAAATAGTCATTACTTGTAAATAATATACCTCAGTGGGAGCCAACATTGTACCTTTCACATGTTCTCATTAACTCTCAATTGAAATACTAGACTTTAGATGACTTTCATTCTGTCAAGCTCTCTGAATTTTCACCTCTAAAGACATTTTCACACAAGTGTCTACTACTGTTTAGTTCTGAAGGGATAAATCCCAGACTCACATTCTTTGAATAAATGTTATTTTCTAAAGGTCTGAATGATGGTCAAATAGATTGCAGCACCAATAAGATACATAACATTGCAATCAAAAGTGTATTCACCACTACATACCACTTGCGGGGGCACGACAGTGTAATGGTGGGTTCGGTGCTTTGGGAATCCACCTCAAGCCGTCGTGCAGGGACCTTGAGCAAGTCCTTCACTTGCAATTACTCGAGCGCTTTGGCGTGAAACTCTGATGCAGTGTTCAGTGTTCACGCTGTAGTCGGAAGTGCCTCTGAGTAGAAGAGCTCGAAGGGTGCTATAACATTTGTGAGAAACAAATAAATAAATAAATAAATACATATTATCACTTCTACCTCAATTTGGTCATATTTGCCCACAAAGTAAAAGTACACCTCACCAGAAACAAATATCTTTCACTGTGATCTCCGTCCCGTGCAGAGATTTTTACAATCTTGCCCTCCTTGATGAGTTCACGGGTATGGTCAACTAAATCAAGTGTACCACCAAGACTTTCATTCAGGTCCAGAAGACTTCGAAATTTTTCCTACAAGAAACAAGATGAAAAACAATTAACTACATGAAATAAAAACTAATATCTATCCTTAGCTCAATAGTGAAAAAACTTTTAGTAAAACCCCGGTTTGCATAAAACGAAACTAAATGCTAGAGAAAACAAAAAAACTGAGACAAATTAAAACTGACAGACAAAACAAAATTCGACTGAAGATCCATGATCAACAAAGGTTTATAAAAAATTACAAGAAGAATAAAACAACAGACTTACAATCTTTCTCATCTCAGTATTAGAATGTTGGGCAGCTCGAGTAACTAATTCAAGAGCTTCTACAGAAGGAAACAACAAAAATAATTAAACAAAACCAAACCATAGAAGATTGCAAAACCTTCAAAGGCACTAGTAATGCAAAAGAGTATAGCAATGTTTTCTGTGACACCTGGCTTGCCAGTGATGCAAAAAGCATCAATCAATGAAACTATAGTCAAAGTTATAATCCTTTAGTTCTAAGCACATCTGAAACCCAACAATGCTAAGGAGGGCAAGCACAATTAAATAACCAGTTTTAAGCTTAGTCCTAAATAAGATCTACGAAAACTGACAGAATTCATCAAACGCGTCAGTAAATTCAAAGCCTCAAAGTCATATACAGAGAATTCACAGCAAGAATCAAGGTATCCCACCGTGTGTGAGTTATATATGCGAAAATACGGTACATTAAAAGGAAATTGGAAGTTGAAACGATGATATAAATGGACAGAGAGCACTGGGTAAACTCAGCAGAATGGTCCAGCAATATAGCAATATTAACAACCAATGCCCTTTACAGCAATGTGCTCTCCTCAATCGCTGATATGCTATGGAAATTCATTTTTACATTTACATAATTAAACTGCCTGTATCATCTGATGATTTAATACTGGCCTCCTGGAATCATAAATCAATGGTGTGGCACAAGCTAATGTCCATTGTCCTCAACATACCACAAATGGTAACAAATGTCAGGAGGGGAATGTCATAACTGGTAATGACTTTAGAAAAAGAGCAGTTTCAGAGCAAGTAAGTTTTTTAGCTCATCATGCAGTGGAACAAGTTTGCCTTATAAATATGTGCATAGTTGTACTGTTAGGGTGGTGACACACTCCACCACTTTATGGCCATGTGCAGATATATGCTTCCAATATTACAGTGTTATTTTGGTTTGTGACAGTGATTTATCAGTAATCGTTCTTATTGCTTGTTTGTTTTATGTCCACTTGTTATAGCATTCCTACAAGCTCCCTACTCAGAGGCGCTCCCGACTACAGAGCGCACACTGCATTGAAGTTTCACGCCGAAGCGCTGAGCAATACATACATTCATACGTACATAAGTACATAGATATATACATCTTCATAATATCATAATAAATGTCTGCAGTGTTAGCCATTATTTATCCATAATGAACAATTTTTTAAGATGACAGCTTAAAATGCTACCACAACAGTATTAAAATTTAAAAAATAGAACAATGGGAGGGACATTTATTGAAATCTTAAACCATGTATTTGCACAATGAAATAATAATTTCTCGCATAGACGGCAAGAGACCTGATAGGGCCACACTGGTCCCCTGGGCAGCAGGCAAACATCTGGCCTGGGATGCCACGGTGGTCCACACCTGCACGGCATCCTACAACACTCACACAGCGAATGCGGCGGAAGCTGCTGCGGAACAAGCCGCCGTTCGTAAAATCTAAAAGTACGCGGGGCTGCCATCATCACATCTCTTTGTTCCCATTGCCCTGGAAACACCGGGGCGCATCAACTCAGCCGAGGGTCTGCTTCATCCGCGAGGTTGGTCAGTGTCTCTCGGTCGTTTCTGGAGAGCCGCGAGAAGCGACCTTTCTCTTCCAGCGCATTTCCATCTGCCTGCAGCGCCACAATGCCATCGCTTTTCGTGGTACTTTTAATATTGTTGCAGAGGACGAGGCCTGATTTTCTAGGCATTGAACAACAGCTACAAGCATAATTTTTTGAAATCCTGAGGGATCCTAGGTACCTCAGGTAAAAATAATAATAATTTTCGTTTTTATTCAACAATCCAGTTGACAGACCACAACCGGTTACAGTGTAAAATTATGCAATTGAAACATTTTACAGGAAATCAGATTACAGAAGACATAAATCTTTACTAACAGAACAGACAGCGTGCAACAATTGGCACTAATAGCAGCCTACAAAGCACAACCGCCTCGTTACCTCTTGCTCTCTATGCCAACATGTTATCCATTGCGCTAGTGGAAATTATTTTGAGACAATGGCTTAACCCTTACCGTTCCAATTAATAATTAATTGGCCCAAATTTGGCCGGTGAGAGCGGACATAGGATCGGTAAAGGTTAAGAAATCTTGAAAATTGCAAACAATGGGAGGAGACAATAATGGGTAGGGGATATTTATTGAAGTCTTAAAGAATGTCTTTCAGCAATGAAATTATGAGATATATTTTTGAGATGACAGCTTAAGAATGTCACCACATTTTACAGCATGGAAATTTGAAAAAAATTAACAATTGAAGGAGATGCTTTTGAAGTCTTAAACTGTGACTATCAACACTGAAATGATGAGTAATTTTGTAAAATGATAGCCTAAAATAGTACTATTGCAGTGTGGAAATTTAAAAAAATTCGTAATTGGGAGAGGGCACATCACCCGCCCCAAACTCCCTTACTCAGCACTTTGCGCCTCGTTGATCGTTTTCGGCCTCTCGTTCGTCCCCCCTCCTAAGGTCAGCACCAAATCTTTGCCTATGGTCAACACTGTCAGGAGATGGAAATGGATGCATAATCATGTTTTTCATTCTTAGTTCCACTGTGTGCTGATTTATATGTGCATTTGAATCAATGGATAATTTGGATATTTGTTGCATGACTATAATTTTGGTAGCATTTTCCATTTCTAAGATAAATAAGTTCACTAATAACCAATTATAATCATATGAGAGAATTATATAAGGCTGAGAAAGGCAGCATAGTTCACATGGCCTCGGATTGTCTTACAAAGCCTTTTACCCAAGCAATGTGGAGCGCCAAAACATGAAATTTGTGCTGAAAACACGGTGGCAACTATCAGGGGCAAACTTTCACATGTATGTTCAAGAAATAAAAGAGTCTGAAAAAAATTGAAAATTGTTTGTGTTCCGCATGTTGTATTTGCTTCATGTGGCAATATCGCGCTGAAAGGTTTCATTGTACAGCCAGCTGATAATGTTGAACATATACCATGGTTAAAAAAAGTCTCTTCCACCTCAGATTATCTCAGGATGTATGAGCCCGTCCAAAGCCAGGATAAAGGAGGAGGGTTCCGCGGTGGGCTTGCAAACCACCCGGGTAAAAAAAATGCTTGCAACAGAAACAACGTTACATTTTCATTCTTCAACTCATATGTTGGGGAGAGGGGAGGGAGCAACGAAGGTTCACGATATTGCCGAGAAAGAACTGGTCAGAGACCATCAGGGAGGACTTGAGATGTCTGGAGATGTCGCGGGACGAGGCCAGGGAATTGGCGGCGGACAGAGAAGAATGGAGACGATGCGTTGCCCGATGTGCAGATCTGCACGGGATGGACTAAGTTCTAAGTAAGCAAAAAAGTAAGCCAAACTGTTGTTCATATATCTCCAACGCCTGATTATTAATCATTCTAAAAAAATTCCCAATATTTAGAGAATTGTACCAAGAATATTATTCAAAAATATCATGTCATAAATTTGAACAGATAGAAATATATGAATCTTACAACTTCATCTGCCAAAATTTCAGTTCACTAGCAATTTTATTTTGGGTTTTGTAACAAAGTACTTCAGACATGAAGTGATGGGACTCGCAATGAGAGACGTAGAATCCGGAATTAGTCTAAATGGCCGCTTGCTCACCGACCTGCGCTTTGCAGATGATATCGACTTGGTAGCAGACGCTGAAAAGGACCTACAAGAACTGACTGACAGAGTAGATAGCAGCAGCAAAAGAATGGGACTTAAAATAAATGCGGGAAAGACGAAAACTATGGCCATCGATAAACTTCATAAGGAAGTGGAGGTCAGACTGGATGGCGAAGTACTAGAACAACTTCTGAACAAGTGACAGAATTTGTGTACTTGGGTGGTCTGATAACAGCTGGAGGATGCTCGCTGTACAAAAGACATTAAACGCAGAATAGGTCTGGCGTGTGCAATGTTCGGTCGCCTTAACAAGGTGTGGAAGTCAAGCAGCGTGTCGACAAGAACCAAGATGAGACTGTATGGAGCCCTGGTGGTGCCAGTACTGCTTTATGGATCGGAGTGCTGGTGCTTGTGCAAGGAGGACGAAAGAAGACTGCTGGTGGCTGAAATGAGTTGGCTGCGGGGAATATTGGGCAGAAGTAGAAGGGAAAGGATCAGAAATGAGAAGACCAGAGAAGAACTGGGAGCGGAGGAAACAATAGTGGACAAGATCAGGAAGAGAAGACTCATGTGGTTTGGACACGTATCAAGGATGACAGAAGATTACCAGCTGCAGCCCTGCACGGCAACGTGGAGGGAGGGAGAAGCAGAGGGCGCCAGAGGAAAACTTGGATGAACAACATAAGAGAAGATCTGAAAGAAAGGAACATGGATATGAGGAATGCCATGGATATCATCAAGGACAGAACAGGGTGGAGAAGCCATGTAAAGGCCTCATCGTCGGCGCAGCCGGACGGAGGAGAGCAATGATGATGATGATGATGATGACTTCAGACATGAAAAAGTCTTTAATATTTCTGCAAAGAAACTGCAAGTAGTTATTGTTTGATTATTTACACAAAGATGTCATAGACGACAAGATTTAAATCTGGACTGTTCGTATGATGACATTGTCCACGAACTGTTGTCTAGTTCAGAGGTTCTCAACCTTTTTCCACGCGCGACACACCTGAACTTGGAACAAAATTTGGCAACACATCATGCAATCGTCATTATGTTAATATCTTTAAGCCTAAAATTAAAATACACCTACCGGGTATGTTAAAGTTAAAATAGTTTATCTACTTCAAATTGATAAAATTAATAATGAATGAGAATGTTGACACTTAATGCTTTTAGTTTCTAATGATTCTAAAATTATAAATTCCACCGATCATAATATACGATTCTGCGTCGTTTTATGACTCTACGAGTCTATGTTAGATATTTGGCCTAACAATTAATGGGATTTTTGCTGCTGGATTCTCGCGACACACCAATTCTTCGTGACACACCAACGACACACCATTTTTACGCGACACACCACCGGTCCATTCGCGACACACTAGTGCGTCGCAACACACCGGTTGAGAACCTCTGGTCTAGTTGTAGCAGATGTGATTTTATTACACATGTGACATGCAAAATAAACTAAGTAAGTACTAAGTAAGTGACATGCAAAATAAAAGCTTATTAAAATTTTGCTGTAGTTCTTTAGTAACATCATATCAAGGGACACACTTGTTTAGAACTGTCGGGTAACTATGAACCCAACGGGCTGGTTTTCCAGCCTGTTAACCATAGAGTTACGGAAGCTCCAGGTTCAAAGGGTTAAACGCAAAATTGTGAGGTTATTGTAAGGCACTATGTAAATAGCCATGTGCATACTTGCCTCTGTATGCCTATTTGCGATACTGCATTGCATGTATCTCATGAAACAGTCTCAAAGTTAACTCTTTTCTTCTTCAGGTTCTCTGCACCTAAGCAGGTTCGAATGCAAAATGTTGCCATTCCATCCTTCGTTGTGCCTTCTCCTTGAGTTTTGGTAACCGTACTCTATCCCGTCCAGCATCATCTGTCTCGGTCTTCCTCTTGTTCTTTTCCCTCCATTTTTCCATCAATAATTACTATTCTTAGCAAAGAATCTCCTCTTAGCGTGCGTTCAACCAATTTTTTGTGCCTTTTTAGTAAATCTTATTAGTGTTCTTTCTTCTCCAATTCTTCTCAGCACTTCTTCGTTCGTTTTATGTTCTGTGCAGCAGATCTTTTCCATTCTTCTCCATGTCCACATTTCAAAAGCCTCCAGTCTTTTTATATCCTCTTTCATCATGGTCCAGGTTTCTGAACCATAAAGCACCCCACTCCACACCAATGATTTTATCATCCATATCTTCATATTTCTGTTCATTTTTCCTCTAAGTAGTTCTCTCCTCTGAGTGAAAGCCTTTTCTCAAATTGCAATCCTTTTTCTTCTGATTTCTTTGTGTTTTTTTTATTATGCTAATTAATTATTTAAACTAAAAAAACAGCGTATCTCAATGCATACCAAGCAGCAACAGCTGCAAGCATTAGGCCTCCTTCTGTGATGTCATAAATGCTTATGTAGGGCCTGTGTATCCGGAGGGTCATGAAAGAGTGGATTACCTATGAAGGCTAATGAAACTCGATAATCGATATAAATTCAAATTATACAGTCAATAATCAGTTTACCAAAAAACAATATTAACAACCCTAATTTTAATTGCAAACTTTTCTCAACTTAACAACCCTCACTTCATCAGATATGCATACTATCAGTCAATTCAGGGTAAACTCCCTGCCACCCTCCTGATGCCCATGTGTTGTAGAATTTCTCTTGCCTGTGGTGAACACACAAAAGATCCGCTTACCTGATGCATGGACTCTGTCAGCACAATCTTCCGGAAGATGTTTAAGATAATCTACAAATGTTCCCAACATTACCCATATACCCATTGCATTTTATGAAATCACTAAATAACACTCAGAATAGTCATTAATGAGTGATGTCTCATTACGATACAGACACAACAAATTTTCCTTGAATGATGATCATTCGCTTTCTTCAAAACTACAACTAAAAGTCAATCAACAATAGATAAAATTTCCATTGCTTGCCAATCTAGCAAAATTGTCATATTTCAGCATAGGGACATAATACAACCAGCCAGGTTTCATTAGTCAGACCTGCCTCATCGTACATGCTAGCCAGCTTTCCAATTGCTTGATTGGCTGCCCATGGAGATTCTTCTGGTCACAACATACATCAACATGAGGGATGAGGCAAAGCATGAAAGTAAGGGTATGATCATACCAGTAAACTCCGCTCAAGCAACTTTGTTCAGATTTGTTAAAATATGCCTGTCCAGATCCGTCATAGCGCTGCTGAGGGCCCCTTGGAGCGCCTCTGAACGGTTCACCCTACTAGAGGCGCTTTATAAATGTTTAAATACAATACAATTAAGATGTGTCTTACAGAAGGTCAGATACTTACATAAATACATAAATGCACACAGCACATGTACTGAAAAGAAATACTTACCACGCAGTAACATTTCATATCGAGGCACTCTCTGAATTGGCTCCAACAGATGGTGCTGAAGCGTGAGATTCCCACACTGAGGACGCCGCTGAAAACAACAGAAAATTCAAGATTTAAGCATATCAACCAAAAAGTCATTGAAATTCAATTTTAAAAAAAGGTCAGCCCATGTCAAATCAACCAATGACCAACAAATAAACCCACCACACCATCTCTGAATTTGATGACATTGAGTCAGTCACTTCGTAAACTAACATGTTTTAGAAAGCCAAGCAATGAGTGAACTCATAATGAGGCATGGCATTCGAGACACGATTGGTTCTATACAGGGCTGAAAGTGAGCCGGGTCGGTCCGGGTCTGCGACCCGGCATCGATTTTCGAGACCTGCTGTTGCCGGGTCTCAGCAGGGTCGCAAAAACGGTCGCCAGGTGCCAAAACTAGGTAAAAATTGTATGATTTTGGATAATTGTGGGCAAAAATTACTAAAAAGACGTCGTCAGAAAACTTTACGGGTCAAAGGCGTGCTCGTCCGCCAAAGTGAGACCCGGCAACTTTTCCAAACCACTTTCAGCCCTGGTTCTATACTGATGGTGTGACGACAGCTCGTGAGTCATGAATTACTGATAGGAGTACGATTCATACAGTGGACGTTTCATCCCCAGACGTTTCATCCCCAGACGATTCATCCAATGGACAGTTCATCCCCGGACGATTCATCCACGGACGAAAATTTAAGGCACAGGTTCAAAATAGGTTTCATAAGAACTCTTAATCCTATGAAACATGCAATTAAATAGATATCATAAAAAGTCTACATAACTTGGAATTAAATAAATAGTTGAAAGTCTGGTGCTTCCAACAATGCCATGCTGTTATTCGTTTTGCGTTTACTCTTTTTTCCCAATATTCATGGTTCCCAACTTCCCATGTATAATTAGTAATTAGTGTCCGCTGTCCACACTTGGACACTTGGTCGCCATCGGTTAATTAATTTAAAAACAAAATTCAAAGTGTTTTATAACAAGTAGCATACTACTAGGCTACTGTTCGAACTTAAGCGCATGTCATGTCAATTTGTTAAACGCTGTTGTCTGAGCTGATTCCACTGTTCATTGGCATTCGTACTGTGGTGAAGGACTACAGAGTTTTAAACAATGGCCACTTGAAAGTACAACACTAGGCCATCAACACTTTAATAGGTGATGATAGAACAATAGAACAGGTGACTCATCACCGGGATGTTGTATTACCCTGCCAACTAATGAGCAAATCATGTTAATATGCTCTACGAATCGTCAGTGGATGAACCGTCCGGGGATGAACCGTCCAAACGTCCACTGGATGAACCGTCCGGGGATGAAAAGTCCTAGAATCGAATTACTGAATTCTGGTGCATTTTTAATTGCTATCAACTCAAGAAATATATTAGATACTGCTTTCAAAACATCATTAGTCCTATAAGTAGCTTTTAATCATGCTCTATTCTTGGGGCCCTTTTCTTCATCCTCTACACTACTCTACTCAATCATCAAATCATCAACAGTTCACTTGTATATGTGTCATGCACTGTCACTCTTAAAATTTAATTCCAACAAAGCGAGGCACACAGTTATTCACAATGTACTTTTCTTCCATCCTCCGTGTCAGCTAATGATCAGACCTATTTTGTACACTAAATATTCACATTCCTATTCAGCCAAAGGGTTGTTCCAATTATTCGCATTTGGCTGAATAGCAAAAAATCACCGATACGTCATAAAGGTGAAAGAATACCAAAAAATGAACTAACCTGCAACTCATCCAAGAAAGTGGCAAACCTTGGTGATTTAGCAACATAAGAAGAGATGAGATTTGTTGCATTCTCAAAATTCTTTACATAATCAGTATACAGTTTCAAGAAAGGAGCAAATTTCTTTAGGACATGCCCAACTTTTTTTTCTCCAGATTTCCTGCAAGTAAATAAATGAAATTAATCAAATCTAGGCACTCTGCAGATCTGTACACTGTACAGAGCACAATTAGGATGACTTAAATTTCCTAAAAATTCTCAAACTGAATTTCTCTACAAAAACCAAACAACATATTGTACCCATTGCAACTAACACCGTAAATAGACATTTAGACAGTGTAATCAAAGTACCTCTCACAGGCACTTCTGCCATACTAAACGATCTTTATCTCAGAATTCATTAGGTACAACAAGTTCATGGTGATCTGCAAATGTGGCAAGACCAAGTCAAACAATTTGAACTACCCACAGTAAGGCAGTGGACAACATTGACGGTTGATCAACGGGCGATTCATCAACGGGCTATTCATCAAAAGACTGTTCATCAAAGGTCTATTGAAGTCATGACTTTTCATCAAGAAACAGAGGCACATGTATATATGTGCATATATATACACTGTGTCCGGAAAAAAGGGACCCATTTTGTAAATATAAAAATAAATAGTAAACATTCATCGATTTTTACAATTCAAACAGCATTTTAATCCTAACATATTTATCTAATACTGCTGAAAATATAAAAGTTCCAGTCACTGTAATGACGTCAGAATGACGTCATTTGCTTTAAAGTTCATTTAGCCGGCAGTCATGCATGGTTTCGGTTAATATATTGGTTCTTGGTAAAATGGAAATCCACTTAATGGAACCAAGAGTGAAAATAAATACAGCTTATTACAGGGATTGTCTGCTCCATATATAATTGATGCCTGATATCCGGGAATGTTCGGAACAATGGCCTACACATTTCAACAAAATGGTGCTTCAGCTCACTGAGTTCGTCAATATGTTGAACTGTTCCCTAAGGAGACTCGGATTTAATTCCTCTTAATCTTTGGTCACTAAACGGTCACCCGCTTAAATCCCGCTGATAATAAGATCTGGAGACTGATGGAGGAGAAGGTGTACAACACAAGGATAAGAGACATTGAAGAACTTTGTGAGCGAATTGTTAATGCCTGGGAGGATTTTGATAAGCTGGTTATCGATGCTGCTATTAGCTATTAGCGCGACCGTTTTGAAGCTTACGTTGAGGCCAAAGGTGTACACTTTGACCACAAATTGCAGTCTGACATAATTCAGATATAAAAATATAATTAAACCTACATTTAATATTGATAAATTAAATCCAAAAAATATTGAAATTTTGGTTGATTTTGCGCATTTATCTCTTAAATTTGACTTTTTTTGCAAATGACGTCATTATGACGTCAATTTTTGGAATGGAACTTTTATATTTCCACCCATATTAGACAAATATGTCAGGATTAAAATGGTGTTTGAATTCTGAAAATCGATGAATATTTACTATTTATTTTCATATTTACAAAATGGGTCCCTTTTTTCCGGACACAGTGTATATATATATATATATGTATATATATATATAAATAAAGAGAAGATTCTGTCTGTCTGTCTGTCTGTCTGTCTGTCTGTGTGTGTGTGTGTGTGTTTGACCGGGATGCATTTCAACAGTTTTTTACCTTTTCACTCCAAACCTTCACTACTCTGTCCGTCTCGGCGTGGGACACCCAGTGGAGGGGTTGGCGATTCTCTACCACAATGGGGGCCAGAGTGGAAGGGGGGCGAAACCCCCAAATTTTTCCAGGTGGGGTGGAGGTTGGGGTGGTGAAGTGGAGGTGGAGGATGAGTGAGGGGTGGAGATGGAGGGGTAGGGGTGGGGTGGGGTGGGACCTGGGAGGGGGTTGTGGGGTGGGGTTGAGAATGGAAGAAAGTTTAAGGGAGTTGGGGATGGGGTGGGGTGGAGGTGGGGGTGTGGTGGGATTGTGGCCGGTGCGGGTCGAATCCTAAATTTCCCAGGCAACGCCGGGTACCCCAGATAGTATATATATAAAAAGGTACATGTATATATATCATCATCAACATCATTGGGCTCAATGCCCGTAAGAGTCTGACGCCATTCTCTGTCTGAGTCTGTCTCGTGTCATGCTGCCCAGTCTCTACCGGTCCGGTCAACAGGTCTGCTCCATACCATAAACATCTTGGAGCACCTAGACCACCTTGCCTGATTGAAGAGAATATTGGGAGAGAGGCGTGAAGGACAATCTGGGTCAATGCCTGTATGTGTCCCACGCTCTCTTCTCCGACTCTCTCCACCGGTCTGTCCTGACCGACCTGTGCATGTCTGTTCCACATCATGACACCTTGAAGCATCTGGGTCGCTATGTCACTTGTGTCGTGATTTTTGCAGATTTCAATCGTCTTGGTCTTTTACTGCCAGTATATCGCCACCCATCTGGCAAACCTTCCTCCTTTGTCCGGGCTTAGGACTGGCACAGGGACGTTGTTGGTTCCCTGTGGCGGAGGATGGATGCAGTTTAACGTCGTGCCCAGGACAAATATATCTATATATACATGTGCATATTATGCATGTATATATATATATATATATACACAAGCATATATATTCGTCTCCTTTCAGACATCTACGGGGCAATCGACAGGGGCCAGCTCACCCTGTTGGCTCTATTTGATGTCAGTGCCGCATTTGATACGGTTGACCATGAGATTCTATTAGAGCGATTGAATGTTTCGTTTGGTCTGACTGGTAACATTCTTGAATGGATAACCTCCTTTCTATATGACCGCTCTCTTTGTGTGGTCCATGGCTCTACTAGGTCTGCATGGGTCCCTGCCCAATATGGCCTACCACAGGAATCTGTTCTTGGTCCAATTCTGTACATAATCTGCACTTCTGAACTTGCCTCTCTTCTTGCAACACATGCAGTTTTGGGTCAGCTTTATGTTATCGTCTAGCGCCTTATCAGTGGTCCGGGACATGAGTGAGACCTTAGCTGCCCTAGAACATGGATGTCGTCTAACTGACTGCGCCTAAATCCAAATAAGACTAAATTTATCTGGCTAGGCAATCGTAAGCAACTTCCTAAAATTGACTTCGATGCACTTGTGACTGAATTCCCCACTTACACTTTCTCAAATATGGTTCGTGACTTTAGTGTCCTGTTGGACCAGGAGCTCACATTTGCTCCTCACATTCACTGACTTGCTCGAGACTGTTACTATCAGCTGCGTCAGTTTCGCACAATTTCTCGTTCACTAACATCTAGTGCTGTCACCACTCTAGTCCATTCCTTCATTACTTCCCGTCTTGACTATTGCTCGTCACTCTACTCTGGCCTCCCATCCAATCAAATAATGTGCTTAAACCAAGTCTTACGCTCTGCAGCACGTTTAATCGGACAGATCCCTAAATTTAACGATGTGTCCAGCTATATGCTGGAGACATTGCACTGGCTTCCTATTCGGCAGTGCATTGAATTAGGATCGCTGCTCTAGTTAAGCAATGTCAGCTTGGGATTGCTCCTGACTACTTGCAAGAGCTTTGTTGCTCCACGAGTACCGCCCCCTCCGTTCTGCACAGAAAGCATTGCTCTTGGTCCCATTTGCAAGAACTGCAACGATGCAGAATAGAGCCTTTTCTCTGATCGGCCCAGTTGTCTGGAATGGGCTCCCACAGGAGTTACGTACATTTTCTGGGGCTATTACTAAACATTTTTTATTAACCCTCAGGCTACCAAGCTTTTTTTTAACACTGACTACCAAGGGGTGGTGGTTACCACCCCACCCCCCTGGATTTTGGGTTTGGTTTGAGATATCATAACTTGTAATACACCAATGGATTCAGCATTCATTTCTGCACAAAATGATATATTTAGGTTTAAAATATATGAATGCATCTTGAAATTATGGTTTTTTTCCATGAGCACCAGTATATTCCACAAAACGTGTACTTGCGCATAAGTAAAATGTTGGATTCTGTGTGTGTAAAACATGATTTATGTATACAAGAATAGTTTATATATAATAAAGTAACATTTTCAACTATATAAACTAGTTATAAGTCTTTTTTAGGTACAATCAAAAGAAAAAACATGAATATCTATTGACAACCAACATGAAACAATGAAATGATGCCATTGTCGGTGTGCGTTGTAAAAAAATCAACATTCTCACACATTTTAATTTATTTTGAGCACTTACGGTAATCAAAAGACAAATAAATTGGTATAAAAAATAGCCCTAAATGCCCTCTATAGAATGACATAATTTCTTTCTCTTAAAAAATAAATCATGAATGTTATAATAGAAAAAACATGTAAATTTTATGAAAATAAAACACCTTTATATATATTTTAATTTATTTTGAGCACTTCCGGTAGTCAAAAGACAACTCAGTGACCATCAAAATGTAGCCCCACATTCCCTCTATAGAATGGTATAATTTGTTTCTCTTAATATTAAGTGACTAAAAAGATATAGGCGAAAATCTAGGGGGTGGTATCCACCCCCCCCTGGTACCTCGGGTATAATGGGTATAACTTTTGAACGGTGTGAGGTATCATCTCACATTTTACCTCAAAATGTGTGCAATGAACCCCCTACAGCTACCTAAAAGGTCAAATTTTTAATCCATACGGAACTTGTAAGTTTGAAATCGATAAAACCTGGGGGGTGGATACCACCCCTCTTGGTACCCTGAGGGTTAAACTCAAAACTCCTTTTTGCCGTGCTAGAGTCGGGAGCGCTTCTGAGTAGTCCCCTTAAAGAAGCGCTATATAAATTCGTGAATGAATGAATGAATATATATATATATATATATGCATGTGTATGTATATACATGTAATATTATGTACACAATAATATTCATTATTTATTATGTGTATATTGATGATGATGATTCTCTGCCCGAAGGCAGGTCCTATGGCTTGCGCCACCTGGAGATGAAATGAGTGAGGTGGTTTCCCGTTGCCTTCCCCACAGACAATGATGGGTAAGCAACTTGCCCAAGGTCGCTCCGCAGCAGATTGCGCCACCACGTCCCATGCGTGCAAGCCAGAGATATCTAAATCTCTAAATGTCAACTACCAGCCCGGGGCTTGAACCGCAGTCCGTTGTAACAGACCAACAGACGTTGCCGCTCTCGCTTACCGGTGTAGCTAACTAGGCCAGTTATGTGTATATTATATATATATATATATATATATATATATATATATATATATATAATATATAAAAGGCAGTAGCGGTGCTGGGGGATTGTTTAAAAGTTGCAATGTGTGAGCCAAACCACGGATGCCAATAGATAAACTGGCTTAATTTTTTAATTTAGACGTCCGTTTGGAAACCCAGTCAAATATAGGCCTAGGCCTTTAGACCGCATAAAATTATGCATATACTGATCAAGTGACTAATTTGAAATTTTGGCCCCGGGACGAATGACTGCATTCGGATATTAAAAATATTATAAACACATTTAACGATTTTATCACTCAGTTCCATTCTGTAGATAACCCCAGCTAACCTAGACTTGCAAGGCAGATTGTGAACGCATCATTAGGACGCGAGTCTTTGTACTCAAGAGACAAATATTATCCCTATTCAGTATTCAGTAGGCCTACTCAGTGTGGGGGTTTATGAGACAGGCTACATTGAAGGCCAGGAGACAGAGAGAGACAGAGATAGAGAGGCAGACATACCGTACAGATTATATGCGTCCCTGTTTAAGAGATATAGGAGGCTGAGAGAGACAGACAGAAGACGAACAAACAGACAGACAGACAAAGATATAAATATCGAGACTCGGTTCAACTACAATTTGAACTCTGTATCAAGCCTTCAACTTTATGCACAAGGTATAGGCTAAGCTATGATCCGTGCATCATATATTTGTGACAGAAGGCTCAAAATCCGTCATATGTCGTTTTTACTTTTTTATTTAGTCATATTCTAGAGATATTCTGCTTCAAAATACATTTTACAGAATGAAAATATCTTATTTCTGACTAAAGCTATATTCGTTTGAATCTGAAATTTGCTAAATCATAACAATTGAGAAAATCGAACTCAAAGTTTCTGAACATTTGGGTCATGAAAGTCCTTAGTAACCACTACTTGATTCTCCTGCAAATTTGCAGGTCAATACATGGCTACATCCTGTATCAAATACATCAATCGGCATGAAAATCGAGCCACTACTTTGCAAGGACGGATCCACGGGGGGGGGCCAATCCGGCCATGGCCCCCATTTAGAAATGCCCATGTATCGTGCCCCCCCCCATTTGGTTTAAGTGGCTGCTGAAATAGTATGATTTTCCCGAAAATTCGGCCGGATGACTAAAAAAACAAAAAAAAGGTCATCAACTTGTTTGGCGGATGAAATGGTATGATTTTCCCGAAAATTTGGCCGGATGATTAAAAAAAAAAAAGGTCATCAACTTTTTTGGCAGATGAAATGGTATGATTTTCCCAAAAATTTGGCCGGATGACCAAAAAAAAAAAGTCATCAACTTTTTTGGCGGCTGAAATGGTATGAAAATGCCAAATTCAGTCTGTTATCGGACGGAATTGATTCGTACATCAATTGCGTCCGATAACCGACTGAATTTGGCATAATGAATTATGCGAGACTTTTCAATTCTTGTAAAGAATTTTAATTATCTTTCCACTTAGACATTAATCCTAATTGTTCCTATCGTCGGCGGTACTAGAGTATCGCTTTCGCTAAGTAAATATTCATACCTTGTAACTATTTGAGCAGTCTAACAACTTTGCAATTTCAATTTTCATTATGCAAACTAATGTTTTTAGGCCTACGAATCCTTTCTGAAACTAACGCAAACTAATGTTTTTAGTCGAGCATGGTTAAAAATTGGGCATAATCAACATCCAGGGGTTTTGCGCATGCGCACAATCGAAGGTCAGTGTCACGAAATGTCTCGTAAACCAATCAGGCTCTCAGACAACTCGGTCGGAGGCGTGGTTTGAATAATAATTATCGTTGTCAGGTATGCATTAATGAACTCTTGCAACTTTGATCTAATTTAAACAGGCGAAACCGTTTTCCAGGACCATCCAATGACACATTAGAAGTAAATTTTACTAAGTTGTACCTACAGCTCCAAGAAATCGTCCATCTTGCATATGACAACTCGGGCTTTTATGGCAAATTTTAACTTTGAAAACATGCTCATTGAGCGATTGTTTCAGAGCAGATCTTGACACCACATATGTTAAAAGTCATTTTTTGACCACTAAATATTTGAATTAAACATTCCTAGTTGTAGAAATTTAAAGTAGACATATTTTAAAATAATAATACACCATAAAACGATATTTCATATTTTTGACGCCGCTATTCGACATTTTGCTCTGTATTTAAAATCTAACATGCGACGGGTTTCAAGGCCGTCCGTCACATTTATATTTGGCTCTGATATAACATTATTTTATTTAACGACGCCGTCATTTTGATGATGACTGGCGTGTAGCCTATTTGGCTCTGTTTCACAAGGCAATCAATTATACGTTAGAAAATCGAAAGCAAATATCTTTTCATGGCCCCAAGAAACTGCACTCTGACACTTGTCGTTAGCAAAAATAATTTACCGGACACCGCCAATCCACCATGTCCGGTAATGTATGAAATTTCTGACCGGACAGTTAGCGTAAATACCGGACTGTCCGGTTCATTACCTGTGCTATAGATTCCTTCGCTCTGCAATGCATGGTGACCTAGTTGTTCCTATGGCTCGATCTTCCCCAGTGCTGCAGAGAAGCTTTGCTATGGTCGGTCCGTCTTTCTGGAATAAGTTACCTATTAGTCTCCGTAACGAACTTCTTTGTCTTTCTTTGCCCCTTTCCGCAAGCGTTTGAAAACCATTCTCTTTGATTATGGCTTGGTGTCAGGTCGGGAGCGCCTCTGAGGAGTTCTCTTGAAGTGGCGCTATATAAATGTTCGATTACAATTACCTGGTACAATTACAATAGACAGTGGTATAACACTCTAAAAATTTATAATGACATTGCTGAAATATTTATGAATAATATAGGGAAATATAAGCATCTCCGTCCCCAGCCACAAACATCGGGAACATGGAGACCGTCTCCCGGCCCCTAAGTCACCGCCTACGAGTGCTGCTGCTAATTGAACACTCAATTTCTCAATGTAGTTGTATATGACTGATGGCGTAGCCCCTCAGGAGGCTGGCGGGTCACACATGGTGCATATAACCTCATCACGGTGTATTCTATTAGCATAAGCATTCTACGCTATGATATGATAATAGAGTTGATTTCATTGATATTGTCATTGCCTAGTTTCCTTATTACAAAGTAAGCTGTTAGAGATATTTCTCGCATTTTGCATGGGGCTGAGCCATATTGGGGGCTTAATCCCCCAGCCCTTCCCATGGCGCCAACAGATTTTCACTATTAAACTTAACCAATTACATTTATTATAATTATTGAAATATGTTTTTCCATCTGTAGGACACTGAAGTTTGGGCCTCTCATTAGAGATATTTGAAAAACAATTTGGCTTACTTTTTTTGAATCACAGTGTATTTTTGTACTTGTTTTTGCAATAATGTCAATTTCGACCAGTTTGAGGTTTCCCCATCTTTTTAGTCATTTTCTACCTCATGACATTTTGCAACAAGTGACTCAATTCGTGGTGACGGGTCACATATTCGTGTGCGTGTTATACCCGTGTGTGTTATAACCGCGAAAATGTGGTAGTTATTCTTATTGGCTCCAATGTAAGCACTGCAACATAGGTTGCAAGGTTCAGCAACACCACTGGTTTTTAACTTACTATTAGAATTCAGATTACCGGCTGAAAGGAAGCATGTTCCGTCACCATCAAACTATTGCACATTCCCTGAATGGACAGCTTAGAAAGAGATCATTTCTATTTGACAAGATTTGACAAGCATTTACTAACCAATCTGTCATGCATTGACGCAGCTGTGGCAGCAGAAAGTCATTATGAAACAGAAAGATGCTTTTGATACTGGAGAACATTTGTGGAATGACATCATCTGGAAGAAAGTTCTCATTTCTATTCTGCTCCATTATTTCCATATGGAAGTCCTAAAAAGTCAAAAAAACTTCAGTAATGTAGGGCAACTGGACACATAGATGGCACTCGTCTTCAGAGGAGTCATCCTTTACTGCAGATGCATTTCTGGCTTCATATACCTCCAAGATAGTCAGTGTCCTATGTTTCATGGAAAATGCTGCTCCTCCTCACCACCCTACCACCAACTGTTGCCTGCCCACTATGCACGAGGTCACCAGTGAAACAGCGAGCCGCCTCATCCTTGCTGCACCGCCAAAGTCATGTGAATTTGACCTCTACCAACCTTTCTGCTGCAGGAGCTTTTCCTGTGCAACCGATAAGCTCAAGATGGAGTCCTGCTGTCATTACAGAAGAGAACTATCTTCATTCTAGTACTCAAAGGTGACACCTTGAACCCAATCAACCCAGTGAACTGCAGTAGCAATAATTCTTGAAGTTGAGGCACACAATAGAAAACTCAAAAGCAAGAGCTAAAATTTATTGACAAATATTAACTGTATAGAAATTCGTTATGAAATGAACATAATTAATGTATAATGAATAATGTATAATGCCATGCATACTTCTGTAGTTGCTGCAACTACAGAGGAATCAGCCTCCTAAGCGTGCCTGGGAAGGTGTACACCAGAGTCCTGCAACAACGACTACGGAGGTATGTGGAGGAAATAGTAGGGGAGGAACAAGCGGGTTTCAGAAGAGGAAGGGGAACAGTGGACCAAAATTTGGCTCCAATGTAAGCCAGACGCTGTCGAAAGCTTGTCTGAAATCGATAAAGTTGTTATATATCACCTTCTTCTTTTCATAGTATTTCCCAGCTAGTTGCCTGATTGTGAATATTTAATATTCACAATCAGGCAACTAGTGGAATCTGTGGAGAAATACTATGAAAAGAAGAAGGTGATATATAACAACTTTATCGATTTCAGACAAGCTTTCGACAGCGTATGGCAGCAGGGGCTATGGAGAGTGATGAGGAATTATGGAATACCAGAGGAGCTAGTGGAACTAATGGAAGACCTGTATAGTAAGACGATAAGCGCAGTGAGAGTAGACGGGGAACTAACGGAATGGTTCAGAGTACATGTTGGAGTAAGACAAGGCTGCGGTCTATCCCCATACCTATTCAACCTGATACTGGAGGCAATGATGGACATAGCGCTGGCAGACACAGAAATAGGGGTGAGAATAAATGGAGAAATAGTCAACAACCTAAGATTTGCAGATGATATAGATCTGATGGCGGAAAGCGAAAGCCAACTGCAGGAGTTAACGACCAGGGTACACGAAAGTAGTAAAAAATTCGGGCTTAGGATCAATGGAGAGAAGACAAAAACAATGACAATTGGTAAGAAAAAAGAGAAGATAACCATCACCTTGGGGGAGGAGGAGCTGGAGCAGGTGGCGGAATTTGGGTACTTGGGTGGCGTAATTACGGAAGATGCAGAGTCGACAAGGGACATAAGGAAAAGAATTGGGCTGGCATCAGCAATGTTTGGGAAGCTGAGGAAACTATGGAGATCAGGCAACATCTCAACAAGAACAAAAATCAAGCTATATGAATCACTGGTGATACCGGTCCTCATGTATGGAGCAGAGTCTTGGTGCATAAAAAAGGAGGATGAGAGAAGACTGCTGGTGGCAGAGATGGGATGGCTACGAGGTCTACTGAATAGATCATGGAGAGAAAAGATACGGAATGAGGTGACACAAGAAGAACTAGACCAGAAGGAAACAGTAGTGGAAAGAATAAAGAAAAGAAGACTAACATGGTATGGACATGTGATCAGGATGGAGAGCAGAAGAATGCCGGCAAAAGCGCTGCACGGAGAAGTGGAGGGAACGAGGAGCAGAAGACGACCGAAGAAGAAATGGATAGACAACGTACTGGAGGACATAGAAGACAGAGGAATGGAGCTGGGAAAGGCAATAGAACTCGCAAGAGACCGGCCGAAATGGAGAAGTTTTGTTAGAGCCTCATCGTCGGCGAATACTTGACGGAGGAGAAAGAAAGAAGAAGAAGCCATGCATACTTATGCAGGCTTCATTATTGTTCAGCATCAAAAATATAAGGCTGAACATATCCCTGCCTTGCACACAGTTCGTTTTTCACTTCGTTGTCCAGCCACAATTTGACTAACTCAGCTCTTCATTTTGTCACCCAGCCACAGTTTTGATGCCCCAGGTCCACTTTATCGCTGAGCCAGATATCCATCTTCCTGCTCTAGCTATAGCAAAGAGACATCAAAATCCAGTCTTCAATCAAAAGAACAATCATAGTCATTGGTCGAGAAAGACCCCAAGACATCGCCGTTCATCAGCACTGGGAACTCTATCGATAGTTTATTTTCAACTGTCAGAATTAAAACCAAAAGGAACAGTTGCAGCCACTTTAGTCGGGTCAAACTATGAAATGACCCCAAAAAATTGCAAGAAAGCGTTTAATGATGATTTTCTGGTGCCTTAGGTCTGGTGAAGAATATACTAAAAGTTGCCTGAAATTGGACCACAGCAAGTGGTCTAATTTTGGCAGGAAAAAAGATGGTCGCCAATTGGACCAGGCTTGGAATCTGAAAACGACACTGTTAGAAGAAAATCATGAAACAATTTGCTAACATATGTTTCTAGATTAATTAGACCCTCCTGAAAACAAAAATTGTGGTTAGCAAGCTAAATTGTTAGCAGTTGCATGGGAAAACAAGATGGCGGACAAAATGACAACCAATTGCTAGAATGTTTTCAAATAAACTACTGTATGTGATAGTAATACGATTTAAAAATCTTAATTAAGATTTTAGGTTTCTAGGCAAGCAATGGAATCAAGGACACAAATGTCGCACTGCACAAAAACCAAAATGGCAGAAAAATGGCGGTCAGAATGTTGAAATAGGTATAAGTGAAGTCATGCCTGCATTGGATGTCTTCTAACCGTCTCCGCCTTAACTCTGAAAAACCCAATTCATCTGGCTTGGTGGTAGAGCCCAGCTTGCCAAAATCGAAATCGAGATCCTCCGCACCTTATTTCCAGACATCCATTTTTCTCCAACTGTTCGTGATTTGGGATTTACTCTGGATCCAGTCCTTTCTCTTTCTGACCATGTTAATCGTGTCTCTCGAACATGTCTCTATCACCTGCGACAATTGCGTTCTATCCGCCACTCACTCTCTCTTAAAGCAGTCAAGGCGCCATGCACTGATTTGCTCTAGGGTTGACTTAGGAAACTCTGCATATGCCGACCTCTCCTCTCTTAACCTCTCTAAACTACAGTCAATACTTAATGCTGCTGCTCGTCTACTTGCTGGTCTTCCCAAATACTCTCACATATCTGACTTCATTCGGAACACTCTTCGTTGGCTTCCTGTGCCTCAGCGCATTGAGTTCAAGATTCTGACACTTATGCACAATTCTCTTCTTGGGGTAGCCCTTCATATATTCGGGCATTGTGTAACCTGGTTTCCACTCTTCCTGGCTGTCTGCCCTCCGCTCGGCTGCCAATGGCCTTCTTGTTGTTCCTCGCATGCGTGGAGTTACGGCCCAATCTAGAAGCTTTGCCTATGTTGGCCCTCCTTGATAGAATCGCCTTCCTCGCAAGCTATGTCTTGAGCTCCTTGGTATTTCTCCTCCCTTGTTCCGTAAACGACTGAAGACTATGCTA
This sequence comes from Lumbricus rubellus, assembly GCA_945859605.1. Classification (NCBI taxonomy): domain Eukaryota; kingdom Metazoa; phylum Annelida; class Clitellata; order Crassiclitellata; family Lumbricidae; genus Lumbricus; species Lumbricus rubellus. The sequence continues at coordinate 44,084,745 of OX243812.1, read as the reverse complement.
TTTGCTAGCAGGAGCGCTAACTTGGGTCGGGAGCGCTACTGAATCTGTGAGCGGCGCTTTATAAATGTTCAATTACAATTACAATAATTAGAAAAATGAATTCAGAGTCTAACATAACATTTTCGGGGGCAAGGAATATGATGAAACCACAAGCAACAAGTACATCTATGTTGCTATATGTGGCTGTTGAGAGCTTAATGAACACATTGAACAGGGGCCATATGCATAAGAGGGTATAACTGTTACACCTAGCTTAAATATGGGCTATGCGAGAGTAGTCGGTTAATTCCGTATGCACGGGTTGAGATTAGCGAGTTACGCTAGGTATAACGTTATTCCAACTCTGACGTAGGAGTAAGCCAGCTATTTCCATCGTGTAGGGCCCCCCAGAAATTTGCGATCTTGCGCAGCGCAAATTTAGCGCAAATTTCCAGGTTTCGCGCAACAGCGCAAAAATTGCCAATCCGCGCGATTTTAGCGCAATTTTTGAAAAAAATCTTGCCAATTTATCTAAATTGGGCTTTGATTGACTTAAAATATCATTGCGGCGCGCGGCAGTTCAACATAGCAACGAAACCGATGGGCGATAATCAAAATGGCGGCCGCAGAATTGGATGAAATTATATTGGAATTTTTAGTTAAAGATGGTTATTTTTAGTAGTAATGTACCAAACTTAAAGTATAAAAATTCCAGAACTTCACGGCCACACAATAAAATATGTTAGACGAAGTTTTTCAAGGCGGTCACACGGCAGCGTCGCGTACTTATGACAGAACGAACGCATTTAATCTATGGGCGTCAGGCGAGCAGACAAAGCACGTTGTGTAACTTGGTGATTCATTATAATATAGGCATATGATATTAATAAATAATACCATCTTGAAGTTGCAGGCCTATTTGTAATGAGCGTAGATTGCGGTGGGCGTAAATTTTGCAAAATAAAATTTTTTTGCAATCGTCTGAATACATTAATCTTATGGTTATAGGAACTTTATAACTGCATTTTTTGCTTGATTTTATAATTTCTAGAACACCAAAGCTTTACAATAAGTGACAAAAACACTGCTAGATACTTTGGTACACCGATTTAATGGGGGGGAAAACCCGAAAATTTATCATTTTTTAACTTGCGCAAAATTGGCGCAAATTTTTCATTTTTGGTGCGCAAATTTTTCAGTTTCTTGGCGCAAATTTCTGGGGGCCCTAATCGTGAACAATAGACGGCCGACTTTAGCTGGACAGGATGAACAATAGGCAGGCGTCGATAATTCCCTGTGGCCCGACCTTAGGTTTTAATCTGTTTACCCCACGCTGGCAATGACTGCATATAAATATCTTTCATGCATGTGCACTCAGCTAAAACCTATTAAATTTGGGGGGGGGGGGGAGAGCAAGCATCATGCATTGTCGGCTCCAAGTCCATGCATATAGCCAAATTCCAACGGCTACGTCTGGATTGGCTATGTTGGGTGTAGGCCCTGTAGGGTCTACACTCTACACCTATATTAGCCTATGCCTGGTCATGTGCATATGGCCCCAGGAATGTAGCAAGATCGGTCTTATTGTCAGGCATAGCAGGAATGTTCAGCCACTTTTCTGACATCGGAGCACTTCCAGACTCTATAAAGTGACAGAGTGGTCGTAGTGTCTTGCATCTTTTCTGTGTGGTTCTAATTTTCATAAGCAGTGTCCACTATCTATTGAAGGCATTATTAAGGTATGGCCAATTGAAAGTACTTTAACCGCTTAACCGCCACATGCCGGATATATCCGGCGCCAGCCGAAAATCCTCACGCCTTACCACCGGAAAAATCCGGCATTAACGTAATGACTCAGGAACAGTGCTGGTGTGGCGTATTTCATGTAGTAAGGCACATATTATCTTAGCAGAGGATGTCATAGTCTATATTGGGGCGAAACAAAGTTTCATAGTCTACTTCCGGTCTGATCACGCCGATGTAACCATGACGTATAGTAACATACACAAGTATACAAGCGAAGAAGTTTTACAAAAAAATTTACACAGTACAATTCAGATGTAGAGTTAGAATATAAGTTATAACAGAGATTCATATAGTAATATATCCGATGACGAAACACGGGCAATTCAGGATGCAGAAATCGATTACGACGATGAATCGCATGAGCGACAAGACGCAAATCAAGAATGGTTGGAGTTGTCCAAACTTTGTATGGATGCCTGCTTGCAAACAGTTGTCCATCCTGTACCCCTTTGACAGGGTTACAGATGTGTATGTTGATGTTTATTTGTTTCTACTGATGTTATCCGCCACTAAGTCTTTGTTATTCTACGGATATTTCTTACCTGTCCACAGCTATTCTTTTACCTGTCCACAGACATTTTTTTACCTGTTAACATATATTTTACCTGTCCACAGATATATTTTTTTACTCTACGGGTATTTCTTGATTGTTTTTGTTTTGGTTTATAGGCCTACTTGTTCAGCAAATGTATAAAAATTAATTACGCAACTAACAATAAGCCACAAAAATTTCGCTATTTTTACCAATAATGGTGCGGCGCCAGGATTTTTTGGCTTGCAGCGGTTAAGCGGCTAACACAAACACAGTGTAACCAATGTATCTGCCAGGTCACCAAATGTCTTCGCTTTCAGAGCTGTCCAATTGCTTGCAGTATTGCTTGTCCACCAATAACTAAATGCTATACTTCTGTTAGAGAAATGCTGACTGGACAAGTTACTCTTTAAAAGAATTTCCTCATCAAATGATGCTTAATGACACATTCTCATTTTGCCTTCATCATCCACCAATGCCAATGCTTTTGAAAGAAGATCAAGTCACAATTGGACAATCAGCTTCATGTGCTATGATAAGGCGCTGCACGATATAACAATCTTCCTTTTTTAATTTTACGGGTATTCTTTATCTTGTTTGAAGAACACTCCTTAGTATAAGACTTGTTGAAAGACTTCTCATAATTTGACCAATCATATCTTGCCAAGTGAGGCAAAATTGCAGATAAATTCCACAGGTACAAGTTTCAGATGCCATCTTGCGATGACCAGGTAAAAAAAACTATGATCATGTTTCCATTGCAGGCATGACTTCACTTATAGAAAATTTCAACATTCTGGCCACCATTTTGTCCACCATTTTGGTTTCCCGGCAGTGCCACATTTGTGACTTTATTTCCGTCGCATTCCTTGACCCCGAAAATGTTATTATAGACTCTGAAATCATGTTTCCATTGCAGGCATGACTTCACCCATACCTATTTGAATATTCTGGTCGCCATTTTGTCCGCCATTCTGGTTTTCGTGAAGTATGTATGTATATGAACATTTATATAGCGCATTACAATTACCTCACGAAGGCGCTTAACGTAGCTACCAGACAGTTCTAAACAAGTGCGTCTTAATTGTCCTTGAGAATGTTTCATGAGATAAAAGCAATGCAGTATCGCGAATTTTTAATGGAAGACTGTTCCAGTATGAAGGTCCAATGCATGAGAAGGCGCGGCTGGCCCGCATCACTGTACGGGAGCGTGGGACTATCAAGTCCCCACGAGTCGCAGAGCGCAGAGACCGACGACCTGGTTGGTTGGAGACGGGGATACAGAGCTCCCTAATATACTCCGGAGCCCGGCCAACCATTGACACTCGTCCCATGACGATGATCTTGAATGTAATTCTGTCCACGACTGGGAGCCAGTGCAGGGTGTCACGCATATATGACGATATATGCGAGAATTTTGGCAGATCAGCGACGACTCTGGCAGCGCAGTTGAGGACAGACTGAAGCTGGCGTATCCGGGACTTTGGGAGACCCGCAAGGACGGCATTGCAAAAATCCAGTCGGTTCAGCACAAACGAGTGGACAAGAGTGGCGGCGGCTTCGTGTGATAGATTGCGCCGGATAACTCTGATCTGGCGCAGTTGGCAGAAGCAAGACCTGCAGAGAGAACCGACACATTATGTGTCTTTAATTCCATTGCATGCCTAGAACCCTAAAATCTTAATTAAGAGTCTCAAATCGTGTTACTATCACATGCAAGAGTTTACTGAAAGCCATTTAAGGCGTTCTTCCTGACTCACAGTTCCAAGAGATCCGTCTATCCATCGTCTCCCTGCTGTGAAACGTGACAGACTTTACCTCAATGGCCTGTCTAACTTTCGTCCGATCTCCAATGTCTCCTTCCTCTCAAAAGAATTGAAAGGATTATGTCGGAACAAATTACCACTTACTTAAGCACTAACAACTTAAGCACTAACAACTTGCTTGATTCTAGAGAAACTTGCACTTGCTACATCACAAGCTCTCTAAATTTCAATCCATTTCAATTTGGTTTCAGGTCTGGCCACTCAAATAAGACAACCCTCCTTAAAAATCACAAATGACATATTATGCTCTAATACTGATAAAGGATCAGCAACCTTTTTACTCTCCTTGGACATCTTGGCTGAATTTGATGCTATGGACCATATACATGTTACCCGTGCGCAAGATGCTTTTGGTATCAATGGAAATGCTCTAAAGTGGCTTACTTCCCACCTCAAAGGAAAGCATTTTTCACTGCGACCTGGTGGCAGACAGGTAACGTGTCTGCTCACAGAGCGGGAGGTTGCGGGTTCGACTTCGGGTAACGACCTTGGGCAAGTTGTTTACGAACACGTGCCTCTGTCACCAAGCAGTATAATTTGGTACCGGCGTAAGCTGGGAAGTAAAGAGCAAGTCCTGCGATACACTGGCCTCGTGTCCAGGACCCTGGGATTCGTCCATTCCTGGCTCAGGGCCATGGAAAAGGAGATGAGCGCCTACCTATGTTCCTCATGGAACGGGATAGGACTTTACTTTTACTTTAGATTCGTCCAAATCTGACACGCTGCCTTGCACTACTGGAGTACCTCATGGTAGTGTTCTTGGCCTTTTCGCTTCTCTATTTTCATATCACCAGTTGGCTTCCTCGTCCAATCTTTCGGGATCCAGCACCACCAATATGCAGATGACACACAGCTATCTTCTTCTTTTCCTTCTGGCTAGGATTAATCCCTTGCTGAGGAGGGATCAGCCACTCGGATTCTTTGTCTCCATGTTGTTCTGTCTCCCGTGTCTTCCTTTTTCAGATGAAGAAGTTCCATGTCCTGCCGAATCATGTCACTCCATCTCTTCTTCTGCCGCCCACGGCTGCGGTGTCCCTGTACTTCTGCACGCATGATTCTTTTGATGCTGCCGCCCTCATCCATCGCTCCACATGCCCATACTACCTCAATCTAGCCTCTTGTATTTTATCAGATTGTATATCCAACTGCTTTTCGTATGTTCTTGTTTCTTCTCTCGTCTTTCAAAGAGGCTCCAAGTATCCATCGTAGCATCCTCATTTCTGTTCTCTCCAGCAGCTCCTCCTCTCTCCTACTCAGCATCCAAGCCTCTGCTCCATAGATCATCACCAGTCTTATCATTGTCCTATATATCTTTCCTTTAAGATGAATCTTGATTTTTCTGTCACATAATACGCATGTCAAATCTCTCCATTTCTGCCAAGCAGCTTTTATAATATTCTTTACATCTTGCTCACATCCTCCTTTGGCATGCATTACCGACCCTAGATATTTGAAGGTCTCCACCTGCCTCAGTGTATTTCCTCCACCATCTATAATCACAAAGTTCTCGTCCGTCCTTGAGCACACCACGGTCTTGTTGGCATTTATTTTGAGGCCCTTCCTCTCCATTGTCGTCTGCCAACCAGTGAAGCTTGCTTGACCATTTTGAGATGATTCATCTACCACAATCAGGTCGTCAGCATACAGCATATCCCATGGTACGATAACTATTAGTTCTAGTGACCCACCGTACATTACGCCAGAAAATAAACAGATGCTACCGCATAAAAACCGCTTAATGAGACAAAACAAAATTGAAAAAGCATCCTCCCTCTCCCTTAAAATTAACCGTGCCATTTCTAAAGAAATATCATGTGATCTCAAAAATGTTGACCCATGTAAAGGTCTTAAACCACTTTGGGATAAAGTTAAATCCCTTACCAATAAAGACCCCGAAAGCAATTATCCTACTGACATTACTGCAGATGACCTCAACCTTCATTACTCCTCCATCTCCACCGACCAAAATTACTCGCCCCCCAATTTCCGACTCACAGCCCACTGAATTACCCTTTTATTGAAGAATACCAACTCTTCTATCTTCTCGACCATCTGCATCCTACTGCCACTGGTTACGACAACCCAGTAGTCCTAGAACCAAAAGTGGCCCTCGAGGCCTCAAAAAATGGCCCGCCAGGCCTCAAAAATTTCCCTCATCTCTCAAAGAATTAATAACAAATATATGAAAAAATTGACAATTTGGACTGGATAGTGCATAAAATTTGTTTCTATTACAAATTATTTTATTTTGAAGTCTATAAACATCAAACATTCTACTTTGAATCAATTATAACAATTTTTATATGATTTTAGTTAATAAAATTTTAGCATTGTGGCCCCCTTAAATGCCCTAACTAAAGAAAAGTGGCCCTCGTGTCCTCCAACTTGGAAAAAGTGGCCCTACAGTCAAAAAAGTTGGGAACCACTGGCCTATGTCATGTTGATTTGTTAAGCGCTGTTGTTCTGAGCTGATTCCACTGTTCATTGTGATTCGAACTGTGGTGTACAGAATCTTAGACAATGGCCAGTTGAACGTACAACACTACGCCGTCTGACTTTAATAGGTGATGATAGAACAATAGAAAAGGTGACTCTTCACTGAGACATTGAATTACCCCACCGACTAATGAACACATCATATTATTATGCTCTATTAATCGCCCGTGGATGAACCGTCCGGGGATGAAACGTCCGCTGGATTATTATTATTATTATTAAATAAATTTATAACGCGCGCAAGGTCACACCGAAATGTGAATCTGAGGCGCGGAAAAATGCGGATGAACCGTCCAGGGATGAAACGTCCACTGGATGAAACGTCCTGAGATGAATCGTCCGGGATGAACCGTCCGGGGATGAATCGTCCTGGGATGAAACGTCCTAGAATCGCCGAAGGCATGGATGGCATCAAAATGCCTCAAGCTAAACCCTGTTAAGACCCGATTCATGTGGCTGGGTTCCCAGCAGCAGCTGTCTAAGCTTAACCTGATTGACCTCTCTACCGAATTAGCCAACTAGTATACTTTCTCCACCTCAGTCCGAGACCTTGGCATTCTATTGAACTTACTTACTTCTGCACCTCACCTCAGTCACCTTAAGTCCTGCTTTTTTATCAACTGTACCAGCTTTGCACTGTCACATGCTCTTTCAACTGGCACTGCAACTACACTTGTTCATTCCTTAACATGTTGTCCGCCCAGTACAAGTTATCTCATACCAAATCCAGTCATTTAACAAGGCGTGTAGGCGGTCAATGTGTTAATCACAGCTCGCATTGACTATTGTCTATCCCATTATTCTGACTTGCCATCTGGTTGGCTGGCTTCTCTTGACCAAATTCTACACTCTGCAACGCGCCTAATTGGTCAAATACCCATATTCAGTCATGTTTCAAATTACATGCTGGAACTTCTGCTCTGGCTCCAAGTCTAGTAGTACATCGAATACAGGGTCTTCTCCTTGGTGTAGCAATAGCAGATTGGGTCTTGATCCAACGCTCAATTGACCTTTGTTGGTCTGTGTCGGGTACTTAAACTAAACTATACCTTTGCTCAGAGGGAAGATGAGTGCAAAGCCATGCTTTTTCTGTGGTTGACCCAATGCCCGTTCCATAGATCACTCTCTGACACTTTCTATAAACACTTGAAAACGATTCCTTTTGGCAGTGCTGGAGTCGGGAGCACCTCTGAGTAGTTTCCTTGAAGATGTGCTATATAAATACACCTGAATGAATGAATGATTGAATGAATGTATGAATGAAAGACAAGACTCCAAAACTATACAAAGATATCAACAAGAGATCATAACCAGGTATGTGAGCGACATGAAGAAATGGAAAACATTGCCACTAAAATACAACATCCTGCATGCCATTTTCAATAACATGTTCATTGTGAAAAAACAAAGCAGGTAGAAGATATCTATATCTATAAGAAAGGATGTATATATGTTTGTATATTTGTCCAGAATGCACGCTCACACTTTTGCAGCTACTGACCTGAAACATTGCATATAGATAAACGTTTACCAGGAAAATCCAAGTACGCTATTTTAAGATCATTATTCACTTTAGATCCAGAGATATAGACATTTTAAAATTTCTCCATGTTAACGCTATACGACGCCGATAATCTTATGCCGATAATGTTTTGAAATCGCAACACTAGGCCAAGGAGTATATATCGTAACTAAGAGGAGCGGTGAGTTTAACCAGCAGAATTGCGGAAGACCTTCAAAGCATAAACCACAAAATAGGCGGCAAAGCCGCCTCGCAGGGGTGGCGAAGCCACTCCGCAGAGGCGGGTGAACCTGGGTTTGGGAATGAAAAATCTAAATTTCTCGAGCAACGCCGGATATCCCAACTAGAACCCCAAATAGGTGGTGAAGCCGCCCCGCAGGGGCAGGTGGACCTGGGTTTGGGGTAGAAAAATCTAAATTTCCCGAGCAACGCCGGGTACCCCAGCTAGTGTAGCATAAAGTCACCTGGTCGAGAAGTTTCAGACGGCTGACATAGGCTTCTTCTGTTTTCAACAGCTCCTCAGCCACCTTCTGTGCTTTGTCAGCTAATATTTCTGGTTCTCTTGCAACCTGGTTATAATGAACAGATCCCATCATTGTAAAGTTTAAAGAACTGTCCCACTACAGAGCGCAAAACAATTAAAGTAACTAATAGGGTACATAACAATATAATCAGATAAGTAATATAAATTATGTTTAAGATAAACACTTCCAATATTCCCAAATTATGCACATATTAAATAGATGAAAGACACTGGAGCATAAAAAAGGAAAGAGGCAAGCAACTGGGACATAGCATACCGTGGAAGATAATGATTACTAATGAAGTCTCTTCCAATGCATGGCTATTCCAAATCGTAAATCTATTAAATCCATAGTCTTAAAATTTAAGAGGTTTGTGGTTAAATCAGAGCAGCAATACATCGTGGATAAGTTAGCACAAATCATGATTAAAGTAAAAGCATGAAACCAGAGAATCAACCATTACACGATCACGATTTGTAATTATTCTCCTTGAACATCAGACACTTGGCTCCTACTGTTCACTGAACCAAGACTGCACCAGTTTCAGTGCTTTCAACTTCTTGTCTGATAGTAATTGTAATCATAATCTCAGCAGTCAGACAGCTACAGAGGATGATGTTTAGAATTAAAGCAGGGAAAAAGGTCAGGAGATGCAGAGGAATCAAGATAGGATCTGCGAAAGCAGGAATGGGTCATGGGACAATTAAATTGCTAGTAAATTATTTAAAAATTAGCTACTGAAATTTGTTAAACAATAAGAATTAGACTTAGCAGCAGCTAGTCAATTAGCAATTAGATGAAGCACCAGGCAGTCGGTCCATAATGCATTTTGTCAGCTTTAAACTTCATCTAGCGTGACTGACGACATGCAAGCTGGCTTCCAATTTAAGCATTGATAATTTTACTGCATATTAAAGAACGTTTCAGCAATTTCAAGATCATTTTTATCTTTATCAACAGTCATAGTCATCTTTATCAACAGACTGAGGAGTTCTCTTGAAGGGGCGCTATATAAATGTACGATTACAATTACAATATAGAGAAAAGTTGACCTAATTGAACCGCCACATCATTGTACAATTGGATTTAGCCAAAAATCAATACCGTAATTAATCAATTAAATAAGAATTAGCATCAGGTGATAGCCAAAAGATTATAATTAGCTCTTTATCTAACTGATTAGCCACCTGATTAGAATCCATTAATTAGCTACCCATATGTCTATTAAATAGTAGTATTTTCAGTGATTAGTAAAAGACCTCTGGAGAGATTGAAATAGGTGACGAGTTGCAGGATGGATCAGATATTGTCACAATTCTGATGACAATTTATTCTGGAAAAGGTAGGAATGCTCTATCTATGTTAACATTCATTCATTCATTCATTATTAGAATTTATATAGCGCCTCTTCAAGAAACTACTCAGAGGCGCTCCCAGCCCAGCTACGACTAAAGAAAAAAGATTTAAGGTTCTTGAAAAATAAAGATCGACTGGTCAGGTGGAGGAGATGGAGGTTTGGGGGAAGGTCATTCCAGATTGACGGCCCCACAACCGAGAAGGCTCGGTGCTGTCTGGTAGCTAAGCGAGCCCGTGGAACAAGCAGTTGTCCCTTCGCAGCGGAGCGAAGGGCCCGACGCGCTTCAATGTCAGAGACTGGGCGACAGAGGACGCGCAGATAAGATGGAGCACAACCAAGAATACAGCGAGAAACAAGGGCAGCAATTCGGTAATGAATGCGTTGGGCTATTGGCAACCAATGCAGCACATCCAGACAATGTCACACATCGTAGATGACTGCAAAACAACCCGCTTTCCGGATGGTTTAACCGCCTTACATGTGGCTGATGAGGCTGCTGTTCAGTGGCTGGACAGGTTCTGCAAAAGCTAAATAAATAAATAATAAAATCACGCATGTAAGCAGAGACAGACAAAAATTTAGGAATTCGTCCGATGAGACGGGCAGCAGAGCGCAGAACCCGATCTAACCGTCCCAGAACCACAAGGGGAAGGCCAACAAGGATTGAGCAACAATGGTCAATACGACTAGTAAAAAAGGCGTGAACAAGCACAACTAGCGCATCATGAGAGAGAGAGAGCGAGCAATCACTCGTAGCCAGTGTTGTACAGTAACGAAGTAAAAGTAACGCGTTACTGTACTTAAGTAAAAGTTTGAGTACTTTCACATGTAACGAAGTATCGAAAAAATGAAATACTTTTACTTTCAACGAAGTAAAATTTTATCCATTTTCAGTACTTTTACTTCGTTACAATTTATGCGACATTCGTTACAATGTTCGTTACTTCAAAGTACTAATTAATATTTCGTTTCGCTAAGCAAAGACAGCTTATTTAAATTTGCATGCCTAAAAATAGAATTTCGATGGGGAATTGTGCATTGCAATTTCTGCAGCAGAACGACTCTTCAGCTGTTGTGCCTTGTGCTAACAATGAATCGGAAGCGTGCGTAGTAGACTGAACGATAACTAGTTCGAGAATTTAGTATTTTGAAGGTTAATAATCGATTGAGTTAAGCTTATAAAGACTCGGTACTTTTACTTTTTACTTAAAAAGTATTATTTGAAGGGGCTACTTTATACTTTTACTTAAGTAAAATTTGTGATGAGCACTTTTACTTTTACTTAAGTAATTAAAATCCATTTTACTTTTACTTGTACTTAAGTACATTTGCCCGATACTTTCAACAACACTGCTCGTAGCTGACGAAGCTGATAATAACAGCTTCGAGCGACAAAATTAACGTGCTGGGTGAGACTGAGTTCACACCCAGGTCACGGACCGTGGAAGAAAAAGTACCATCCAAGAAAAGTTGAGCTAGCAGAGGCAGATCAATATTCCCAAGTTGCCGATGGCCACCCAGCCAAATGAATTGTGTCTTACTGGGGTTTAAGAGAAGCCGGTTTGACGCCATCCAAGAGGAAAGGATGTCAACAGTCAGGCACATCTGGCGCACAGTGTTAACTGAGTCAAATGGGTTAGAATGTATGTAAGCTTGAGTGTCATCAGCAAAGATCTGGTGAAGGAGCCCCTGGGACTCAAGTAGAGGACAGAGATCAGCCGTGTAGAGAAGATATAATACAGGGTCAAGTACGGAGTCCTGAGGTACACCAAAAGGAGCAGGAACCCAGAGGGACCTAGAAGAACCAATAACCACACAGTTTGAGCGGTCGGATAGGAAGGAACGCAGCAATTCTAGAGGCTGGCCAACCAGTTAGCTGGATCATTCACATCTAAACCATCATGCTTAAGAACAGGCACAAGAATTGATCGTTTCTGTGAAGCAGGTAAACATGTCTCACTGATAGATCGGTTGCATAGGATAGTGAGGAAAGGCAGTAAATCGTCAATCAGTTCCTGCACAAGAAATGTAGGTGCAGGATCTAGCTCACACGTCTTAGGAGCTGACGCAAGAATTAAGCGTCGTAGCTCAACACTTGATATCTCGTGTAGAACTGGAAGCCGGCAGTCCGTTGTAGAGAATGCAGGTGGAGAGGAATCGGCAGTAGCATCCCGAACTGATGCGATCTTTTCCGAGAATCGTTTTAGGAATGCATCTGCAGTGAACAGCGATGGCGACTCGGCATTTCGACTGGCTCTTTGGCGGCCAAGGAGGCCATCAAAAGTAGTACAGAGCTTTTTCGGATCCTTTGACTGGCGAGCGACGATGTCTTCCCAGTAGACACGCTCTCTTTCACGGTAGGAGGAATGCATCCTCCGTACGAAGTGGACCCATGAGGCTTGGTCAGCCGGCGATCGTGTTCTTCTGAAGACCCTCTCCAAGCGCCGCGCCTGACGCCGAAGCTGCCGACATTCAGAGTTGAACCATGGAGCTGACGGACAGTGGCGTGTCCGTACAGTGCGTAGAGGAAGGAAGGAGTCGATAAGATCGGACATTGCAGTCTCGTAGGAACTGAACAGTTCGGATGTAGAAAGTAGAGAAGTCGATTCAAGATCCGCGAAGAGGGGATGGGCCTGGAGTGCTGAACGAAACGCCGAGCGGTCGAGACTTTTCCAGTGCCGGAATTGTCGAGCAGCGAGAAGAAGTGGCTCAAAGATGAACGAAATTGAAACAACGACAAGACCGTGATCGGAGAGAGTAGGAGGGAAGACGGTCATGTCAGGTACCCGGCAATCATCCCTGGTAACGATGATGTCGAGCCATCCACCAAACCGGTGGGTGGGCACCGTAACATGCTGCATGAGGCCGAACCATGACAGCAAAGACGGCAGCAAAATCCACCGATTCAGAAAGTGATGGATCCTCCAAGTGTAGGTTTAAATCACCAGTGACGACGAGTTGCGTGTTGTGCAGAGCGAATTGTTCCAGCAAAACTGAAAACTCATTGAAGAACGTTGAAGAAGAAGGAGAAGATCCAGGACGGTAGATGGCCAGGAGCGTGGTTGGACCGCGCTTACATGATAATGAGACCACGAGAACCTCGAAGGTCGTCGGAGTCAATTGATAAATTTTGGTGATGAGGCAACACAAAAGCAGCAAACTGTTCAGTGAAATAGGAATGGGTTGAGCAAAGTGGTTGGACTGAGAATAATTGATGACGATAGGTGCTGGTAAGATTCAAGTGGTACGTTTTTATATTCGATTCAATCAAGCATTTTAAGACAGTGGAGTGATTAAGGAACAGCAATGATGCGATGGTATTTGATAGTTTTAGTGCCAGCATGAAAAAGAGCATCACTAGAAGAGTCTTGAATTTTGTGTCTGTTTCTAAGCACGCCACCAGCTTCATTACATTGTGCAGTTCAGGTAAACTGATTTTTTTCAGGTAACTCATCCTTGCCGAAAAAAATATTTTTTTTACACGAAATTTTTATTTAAGTATACACCGTGATTCAAAAAAAAGTAAGCCAAATTGTTTTTCAAATATCTCTAACGCCTGATGACATATCATGCTAAGATTTTCCAAATATTTAGACAAGTGGACCAAGAATATGATTCCAAAATTTCATGAGATAAAGTTGAACGGATAAAAAGATATGAATCTTTAAACTTCATATGCCGAAATTGCCGTTTACAAGCAATTTTCTGTCAGATTCAGTAAAAAAAGTAAGCTGAACTGTTTTTATTATATCTCCAATGCCTGATAATTAATCATACTAAAAGTTTCCAGATATTTAGAGAATTGAACCCAGAATAGGACTCCAAAATATCATGTCATAAATTTGAATGGATAGAAAGATATGAATATTTAAACTTCATCTCCAGAAAGTTCAGTGTTCAGCAAATCTGTTATGGTGTTCGCTGCGGTTTCGATGCCTGATAGTTCCCAATTTTGGTCTTCAGTGATCCTGGAGTAAAATTTTACGGAATATATTATCGCAACGTTCTGCTGTAACAACATCTTCCACCTGTTATCAGAAATCTATAGCCCCAGAAGGCTGTTTTCTATTTCAACAGAACAGCGCCAGCCCACATGCAGAGCCAAGGAAACCATCGAAATGCTGACAAGAGAGACGCCAGACTTCATATCTCCCACATTATGGCCTCCGAACAGCCCAGACTTGAATCCTGTCGACTATAAATTGGGGCGCGTGCATGATAGTTCTATTCTCTACATATCTGGAAAATTTTAGGATGATTAATTATCAGGTCATAAACATAATGGAAAAAGTTTGACTTACATTTTATTGAATCTAACAGAAAATTGCTTGTAAACTGAAATTTCGATATATGAAGTTCAAAGATACATATCTTTCTATCCGTTCAATTTTATGTCTTGAAATTTTGAAATCATATTCTTGGTCCAATTCTCTAAATATTTGGAAAATTTTAGCATGATATGTTATCAGGCATTGGAGATATATGAAAAACAATTTGGCTTACTTTTTTTGAATCACGGTGTAGATGCACAATGCTTTTTATAAGTACAGAATATTGCACAGACCTCTTTATTACAGGTATTGTAATCATCCTCATTCCAATCCTCATCGTCTTCATCATCAAACTCACTATTGTCATCTGAGAATGAACTTTCTCTCAGGTCAATTTCAAAGTGATTACAAATCTTGTCCGAAAGGTTCTTGCCATTTTGTTGAGGCTCAGCTTCTACTAAAATGTCACTGAACTTTCGTGGTGCTTCAGAAAAGAAACTGATTTCTTGAATCTGTAATTCCTTTGGTGATTCTGCAGTTGCGTTTGGACAGTTTGTGGCACGTGATGCCACAGGGTACACCAATGCTGGGGAAGTTTTATTAGCCAGAGTCAAAACAGATGAAGACTTGCAGTTCAAACCAGTCTTCCCATCTTGATTCCAGTTCACCATTTGTGGTTTGACCGGTGCTATTGAAAGAAAGAAAACAGCAGCAGATTCAGAAGAATGACTGACATGCAAAAAAGATTGGTTATGAAATTTTTTCACTAAAGGTTCATCTAAAAAGGTAAAACGATAACACACTGTTTGCATGGGTCTATGAAAGCTACCCGAAGCTTGGTCCAGAATGATCAATTGGCTGAGGTACAAGTCAACTGGAGCAATTCACAACAGGACATTATTTCACCTTCCAACTTAGGCGTAAAAAAATTGGTGTTTCCGGTAACCCGTCCGACCCATTTTTACGGCCGCGACCCAAATACTTTTGTAAAAAAAAACTTACATTTTTTTTATACAAAATTTTTTATTTATAAAATTTTTTTATTTTTTTTTTAAACTTTAAAAAAACCATTTGTATTGACATAACAGAAAAGACGTCAACAAAATGAAATTAATAAACCTGTTTCTAAAGCAGTTTTAGGTGCAGACAGTCGGGAAATAGGCAGTTTATACTTGCTTAGAACACGTACTTTGTTGCAGCGTGCAAAAAAGACTAGTGGGGTATACTTTTTCGGATTGTCACTGCATGAAAATATTTTACCAAAATAAAAATATTTTCCGACCTACCTACCCAATTTTTTTAGCTCTGTTACCGGAAACACAACATTTTTTATAGGCCTTACCGTATGTTAGTATTCTTTACTTACGGCGTGAAGTACCAGGTCATAATTGGTGGCATATCGTGATGCATTACACAGTCGCCATCTATGTACCATACTTAAACAACTCGTCAATTAACTGATCAAACAATAACAGGATAATGGCTGTTAAAGAGTATCAGAATCCTAGGGATTATGTATGTACCGGGTTGTACCCATGCCCAAATTGCCCATAGTAACCCTACATTCCTTCATGCTGCCTGCGATCATCTAGTATGGGTCTTTTAGCTGAACCTCGATGCAGAACGGTTATGGGCTCACGTGCATTCCATGCCTCTGCTCCAAGGGAGTGGAATCGACTTCCACTCTTGCTTCGTAGCTCAAATTCACTCCTTACTTTAAAAAAACTGCTCAAAACTAACTACTTCTTGGCTTTCAAGCACATGGATCTCTAACTGCATCTTCCATTGGCGGATGACTATAAGCGCCTCAGATTCACATTTTGGTGTGACCTTGCAGGCTTGCACGCATAAAAAATTTATGTATTAATAATAACAATAATAATAGCAAATTTGCCTTAAGCATAATGCCACTTGTTTTATAATGGATTAATAAATGGCAGTTGGCTGGTGCCTGAAAAGTCAAGATTGTTAGCATTAAGACAATGGTATTTCAAGAGGAGTGAAGAAATGATGACATGAAACAAACATTAGGTATCGAAACAACCCTGCCACATAAAGTCGTTTAATTGAAGACTCCAACAGTATGGACATGTGGAAAGAATGCCAAATTTTTAGTAGAGTAAGAATACAAAACAAATTCAGTGAATCCCCAAAAATTGCAAGATACCGTTTTATGCAGATTTTCTGGTGTCTAAGCAATGGCAGTGCCAGAATTTCAGGTTTGGAGGGCTTCAAAGCCCTTCCTCCCTCCCAGGGGCGCAGCTAGAACATTTTCCTTCAAAGGCACGAAGCCCATACCGACTAAGGGGTCATTGCATAATTATGTAACACCAAAAATGACCATTTTAGACCCACCCACCCTGTAACGCTTCGTAACGTTTCCCTTGACCCACCCTCCCCAGCGTTACATAACGATTGTTATGAAAAAATCAGTTGAGATTTAGGTCTATTATTGGCTTATGAGAGCGTGTAATTATGAATCATTTTCATAGTGAATTTAATTTAGCCTAGTATGTGAATTATAGGCTATTTGACAGCAGGCTAGGCCTACAATAGCCTATGCAGAGTGTTTTATTTATATAAATGACAGTCATGCTTGAACTGCAATTTTCTTAAATTTTAGGCCTACCTGAAGAATAAAATTTTACACACTGCTGAAAACTTTCACGGACGAAATTGCTCATTAATGATTAATAAAAATTAAGATGGACTAATTATTTGCTTAGGCTGGCCCTTCGATAATTATTAATAGAAATATTGCCGAGTTCTGTTGAGCATCAATTTTAAATGTTTGAGATTCGTGTCCACTAAGTGAAATAGGCTATGCTTCAAATTGGTTCTTCGATGTCAGGAATCCAAGGGAATTAGGCCTACCACGTATATCCAAAAATTAATTCGAACAACGGTTTCCGGTTTGCACAAACGGGAGAACAGATAATGCTGACCTGGCATGTAGGCCTAACTGGCGTCTGTTGCCGTATCTTCTTCAGATTTAGACCTACTTCGGTTACGTTTTAAATCAATGCCACAAAGTTTAAACTTCGATCACATCATGTCTGAAGTGTCATTCGATGGTAATTTAATATTCATTAATAATGTTTTTCGAGGCGTTACGTAACGTTCAGCTCCACCCACCCCCGTAACGTTTCGTAACGTTTTCAATTACCCCACCCACCCACCCTCGAGCGTTACGTAATTATGCAATGACCCCTAAGGGTTCTGGGAGAGCGTCGTAAGCTCCCCGGCAGAAAACAACCAACACATTTTTAGCTGGTGACATTTCGGCTTTCGCCCGCACGCAGGCCCCCACGGTAAGGATTTACCAACCTTCTGCTGGGTGGGTCTAGTCAATAACTACGAAACTGTGGACGTATAAACATACATAAACATCCACAGACGCATTCTCCTTCCCTGTGGGTTCTGCACTGAGCGAGGCTCTGAGTAACTTAGGTAATTATTCTGAGAGCAGCGAGAATGCCGTCAAGATATGACATCATGGCTCTGCTAAGCAATGGAGGCGTGATATTTAGCGTTGCAACGTGAATGGTTTTGAATCTGTAGACGCCTATCGCATGAAATTTAAAATGTTCATAACTCGGGATTTAAAGTGAATTGAGAGCTGAAAATAGTCGCGTTGACCTACAAATTTGAGTAACAGTTATTTAAAAATTGTTTAGTCAACTGAAACCCTGGAGTTTCAGAGCCTTTCTTGAGACAGAATACACAAACAGAGGACTTCGCTTAATATAGGGTGTCTCGATAGGTCGTGAACGATTTTGAATGCATACAAATATATGTTATACACAATATAATGTGGAAAGTTTTACAAAAAAAGTTTTTCAAATGAAAATGTTAACCCCTTTACCGTGATCCCCAAGTTAACTCGTCCAATTTTTACTAAGAAAATTTTTATTACACGGTAAACGGGTTAATATAAAAAAAATTAGATCACTAGCTCACTTAATCAAATTTTGGCGCCAATATCCGTGACGTCATCAAATTTGAGCCAATTAAACGTCCAGTTAAGCTGCAAACAATATTGTACGACCATTATTGGTAATCCACCCATAATTAATTAATACAAATTATCATTTAGTATTTAATCATGTTTCCTTGACCTTTATTACAGCCTCAAGTCGATTAGTCATCGAGCCAAATAAATTTTTCAGAGTTCAGAGGTAGCCTAGGCTATTGATGTCCAAGCCTTACAAAGCCGACGTTTTAAGGTCGTTTGGGGTTCGGTATCGGCATAAACAGTTTTCCGCCATAATACTCCAAACATTTTCAATTGGTGACAAATCCGGCGAATTAGGCGGCCAGTCCCCCGGTGAGATGTAGGCTATCCATTGATATTTTTGTTCAACCATTCGACTGAGGCCATTGATGTGTGTGCATGTGCACCATCTTGTTGAAATAATCCTTCGCCGTTATTATCAAACATTTTTGTGGCTGTTAACTGAGCGCAGACTGCACTTCGCTGGAATGCGGGTTTGACCTCTTTCTCCTGTATCTTATCGATGTAATAAGTCGAAGTG
Source organism: Lumbricus rubellus (assembly GCA_945859605.1). NCBI lineage: Eukaryota > Metazoa > Annelida > Clitellata > Crassiclitellata > Lumbricidae > Lumbricus > Lumbricus rubellus. Next base: position 44,065,897 of record OX243812.1, on the reverse strand, counting down.
ACTGAAGTTTTATTTGGAATTATATGAAGTTTTGTTAATCCAACTGTTTATGCCGAACCCGAACCCCAGACACTGAACACCTTAAAACGTCGGCTTCGTAAGGCATGGACATCGATAGGCGGCATAGGCAGTGGCGGCGCCAGACACTTTTTGTAGCCAGGGCATAGCCAGGGCAGTCACACAGGTAACCAGGGCAGAGGTCGAGTCTAGTGCTCGGTAGCACGGACTAAGGGTTTACATAGGCCTATAATTTGGCGCTACCATGCTCGCCATAAAGTGATGCCATATCTAGGTTTTCCACTAGATCTGGATTTTTTGCCTTCGTCTGGGTTTCTGGGTTTTTGGGGGGCAAAATCTGGGTTTATTTTAGTTAGGCTTTGACCATTGTATTTACAACGCATGATTATTCTGCATTTGCACTGGGCATTGCAATATACATGTAGGCCTACGTTGTATAATACTTGTATTTATAGTAAAATTCAATGTAAAAATGGTTCTGCTACATAATTTTTGTTCCATTAATTTTAATTTGAAACTCCACAATGATCATTCCGAACAAGCGAAATAGGCCTACAACTTAATTTAAACAAAGGGTTTTAAATTGCCGATATAAATAGTCTGGGCTTTTTGTGTTTTTGAAAACAAAATCTGTTTTTTCTTCTGAAAACTCAGAGGCAACACATTTGGAAAGCAAATTTTCTTTAAAAAATTAGACCAATCTCAGTAACTTAGTGAAGTTTTGCAAATCCTCTTTCGAGTAGCATTTCGAAAGCAAAAAGATCAGCAAATAAAGTATTACTGAGTCTCGTAAATAGGTTTATTGTTTACGTAAAATGCTTACGTTTCATATGAAAACCAATAAAGCGACAGATAGGCCTAAGCTGTTAGTTCTATGGAAGTATGTATAAACAGCCACATAATTTTTCCCTGCCAGAACATTTGCCCTGCCAGAACCTTTGCCCACCAGAATTTTGCCCTGACCAGAATTTTTGCTTTCCAGAAATATTAGAATGTTTGCTTTGCGTGAATTTTTCCTGTCAGAACTTTCGCCCTGCCACAAGGCTTCCCTGCCAGAACTTTTGCCCTGCTAGAATTTGTGCTCTGACAGAATTTTTTTTTCTGCTAGAACTTTTGCGGCTTTGCCCTGCCATAATTGTTCTCTCCCAGAACTATTGCCCTGCCAGAAGTTTTCTTGCCAGTTTGCCCTGCCAGAATTTTTGTCATTCCAGAGAGCGGACAGATGTGAACAGTAAGAAACAATAATAATTATTATGCCTGAGCAAATCCTAGATGGGGAAAATTTCTTGCAGGGCAATGACCAGTGCAATAGGCAGGGCAAAGGCTTTTTTGGCAGGGCATTTGCCCTGCCATGCCCTGGCGTAGCGCCGCCACTGGGCATAGGCCTAGCCTACCTCTGACAACTCTGAAAAATCTAATTGGCTCGATGGCTAATCGACTCGAGGTTGTAATAAAGAGTAAAGGAAACATTATTAAATACTAAATGATAATTTGTATTAATTAATTATGTGTGGATTAACTATGATGGTCGTACAGTATTGTTTGCGGCTTAACTGGACGTTTATTTCTCACGAATTTGATGACGTCACGGATATTGGCGCTAAAATTTGATTAAGTGAGCTAGTGATCTAATTTTTTTATTATAACATTTTCATTTGAATAACCTATCCGCCAGTATAAAACTTTCCACATTATAATGTGTATAATATATATTTGTATGCATTCAAAATCGTTCACGACCTATCGAGACACCCTATATATTAGATAAAGACCTGAACATGTTCTGAATTTCTACATGCAACAGTAGCATTTTAGGCTGTCATTTTAATGAAATGGCTCATCATTTCAGTGCTGAAAGTCGTGTTTATGATTTACCGGGTAAAAAGTGTCCCCTTAACAATTTTTAAATACCCACACTGTAAAAGTAGCATTTTAAGCTGTCATCTCAACAAATTTCTCATAATTTCATTGCTGAAAGAAATGGTTTAAGAGTTCAATAAATGTCCCTTCTTCTTCTTTAAATTTTCATGACTTTATTGTTCATGAACAGCTAGCAAACAAGAGCCTGAAACATGGTCTAGTCAATGTCACCAGCTAAAAATGTGTTGGTTTCTGGGGTGGACGTCGACTAGAGCACGTTTCAGACTCTTGTTTGCTAGCTGTTTATGAACGATAAAATTTAAAGACGTCATTTTACACAGAGTCACAGACTAACAGGATAACAAAGTCAGAGTTCAATTTTAAATGAAATAGGCTTCGCATTTACCATAACCATAAAAGTAAAATGTTTAGGCCTATAACAATTTTATAAGCATACTGTCATATACGTATAGAAAAACCATAGGGGCATGTCGTATTTAGGGGTTTGCAGGCTCAACCCTTCCAAAATGTACGAGTAAAATTTCCTACTTTTTTAAAACTAATAATTTTCTGTGTAGGCCTATACTTTGTGTGTTTTGCAACCATTGCTTATTGTTCAGCCACTGAGAAGATGGAGGAGGTCGGGGAGTAATTTTCTCCTCCCCCATCATCAAATCTGCATTAATTTCCGCACTACATTTTAGACTGTCAATTGATTGTCATTTCAGCGCTGATTATCATGGTTCATGACTTCAAAAGTGTCCCCAACAATGAATCGTTTAAATTTGTGAAATTTCCAAACTGTTATGGTTACATGTTTAGCTGTCATCTCAACAAAATTTCTGATAATTTTTTTGCTGAAAGACATGGTTTAAGACTTAAGTAAATGTCCCCTCCCATTGTTTGAATTTTCAAATTTCCACATTGCAATAGAATCATTTTAGGCTGTCATTTGAACGAAATGGCTCATTATTTCAGTGCAGAAAGTTGTGTTTTATGACTTCAAAAGTGTTCCCTCCTCTTGTTTAAATTTTTTTAAATATCAACACTGTAATGGTAACATTTTAAGCTGTCATCTTAACAATGTTCTCATAATTTCATTTCTGAAAGAAATGGCTGAAGAGTTCAATAAATGTCTCCTACCCATTGTTAAAATTTTTGAATTTCCACACTGCAAAGGTAGGCTTTTACACTGTCGTCTTAAAAAATTGCTCATGATGGATAAACAGTGAATAACACTCTAGAAATTCATAATGATGTTTCTGAAATACTTCTGAAATATTGAGGGATATAAGCATCTTTGTCCTCAACCACAAACTTGGGGTCCGTCCTCCTGACCTTCAAGACTCCACTCGTGAGTGCTGCTACTAATTGAACACCCCATTTCCCAATGCAGTTGTATAGGACTACCGACGTAGCCCCCAGGAGGCCGGTGGGTCGCACATGGTGCACATAGCCTCATCACGGGTCAGTGGCATGTTTGACATAACTGTGGTGTATTCTATTAGCACAAATACTAATAGAATACACCGCATTATTATGCCATAATAATTATGACTGATTTCATTGCAATTGGTCATTATCTATTCTAGTTTCCTTAAACCAAGTAATCCGCTATAGACATTTTCCACCCCTTTCTTTGGGAGGAGGGGGGTGAGCCACACATAGGAAAACATGATTTCAGAGTCCAACTTAACACTTTCAAGGTCACAGAATGCAACGGAACCAACTTCATAAATGTAGCACTGCCAGAAGCCAAAATGGCGGACAAAATGGCGGCCAGAATATTTAAATGGCTATAAGTGAAGTCATGCCTGCAATGGAAACATGATCATAGTTTTTTACCTGGTCATCGCATGATGGCATCTGAAACTTGCACCTGTGGAATTTATCTGCAATTTTGCCTCACTTGGCAAGATATGATTAGTCAAATTATCAGAAGTCTTTCAACAAGTCTTATTCATTCATTCATTCATTAATTCATTCATTCGGACATTTATATAGCGCTCCTTCAAGTAAAAAGCTACTCAGAGGCGCTCCCGACTTCGGCGCCCCCATAAAGAACAGTTTTAAGTTTAGTAAGGAACGATCCTGGTAGAGTCCCAGGGTGTAGGCGCAGCTCAAAAGGAAGGCTATTCCAGACCACCGGACCAACCACAGAGAAGGCTCGATTCTTCATGGTAGCAGTACGAGCAAAAGGAACCAAGAGGACTCCCTTATCAGCAGAGCGTAGCTGATGACGTCCTTGGATACCCAATGTAAGGCTGCACAGCTCTTGGAGGTAAATTGGGGTGAGGCCCTGACAACATCGCCATACCAATGCAGACACACTGAACTCAATACGCTGGCGAATAGGCAGCCAGTGAAGTACATCAAGCATGTAGTTTGAGACATGACCATATTTAGTGATTTTCCCAATTAGGCGCGCAGCAGAATGCAACACCCGGTCAAGACAAGTCAATTTGCTGGATGGGAGGCCAATGTAGAGCGAAGAGTAATAGTCAATGCGAGATGTAACAAAGGAATGCACTAGAGTAAGAGTAGCAGCAGATGTAAGAGAACGGATGACAGTGCAAAGCTGGCGCAGCTGATAACAGCAGTCTCATGCAAGACGGTGAAGTTGAGGAGCAAAAGTGAGTTCTTGGTCAAGTTGGACACCAACTTATACTAAGGAGTGTTCGTCAAACAAGATAAAGAATATATATAGGCAAAATTAAAAAAGAAAGATTGGTATATCATGCAGCACCTTATCATAGTGTATGAAGCTAACTGTCTCTTTGTGACATGAACTCTCTTTAAAAACAATGGCATTGGTAAATGCTGAAGGCTGGGTTAGGGCGAAAACCTAAATTTCACGAGCAATGCCGGGCAATCGGTGGGTACCCCACGAAGGGCCGTGGTGGGGTCGCGATGGAAGAGGGTGGGTTGAGAAGGGCAGAGTTGGACTGGGGATGAGGTGTGGCAGAGGGCGAAAAATCAAAATTTCCTGGGAAAAGCTGGGCATTTCAGCTGTGGGACCTGGGTTGGGCCGAAAAACCTAAATTTCCAGGACAACGCCGAGCACCCCAGGGTGGAAGAGGGCGGGGTGAGCAGGGCGGAGTGGGACCAGGGTGAGGAGTTGCAGGGGCCGAAACAAAAAATTTCATGGGCAACGACGAGTATTCCACCTAGTGTTTCAATATACGGTCAGATTTTATGACCACATGATGAATAGGCACAATATTTGGCATGTTATGTTTGCCAATACACAGTTGAATGAAAAGTTAATTCTCAATGAAATCATCCTCAGTGGTTGAAGAGACATAACCTTCTATTCTTAATGTCTGACATGAACCAAAAACCCATCTAAATATCATAATCATAATTTTCAAACTTCTAAAGTATCACTTGAAAGCCAAGCACAGGACACCAGCTAATTCACAAGCCAAATTTAAACTTCTTTTTTCAAGAATTAAGGAATTTCTAATATAAGAAAAAAATAAACCGTAAAAGAACGAAAATGCATAAATAATTTCATCTAATGTTTTCTAAAATCAGTTAACATTAAATGAGGTAATAACCGAGTTAATCAAGTATAATTCGGCGCTAGCGAAATGCAGTAACATATTCCTATTGGTATTGTATTACACTACAGCAGCATTTTTTATCTGACTAAATAACCGCATAAACTAACGTTTTGGTTTTCTTGATACTGGCTGTAACTCTGGAACTGAAGGAAGGTCAACTTTCTGGTTGCTGCTGAACGACCCTGACCTTCGACAAGCAGTCATCCGTTCAAATGTATTGACCATAAGACAAACACCAGAACCTGGCTTCCGACGTACAACATTTGGCTTTGATGTAGATGATAGATCTGGACTCATGATTGGCTCTACAACAGGCATAAGCAACAAACATATGAAATAAACATGTCCATTAAAATATCAATTTTGCAAATTTGTTACAATAATATTCTCAGACTTAACTTTGACTCAGCCATTGATTTTATTGTATTTTTTTGTATTTAAACATTTATAAAGCGCCTCTAGTAGGGTGAACCGTTCAGAGGCGCTCCCAGTGCGCAAGGCCCCGCGAGAAGAAACAGGTTTTGAGAAGAGACAAAGCAGAGGAGAGACTACCAGAAAGAAGTGTAGAGCGAACAGAAGGAGAAAGAGCATTCCAAAGATAAGGACCAATTGAGACAAATGATCGAGACTGAGAAATAGCAGTTCTAGACCGAGGAACCAAGAGGTCAAATCTGTTGGATGAACGAAGTGGACGGTGGGAGGAAGCCGAGTGAGGACAAAGTAAAACATTAGTCAGATATTTTGGGGCAAGACCCCGTTTAGCTTTTATGATCAGAGTGAGGATCTTGAATTGTGTGCGATCACGGAGAGGAAGCCAGTGAAGTTCATGAAACATAAAGGTAGAGATGTGAGAGTACTTGGGAAGGCGGGCAATCAATCTAGCAGCTGAGTTGAGAACTGACTGAATCGGTGAAAGACGAATTTTAGGAAGACCAATGAGGAGAGCATTGCAATAGTCAATTCGTGAGCATATAAAAGCATGAATTAAGGTAGTGAAGATGGAGGAGGAGACAGAGCGACGAATGACTCTGAGACGTCTTAAATGAAAATATGACGAGCGTGTCACATTTGAAATATGCTCGGTAAAGGTAAGTGAGCTATCAAGTACAACACCCAGATCCCGCACACTTGAAGAGAAGGAAAACAGCGGGAATTTTTCAGAGAGCAGAATGAAATCAAGCTTCTGGAGCTGCTGGGGAGTACCTAGCCAGATGAATTGAGTCTTTGAAGTATTAAGCGAAAGGCGATTAGAAGACATCCATGAGTGGAGATGATTAGTAAGGGATTCAATAAGTGCAACTAACAGCAGCTGGGAAGATGAGGGACCATGGACAAAAGCCTGGACATCGTCAGCAAATAGATGGCCAGCAGCACTACAAATCGGAAAAAGAGAAGAGATGTCAGCCGTGTAAAGAATAAATAGAAGAGGTCCAAGAACTGAACCTTGAGGAACACCCAGATTAACATGAACCCATTGGGTTCGAGAGTCACCAGATATAATCATTTGAGTTCTTTCAGAAAGGTACGACTGGAACCAAGAAAGGGGAAGACCCTTAACACCATAGGAGATCTCAAGACGCTTGAGTAGGATGTCGTGATCAACCATGTCAAAAGCTGAAGAGACATCATAGAGGGCCAACAGACTGACCTCAGACCTATCAACAGCAGAATAGATTTCAGATAATAAAGAAAGGAGAGCTGTCTCAGTGGAATGATGGGCCCTAAAACCAGATTGATTTGCAGGAAGGAGACCAGATTGCTCAAGGTAAGGTAGAAACTGCAGAGAGACAAGACGTTCAAGTGTCTTAGAAAGAAAGGATAGATTTGAGATAGGCCGATAATTTTGGCAAAGGTTGGTGTCAAGGTTAGGCTTTTTGAGGGAAGGAAAGACAAGAGCCCGTTTCTGTGAGGGAGGGATGCAACCTTCAGAGAGGGACCTATTAAACAGGTAGACTAAAAAGGGGCTAAAGTCATCCAAAACGTCATTAATAACGAATGGGGGTAGGGGATCAAGTTCGCATGAGTTTAAGTTAGCAGTTGCAAAAGCTAGCCGAAGGTCAAACTCAGTGACAGGTTTAAAATCATCAAAGACCGTTGACGTTGAGGTAAACGTTGGAGGAGGTGCGTCAGAAGTTGATGCACGAAGGTGGTCGATCTTTGTTGACAGTGCCTCAAGAAATTCACATGCAGTGAATGCAGGTATTTCAGAGGATCGAGATGTCTTGCCAAGAAGCCCCGAGATCGACGACCACAGACGTCTGGGATTCTTGGCGTTGCGCGAGACTAGTGAGCTGCCTCTTTGTGGTGGTAGAGACGATGTAGGGCGCGTAGCTGGGCAATCCAAGCCAGTCGATCACTGGACTCCTTGGTCCGACGATACCGTCGCTCTAGGCATCGTGTTTGAGGACGAAGCCTGTGGCAGTCGGCATCAATCCAGACTGCCAATGGACGAAGACGTGTCCATACCTTGCGACGAGGAAGCATATTGTCAAGAAGATTCGTCACGGTGGAGGTGTAGAGATCAAATAGCTGAGAGACCGTGAGCGTATCAAGAGCAGGAGACGGTGTAGAAAGAAGAGTACCTCGAAGAGCGTTGCTGAAGGCTTGAGAGTCGAATGACTTCCATCCTCTCTGCATGCGAATGGAATGAATCGGTTGAAGATGGATGGAAGGAAGGATGAACTGGATGACGGAATGATCCGAGAGTGTTGGAGGCATCACCGTGAGATCGTCAACTTGTTCGTCATCGCTGGTTATGACAAGATCAAGATTTTATGTTACTGGGATATATTTTACCATTTCTATTATTGATGACAACCAATATAATATAAACTAATTTATTTGTGACGTCGGGGCTCGAAACCCGTTGCATGTCGCTTCCTAGATATTGCGCTATATGCCGAAATAGGCGAGAGGGGTCAATAATGCAGTCTATTCTTCAGTTCAGCATATGACTGTGAATTCGCCCTAAGTTGCGAAGTAGTGAACCGATTTTGATGCCGTTTGCGTTATCTGATTCCGAATACATGCCTCTAATGCCCAGAACAATTGCAGAATAATAACTTAGTAGGTTCAGTAGACTTGGATTAGATGTAACCATTTCAGTAACAGTAGGCGAGTCATCAGGCAAGTACTCAGAATGATGGACCCTTGCCAGGAGATGCTCAATTCTGACCCGGTCATGGGTGGTAGTAAAGCCCCACAAGGAAGAGGCGGCATAGAGCATTCTGGAAACAGCAGTTGCTCTAATGAATACATGAAGACCATCTGATGACAATCCAAGGTCTCTTAACGTTTGCAGGGCATGCAGTGACCCGGGACAGGAGGAAATTACGTCACTAACATGAGAGGTGACTTGAAGATCAGAGCTAAGGGTTATTCCAAGTATGTTGATAGATCTAACTCTTTTCAGTCTCTCCATCAGCTCTGGAGCATCAGCACCATGACAAGAGGAGATGATAATTTCTTTTGGCTTTTCAGTGTTCAGACTAAGGTTGTTTAGCGTTTGAATCAGACTTTAAAATGATTACTATTGACTGTATCAAATTAAGTAAATGATCATTAATACGAAGTAGGCTTTAGCAAACTAATTTTTCCGATTAAAGGACCAAGTGTGGCCGGTGAATGCGCCTCTCACAGTCCCCTTGTACGAAGAGGATGTTGAAATGGGTTGGCTTCGAAAGGTCGAAGAAAGTATGTAGGTTCAACAAACTGATTGAAGACACCAGCTGCGAAAGCAGAGACCAATAAGATGAGAATATTCTTTAATAGACCAATTGCTATTCGCAATTTCACGTACAGACATGGTATTATAAACAAATGTACATCATTTCTATATCCAATCAATGTCAAATGTTTCAACATAGCCCAACATCCAAAATCCAATATAAATAAATATTAAATATGTTCTCTTAATGACCAACAACTTATGCTGCACTTTGGTTTATATGGTACGACATTCAAATAAGCATTCTTGTTAAAAATGATTTCCTTGTTAGGTTGTCCGCCCTAGGGAAAATTTGGTCATGTAGTCTTGGCCTCGTGGAATAAGGCTTCTCCCCCTCCCTTCCCCCTCCACCCTACCCTCCTTCCCCCTTCCAGTCCCCCTCCCTCCCTTCCTCTGCCTCCCTGCATCCCTCCCTCCTCCATCCCTCCCCTCCGCTCCCTCCTCTCCCCTCCTTTCCTTCCTCACACCGTCCCTTCCCGACAGCGAGGCGGATAGCGCCCAAGAAACGCGTACGCAACACAGCCGCTGTGGAATGTGTTGAATATGTGCTATATAAAACCTTGCGGAACCACCATTTGAAACGCGACCGAATTCGATCAAGGCATATGGACGGGTTGAATTTGAAATGGGAATCAATGGAATGGAATGCAAAGTTGTTTTTTTAAAGATTGCGCTTTTTAAAAAAAAGCATTATGCAAACCCGTGCGTATTCGAAAGGAACGTTTTGGTGAAATTTGAAAACAATCGGTGAAGAAATTTCCGAGATCCTTGATCCCGACATAAACTCAGTTACATTTTTATTTATATAGATATGCTAGGTTCGAAATGAACAATGTGTCTGGAAAAATTCCAAACACTTTTGTAAATATGAAAATAAATAGTAAATATTCATCGATTTTTTCCATTCAAAAACCATTTTAATCCGAACATAATTACCTAATACTAGTTACTTGTACAGTAATGGCATCACAATGACGTCATTTGCCCCAAATTTTAAATGTTAAGGACAACATATTAAATTATCTTAAATTTCAATATTATTTTAAAATATTATTTATTTATAATTAATTTTGGGTCACGGTCAAAAGCGCGCAGGACAAAAGCGCGCAGACAAATGCGCGCAGACAAATTCGTGCAGTAACAAAAGCGCACAGGTCAAAAGCGCGCAGACAAATGTGTGCCGACAAATGCGTGCAACAGGAAAAACATATGTATGTATGTACATGTATGTATGCATGTATGTATGTCATGCGACCTGGTGGCGGACCGGTAACGCGTCCGCTCACAGAGCGGAAGGTTGCGGGTTCAAATCAGGGTAACGACCTTGGGCAAGTTGTTCACGCACACGTGCCTCTGTCACCAAGCAGTATAATCTGGTACCGGCGTAAGCTGGGAAGTAAACGGCAAGTCCTGGGAAATCACTGGCCCCGTGCCCAGGACCTTGGGATTCGTCCATTGCCGGCTCAAGGGCTTAGGAAAGGAGATGAGCGCCTCGCCAATGGGCCTGCGGCCCAGGGATGACTTTAACTTTAACTTTATGTATGTCATAAGCTATATTAGATACACCAAAATGAGAACAATGTGGAACAACTCAATCCCATTTTATCCGTGCCACTTTCTCCGTACATTGTGTCTGATATCATTTTCACTAAGTACCATTTTGTCCATACCATTTTGTCCGTGCCATATTGTCCATACCATTTTGTCCATACCATGTTGTCCATGCCATTTTGTCCATACCATTTTGTCCTAGTACCATTTTATCCGCTACCATTTTGTCCATACCATTTTGTCCGCACCATTTTGTCCGTACCATTTTGTCCTAGTACCATTTTATCCCATACCATTTTGTCCATACCATTTTGTCCGTACCATTTTGTCCAATACCATTTTGTCCCAATACCGTTTTGTCAATACCATTTTGTCCATACCATTTTGTCCGCTACCATTTTGTCCTAGAACCATTACACCTAGAGGTTGCTAGATTTATTTTCACTAGTTACCATTAGAGGTGGCTCAAGTGAGAATGATAAGGCTAGAGGTTTCTCAAGACTGGCAGCAGGAAGTAGTTAGGCAGGCATGAAACGCCGATGCAGTGTCCGCGCTGTAGTCGGGAGCGCTTCCGAGTAGGTAGCTTGAAGGGGCGCTATATAGAAATTGAGAGATCAATAAAATAAAATGAAACATTCTATTCACTTCAAAACTTCTTTTTGGCCATGCGGAAGTTGGGAGCCCTCTGAGTAGTTTCCTTGAAGAGGTGTGCTATATAAATACTTGAATGAATGAATGTTAAATCCTTCACCAAAGGGTGTTCAATTTAAAAGAGAACTGCTCAGTGAGCGGAAGAGAGCAGAGTTAGTAGAAGAGAGCACTGTGAGCACAAGAAGGCACAGTAAACACAACAAAAGAGAGCAGAAAGAAGCAGAGAGCAAAGGAGAGCACAGTGATCACAAGAAAGCCTAATCAGCTTAGGAAGGCACAGTGAGCAAAAATGGACTGTCTTAGGACGGACAAACAGCTAGTTAAACTATAAATTTGCAGCAGCCTGTGTCTAACCATCGTTTGCTACAAGCTAGATGGCCCTGTACTCAATACCTGCAACGAGCTACCCTGAGAAAACCCTCTTTTCAGATCTATTACTCTCTTCCCCCATCCACCCCACAACCGCCTGCCTTGTCAAACTGACTGTGGGAAACTATTGATTGCTCTAATTAACAGACCATTATATACCTTGAAAGAGGGTTGCTTACGATCATCACCTGGCTCAGTGACTTGACTTACTTGACTTATGGCCTTGGCGATGCCCCAGCACGAAGAAGCCGCTCATTTATGGAAGCTCTCCATCTCCCTCTGTTCTCCGCCTGATGCACAGCCTCTTGCATCGACAGCACCATCTCCTGACAGTCCTCCTTGATCATGTCCCTCCATCGTTTCTTCGGTCTTCCCCTTTTTCTCCATCCCTGTACCTCTCCATTGAAGGCTATCTTTGGATATCTGGTGTTCTCCATCCTGACCATGTGCCCAAAGTAGCACAGTCGTCTGTTCTGAATTCTGCTTACTACTTCATTCCGGATGTTTAATCTTCCGTATATAATCTCGTTCCGTATTCTATCTCTTCTTGTAACTCCCTCTATCTTTCGTAGACAGGCCATCTCGAACACCCGTAATCGCTGTTTCTCAGTCTCCCCCAGTGTCCAGGTCTCGGAATTGTACAGTAATGCACTTAACACCAGCGTTTCGTACAACTTGATTTTTGTGTCTCTGCTTATTTCCTTTGCGTTCCATATTTTCCCCAGTGCCTGCCATATTCCTCGCGCTATTCCAACACAACATTATTTCTGTTTGGCCTTATGCACTGCATACAACTTATTTGAACAAAACGGCTTTGTCTGCAAAACCTTGTACAGAACACGCTAATAAATGCCATGTGCATACAGTCATCAACAAGCACATATGCCTAGATGATTTGAACCATCTGTGCATGTCCTTTCGACACATGTACTGATTCTGCACAAAATTCGTTATGACAACGCTGTGACCTAAGCAAAGGAGCGACACATCACTCAAAAAAATAGTCATACTTTTACCAAGAATTTCTTTTTTCATTAATACTGTTTTGGGAGGATTCCTTTACTGATCTTTAATCTTTCTAGTTGAAAATCCATGTAAAATAATAAAATTTTGAGTTGACGCATCGACAAAATGCGAACAGGCGGATTTCTTCTCAAGTCACTCAGTTTAAAATTTATTAAAAAACGTTTAGTGTTATTCTTTTCAGCTATATACTTAAATAGTTCAGTACATAAACTCTTGCTTGAATAACTTGACTTTCAATTACTGATTGAGAAATTCCCTACCTATACATTTGCTTCAAGTGTCCGTAATCTGGGAGTAACACTTGACTCTTCACTCACATTTAAGAAGCACATACACGGTGTCCCAATTGAACTGATTATCTTTTTGTTTTGGCGATATACTTGTCAATTCTAAATGAAACTCTATAAAATTTCAGAGAATGCAAGAGGGACAAATTATCAATGTTTCCGGAAACTTTCATCCAATTCTACGAACAGAGTCAGAAGTTATGCACATTCAAATTTGGGGAAAGAAAATTGTAGGTTCCCAACATGTAAAAGATAGGAAATTATTGTTTGTAACTGCATGCCTTACTTTCCAAACTAATAAATATGACGTCACATTTCCGTCATTTCCGTGTTAGGGGACAAAAAATAAAAATGGTTTTCAGCAAAGACGATTTGAGTTTAATAAAAAATTTAATAGAAGAAAAACATTACAGTGCAAAAAGTTTTTACAGGAATTTCCTAACAGAAACTGGTCCATCGCAGCCTTATGAAACTCGCATAGGCCTACGTGACATTGACCAGTGGCAGTGACCACTTAAACAGTGAAATGTGGAAGAATGAAATCATTTTGATCAAAGGATTGTTGACATTGCAAGCAATGAATGGCGAAAGCGCCTTAGAGCATGCATTTGAGCTAATGGAGGACATTTTGAACACCAGCTTTGAAGAACAGCGCTAACACTAATTTCCTATCTTTTACATGTTGGAAACTTAAAATTTTCTTTGCCCAAATTTGAACGTGCATAACTTCGAACTCTGCTCGTAGAATTGTAATTGTAATTGAACATTTATATAGTGCCACTTCAAGAGAACTCCTCAGAGGCGCTCCCGACCTGTCACCAAACCATAATCAAAGAGAATGGTTTTCACACGCTTGCGGAAAAGAGGCAAAGAAAGAAAAGAAGTTCATTGAATAAAATTGTCAGAAAACATTGATAATTTATCCATCTTACATTCTCTGAAATTTTATAGAGTTTCATTTAGAATTGACAAATACAGGGTGGGCCAATAGAAATGCAACAACTTTGACGCCTTATAACTTAAACAATTTTTATCCGAACACTGTGATCAATATACTAAATTGAAGGTAATTATCCATTCTACTACTGTGTCAAATCTTGCGCTGATATACGGCACCTTTTAAATAAAAATTTCGGTGCGGCGCACACCTCTCAATTTTGAATGTAAATAATGAACATCATGGCGCCGCTCACGGGACAGGATAGAATTTTAATCAGAATCTTAAGAGTAGAAAAAGAATAGAATGCACATCAGATGTTGATAGAATTCCATTCTAGAAAATGGAATAAATATGCTCTACATCGATTGATTAAATAAATTGATGCCACGGGAACGTCTAACAGCCGCAACTGTGGTCGCAAACGTTCTCCCGCCGGTGCATCGTTCACGTCATACGGTTGCCTATCTGAACGCTAACATACCAGAGTTTATTGAACCGGAGACTGGCCACCGAACAATCTGGATTTAAACCCGGTTGACTATTTGATCTGAGGTTGTCTTCAGCAACTGGTCTATCGTGAACCGATACATGACGTTGAACATTTGAAAAAACTGATTGTTTACTTCTGGGCTGAAATAACCCGAGCACTGGTGGCCTCAGCCATTGATCAGTGGTCGTCTCGTGTCCATGCCGTCATTAAAGCACGTGGTGGACATATTGAATATTTGACTTATGATCAATTCACTCAAGATATGAATTGTTATTAATTGTTAGAACAGTTACTAGTGATTGTTTAGAATTGAGTCATTGACATTATTCAGATTAAGACTTTTGGTTTTTTCTTGCAGTTTCATGGCAAAAAAGGGACATCGATCATTAATAGCATTATCTCAAAAAGTCGTAATAGTATCTCTTAGATATTTTGCAGAATGATAAAATGAATAATTATGTTCAATCGGATATATAGGCCAAGACGCTCAGATAAAAATTGTTCAAGTTATAAGGCGTCAAAGTTGTTGCATTTCTATTGGCCCACCCTGTTTATCGCCAAAACAAAAAGGGTATCAGTTCAATTGGGACACCATGTATATCTAACTTGACCTGCTCTTGCTATTTTCAACTGAAGCGGCTCAGAGCCATCAGACGATCAGTCTCTCCTTCTGTCTTTACTACTATAGTTTATGTGGTTGTCTGTTCAAGTCTAGACTACTGCAACTCCCTTCTCATGGGCTTCCTAAAACAGCGTCTTTCTCCCCTTCAATCAGTCTTAGTAATTAATAAATGCTTCGGCTAGGCTCATAGCTCGACTCCCACGCTATGCGTATATTTCTACATATATGCTTGAAGCATTACACTGGATACCTATCACTTCACGCATCCTCTGTCTGGTCTTCAAAGCACAGCTGGGAAATGCCCATAAATACCCTTCAAACGATATGCAAAAGCCCTAATCTGCATCCTCATCTCGCTCAATGCGTTCTGCAGATCATCTTTCATGATCTTTTTGTTCCCAGGACTTCGGCTGCTCTTGCCCAACATCGGGCATTTGCTCTGGTTGGCCCTCCATTTGAAATGACCTTCCACCCGCACTACGGACTAAACTGATGACTAGTTTTTCCTTATCAGACTCTCGTTCTTTAAAAACATTTCTTTCCCCCAGAAGTTTTTCGTGTCATTCTGTGAGAGGCGCTATTATAAATGTATAGATACAATGCAATATAATACAATCTCATGAAAACATACAAGTTTTTGGTTTTCTGAAAATCACAGAGTAACAAACTAGGACCAAATAAAATTAATATTACGGATTCATCAAAAAACTGCAGACAAACTATCTGGCAACTATCCGGATTTGAAATACCGGTAGGCAGAAAATGGCAATCTAATTAACACCTTTCACATTGAGTGATCACTGCCGAAACAAAAATATTCAATGAATTGAAATCCAAAAATCATTTCTGACCATGGAACACCAGTCAATAGTTACTAACCCTTGTAGTTTCTGAGATCTTACATTTTTGCATCAATTTTTTGCAATTTCCTCTATCACTGCTTTGGCATCAAAAACCTAGCTAAACCAAAGTATGAGTACTAAGTTGACAATCACATATATACAAGCTTTTCATGAGCAACAAGTCAGCACTGTCACTCATAGGAAAAGACCTGAGCACTGGAAAATTGATCAGGTCTCAAATATGTGTTGCAAATTTGCAGAGTATGCAGTGTTTTCCAAAGATGCAGTTTGCACAAGCAGTATGCAACAACTGTCATGGAATTCCAAAAGGCATAATTGATAAAGGCAAAAAGAAGACAGATGCAACATAAATTAACAAATCAAAAATTCCACAAAAAAGCCTGTGGTAGAATGCTGGTGGTAGATTTTTGTGGAAACTGTTTCAAAAATAATAGAGAAGACAAGGATTTTATTTTTACATCATATGTAGTTGAATAAGTACCGTAGATACTCGCGTATAACGTCACCCGCATATAACGCGAGGTTTGGAATTTTGGCAGATATATTGGTAAAAAGTGCAAGACCCGCATATAACGCGATGGCTAACATTTTCGAAATTATCAGAAAATTTAGACGGCCAAACTTTAGCAGTTGTTATTAAATCTTATGCAAAATACGACCCAAACCGTGTCCGAATGCTGCAAAATTCGATCTTCCTAACTAAATACAAAATAGATCTACGCACATCTGACATTTTGTTTGTATTTATTAAAAATATATAAAATGTAACCAAATTGCGAGTTTGTTCTTATTTGAATAAATTGAACTTTCTTTCAACATGTGAGCAAAAATTAATGTATTTCATCCAATGCAATGCTAGTACCAAAGACTAAAAGTTTTGAAGATCAATTCTCTTACAAATTAATGTCTGCTGGCACAGCCGATGGAGTCAGCCTACCATCCATGCACTTAAGCTGTACAGCAGCACATGCGTCAGCGCATTTAAAATTGTTGCATTCATTGGTCATGTCACTACAAGGACTGTGGGGAACCAGCGCATCGGAGCCACTGGGATGCAAATTACCACGTGTATAAACTAATATAAGGTGGTATGCGATAGCGATCATCCAATATCAGTTTAAAAGCATCAAATGACTTCAACAGGTAAAATATCTTGTGTAATAAAAAAAGTTAAGTTTCAACTAGTCTCGCATATATCGCGACTACCCCACTTTCTGCTCAGAAATTTGACCTCAAAAACTCGCGTTATACGCGAGTATCTACTAGGGTGTTTTTAAGGTGCATGTGAAATTTTCAAATAAAAGATGAAATAACGACCAAGTGAAATTATCGTGCCAAATCATATGTAAACTGAATATCTGAAATTATATCTCGATAGCTGAACATTTAGGACTTGCGCAAGAGGACTGAAGTTAGGTACTCGGTTGCATTGCAAGCCTTAAAATCTACGATTTCAATACATGTGAGCTGCATGCTATAAACCCTTCTCAGTGACTAGTTCCCAACAAATAAACATCCATGATCATGCCGTTACTGATATGATGTTCTTTTTGTCACTGGTCATGTGTTGCAAATGGCGGGAAGTGGTGCCTTTCATTTGTGTATCATAAGGCAGGCGCAATGTAAAATTGATTACAAAAAGCTGAGATTTAGTTGGTAGGCAGTACTGATTATCACTTCGGCTATGCGAAGCTGTCTTCACAAAGGAGAGGTTCCCATGCAAGGCATACTGCTCAATTTACGCATACACCAAGGAATCAGAGTCTGGATGACAACTTATAAGAGACCGTAGCAATTGTACGTTTCAATTTGGGAGAGATGATCTTGCAGCCCTGACAACAGAGATTCTTCTGAGCCACAGGTTCCCCTTACTCTTCACTTGAATGACAAGATCATCCAATCAGTGACAGCTACTGTCATGTCAGATTCTTGTTGGCTGAGATCTGAAGCTGCGGATTGGAAGACAAAGTCCTGGCCATGTGTTTTGACACAATGGCGAGCAGGACGAGTTGCAAGGACGGCATATGCATGAAGCTGGAAGCGAATTGAGGAAGGACCTCTTGAACCTTGCCATCGATACCATGCTTCTGAAATTGTTCTGGAAAAGTGGTTCACAGCTTGATTCTGCAAGGACTCCAGTATTGGAAGCCTTTAGTCAAGAGCTATTAAAGCTAATAGTCATTTTCCAAAGATGAATTCCACCAAAGGGCATAAAGTTCAGGTAACCAGGTGCATTTTCATTGAGGGTGTTGGTTGTTGGATGTCATATGCGATTTACATGATCGAGCTGTGGCTTTTCAGTTATCAATTTTTCATTCAGCAACGTCAGAGCACCGAGAGGATAATCTCGATCATCCCACACTGAAAAGGTATGGAATCATTTACTTGAAGTGTCACTCTCTGTGACAGCAACTTAGTCTCATGTGAAGTACTAATTTCACCATGTACTTGAGACAATGAATCCCACAGGGGAATCCATACTTACCACACCAAAGAAGTCTTACATGTTGCCCTGACAGTATTTTCCCGACACTTTTGATATTTGTCAGAGACCCAAGTTGACCACAGCTTTTTGACGAGTCATAGACTACAGCATGCGAAACGAATTTCCTGATCTTGGATCTGATCTCATGAGAGGCTTCCTACTGCACCTAAGCCGCCACCAAAATATTCAAGATCCTCGGTTTGGGCTACTCTCTTTGTGATTGAGACTCGCAACAATGGTAGACAGAACAATCACACAGTGAGCCAAAGTTAGGTCATCATATCTGACCGGACCTAAGGGTGATCTGGCAGAGTGACTCTTGTGCAGTGCAGTCCTTCAATGAAGTCTGGTCAGAAATAAGGGAGAGAAACAATTTGTTCTGCAATGGTCAAGTAAAGTCATGTTTTTTCAAATGTACTAAGAGGAATAACCTATGACAAAAATTCAGCAGATTTGGTTTGGCACTTCCAGGCAGCTCCAAACACTTGACCACTCGGTACTCTCTCACTCTCAAACTTTTCCTCGCTTCAAATTTTCGTCTAGTGTTCGAGACCTAGGCGTCACTCTAGATAGTTCTCTAACCTTTGCCGAACACATAGCCAAGCTTACTTGCTAAGCTTACTTGCTCTGCCTATTTCCAGATAAGGCGTCTGAGTGCTATTCGCAAATCTGTTTCATCTTCAACCTTTGCCTCTATTGTTGACGCCTTCGTCTGTTCTCGAATTGACCATTGCAATTCTATCCTGTTGGCCTCCCTATGGTTCGGCTAGCTTCCCTACAGTCCGTACTCAATGCTGCTGTTATAGGCTCATTGCCCGTCTTCCTCGATTCTCACATATTTATACATTCATGGCTGAACAACTTCACTGGCTTCCACTCTCAGCTCGTATACAATTTAAAGTTCTCATTTTGGTCCTCAGGTCTCAACTGGGTGTTGCTCCGAAGTATCTTTGTGATCTTATACTTCGCCCCATTTTGGCCACTTCGCTGCGTCCTCTTAGG
The DNA here is from genome assembly GCA_945859605.1 of Lumbricus rubellus. Lineage (NCBI taxonomy): Eukaryota > Metazoa > Annelida > Clitellata > Crassiclitellata > Lumbricidae > Lumbricus > Lumbricus rubellus. Next base: position 44,046,440 of record OX243812.1, on the reverse strand, counting down.
TCCTCTGATCGGTATGACCTCTTTGTTACTCGCTTCAGGACCGCTATGGCTCAATCCAAATCAATTGCCAGCATGGAATGGTCTTTCCCCCATCCGTTCGCTTTGCCATCCTCTCTAGCAGTCTTTCGTCATCTTCTCTTATCTAAAAACCTGCCTTTTCTCTCGGAGTTGCACGCACTGGGAGCGAGTCTGAAACTCTCTTGCTGCAAGAAAAGCTTTACAAATGGTCAGATACAATGCAATACAATGCTAACTTATAGTACTTCTTTGGATTTGCCTTATATCAGATGTTTACGTGTTTAAATTTGATTGGACCTGTGAAAATTACAATGTGTCACAATGTCGCCGAAGTTGCTATTCTTCCGGTGCTTTGCGCATGTCCTAAATCTATTTGGATTTTCTTCTAATTTGGCAAATAACTATATTTCAGAAGGTGGAACACAAAAAAATATTGGTCGATATTGGCGTCGACATTTTAATTTTTAGACACACCCTAGTATCTACGGTAGCCACTTCTTTTATAATCTTCTTGCTGACAAAAATACATGTAAGCCGCAAAATCAAATTCATTTCACTTTGCAGTTCATTTTTTAATGGTATTCATGATTCATGACCTAAATAACTAGGTAACTATGTATGATTATATATTCAAAATGTGCATTTATGAATTATCATCCAAGTCGATAAGATAATTGCTATAACAACAAGGAAGGTCCTGTGTGTACTGAAACTATAAATTAGCAATTCAGTGATAGAGAAATTACCACAATAATTTAGAGCAGATCTCATCTCCTACCATTACTCCTCTCTCTCTCTCCTCTCTCTCTCTCTCTCTCTCTCTCTCTCTCTCTCTCTCTCTCTCTCTCTCTCTCTCTCTCTCTCTCTCTCTCTCTCTCTCTCTCTCTCTCTCTCTCTCTCTCTCTCTCTCTCTCTCTCTCTCTCTCTCTCTCCCTCTCTGTCAGTCAGACTGTCAGTCAGACTGTCTGTCTGTCTGTCTGTCTGTCTCTGTCTCAACATAATAGCCATTTCCCCATCACCTCACAGTAACGAATATCAGTAACTAGTTGTTCAATGTGCTTAAACACTGGTGCAGCTCAAAATACATTAAGATAAGTAACACCATAGCAGGCCTCAAAATGCCTAATAACCCCTCTTTGGCAGTCAATAAACCCCTCAGTGATATTTTCGTTAACGAGAACTAAATAAAAACTAAATTTTTTGGCGGAATCGTTAATAATAACGAAATCATAACTATAATTATTTCACTAACGAAAATAGAATAAAAACTATATTTAAAAGTACCGAACTGAATAATAATAATAACTAAAATTATTAGCCAAACGAAAATTGTTGAAAGTCGTGTAAATTTTTTTCGATCACGTTTTGGAATGCACTGGGTGAACGCTCCGATGTCAAAAAACGCGCCCATTATCAACTTCCGCAATTCTATCAACTTCCGCTTCCTTTATTTCAGAAAAAGCAGCGAAGTGTGGTTGTTATTCATACTGAAATATTTATTTTGTTTAGAAAGTAAATAATAATGAGTTCGCTTGCAAAATTGCTCGCTGGGCGAAAAAAGGATAGTCCGGTTTGGAAATTCTTCGTTTTTACGATGCTATAACAAATAAATCCAAATGTAAGGCTGCTGAGTTACCGGCAACATCGAACAATAATGACACTATTCTGGATCAGCTGAATCGATATATAATGGTTACTGACAATGTTGTGTGTGACAATGCACTTGACATCTGGCAAGATAAAAAAAGTTGCTATAGCAAACTGTCCATGCTTGGTCAGGATTTGGTAACTGCCTCAGCCTCTCAGGCATAGGCCTACGTTGAGCGGATTTTTTCAGTGTGCTGTATCCTCACTGCAGGTCGTCGCAACATAATTAGAAAATCTTTCGAGATGAGGGTCTTCCACAAATTAAATAACCATATTCTTGTTTAACTTCAGTTGCATTCTTCATTAATACTCTTCCAACACAGTGAACACACCACGTTAATTAAATATAGGCGTTCTTTTGTTCTGTAACTTCTGTTGTTTTCCTATGTATTGTATTAATTATGCAAACTGAACTTGAACTAAATAAAAACTAAAATTATTTTCATTGAACTGAATAATAATAAAAACTAAAATTATTTCATTAACTAAAATAGAATAATAATAATAAATAAAAAGTTAGAATAGAATAAAAATAATAACTAAAATTATTCCCTGAACTAAAATATCACTGAAACCCCTCACATGGAACATCCATGAAAGACCTCCAAACAATTACTAGAGCTAAAATCATATCTCCCAAGATGTATGCCTCTCCTGCATGTCAAGGCCATGTGAGTGGAATACAAATAAAACCAGCCTAGAGGGCAACATAAACAGGTTTGGGCATGCCTGCTATTCACATCGCGATGCTCTGAAAGGCTGAAATGTCAGCACAAAGCAGACAATGAACTTTTAAAAGCAGAGTTTTTATTAACCCTTTTCCAGTTTATTAAAAAATTTGTAAACCAGCCTACACCGTTCAATTATTTTTGGGTCTACATGCTGTGTCAGGGTTGAACATACCTGACTGGTTCTAACTAAAAAAATTAAATAAAATTTATTTGGGTGTTGTTATTTGTAAGTCATACTCGTCTCTTGCTATAATGGTAAAGAAATTTACTAGAAAATAATCGTAGGTAATGTTTTTCTGCATGATAAACCTCCAAGAATAGCACTGCCACGCAGTGCCACGGCCCAAAGAGAAACTTCGCTATTTGGAAAGAAATTGTCCAACAACGTCAACACATTTCCAGTTCAGGTTTCTGCACAATACTGTGCAGTAATATGTCTAGTATTATGGAAAAATACTGTCGAGTTATCATCGTTTGTGACAGTCACTGACTGCTTTTGTTCCAACAATGAATCTTTTGGAACATGATGACTTTGAAGCCAATTTCCTCGAACACAGGTGGAACCAAATCTTCCATAAAAGTAGCTCAAACTTGGGTCCAAAACAATGTCCGAAAAATTCATTCAAACCATCTAATTGTGATATTTCTGATTCATCAAATGAATCTTGAGCTAAAACTATTTTATAAAACTGTTTTAGACCGACCCTGATTTAGCGCGTACAGAAGTTTCGTTGCTTAGAAGAATGTGACATATTCACGGTTTTTCGACCGCAAATGTGTTGTTTTGCAACTATTCAAATGAATACTAAAAATAGAATGCTAAATATAAAACACCATAGACGATATAAATGATAGATCTATATCATAGAGCAATAAATATGCGAGTTTATTCGGGTCAAACTGTAGTGGAAAGGCTTGGACAATGATCGGCGAGTATACTTGGGTCAAACGCTGCAGGCGAGTTAGCCGCCGGCGAGTATACTCGGGTCAAACGGGTAAGAGGTTAATATTAGTTTTTGGTAAACCAATTATCGATTGTAGAAATCCGAATTTGCTCTATTAATACAAACACTGCAAAATGTAGCTCCTTGTATGACAACCTTGTACAAACCAATGAAGTTTTGACCTTATAGGAAACTGATTTTCCCAGCTGATAAGCAAAGATGGCAGCAGCTGTGTTTCATTGTATTCAGCAGCGTTTTTGGTGTTAGAAAGTGTTTAACTTTTTCGCAGCAAACTTGTTTTTCATAAATATAATTAGAATTTGTTCATATAAAGAAAAACTATTGAAATCTGGTGATATAGTCCATCACGGCTTCATCGCTCAACCTTCACTACATGAACATTTCCACTGATCTTCATTATGAGCCTCCTCCATTCAAACAAACTGTTGTTTAAGACCATTTTGTCAATTTTAATATATCTGACCTGCTCCGGCAAAAGGAGGCGGAAGTCGCCAATGATAAAACATGAGAAATTTGCTAAAACACCAATCATATGTAAAATTTTCAATTATCGTTTTTTGGCATATATTTGTAAATAAGATCTTATACTACACGAAAAATAGATTTACTTAAAATTATTTCACCCATTTCATAATAAAATTGATAAGTTTGTTGGACCGGTAGAAATTATCGGTGAATGTTTAAGCTCATCTTTATGACACGTTTCAGGAATATTTTTTTGGTCTTAATCGGCTAGTTCGTCCCATGTTTAATACGTTATTGGAAAGTAGGATTCAATTTGCTTAAAAAATAGTATCGTTTGGGCGGTTTGCTATAGTGATATTCATAAATTTTTTATCTACAGGAAAAACTCTGCGATATTATGTAGGTCATTAAATGTCACACGATAGCAATGAGGTCACGTGCCAGAATCTGGCCTCGCTCTATAGGCCTAGTCTAGGCTTGGGATCCGAAAAATACATAATATGCTAACCGGTGTTTTTAGACTAATTTGACCCTCCTGAAAACTAAAATCGTGGTTAGCAAGCTGGATTTTTAGCGGTTCCATGGGAAAACAAGATGGCGGGCAAAATGGCTGCCAATTGCTTCAAATGACTAAAAGTAATGTATTGTATGTAATATAAACACGGTTGTTTTAGACTCTAAATTAAGACTATTGGGTTCAAGGAATGCAATGGAATCATAGACATATATGTAGTACTGCACGAAAACCAAAATGGCGGACAAAATGGCCACCAGAATCTAAAATGTTCACAAATGGAGTTATGAATGCTGTAGAAATGTGATTTCAGAGTCTAAATCAACATTTTCGATGTCAAGGAATGCGAAGGAAGAAAGGTCACATATGTAACACTGCATTAAAAACCAAAATGGCGGACAAAATGGCGACCAGAATCTTACAATGGCTGTAGGTGAAGTCATGTACAAATGTATGTAATGGAATCATGATTTCAGGGTCTAAGTCAACATTTTCGAGATCAAGGAGAATGATGGAACCAAGGTCACATATGTAGCACTGCACGAAAACCAAAATGGCGGACAAAATGGCGGCCAGAATCTTAAATGATCACAAATGGAGTCAGGTATGCAGTAGAAATATGAATTCAGAGTCTAAATCAACATTTTCGAGGTCAAGGAATGCGATGGAAGCAAGGCCATATGTCTAGCACTGCACTAAAAACAAAATGGCGGAAAAAATGGCAGCCAGAATCTCACATGGCCACAAATGAACATCGACAAAGTTATCATGCAGCGCCCTATCACAGCGTATCAAGCTGATCATCCCATGTATCTGGCATCAATATCGTGCCATGAGCTTCTCTCAAAACCAGTGGCATTCGATGCTTTCTGAAAAGAAATTTTTCCATGCAGTCAGCAACTTTTTAACAGAGGCGTAGCATCTATTTATTTAGAATATTTTATGTAGAGTTTCTTCAAGGTAGGCTTCGTGATATCACTCCCGACCTCCAGGACTAATTAGGACAGTTCTTAGATTCTCAAGGAACGAAGTGGAGTGACCCACGGACAGTAAGCGCTGTGAAAGGGGTGGACATTTTAGGTTGTGAATGTGGAACCAGCCACAGAGTATGGACGCTGCTGTGGAATAGCAGATGCTCAGCTTGATCCGCCAGCCGAAGAGTGGATCGACGCTGGACACCCATGTTGGAAAACAGAGTTCTTGCAGATAATTATAGTGGGGCTACTGCTAGTCCATCAAAGCACCGCCTACTAAATACACAGACCGTGTAGGCAATACGCTGCGGAAAACGTAGTCAATGCAAGACATCTTAACGATGTTTGGGTGGTGGCGGGAATATCAGCAAAGCGGAAGTTCATCCAATTCACGCAACTATGAAGAAATATATTGGCTTTTCATGCCATAACTGGATGTGATGTGACATATTTAGCAGGAATCAACAGAAAGAATGCATGAATAACCTACTTGGAAACTTCTCACTTAATTGCAATTGCCTTTTACATTGAGGACATTCTCCTATAAGCTCATTACAAAACTGTAAGTTGGTGAAGGCCCATCTTCCATATAGTGATACTCAGACACCATCCTCATCAAGACGAAGTGCGGTGAAAGAAAGTCATCTTTATCAGTGTGGCCTGGCATTGGTCCTGCGTCCCAGTCATAAAATTATAGAGTTTGTCAACTGCATATCATGCGACGTTTACGGTTTACAAGCGTAGCATCGAGCCCTGTTGCTATCAAAGTGTGATCTTGCCATGTACAGTTGTACACTTACGAACAATTGCATGAACAGCAACAATGTCTGAATTAACTCTACTCTGCATTCATAGCAGTCAAGTCATGAAGCATTGCAACAATTGATAGGACAAGTATTGAAAATTGAAGCATGAATATTGCGCAAGCAATGGTTAAACTGCAGTGCAATCAAAAGGTACTAAAATTATTTCCACTAGTCAATTTCACTGCACAAGCTCAATTAATGGTATGTATATAGAAGATAGAATGTGACTTTCTGGATTATTCGATAAAAACATCAATCTGAAATCATGTCTCTATCACATAGGCTTACATTCAATACACAATTTATTGGCAGTCAAAGCTTTTGTCCACCATTTTGGTTTTTGGTTTTGTGGCAGTGTCACACAATATATTATGTGCCTTTAATTATATCACATTCCTTCACTCAAACATTTTTCATTCACACTTTGGATTCATAATTATTTCCATTAGATATACATAACTTTACTTATAGCCAATTCAAGGACCTGGTCGCCATTTTGTCCACCACTTTGGTTTCCTTGCATAGCAGTCAAGTCATGAAACATTGCAACAATTGATGATGATGATGGTGATGATGGTTCTCTGCTCGACGGCAGGTTCATTGGCTTTACGCCCCTGGGGATGAGATGAGTGAGGTGGTTTCTCGTTGCCTTCCTCACAGACAATGATGGGTAAGCAACTTCCCCAAGGTTGCTCCGCAGGAGCTCAAGCCCCTGCGTCCCACACGTGCTAGACCGAGATATCCAAATCTCTGAATGTCAACTTCCAGCCCAGGGCTTGAACCGCAGGCCGTTGCAACCAACAGACGTATGCCGCTCTCGCTTACCGGTGTAGCTAACTAGGCCAGTGCAGTGCTACATATGTGACACTACATATGTGACATTAATTTCATCGCATTCTTTGACCTCGAAATTGTTGATTTAGACTCTGAAATCATATTTATACTGCATACATAACTCCATTTGTGACCATTTAAGATTCTGGCCGCCATTTTGTCCGCCATTTTGTTTTTAGTGCAGTGCTAGACATGTGGCTTTGCTTCCATCGCATTCCTTGACTTCCAAAATGTTGGTTTAGACTCTGAAATCATATTTCTACTGCATACATAACTCCATTTGTGACCATTTAGGATTCTGGCCGCCATTTTGTCCGCCATTTTGTTTTTAGTGCAGTGCTAGACATGTGGCCTTGCTCCCATCGCATTCCTTGACCTCGAAAATGCTGGTTTAGACTCTGAAATCATATTTATACTGCATACATAACTCCATTTGTGGCCATTTAAGATTCTGGCCGCCATTTTGTTCGCCATTTTGTTTTTAGTGCACTGCTAGACATGTGGCCTTGGTTGCGTCATATTCCTTGACCTCGAAATTGTTGACTTAGGCCCTAAAATTATGATTCTATTGCACACATGACTTCATTACCAATTAAAGTCATAAACGTTGTCAGTAAACAAGCATTGCTAAGGAATTTAGTTTGTATTAAGATGATAAACTTCGCATGCATTTTTCTCGAAATTGTACTTTTGACTGTGAAAACATTAAAAAATTCATATCTTTGGAACCAATAAAGATAAAATAAAAACTTTTTCTGCATTTCAAACAGAAGTGATTGTTTATCATTTTTAGACAAAAATATACAAAACTCATTTTTTCCCCAACAGCCTCCTTTTGGCAGAGCAGGTCACATATGTGACATTTATAGAGCACTTGATCTGTAAAAGGTAACTCTACAGACCCTGATGGCATACCATCATGGTTGATATCATCCATGGCCCATCTCTTAGCTCTGCCTGTTGCAGATCTGTTCACTTGCTCTCTTACTAACTCCTATGTTCCTTTACAGTGGCGTCTCAGCATGATCACCCCCATACCCAAGATTTCCCGCCCTGTCAAAGAAGCTGACTTTAGACCCATCTCTATCACATCCATCCTATCTCGCATCTTGGAAAAAAATTTCGTACGTAAGTACATAAGTACTTTTATCTCTTCCTCGCAGAACCCTGCACCAACCGGATCTTTACAGACCAATTTGCTTTCCGACATCTGCCTCGCTTATATCCATAACTCATGAACTCTAAGCCATGCTTGTTTATGAGGGTCCCATCAATAGCGCGGGTCGGGAATTTTTATTAGAGTTGGGCCGCCGTTGTGCCGCTGTTTCCGGTGACCCAAGAGAAACTGTCTAAGACTCCTGTCCCTTGATTTTAGCAAGGCTTTCGACACTGTTAGACACAAGCACCTCGCCGATCAATTGGCATCACAACCCATTCCCAATTTTTTATACAACTGGGTGCTTGCTGTCTTGCACGAGCGTCAGCACTGCACCAAATTGGGGAGGGGGGGGTGAAATCTCTCCGCTTTGCACCATAAGAGCCTTTTCTGTGATCGGCCCAGTTGTCTGGAATGGGCTCCCATAGGAGCTACGTCTACTTTCTGGGGCTATTACTGAAACATTTTTATTAAACTCAAAACTGTCCTTTTTTGTCGTGCTAGAGTCGGGAGCGCTTCTGAGTAGCCCCCTTGAAGAAGCGCTATACACACTTTTGAATTAATGAATTTATAAATAAATGCTAGCATTGTGCAAGGATCTGGCCTTGGACCTACTGATTTTGTCATAGCCATTTCTAGTCTCAAACCTAAATTCAGTGGAAACCGTCTTCCTAAATAAGCCAATGACAGCTACTTACTAATCCCAGCTTCTTGCATTGACACCACTCTTTCTGAACTTGACCATATTTCACATTGGGCATCCATTAGCAACCTTAAACTAAATCAAGCTAAGACCAGTGAAATGATCATCAGACAACCTCGGTCTAAAGCTATTGCTCTTCCTCCCCCACCCCATATCGGGCATCCAGAAGGTGGTTGTTTTGGGTGTCACCGTTTCTGAAAGGATTGGCTTTGAGGCTCACATTGACAGAATATGCTGTAAAGCCCGGCAATCCATGTTTGCCCTTCGTATTTTAGACACCCATGGCCTCCACGGTCAACGTCTGTTTGATGTTGTTAGAGCTACTACCATCGCAAGATTACTTTATGCATGCCCTGCTTGGTGCGGATTTGCCAATGCCATGGAGTGTAATTGTCTTAATGGTTTTTTTCAGAAAATTGACCCGTTCAAGCTTCCTTCCAACCAATTTTCCAAGTTTTGGTGCACTGTGTTCGAGAGCTGATTTTGTTCTTTTCCTCTCTATTCTCTTAACTCAGGGGTGTCAAAGAGCTGGCCCACGGGCCATTTCTGGCCCGCCGACGATTTTTTCTGGCCCGCGGAGCCTTCCATAAAGATGACAAAATTAGAGGATAAAAGTTCAAATTTTTATATTTTATATACAGTCAGCGCCAAATAACTTGCAAATCTTCATGGTTTATTGTATGTAAACCTACATACGCGTAGGGGACATTTCAGCGTTGGAAGTCAAAAATGAGACTTTTGCCCGAAAATGTTTTTTTCATCCGCCCGAAATCTTAATAAAAATTCCCGTTACGTTTACCCGAAAATTCTGACAACCTTTTTTTAGTCATCCGGCCGAAATCTTCTGAAATTTCCCGTTACTTTTTGCTCGAAAGGTCTGACGACCTTTTTTGTTCTGGAAAGTCTGATTTTTTGGGCAAGGAGACCCGGAGAAATAAAAAAAGGACAAAAATTTAAAAACTTTTATTTTTCCGGGTCTGCTTGCTCGAAATATCAGACTTGCCCGAAATTTGGGGGGCATTTGCCTCCTCTGGACCCCTGTCTCCTACGCCTATGTAAACCTAAATAGGCTTATCTTGTTAGAGTATGACTCCGTTTTATAAATGGATTTATAGAAACAAAAGACACATTGCTACAGGAGCTTCGACACCCTGGCCCGCCACTTGTTAGAAGATGTTCACATTGGCCCGCCACTAAAAAAGGTTTGACACCCCTGTCTTAAATCCTTGTCACATTCTTCACGACCTCCTCCCTCCTCAAAAGGCTACTCCTTACAATACTCGACATAGGCCACATAATCTAACACTTCCAAGAGTTGATTCTTTTGCCAAAAGAAGTTTTATCATGCGAATGTTGTATAACCTTGCATAAATGCTTTCTATAATTATTATTTATTTCCTCTGTAAACTGCTGTGCATTTGCTGATGGTCAAATAAAGAATATTCTTACTTACTTACTTTATATAGACATATTTTGTTCCCCATAAATCCCTCAACAATATTCTGTCCTGAAATAGTTGATCAATCAACACGTTTGCCTCAAAATTTATAAATAAATGAAATATTTAATAAAATAAAATAAAATATTATAACTCCAATTGGAAATTCATAAAATCTATGAACGTATGATCTAATACAGCGGTTCCCAACCCGTGTCCCGCGGGCCAAAAGTGGCCCGCTAGGCTTAAAAAATGGCCCGCCAGGCCTCAAAAATGGCCCTCATCTCTTGAAGAATAAACAAAAATGTTTGATAATTAATTTGACAATCTTGACATGATATAACACATAATTATTTTCTATTACAAATTATTTTATTTTGACGTCTATAAATAACATCTAAAAATTCCATTTTGAATCAATTATAACAATTTTATATGCTTTTATAGTTAAGTAAATTTTAGCATTATGGCCCCCTAATGTCCTTTAACTAAGAAAAAGTGGCCCGCTTGTCCTACAACTTAGAAAAAGTGGCCCTAAAGTCCAAAAAGGTTGGGAACCACTGATCTAATACAAACACTGCAAAATGTAGCTACTTGTATGACAACCTTGTAGAAACCAATGAAGGGTCAAAAATTATTGAATTTAGTATACAAAAAAGTGATCTTATAATCGCTTCCACTCAAAGATGTGACATCGACGTTTACAATGGTCAGTTCGGTTTGGTCGCCGTATTTCAATCCCAAAATCCCATAAAGTCCACAACCAACGAAGTCTGTATACTTATTTGGATAGCCTTTATAAAACTGCCTGGATGTAAATTTATGTTCTGAACTTCCTGAAGAATAAAAGAAGCTACCTACTGAGGACTAATAAAATGAGCTAATGTTGAGTCTAGCCTATTTGTTATTCTTGATCATTCATGACATCGGCATGGCCATTAGGCCGTTACCGAACAGTCACCATCTTCAAATATCGAGACCTCCGCATCATCAAACACGTTTGTTTGAAAGATCCTACAACATTTGTCGAACGATATAATTTATTTTTTTAACTTGAATGATCAAAGACATGATTACAGAGAAATGGCCAACGACCCACGTACAGTCGGGACCCTGGTTTCACATTGGACCGAGAGCTGACGTTCTCGAAACACATAAATCTGCTTTGTCATGCTTGCTACTACCATCTATGTCAGCTTAGGGTGGTATCTCGATCTCTGACCCCTACTGCTGCTGCCACTCTTATCCATGCCTTTGTGGTCTCTCGCCTCGACTATTGTAGTTCCCTCTATCTCGGACTCCCGTCAATTCGGATTGGTGTCTTGACTGGGTTCTGTGCACAGCCGCACGTGTTTTTGGTCGCATACCTAAAATCGATCAAGTCACGGAATACATGCGGAATGTCCTCCACTGGCTTCCAATTCCACAGCGAATCACTTATAGGGTTTCTGCATTAGTCTGGAGCTGCATGGAGGGTCTTGCTCCCATGTACTTACAGGTGCTCTGCTGTCCCACCTCTGGTGTCCAGAGGCGATCTGACCTCCGATCGGCTGATCAAGCTGAACTCTTGACCCCCGTTCTCGAACTGCTATAATGCAGCAGCGCTCTTTCTCAGTGGCTGACCCTAGAACCTGGAAGGGGTTCCCTGTTGCCCTCCGCCTTGTGCCCCTCTCTTTGGAATACTCTGTCTCCATCTACTCGGTCTCAACTTCTAACTGGTAACCCCTCCTCCTCATTTTCTTTCCTCAAAACTTATTTCTCCTCTCATGGCATTGCGCACTGGGAGCGCCTCTGAACGGTTCACCCTAGTAGAGGCGCTTTAGAAATGTTTTAATACGATACGATACGATAGAGGTCACACTACTATGTTTCTTTCTCACTTAAAAAATGTTTTATTTAGCCGTTGTTGGTCTGGGAGCGCTTCTGAGTAGATTACCTTGAAGGTGCGCTATATAAAAGGTCAATAACAATAATAATAATAATAATAATGCATGTCACATCTTCCGCATACATCCATCGTAGCTGGCGAAGCCGCCGAACGAGCAGCTACGTCGAAGTCGGTCAAATATGCCACCATCACCAGAACCCACGCGTTTGTGGCGGTCGCCCTGGAGACCAGCAGCGCATGGTGTAGTGCAGGACAAACATTCATTTCTGAGTTGGGAAGCCGAATTACCGCCGCAACCCAGCGGATCTCGGTGGCTCTACAACGAGGGAATGCCATTTGCCTCTCCGGGACATTGCCACTACTCCCCGAGCTGTGAATGACATTCAGCTGAGCGACTTTTCCACCAGTTGGAGTGATATAATAATAATAATAATAATAATAATAATAATAATAATAATAATAATAATAATAATAATAATAATAATAATAATAATAATAATAATAATAGTAATAATAATAATAATACTCTCCGTCATGCATGGCAGCTTCTTTTGTCATTTGGGGCCTTTACGCTGGCACAACCGGTCAGAGGTGGCAAACGCCATAATCTTACATCTAAGGTCAAGGGACGAGTGGAGGATTTTTTTCTACTGCACCCCTAAGGAGCATGGATTTATTCGCTCCTCAGAGTGGCCAGGGTTTGGGCGGGGCCCGGCAGTTGGGTCCTGGCAGAGAGCAAATGATGGCAGCAGCTGTTGCCGCCAAGCTGGAAGACGGCAACATTAGGGCGGCCGCAAGGATCTTATGCTCTGACGACAGTCCGGCCCCCATCAACGAAGTGACATTGGAGGAACTTCGTCTGAAGCACCCCACTGCCCCTCTGGACCGCCCAGTGATCCATCTGCCCACCGACAACACTCCTTTTCAGGCAACAGAGGTGGATGTGATGGCTTGCATTCGGAATTTCCCGGCAGGTTCATCGAGGGTCCTGATGGTCTTCGCCCCCAGCATGTCCTAGAATTGGTCAGCTGTGCACAATCAGGTCCTGAGCTACTCTCAGCAATTACAGCTCTGGTCAATCTGCTCTTAGCCGGAACCTACCCTGAACAGGTTCGCGCTTCACTCTTCGGTGGTACCCTGTTTGCCCTCCGCAAGAGCTCAGGTGGTCTGCACCCGATAGTGATCGGATATTTTTGGCGCAGATTAGCTGCAAAATGCGCCAACGCCTTTGCCGTTCCCAGGGTCGTCGAGCATCTGTCGCCTCGACAGGTAGGGGTGGGCGTTCAGGGTGGATGTGAGGCAGCAGCGCACGCAACTAGACGCTTTCTCGAAGACATGTCTGAGGGTTCAATCTTGGTAAAATTAGATTTTTCCAACGCATTTAACACCCTCTACAGGGATCGAATGCTACAAGCCATCTACACGCTGCTGCCGGAACTGGCACACTATTTTGCCATCTTGCCTACTCGGAACCATCAAATCTTATATATGGAGAATTCAGCCTTCTCTCTCAGGTCGGTCCACAGCAGGGAGATCCGTTAGGCCCTTTGTTATTTTGCCTTCCACTCCAGCCGATTTTGACTGATCTATCATCCTCTCTGGCGCTTGGTTATTTGGATGACCTCACCCTGGGCGGATGCGCACAGACAGTCGCTGATGATGTAGAAATGCTGGAGGGCAAATGCAAGGAACTTGGATTACAATTGAACCGTTCCAAGTGTGAAGTGATCAGCTACGATCCAGGACTCGTGAACGCACACAGTTCTCTCAGTTCATTCTTATACATCGAACCCGAAATGGCCACACTTCTTGATGCCCCTCTCTCTGCGTTGGGGGCCCTGGGGAGTGTCTTGGAAGCACGCACTCGTGAGCTATCTAGGACCATGGACAGACTGGAAAGCATAGCCAGGCATGATTCTCTAGTTCTCTTAAGATACTCGACGTACTCGTTGACCTCATGCAAACTTCTCCACATCTTGCGATACTTCCCGTGCGCTGTTCACCCGGGTCTTGAGAGATACGATTCCGTCATGAGGGAGGGCCTGTGCAGAGTTCTCAATTTGTCTTTGTCGGATGGTCAGTTGATGCAGGCCTCACTGCCCATCAAAGCTGGTGGTCTGGGAATTCGATTAGCTGCCTCGCTTGCACTTCCCGCCTTTTTGGCTTCAGCTGCGGGCAGCCTTTCGCTCCAGTCCACCATGCTCGGCGACAAATTCCCTGCCGACCCACGATACGAGACCATGCTGGTCCAATGGCAGGGTTTAAGTCCAGTTCAGCAAGTAGACAGCAATCTTATCCACAACCAGTCATACTGGGATAAGCCACTTGTTGACAAGGTCATCTCAGACCTGAAAGCCACACTTACAGACCCCTACCATCAGGCACGCTTTGGAGCAGTCTCTGCCCCGTACTCGAGCGATTGGCTATTCGCTCTCCCCATCACCTCGTGGGGGTTGAGACTCGATGATGAGGCCATAAGGGTCGCGGTTGGCTTGCGCCTTGGAGCGCCTCTCTGCGAGCCGCACAGCTGCGTCTGCGGCTCTCCTGTTTCGGCAGATTGTCATGAATTGTCATGCGCGTTGGGTCCGGGACGTTCATCCCGACATGCGTCCCTGAACGACCTGATTTTCCGCAGCTTGGTTCGAGCCGGCTATCACTCAGCCAAGGAACCGGTTGGCCTCCTGAGAACCGACGGCAAGAGACCTGACGGTCTCACTCTCATCCCTTGGCGTGCGGGGCGCATTCTGGTCTGGGATGTGACGGTCACAGACATCCTGGCTGCTTCATATCTCCCAAACACTTCTCGGAGACTGCCGGGGCAGCGGCCGAGATGGCAGCTGCTCGTAAAAACATCAAATACACACAGATTGCAACGTCCATCACTTTGTCCCTCTGGCCTTCCAAACCATGGGCCCAGTGAATGCTGAGGGCCTGGTCTTTATATCTGCATTGGGACAGGCACTCAGCACAATGAATGATGATGCACGCGAGACCTCCTACCCACATCAGCGCATCAGTATTATGATTAGGGTGGTTGCATCTCTAATAGAAAATTTTCAACTTAAGATCTCATATTTCTCCAACCCGCCATTCCATGCCACTTGGTCTAAAACCTATGTAGCCCAAAAATTATCAGAATTGAAAGATATTTAGGACTTGTGCAACGTCGTTGAAGTTTAGTATTTTACAAATAATTGTCGTAATTTTGAGCATCAGTATTATTTACTTCAAAGTCTTAGAATTATAGTTTTCTGACAGAAATACTTTATGATTTTTACTTAGGCACAGCTGAAAGGTATATTCTACAATGTTTTTGTCGTCAGTGATTGCTAATTATCTATTTTTATGAGCATTTTAGAGGTAAGTGACAAGTGAGGGAATTCCTGCGAAAAATGATCTATTCTGTCCAATGTCATGAACTTTTATTAGTTACATTCCATGTCATCAATGCACTACCGTACACAATACACATAGTCTTACATACATTAGGCCTATTATTATATCTTAGGCTGTATAGTATCTCATGCATTGTAGAATTTATCATGTATTAGGCCCTATAAGCTTACAGTGTTATGATGCAAAGGTTCTATGTAATTGTTTATCTTCCAAACAACGATATCCTTGCTCTCCCTTCCTGTTCGACCTGTTGTATCGGCTTACAGACATGTTTTTATTTTCACCACTTGAACATGCTTTGCTTGTTCATTGCTGAACTTGTTTCCAACAACGCCATGCATAATTATTATTAACATATACAGCATTATATGGGCATTATTTAAATGTCTGCATCTAATAGTGAGAAGGCGATGCCGATTACAATAGCGTTAGCGGTAATATTGCATGCTAGAGGACAGAGGAGAGCTTCAAAGGTTCCAAGCTCCCATCTTGAAGAGACGCTCTAGCAGAGAACTGCTCAGTGTACTGCTCCATCATCATAAGCGTGAAAAACTTGGCATCAGGGACAGTATCACTCAGACTACTAAGCAGCTTCTTTGACAAAGTTCCAACTCAGGAGACTGAGCATATCTGGAAGCTGCAGACCGGCAAGGTTTAAAGAAGCTAGCATCGGCTGCAAACCCCTCAATAAAAGTAGCCTAAATGGTCGACGAGAGCAATTTACTGCTTGAGGATGTTGCCATTTCAAGACAAGTATCCTCTAGGCTACAGCAACGATTATAATCAAAGAGTCGAATCATATTATGACGAATATGTGTGGGAGCATCCGGAAATAATTAATTAAGCTTATTAGTCTATTTGGGACATGCATCTACATGGCCGCCATTAGTTTCAAACCCCACCAGCATTCAGCAACCACTGATCCTAGGAACGATCTAGTACTGCTGTTTTATCTCTTTTTATATCCACGGAAGGTCATTGCTGATGCCGCTGTGACACCCTTTGACCGAAATCTCTGGTATTTATCCAAGCTGTTGGCAAGCTTAGGTTTCTTTCACAATGACATGTCATTAGGAGAGAAGAAATTGATCATAACAGTTCTAGTGGACAAAGAAGGTTCTGAGATATAACAAACGTATACAACAACTCTTCTCCCAACCATTCGCAAAAAAGGCTAGATCGACATCATTTCGTGATAAATTCAACCCATGACCTGTTCTGCATCTTGAATTAAACTACTAGATGCACTTCTGGAACACGATCCAGTTAAGCGGTCGGATAAAGCATGAAGACTGCATTAAGAGCTCGACAAGCTGGAGATCCATAAAGGTTATCAGTGATCTAGCTGAGCGAGGTGTCACCCTTATTCAGCATTTCAATGCCTCAAGTACAAGGAATGAACAACAAAAACAATTTATATCAGAAGTTGTAGAAGAACATCGCAACTCGTTCTCAGCACAAACAAAAGAGAGTGTCGCAGAGTCTTCAAGGTCACATTGACATTGATTAAATACCTAAGCAGCAATAATAATAATTGCAATCTTGATCACCAAACAGTGTAATCATTGGTAATCATGTATGCAATAATATAGTCACATTGTATTGAATTCTGATTTGAGGATGCATGGTTTATTATGCTTGCAATTCAAGTTTTCGCTTCTTTGGTACATGGTGAAACTTTGATGGTGTTGCGCAAGTCCTAAATATTAATATTTTCTCTCACAACTTTTTGTGTGATGTTTCTGGATGGCATGGCACCAAATGGAAACTTGGAGAACAGTAAATTCCAACTTTCATTTCTAACGACCACCCTAATTATGATCCAGCGTTTCAATGCGGTTGCATTCCGCGGTGCCTTTCCAGCGCAGCAACTCAACGACGACTAGGTGCCGTTCCAGATGTTTTTATTCTGTTCTTAATTAATATTTAAGTCCCTGAGGGATCCTAAATACCTTGGGGCATAAAAATAATAATAATAATAATAATAATAATAATAAAGATTAATAAAGATTAATATGGTTGGATGCAAATGTTCAAACAAGTTATGTCCATAATTTTCCTTTTTAAGTTCATCAAACTCATTGGAACAATCCCGTCCTTGGTATTTTTGGAATCTACAACATTTCCTCTAGCGAACGTATATAAATAGAACTATAAATGTTCATAAGTATATGCCATATGAATACATTTTTGTTGTGCGGTTGAAATCGACCACATTGACAGAAGAGTTAAGAGGTTCTGCAATTTGCTGACAGCCAATTTCATATTGGTCATGATTTTCATCATCTTAAATTAAAGAAATGCATGATGATGTTGCATTCAAAGTGATGCATCATATAATTATCACCTCTTACATATAACAGGCTGTGTGCAACCCACCATTGCAGCTATCATTTATTCGTTGCAATTAGTTTTATCACGGCAACCTTTAGCTAGTCAGTAAAGTTGCATGAATCATCTCTTATGGATGATTTTTAAAAGTGAATTTGATTATTGTTTCGTAAACAGTAAAAGCCGATTATCGTTTTTGAAACCAATAGTCAGATTTTCAATTATCATGTAACACTCCTAGTTTACAGATGTTCAGGAAAATTAACTTCAGGTCCCTAGTTGTCTCTGCCCACTCCACTACAGACATCCATCATTATTTTGCGTGTATTTGCACAAAACAGATGCCTACAATGCATATAAGCAGCTACCAAATTTCAGACTACGTACCATTATAGCTGTACCAAATATTCGTATTCGATTCACTCCCGACCCAAATAGTGCTTTAAATAGTCTATTTGACCGAATAGTGTTTTTAAACTGAATACGAAACATAAAAGCACTACACAAATTTTAATGTACATCAATCAAGGCACTATTTAAAATTCACACTTCACTGTCCAGTTTCCTATGTGATCAAAACTCTCCTTTTAGCTTCCAGTCTATGTATCCTGGGGTAAACGAATCTTAAAACTTCTTCGATTTCACACAATCAACATATACCAACGGTTATACCGTGTATTAAAAGTTTTACATTCAGCAAAGTCTAGTGTGGAAATATTTTACAAGAATAAACTATGCTACAAATAAGGCAATTTGTTCTTTGCAGCACTATGTGCAAGGTACTAATTTCACGTGTTTCTGGTCTTTAGGTTTTCTCAACAGCTAAAATGGTCATTTAAAATTCAAACATGCTGAAGAATATATTTTTATGCACTAGAAATGTGACGTATCTCCAGTAAAAATAATCTCAAATAAATTGAAAACTTAAAACACTTCTTCTTCTGCATGCTAAGGCTAACTGTCAGTAAGGACAACTAATTCTTAAGTTTTGTAACATAAAGAAATTGGGAATAAAAGCAAATATGAAGCCTACATTACGTACAAAAAGCGAAAAGTGTTATGTTATACATTTATAAACTTCATGTACGCATGCACGTGTCTAGGTTTTAAGTATGCCCTCTCTGTCGTCACCTACAATTCATATTCATATTCTTATTCAGCTGATTAGTGCGACCAACTATTCATGTTCGGCCAAATAGTAAAATATGCTATTCGGGTCACATCGGGTGCAGCTCTGAAGATGAGTATAGAATAGAAAGACTGGTAGGAGAATTGTGTTATACAAAAATCGTCTGGTACAATGCAAATACCTAAATAAGTAAACTATTTTCTTATCTCTCTCTCTCAGGACGCATCTCCCTGACCCTTCCAGCAACAGCAATTTGTAATTATGCACACTTTTATCAAACTTAGATATCTGTGCAATATCTAAATGAAGTGCATTTCGACATCGCACTTTATATCAGTTAATCAAAAGATTAGAATGTCCAGTCCTATGCATTGAGAAACCAATACTACAATGGATGAAAAAGTTGCTTACTTTTGTAAAGTCCGATGTCAGCATCATCTGTTGTGAAAGAGCGTCGGCTGCCTCTGTTAGCCAATCGAGTAACCTGAAGGCTGTTAGAGTAATTGCCGACATTGGTGTTTATCATGGGTGACATTATGTCAGTGCTGCTCTGAAAAGACAGAAAACTGTATATTTACAAACAAATAAAGTTAATTTAATTAAATGCAAGTCACCCTTTTGGCCACCCTGTAATAATTGACCATCTGCTTTTATTCTGTCTGTATTGTAAAGGGTTGCGGCTTGTCATCTGTTAACAAACAAAGGTATATATACAAAAACCTGATTTTGATAATAGAGATCACTCTCACGACACGCATATTTAGAAAATTACAAATAACCCCATAAATATTGAATTAAAAGGCAGATTAAACACAGCAGTAAATGACACCATGCATAACAAAATTGAAAACATTATGATGAATTAACTGATTTTTACCACTGTAATGACGACAATTTCTATGGCGCCGCAACACAGCGCACGCTGTTACCAGGGCGTCTCAACAAAGATAACCACAGTCAGAGACAAGCGACGGACTCCAAAAGCATTCTTCAGATGGATCCTGGACTTAGCATATCTTTCCCTGCCCTCAGTTTATTTATTAATCCTGTATCTAAGAACTTTAAAATCTTGTAACATCGATCAAGCATAGGCTTTCAGCCACTAAAATGAGCTACATCTATGATGATAACTGCTTCAGATGTCCTAAAGAAGAACCATCAATTCAAAGTCCACCAAAAATTGTCAGTACCCATAAATCCTTAAGCTCTGTAGTTCCTTTTATCCTTTAATGTCACTCTGAAAGTTAGGAGAAAAAAAACTCATCATAAATAGACACAGTCAACACTGAAATGGAACTCCCAAAGCAATGCAGCAAAATGTTGCAGCCCAAAATATATTGAGACAAGTGGAAACACAGCCAATACCATGCAACGACAAAGCTTGAATGACAACAAGTTTTGCTTTCACTCTCAGCAGGACCTAAAAAATACGACAGATGTCAAAGTATACATTGTGAAGCAGGACACATCCAAAGTAACACAACAGTCAGTTTTATACTGTATGACGGATCTGACTGAACTCTAGCAGATTACAAACTCATAAAGGCAGCTAGCATTTCAACCAGGACATAACCTACTAAACTAAACAGAGGGGTAGTCATTTGAACTCTTCCCAATCAAAAGCCAAAAATAAAAGCTAAACACATGATACTTCCTGTTGAAGATCAACACTTTAACGATGAGCTATAGCACACTCTTGAGTCTTGATGTTAACGAGTTAAGAGACATTGAAGGGTAAATTTGTAACTGGGGACCAGTGGGCAGGTAGCCAAATTTCCATTTCCACAAGATGCCCTGTGAACTAAAATGCCTTGCCCTGTTCCATGACCACTACTGCAAAACACCAATTGCAATACGATTTATTATTAGTCCTAGATATGCAAGAGTAACTTTGTACAGCTTCATTGAAACATCAATACAGCATGTCAGAAGACTCCAGCAGAGCAACAAATTCGGTATCTGCGGAATATTGTGGCCATAATGGTCGTATGTCATCTAATACTGTCATTTGGCATTTTCCTTGTCTAGTGCAAATTTGTCTGATGAATTCATCAAAGTTCATCTCCTCTGCTGAGACAATCGTTGTCTTCTCCATCTCTCAACTCTTAGACCTACTTCTTCAATAACGACGGATCCACTTGAAAAGATATTTCTACCACCATAGGCGTAGGAGACATTCCAGCAGTAGGGGGGGAGGGGCAAAAATAAAACTTTTGCCCAAAAGTTTGTTTGTCATCCGGCTGAAATCTTAAGAAAAATTCCCATTACGTTTGTTCGTAAATTCTGATGACCGTTTTTTTGGTCATCCGGCCGAAATCTTCTGAAATTTCACGTTACTTTTGCCCGAAAATTCTGACAACCTTTTTTTAGTCATCCAGTACTTTTGCCCAAAATTTTTTCCATTTCCTTTTTATTTCTCTGGGTCTGCTTGCCCCAAAAATCAGACTTGCCCGAAATTTGGGGGGCATTTACCCCTCTGGACCCCCGTCTCCTACGCCTATGTCTACCCCGTAAGATAGGAACCCGCTATCGACCGCTGGCAGTATAAATTGCACCAGAGAACTCGCAATGTTGAGAGATGCTTCGCAGTTCCAAAGACCCAGTGATTGGCTTACACGGTAATATTACACAGCCACAACAATCCCCCGTTCATCACCATCACAAAGAAGCTACTTAAAACAATTTCTTTTGCATAATGAAAACAATTCCTAGCATGTTTGGCATTCCATCCCAGGTTTTCTCAGTCAGCCATCTCTTCCAATTGAAACCCCAGTTTTCTCTGAACACTGATCAATTTCTGGACATGGTTCATGCTTAACATGAAGACAGAAGTGTGTTTAAGAGATTCTGCAATTAACTCGTCTCATACACTGACAGCGAATTTCATATTGGCTTTCATTCTAAATTTTTTTCTCAATTTGACCAAATGAATGATGAGTGTCATTAAGAACAAAAATATTACATCAGTTAGCAAACATTGCACAGTAAGCTGGAAGAGTCACCATTGGCGGGCACAAACACACACACACACACACACACAGCCAACCAACGGATTCCGTCGACAGCTAACAGATGGTGTGGACGGATGTTACGAGTCTCTGGAACCAAGTTGCGTCGTAGGGCAGAGCAACAACTGGTGACAGCGTTCGCAAACATGTTGACGGTGCTGCCGAGTAGTCTCTCATTGGTAGAAGATGACACATGCCGGATAATCATCGAAGCACAAGAAGTGGGCTGGAAAAGACTCGTCGTGTCCATTGATCGAAGCACCGCCAGTGACTCACAGTCGAAGTATCTCCAGCGGGCCGTGTTGCTCGTCCTCCACCGGTTGTAAACAAACGGCTACCGGCGGCGTACGGCAGTCCGTATACGGTTAAGGCACAACCGTGGATCAGAAGGATGGGCCTTATGCGATCACATGGCGAGGAGATGACTTGTGAACAAAATGTCTTTTAATGATTTCTGCTAATTGTGTCCTGGTCAGCAATTCAGGACCATCTTGGGCTACAGGGGAGTCATTCTATGTCAAATCAACCAGCAAAGTAGCAATTTGCCATCACACCCTTTGGATTTTTCTGAAAATGTGTGTACAAAAACTACATGCAATATAAGAAATAACAGTAAAAATTTGAGCAGAATATCTCAAAATTCGACCAAGACATTAATTTTTGAAGTTAATTATCAAAAAACGGTTCTAGGGCAATTACCCCCTGGACAATTACCCCCTGGACAATTACCCCCGACAAATACCCCCCAGGACTATTACCCCCCGGACAACTACCCACCGTGCCAATTACCCCCGGACAACTACCCCCCCCCCCCCGTACCAATTTCCCCCGGACAATTATCCCCTGTGCCACAGTGTGAGCTTGTTCCCTCACGCGTTTATCTCTTTACCAGTCTCTTTGTATTTTTCAGACGTTCAGCGCTCCCTAAGCATATCCTAAATTAACTTTACTGTGGAATAGCCATCTTTCCTCACTATCTCCTCACTCTACAATGCTTATTTTACACACTTGTACACAATTAACACGTTGGCCGCGAGGGACGTGTAAACACATCCCTCATTGAGTCATTTAACACAGCAAATAAGCAGCCAACGTGTTAAAAAATTAGCTTACATACCGTCTACTGAATTTAGATATCTAGTCATGATGGAATTTTCTAAATCTGAGATAGGGAAAGATAAACTTAGTTTCGAAGGTTTTATTTACGTGAAACAGAAGAAACAGAAGAATTTAGCAAATGGTGTCATTTCGTTTGAGTACGAAAATAGGCAGGACTCTATCGATAACGTTTAAATATTTTATTAGGCAGTATTTTTCTTGAACGTTTAATACCAACTTGCCTATCTTCGTGCAGTTGCTCTTAACCTTGCTTTTTAAGCTAAATAAAGTCATAACTCTATCAATAACATTTTAAAATATTTAATTAGGCAGGCGTTTAACATGACATAGACTGTTATTGGCACGGGGGTAATTGTCCGGGGGTAATTGTCACAAAGGTAATTGTCCAGGGGGTTATTGGTATGGGGGGGTAGTTGTCCGGGGGCAATTGGCAGGGGGGTTAGTTGTCCGGGGGTAATAGTCCTGGGGGGTAATTGTCCAGGGGGTAATTGTCGAGGGGTAATTGTCCAGTGGTAATTGTCCAGGGGGTAATTGTCCTGTCACCCAAAAAACGTACTGCGACAAAACGGCATGATCCACCAAGTTCAGACTATTATATCTCGGCCATGAAACAAGCAAGAGGGTTGAAATATTTTTATGCGATCAGTTTTTTGTGCTCTTTCCAAATATGCAAGAACCTGGATTGTGCTATTTTTGATTTCTAAAATAAAAATTAGTAAAAATAGCACAGACGCCAATTCTCACTCAAGTTTTGGTCATCTTATCAGCAGGCAGGAACGAGATATAATAATACTAATACTTGCACTGGTTTTATATTGAGGCACATTGGTGCTCATCAGACATATAGCTCAGTACCTGATTAGTTTCATCATTAGTGTGTTTTCCAAGGACGTTTTCCTTGTCGTGATCATGAAAATGGAGTCAAAAGCTCATCAATAAAGTGGCAATGTGTATCTTTTGAAATTTATGAAAATTTGCACATATATTGTGGACATGCAGATCCTTCATTGGTGCAAAATTCAGGATGGTGTTCAGCTCTTTTTCTGGCAAATTATATTTTGAAGTTGACCAATATTACTGCGTCACGAGCAAATGGCATGATCCACAATGTTTGGACTTTCAGATTTAGACCAGGAAATGAATCAGACGACTGATATTGCTGTCATGCAGTCACTTTCTTATGCTCTTTCCATGTATGTATTATTAAAAGAATGTTGGTTGTATTTCTGGTAATTTATAATTCATAAGTTTGTAAATATTGCTCAACTGCCAATTTACATTTATTCGGACATGAAAATGGCATGATCCACAATGATACTTATAATACGGCACCAAACAAACGTTCTATGATCTTCGAGACCCTGCATTCCGAAGCTTAAACTAAGCAACTGTAATGATAAATGAATACAACTACTGATGTCAGACTTCTTGTCCTATCAATTACGTCGACACCCATGGCTCGTATTGTATTTAAATTTAACCTTTTCATTGCAGCTTCTGCCATGACCTCAAAATAATCTGGCACAAAATTTAGCTGTGTAAAGAATAATTTATATTACATGCCCACCAATATACCAGGGGGTACGTTGTGTGTTTCACAAAACTTCATATAACCCCAAATTATATGAGAAAAAATACAGTAATGAGAACTTATCAAAAAAATAAATCATGCTGAAAGGTTTAGATAGTTTAAGAGATGGGTTTCAATGATCAGACTACATAGATCAGAATTCTGAGCAGACTTACCAAGGCAGATTCTGGTATTCCTTCATCTCTGTTGAATTTTGTGGCTGTATGAACCCATACATCGTGTGCTGGTGGGAAAATGCTAGACCTTACACATGGCAGAAGCTTTACAGGAGATGAAGAAAGAGTCGACACACTACAGGATTGCCCAGGAATAACACTCAGCATACACAGTTGCACAGATGGACTTGAAACCATTGGTTTTGGTTTAACTCTTGGCTTTATAGAAGTCACTTGGCTATTACTCAATTTTTCAAACACTGTGCTCAAATCAGAATCAACATGGCCTTTGTCCATTTTCCCCAATTCTCTGCTCAAATCTGAATCAATGCATGCATTGCAATTAGAAACAATACGTTCCAAACTGTCATTGTGCTCATCAGCCATCTGCAAGTTTTCAGGTGAGAGGTCACCAGAAATTGTCAGGTTGTCCTCAAAACCAACATAAAACTTTGAAGATGATCTGTTTCTATCACTTTGTGGTGTACTGCTGTCCTGTGTATCATGCTCAACTTCAGTGTTTGATGATGACGAATTATCATGAGCATCATTACTGAATGTCTTAGGCTTACCAAAACCACATTTCCGTAATAACATCTTTGATATCATTGAATATGTTTCTATGTTAATAACCTTTTCAGAATCTCTCTGCTTCTCTGTGTCTCAGAAGTTGGCCTAAAAGCAGCAATAAGCCTATATACTCATTAGCTGCTCATTAATTTCAAAGAATAGTTGCATATTTTGTAAAAAATAACAAAATTAGTTTTAATAATTCAATTCATACACCATCTCAAGCCAACTCAAGTTTCAGTTGTTACTCCTAGAAGTTTTGTACATTAATGCAGAGTAAAATGCCAGTGAATGGCCCCTAAAGTAGCCAGTAACAGAGACAAGACTCCAGCATCATTTGGAAACAATTCACTGAAATTTTACAACATGTAGCATTTTACTTGTAATTGCAATTGAACATTTTTATATAGCGCCGCTCACAGATTCAGTAGCGCTCCCGACCCTAGTTAGCACTGCCCCTAACGAATAGTATGGTCTTCAGGCGTTTCCTA
The DNA here is from genome assembly GCA_945859605.1 of Lumbricus rubellus. Taxonomy (NCBI): domain Eukaryota; kingdom Metazoa; phylum Annelida; class Clitellata; order Crassiclitellata; family Lumbricidae; genus Lumbricus; species Lumbricus rubellus. The sequence continues at coordinate 44,020,511 of OX243812.1, read as the reverse complement.
AACAGAGGGGGAGAGAGACTGAGAAGCTCAAGACACAGCTTGTGCGGAAGACGGTTCCAGCAAGATGGGCCAACATAGGCAAAGCTTCTGGATTGGGCAGTAGCACCACGCATGCGAGGAACCACAAGGCCATTAGCTGCTGAACGAAGAGCAGAGCGACCAGGGAGAGAGGATACCAGGTTACAGAAAGCATGGAGGTAGGAGGGAGCTACCCCAAGAAGAGAATTGCACATAAGTGTCAAAATCTTGAACTCTATGCGTTGCAATAAAGGAAGCCAATGAAGAGTGTCCCGAATAAAGACAGAAATGTGAGAGAACTTGGGAAGACCAGCAATTAGGCAAGCAGCAGCATTTAGTATTGACTGAAGTTTCGAGAGGTTGAGTGAAGAAAGACCAGCGTATGCGGAGTTGCCAAAGTCAACCCTAGAGCAGATCAGTGCGTGGACAAGCGTCTTAATAGCTTGCAGCGAGAGTGAATGCCGGATGCTGCGCAGCTGGCATAGGTGATAAAGACATGTACGTGAAACACGGTTAACATGGTCTGAGAAAGAGAGAACTGGGTCCAGAGTGAAGCCCAAACCATGAACAGTGGAAGGGAAATGGATATCCGGGAACAAGGTGCAGAGGAGCTCCATGTCGATCTTAGCAAGCTGAGCTCTGCCGCCAAGCCAGATGTATTGAGTTTTATCAGAGTTCAGGCGGAGATGGTTAGAGGACATTCATTGGTCTAGTGCTGAGGGGCATCGAGAATAGTGGCGACCAGTGAGCAGGGCTGAAAGTGAGCCGGGTTGGTCTGGATCTGAGACCCGGCATCGATTTTCGAGACCTGCTGTTGCCGGGTCTCAGCCGGGTGGCAAAACAGGCCGTCAGGTGCCAAAAGTAGGTAAAAATGGTAGGATTTTCGGTAATTTTGGGCAAATGACAATAGGAAAAGCGTCGTCAGAAAAATTTATGGGCCAAAGGCATGCTCGTTCGCCAAAGTGAGACCCGGCAACTTTTCCAAACCACTTTCAGCCCTGCCAGTGAGGCAGCTGCACTGGATGTACATGAGCAAATGCTTGCGTATCATCAGCGTATTGGTGAGCCGAAGCACCCGTGAGAGAGAGTATAACTGATAGATCTGCAGTGTAGAGAATGCAAAGAAGCGGCGCCAGAACCAAGCCTTGAGGCAAGCTGTAAGGGACAAAGGACCAGGCAGAGTGTGTGGACCCAAAGATCACAGATAACGAGCGGTCTGAGAGGAAAGAACTGAACCAAAGAAGGGCAGAGTCACGTATGTTGAAGGATTTAGAGAGATGCTCAAGGAATATGGCGTCACTAATGTCAAACAAGGCAAGCAAGGTGACATGGCTTTGGTCAGCTGCTGCAAAGACATCAGCAAGTAAGCGGGTGATAAGGGATTCAGTGGAGTGGTATTTCCTAAAGCCGGATCGAAGCAATGGCATTAGTGAATTGGTTTCAAGATAGTCCACGAGCTGGAACGAAATACACTTTTCCAGAAGTTTGGAAAAAAGGAAAGATTAGAAATGGGGCGATAGCTGGAAGGGGTGCTGGTGTTTAGACCCTGGCGCTTGAGAGAAGGAAAAACCACAGCTCTTTTGTGCTGGGTTGGAACAGAACCCTGGGCCAATGAAGAATTACACAATAACAGTAAAAAAAAGGCACTTAAGTCGTCTATATAGCATATTTCACACTGTCAGACCAGATAAAGCAAATGTCCTTGTTCTCATCTATATCAGATATGATACAATAAGATTGAAATTGTCCTAGCACTGCATTCCAACAATGCTCATACGAACTCGGAAACTCTCAATGTCATAAATCACCATTAATCTAATCAAGGATTCTCAGCTTTCTCAGACATGGAATAACAAGCATCAGTGAGAACTCTGAAAAAATTGAGGTACAAGTATAATATTCGTTCAAATAATAATAATAATAATATAATATAATAATAATAATAATAATACAACTTGTCGCCAAGCAGGATGCTCTCTTGATCCTGAGATGTTCGCTTGGCTCGCCTAGGCTGATGCACCTTTTGAGAAGCACCCCCTTGTCACTATTACCCTCGACTGCAGGAATACGACGAGCAGCTAAGAGCAGGGATTGAATGGATATTTAACATTACGTTGACCGACGACCAATTGTGGATGCAGGCCTCTCTTCCAGTCAGGTTAGGGGGACGGAGAGTTAGGAGGGTGTCTTCATTGGCACTTCCAGCCTTTTGGCTTCTGCCGCTCCATCCAGTCTCTCATCTTGGGAGCGGCCTGGATCATTGGGCCAAAAAAATAATTGTGTGTTTCCAGTAACCCGACAGACCCACTTTTATTGCCGTGACTCTGATAATTTTGTGAATTTTTTTTATTACATGACAGTGACATTTCCTTCCGTATATGAGGTGTACAGTTGGAACATTGTAATTATTGCATTCACCAAAGCAGACGACATCGTAAACAGCCGTCTTTCAAGGTATATAAATAAGGGTCTGTTAATTAGAGCAATCAATAGTTCTCACGGTCAGTATAACAAGGCAGGTGGTTGTGTGGGGAGTAATAGATCTGAGAATGGAGGGCTTTCTCACAGTAACTCCTTGTAGGTATTCCCTAGAGGGACCGTATAGTCGTAGCCTATAGCAGATGATGGCTATACACACTACACAGCAGTGACTAGTCACTGGCTTTGCCAGTCTTACACGAACATCACCTTAGGGTGATGTTCTGTTCGTACTCATCTTCCCCTCCCACTCCATCCTTCAGAAAAGACGTCAACAACATGAAATTAATAGGATTGTTTTCTACAACAGTTTGTAGGTACAGACATTCTTCAAATAGCAATTTATACTTGAATAGAACACGCACTTAGTTGCAGCGTGTACTATGTGCAAAAAAGGGAAGCGGTATAATTTTTTGGGTAGTCACTGTATAAAAATATTTTTAAAAAATTATTTTATTGCATTCGTTGGCAGCCATATTGTTTGGAGTATGGGAACGCAGTGTGCAGGGCCGGCCTTAGCTATAGGCAAATTAGGCAGTTGCCTAGGGCGCCGCAGGCTTGGGGGGGCGCCGCGGCACCAGCGAATTTATTTTTTAACACTTTTTACACTTTTAATATTCTTTTAAACTCAAGACTTTGGCTAATGGAAAGAATTTTAAAATAATTATTGATTCATTGCACCTGTTCAAGCTAGCCTAATTCAATTTCAATGAGTGCATAAATTTTATATCAACGAATAAAATTCGATTTTTAACGGCATTCCGTACTCTTTGGTTGAGGATACAGAAGTTAGAATACGCGACGCTCAATTTCGAGAGTGAAGATGTTGCAAGAAATTAAATGTATGAAAGGAGAGTGGACCTTGCTGAGTATGAAGATGAGATTACAACATTACAACCTGCTCTTTGTTCAGATTCAAATAAATAGTCTAGTAGGGACGACGATGAAGAAAGGGCAGTAGCTGAGGCAGGGCCGACCTTAGGCATAGGCAAAGCAGGCAGTTGCATGGGGCGCCAAGTTCTAGGAGGCGCCATTTCCATCAAAGAGGGTGCCATTTCCACAAGAGTGTATTTTAATATTTTTTAAATGTATACCATTCTCCACAAAATTGAATATTATCCAGCCTTCAGTGGAGGCTACTAATAAGGAATTTATAATGAATTACTCAGTTGAGCGTATACAAGGCCGTAGTTAGGAGGGATGTTTTGGGTGTTTGAACACCCCAAGAAATGAAATAATGTAAAAATGAAATAATTATGCATTTGCTAGCACATGAAAATGTGTATTGTAATTTGCAGCAGAAAATAATAGAAAATCGCGAAAAATAGTGTTTTTTGGACATCAGAAAATTCAACGACTAACAAAAGTCGCCAGAAAATATCGCCCAAAAAAGTCGGCCATAGCGTGTACGCACCTCAAAAATTCACGGTCAAGAAAACATCCCCCGAAATAAAATCCTGGCTACGGCCTTGTGAGCGTAAACCGGCTCTGGCTAACTCATCTTTAGATTCTAAAGTGGGCTGAACAATTGAGTGAGAATCTAAGGGTGCCAAATGCAGGGCCTATGCCTGGGGCGCCAAATGTATGCCTTGCCTAGGGCGCCATTTGGACTAAGGCCGGCCTTGGCAGTGTGCATGTTTACCATCATTTTACTATGATCCAAGGAAAATCCAGGAGCAAAAATCCTTTTGACTGTTAGGTCAAACAATTAACGCATAATTAGGCCTATAAAACGACATAGAATCGTAAATTTAGATTAGTAGAATTTGGAATTTTAGAATAGGATAACTAAAAACTAGAATAGCATTCAGTGTCAACATTTCATTCATTAACATTTGTAACAATTTCAAATATATAGGCTAAGCTGGCTTAGGATTAATTAAATTTATTAACGATATTCTCATGACGATTGCATGGTGTGTCCCGAAATTTGGTTGCAAGTTTAGGTGTCGTGTGCGAAAAAAGTTTGAGAACCTCTGCCCTACATCCTTCAGTGCAGTGTTTGCTATGCTTACATACACCAACTCACTCACCAACTTTCTTGAAAATATTAGTCTGTAGGATCGACAACAAGTCTGGTATGAGCTTGGAGGCGCTAAGAGAGGCTACAAGAGAGAGGAAACACTGGAGAGGATACATCGTGACTGTCGCCAGAGCTCCAAGAGCTGACGGCACCAGGTGACCAGATGAGGGTAAAACTTCAGTTTAGGTGCGTAAATTATTTTTCAATCTATACACTTATTGTACTGACTTACTTACTTCCTTGCTTACTCTAATTACGTCCAGCTTCTATTTCAGGTGTAAAAATACTTATTCCGGTTTCCGTTAATCAAACGTTATTTACAGCGATCCAGCTCCAATTTTAACAAGAAGATATTTATCAACGCTTGAGAAGTGGAAGCTGGATGAAGGTATTTAAACCGTAGTTTAGGTTGTTTAATTATTTTCATTTTCGATATCCCGTAGTTTAGGTTGCTAAATTAAGAAATCATGGATATAACGCACCATAAAACGCGCTATTCCAATTTCTGAACATTCGCAACCGGAAGTAGCAAAATAAACCGAAAATATAATTATATGGAAGCTGGATTAACGAAAAAACGGTACTTTTTTATCCGACAACCAATTTCTTACATTCGATGACAAATATTTAGTGACGAAATAGAAGCGAAATTTTACGCATGAGGGTCGGTTAGGGCTCAGGTTAGGCGTCGTGAGGGTCGGTTAGGGTTAGTTTTAGGGTTAGTGTAGTCATTCTGCTGAAAATGAAGCTGGATTGATGAAAAACGCTTGAGAAGTAGAACCTGGATAAAGGCATTTTATACCTGAAATGGAAGCTGGATAAACGCATATTTATAGTTGAAATGGAAGCTGGATTGAACCTGGCGATCCAGAAATTACTTGTATGTCATTTATACACATGCAAATAATTTAGCAACCTCACTTTTGGCCAAATAATTAAACAACCTAAACTACGGTTTAACCAGGTATTCTATGGCTGAAATAGAAGCTCTATTGACGAAACTAACGCTTGAGAAATGGAATCTTTTGCGTAAAGTAGAGCTGGATGTATAAAAATGTTTTGATTAAATTGGAGCTGGATTGACGAAAATGTTTTCGATTAAATTGAAGTTAGATGGATGAAAATCTTCCTTCACTTCTTACCTCCATGAATTTGTCTTCCGCAACCGATTCCGTGATGAGGACATGATTGTTACAGTGTTAAAGATAATTTCAGACAACTATCCAGTTTGAAATCACCTAAACTGAAGTTTTACCCAGATGAGGATCGACAATGGATTGATAAAAACAATTACGAATTATGGTGCTTCTGTTGAATAATCATAGTAATTATAATGCTTATGGACCCACTACTTACTTACCCTCTTATTTGGGAATATTAGGCTGTGGATCAACGTCAGAGCTAGCAATCATTGAAAGGTTGATCAGGATGAAAATAAATCTATGTCAACAACAATACTCATCGCATGCCTTACCCGGATTTCCAGCATTTAGATCGTGACGCTCAATTTTCTGGCGTTTTCGGCATTTAAACTACTTAGCGACCGGTAGGTTTTCAATGCAGCTGTGTCCAGATTGGCAGAATCGATTTACGAAATTCTTTTAAAACATTGCAAATACACCATGTCAACAATTGCACAGACTCTACCTAACCCGCGCTAATTGGCTAATTCGTGTAAAATTAGGCCACACTCTACACATGACGATCCGATATATTTATAGGCACCAGCGTGACACTATGAGTCTATGACTTTAATAGACCTTGACATTACCATTGAGATGTATGTAAATATCAATAAATAAAAAGCATGTATATCCGTTTTGTATATGAGTTCTTTGGTTTTAGTGAACGAGCGTAGCGCCACTTTGCGACAAAGGCGTAAAAGCTTCTGACGGTAAAAAAAACTTGGCGGTCGAAATGTGTTGTTCATCGATTAATTTTAAGAATTCGAGGAAGAAGATTCCCGAATTCGGAATGTCGCACCCGACATCTAGTGAACGTTTGAGGCACTAAGGTCGAAGGACTTCCGGCGTGGCTGTTTACATTAGGTTTAGCGATAATAGCCGCCACAGTTTGTTTTTATATAAATTAAATAAAATAAAAACTTTATCATGTAAAGTGGTGTAAGAAATGGATAAATATAATGACATTACGTCTGCTGACGAAGTTTTGAAGCTCAGCGCGAAAGAACTGAACGGAATACTGAAATATCATGGGAAAAGCACAGCCGGTAACCGGCGTCATAAGATCGTTCTGGTATGCGAATTGCTTGGAATTAAAGACGACCCAGGCACTTTTCAGCATATTTTAAATGACATCAAAAACGCGAAGCATGGCTGGACTAAGGATAGTCGACCTGGGTAAACTGGGAAAGAGAAAGACGAAAACACGGAAAACACGAATAAATAATGGCTTTTTCTTATTTAATTTACAATGCAATGTAAATTTAATCTATACACATCATGGGCCTACACTACTAACATCACCATAGATCGATTTTAATGCTTGGCCCAGCCTTTAAATAAAATTTAAAACTATATATTCTAAATACGGAGAACTTTAGGCCAGCAACACGAGATATGGAATGGAAGTTCTATGCTTACCTGTAATGCAAATAGGCCTAAAAGACCCCAAATATAGGCCATTGTCTTCGTATCAATATAATTAAGGCCTGCCCCACCCACTCTCACCTGTGTCCTTATCTGAATGACTCTCTCTCTGTCTCTCTATGTATTTCTGTCTTACTGTCTATTTCTAAATCTCTATGTTTCTGTCTATCTATCACACTTTCTCTGTCTGTCTGTCTGTCTGTCTGTCTGTCTGTCTGTCTGTCTGTCTGTCTGTCTGTCTGTCTGTCTGTCTGTCTGTCTGTCTGTCTTTCTTTCTTTCTGTCTCTCTCTGTAAACGTTTCTCACCAATTCCTCTCTTATATTTATTTCATTCTTTCATTTATATACCAGCAATATGAAAATCAGGAAACTAATTACAATGCTGACATGTACTGCAAATATACCAGCAACATGAAAATCAGGAAACTAATTACAATGCTCACATGTATTGCAAATAGCCCTTAAATGGGTCAAATACGTTCCATTGTGTGCATATGAATGTACTTAAGGCCTACCCCACCCACTTCCACCTGTGTCCTTGTCTGATTGACTCTCTCTGTCTCTCTATGTATTTCTGTCTTACTGTCTATCTCTGTCTCTCTCTAAGTTTCTGTCTATCTATCACACTGTCTCTGTCTGTCTGTCTGTCTGTCTGTCTGTCTGTCTGTCTGTCTGTCTGTCTGTCTGTCTGTCTGTCTGTCTGTCTGTCTGTCTGTCTGTAAACATTTCTCACCAATTCCTCTCTTATATTTATTTATTTCATTTATATACCAGCAAGATGAAAATCAGGAAACTAATTACAATGCTCACATGTACTGCAAATATATCAGCAAGATGAAAATCAGGAAACTAATTACAATGCTCACATGTATTGCAAATAGCCCTTAAATGGGTCAAATACAGGCCATTGTGTGCATATGAATGAACTTAACGCCTACCCCACCAAATTTAAATTCAAATTCTTGGTCTTTTCTTTCTTTACAATGATTGCTATTAATAAAATTTTTATATTTTGTTAAGTACTATCAAATCTTTTAGTGTAATAAAAAAAATGTTAATTTATCCAACGTACTAAAAAATATGTTCAAGTCAGTTTTGCAAATATGGAATCATTTGCAAATAAAATTAAATAGTTATATTAAAAGTAATTTCGTTTTGCCTAATGCAGGGGTGTCAAAGAGCTGGCCCGCGGGCCATTTCTGGCCCGCCAACGATTTTTTTCTGGCCCGCGGAGCCTCCCCTAAAGATTACAAAATTAGAGGAATAAAAGTTCGAATTTTTTTATTTTACAGTCACCGCCAAATATTGAAATAGGCCTACATGGAGATTTTTTTCTTACTGACGTCACTTTTGTTCAGACGCAAAGCCCTGTGTAGACTGTGTATCTATGGTTTCCAGTTGGTTGTCTGTTAACATGCTGCTCGAATGTTGTGTTTGTGTTCCAGCTCATACTTATGCCAGCAAGCATTTTCAAAAATGACGTTTGTTAAGACAAAACATAGATCTAGACTGACAGACTCAAATCTGCATGCAAATCTTAGAGTAAGCTTAAGCTTATACAGCGCTTGCTGTAGATATGCAGCCTGACATCCCTACTCTCGTCAAAAGAAAACAATGTCAAGTTTCTAGTTCAACTACTACTAACACTAATTAGTGATATTTTTCGGTTATGTACCAGTCGGTACAATGGAGAGATATTTTACTTAAACTTAAACTCTTAAAGGCTTAAACTTAAAGTTATAATTTTTACTGCGAGCTCACCGGTAGAATGTGATCCACTTATGATAATACCTATAGATTCCTAGAAACTCGAATACAATGCTAAAAGCTTAGCTAGTTTTATGTGATGTCCACGACTGATAATGAAGATCAAAAATTCAGATTTTATAAGTCTACTTACTTGACTGTTAGTGTGCTCTAAAAATGCACCATTTGAGATTTACTTATACAAAACTTTTTTGGAAATTGGCTGACCAAGCCCGGATCACTGCCCAATTTTGCTATGAAGGAGCTTCGACACCCTGGCCCGCCACTTGTTGGAAGATGTTCACATTGGCCCGCCACTTGTTGGAAGATGTTCACATTGGCCCGCCACTCAAAAAGGTTTGACACCCCTGGCCTAATGCATCTGAAATTAGGGATAACTTTTTAAAAGTTATTTGAATTACAAATTACAACTGACTTTTAAGCCAAGCAGCAAATTTTTAATTATCAATAACAATTGTAATTTAATACAATAGGCCTACAACTGTAATGCCCTACGTGCAATGCTCATATGTGCACAATGCACATTGAATTGTTGTGGCAATTAAAACTTTGCATATTGAAACAGTAAAAGTCAAATTTGAATTTTTAAAATATAGACAGTCTGCTCAAAACATTTACAAACAATAAAGCACACAATTCCATTTCAATGTACAAAGAAATGTGAATCAACGCATGCACAAGACAAAATGTGTACAAGTCAGTGCATACTTTAAAACCTATAAGAAAACTTCAACACAGTTGTATAATTGCTCCATTATTATCGCTTGTACTCATATGGCGCGCTCTTTTCGATTGCACTATTTTGCTATGCGCGCTATTTTCTGCGGTTGTAGGACATTATCCCCCTGGACATTATCCCCCCCGGACACTATCCCCCCCGGACATTATCCCCTCCGGACATTATCCCCCCCGAAGTAGGACATTATTCCCCCCCCCCAGTCTATTACCTAAAATGATTGACGCTAATAAGTCCACGAAGTTCAAATCACGTTAACAAACCTTTGTGGGCCTACTTACTGTATACGATTCCAATTCGTTCATTCATCTAATGACGACACTAACCCTAACACTAACCCTAACACTAACCCTAACCGACCCTCACGACGCTTAAACTGACCCTAACCGACCCTCACGACACTTACACTGACCCTAACCGACCCTCACGGCACTTACACTGAACCTAACCGACCCTCACGACGCTCAACTTGACCCTAACCGACCCTCACGACGCTCAACTTGACCCTAACCGACCCTCACGACGCTTACCCTGATTTGTACATGAAGGGGGGATAATGTCCGGGGGGATAATGTCCTACGAAAAACCGGGGGGGATAATGTCCGGGGGGGATAATGTCCGGGGGGATAATGTCCGGGGGGGATAATGTCCAGGGGGATAATGTCCGTTCCCCATTTTCTGCGCGCAGTTTTAACGGCTCTAGGACCATTGCTCATAGGCTTATTGCTCATAGGCTGATTGCTCATAGGCCTATTGCTCATATGGCTTATTGCTCATAGGGTCTATTGCTCATAGGCTCATCGGTCATATGCCTAAAATAAATAAACTTAGGCCTATATTCACAACAAATATACCATTGGCTATATGGTTGACCGTCTTCACACCTTAGCTAGTGCTTATCAATTAGGGACAATTAGCGTTGGTAGACATCCTCACCTATCTTCGTGCTGTGTCATACTTATCTTTTAAGTAGTCAACTATGTTGAATTGGACATCTAAGACAGTGAACAATCCTGTTGTTTGACATATGAAGTAGTGAACAATCTATTTGTTAAAAAGTGTAACGTTCTGTATAATTGAACAATTTCACCTGTAGTGGTTAGTTATCAAGATTTTACTTTTACCAGTTTAACTTCATTCTCAAATGTGAACAATTACATGACCTAGTAAAGTTTCTTTCTATTTTTCAATCAGTGTTTTCTTTTCTGTAACTTCACTTGACTAATAATTTGTATATTATTATGACCAATGCACCCTATGACCAATGAGCCATATGAGCAAAAAGACCAATGAGCAATAGACCCTATGAGCAATGAGCCCTATGAGCAATAAGCCTATGAGCAATCAGCCTATGAGCAATCAAACTATCAGCAATGGTCCGTACACCGTTTTGACAGCATATCCTTCAACATATATCCAAAATATTTTATAAAGCATGCAATCCAATTACAAATGAAAATTTTGGCTAGTTATATGCATTACTATAATATTCATAGTTGTGTATTAACAACAACTATTAAAGAAATAAATAAATAAAGCTCAATTAGTTAATTACTTTTTATCTATTTTTACTATCTTTTAAATTTATTTTCTTAATGCAGCATGTGCGTAAAATGAAACTTTAATATTATAAAATATTTGCTGTCTCTAACATAGCAGTACAAAACAATGCAATTGTCCTTTTCAATTATACCTTATGTATGAAAAGTCAAAATATAGCGTAACTAAAAATTAGTAGATTTAATAGCAATAAACAATAATTCGTATATCAAACTCTTTCACAACTGTACATTTGTATGCATAAATTTCACAAAGTAAATAAAATTACAGTATTTCGTAATATGACTACTTGAAATTAACTCATAAATAAGAATAAGAATGTATTTAAAAATGCTGAAACTTTGTAACACTTTATTATAAAATTTTAAACCAAAGAAACTGTATGTTTAACGAATTATTATTCAAATTATAAATTGTGCAAACAGTTGAAAGTTGATAAAATCTAAAGTAATAACTTTTCTTTCACTTTCTTTACATTTTCTTATTCATTTTAAATAACACAAGTAAATTGGAACTATAGGAGCCAAAGAATTATAATATTTACAATTTATTATCCAATACCCTAAATAATATATAAATCAGCTGTTACAAAGTGAATTGCTACGTTTGAACAAACGATATAGAACAATAATTATAAAGAATTTTTTGCAGCTGTTAGGTTCCTTTTACAAACTGTTTATTTGCATTGTTTTTCCATTTACAACGAGTCTTTTCGAAACAGCAGTTCTGCTTCTTTTCTACTTATTCCATTCAACTGTTCCATTGCGAATACAGTTGCCTGAAAGTATGTAAACATTTATTACATTTTAAATTTGTAATAGAGTATTCAATAGTAATTATGCTTATGACATGCATAGAATTCTTATTAAAATGTTCTCGTAAATTATAAATGCATAGCATTACAATTCCGTATACCTTTTACTTGTACATTGCAATTAATTAATAAACCCTATTTCAAATTTATAATAAAAAGAAATCTATTCTTAAAATGTTTGCAATTGTTTGTACATTTTCTTCAGTGGCGGATTTAGGTTATATTGCACGGTGGGTCGAAAAGAATTTCAAGAGGGTGCCAGACTTACATAGGCCTAGTTTAAAACAGTAAATTAATTATAATTCATCGATTTAGCCGAATACATCAAACAGAATCAAGAATCTCTTAAACATGGACCTAAACTTTTTAAAACTTGAATGCTTCACTAGGCCTACTACATAAATTTATGCTTATATATATATATATAGCAAATATTTATTAATGCTTTTTTTGGATATTGATTCAGGTAAACGTGTATTTTAGCGTCGTAAATTATTCGCTCTTTGCAGCATTGTTGTTTTTAATCAATGCAACTTCCAGTTTGGCGAAAATCCTGGTATATAAATGAAAGAAATAAAGAAATATAAGAGAGGAATTGGTTAGAAACGTTTAGAGAAAGAGTGTGATAGACAGACAGACAGACAGACAGACAGACAGACAGACAGACAGACAGACAGACAGACAGAGACAGTGTGATAGATAGACAGAAACTTAGAGAGACAGAGATAGACAGTAAGACAGAAATACATAGAGAGACAGAGAGAGTCAATCAGACAAGGACACAGGTGGAAGTGGGTGGGGTAGGCCTTAAGTACATTCATATGCACACAATGGAACGTATTTGACCCATTTAAGGGCTATTTGCAATACATGTGAGCATTGTAATTAGTTTCCTGATTTTCATGTTGCTGGTATATTTGCAGTACATGTCAGCATTGTAATTAGTTTCCTGATTTTCATCTTGCTGGTATATAAATGAAATAAATAAATATAAGAGAGGAATTGGTGAGAAATGTTTACAGACAGACAGACAGACAGACAGACAGACAGACAGACAGACAGACAGAGACAGTGTGATAGATAGACAGAAACTTAGAGAGACAGAGATAGACAGTAAGACAGAAATACATAGAGAGACAAGGACACAGGTGAAAGTGGGTGGGGCAGGCCTTTATTATATTGATATAAGACAATGGCCTGTATTTGACCCATTTAAGGGCTATTTGCAATACATGTGAGCATTGTAATTAGTTTCCTGATTTTCATGTTGCTGGTATATTTGCAGTACATGTCAGCATTGTAATTAGTTTCCTGATTTTCATCTTGCTGGTATATAAATGAAATAAATAAATATAAGAGAGGAATTGGTGAGAAATGTTTACAGACAGACAGACAGACAGACAGACAGACAGACAGAGACAGTGTGATAGATAGACAGAAACTTAGAGAGACAGAGATAGACAGTAAGACAGAAATACATAGAGAGACAAGGACACAGGTGAAAGTGGGTGGGGCAGGCCTTTATTATATTGATATAAGACAATGGCCTGTATTTGACCCATTTAAGGGCTATTTGCAATACATGTGAGCATAGTAATTAGTTTCCTGATTTTCATCTTGCTGGTATATAAATGAAAGAAAGAAAGAAATATAAGAGAGGAATTGGTTAGAAACGTTTATAGAAAGAGTGTGATAGACAGACAGACAGACAGACAGACAGACAGACAGACAGACAGACAGACAGACAGACAGAGACAGTGTGATAGATAGACAGAAACTTAGAGAGACAGAGATAGACAGTAAGACAAAAATACATAGAGAGACAGAGAGAGTCAATCAGACAAGGACACAGGTGGAAGTGGGTGGGGTAGGCCTTAAGTACATTCATATGCACACAATGGAACGTATTTGACCCATTTAAGGGCTATTTGCAATACATGTGAGCATTGTAATTAGTTTCCTGATTTTCATGTTGCTGGTATATTTGCAGTACATGTCAGCATTGTAATTAGTTTCCTGATTTTCATCTTGCTGGTATATAAATGAAAAAAATAAATGTAAGAGAGGAATTGGTGAGAAACGTTTATAGAAAGAGTGTGATAGACAGACAGACAGACAGACAGACAGACAGACAGACAGACAGACAGACAGACAGAGACAGTGTGATAGATAGACAGAAACTTAGAGAGACAGAGATAGACAGTAAGACAGAAATACATAGAGAGACAGAGAGAGTCAATCAGACAAGGACACAGGTGTAAGTGGGTGGGGTAGGCCTTAAGTACATTCATATGCACACAATGGAAAGTATTTGACCCATTTAAGGGCTATTTGCAATACATGTGAGCATTGTAATTAGTTTCCTGATTTTCATGTTGCTGGTAGATTTGCAGTACATGTCAGCATTGTAATTAGTTTCCTGATTTTCATCTTGCTGGTATATAAATGAAAAAAATAGGAATTGGTGAGAAACGTTTACAGACAGACAGACAGACAGACAGACAGACAGACAGACAGAGACAGTGTGATAGATAGACAGAAACTTAGAGAGACAGAGATAGACAGTAAGACAGAAATACATAGAGAGACAGAGAGAGTCAATCAGACAAGGACACAGGTGAAAGTGGGTGGGGCAGGCCTTTATTATATTGATAGAAGACAATGGCCTGTATTTGACCCATTTAAGGGCTATTTGCAATACATGTGAGCATTGTAATTAGTTTCCTGATTTTCATCTTGCTGGTATATAAATGAAAGAAATAAATAAATATAAGAGAGGAATTGGTTAGAAACGTTTATAGAAAGAGTGTGATAGACAGACAGACAGACAGACAGACAGACAGACAGAGACAGTGTGATAGATAGACAGAAACTTAGAGAGACAGAGATAGACAGTAAGACAGAAATACATAGAGAGACAGAGAGAGTCAATCAGACAAGGACACAGGTGAAAGTGGGCGGGGCAGGCCTTTATTATATTGATAGAAGACAATGGCCTGTATTTGACCCATTTATGGGCTATTAGCAATACATGTCAGCATTGTAATTAGTTTCCTGATTTTCATCTTGCTGGAATATATATGAAAGAAATAAATAAATATAAGAGAGGAATTGGTTAGAAACGTTTAGCGAAAGAGTGAGACAGAGACAGACAGACATACAGAGACAGTGTGATAGATAGATAGAAAAATAGATAGACAGTAATACAGAAATACATGGACAGAGGAAGAGCGTCATTAAGACAAGGACACAGTGGAAGTGGGTGGGGTAGGCCTTACTACATTCATATGCAGACAATGGCTATATTTGGGCTCTTTTAGGCCTATTTGCAATACAGGTAAGCATAGAACTGTCATTCCATTTTTCGTGCTGCGTGTTTAGGGAGAGCCAGAGAGAAAGATATAGGGAGACAGAGAGACACCTACTTACAAAGAGAGTTATAAAGACAAACACAGGTGGAAGTGGGTGGGGTAGGACTTACGTACATTCATATGCGGACAATGGCCTGTTTTTGGGCTATTTGCAGTACAGGTATGCATTGGAGTAGTAGTTTTGAAGTTGATAAAGTCAGAGGGCGTGACACAAAGACGGACTTTTGCGTGTGCAACTATTTTCATTTCTTTTTAATGGTCAGAAATTAAAATTTACTAAAGGTTTCTATGTATGTCGGAAAAGCACGGAAACGGAATCGTATTTACGGAATGGAACGGTTTTCGTGTTGCTGCCTTTACCTAGGTGGATAGTCGACAGTGTCCGGCGATTACTTTGAATGCTGTCATCGACTATTTATTGAGATCACATGATACAGTTACCCATACAGACACTGGGCACATGGAGACATTTACTGTTGACAATATGAAACGGTATAAAACACTGCAACTCCGCCACGTGGGGGCATATGCCCCTCGTGCCAGTCCCAAGCCTGGAGAAAGGAGGAGGGTTGGTCGGTAGGGTGCAGATACTACCGGCCGTAAAACCAAAACACGACAGAAATCAATCGCATGAACTCACACACACAGAAAAAAGGATGCCGGCTCGGACGTCGCCCGGAAGAACAAGGTCCGCGTCCCCAGTCGGGAAACCGGGGCTGGGTCGACTATGAAGCCATAGAGAATACAGCAGCAAACAACAGATGCAGACAATCATATCAACTCATAAAAAGGCTGAGCAGACCGTGGAAACCAAGACAGACAGCAATTACGGACAAGCACGGCAACATCCTGCAGGACAAAGAGGAGATAAAAGAGCGTTGGACCGAATATTGCAGCGAACTATACAAGACAGCAGGGGACAACAGTGACATCATCAGAAAGCTAGAGAAAATAACACCACCTCCAAGGGAAGACGAGGAGGAGGACATTCTTCTGGAAGAAGTGGAAGCAGCCATAGCTAAACTTAGAAACAACAAAGCAGCAGGAACCGATCGAATCACGGGGGAAATTATGAAGGCAGGAGGAGAGACACTAGCTCAAAGAATTCACAGCATATGCAACCAAGCGTGGAGAGAGGGACGAATACCAGAAGAATGGACGCGATCAATCATAGTAGCAATTCCCAAGAAGGGCGATTTATCAAACTGTAGTAACTACAGAACAATAGCACTGATGAATCACATGAGTAAGGTATTGATGTCCATCCTGCTAGAAAGACTGAAATCACAGGTGGAAGAACACATGGCTGAGGAACAGGCTGGATTCAGGAAGGATCGTAACACAACACAGCAGATATTAATACTTAGGCTCATAGGGGAAAAAGCAAAAAGGAAGGGAAAATTAATATACAATTGCTTCATTGACTTTCAAAAAGCATTTGACTCTGTGAGGCACGACATACTTCAAGCGATACTCAGGTCATTTGGAGTTGGAAGAAGGCTAACACAACTGCTCCACTGCGCATGCACAGAGGCTAAATCAGCAATTAGAGTGGGTGGGGATGGGGAAATTGGTAATTGGTTTAAAATCTCAGTGGGCGCCAAACAGGGAGATCCTATCTCCCCCACTGAATTCATTACATACTTAGAAAGAGTCATGGAAAAGATCAGGGAAAGAAAAACCGGGATTTCCATGCACGGAACACTGATCAACAATCTCATATTCGCAGACGATATTGACCTAATAGAAGATGACATCAAGAACATACAGGAAAATTTAAATATCTTATGCAGTGAAGGAGAGGAGGTAGGCCTGAAAATAAACCATAGCAAAACCAAAACAATGACCTTTGGCGAAAAGACTAACAGGACATCAATCGAAGTCAACGGGGAGGATCTGGAGAACGTGGAAGAATTTGTATACCTTGGAAGTCTGCTGACATGGGATAATGACTGCGGAAAGGAGATCGGCAGAAGGATAGCGAAGGCAGCAGGAGCATTGGCGGCATTCGGGAATCTATGGAGAAGTCGTGAAATCAGCATAAAAACCAAAATAGAAATTATAAAAACGTGCATATTTAGCATACTACTATATGCATGCGAAACCTGGACTCTACGTAAGCGGGATACAAACAAACTATTGGCATTTGAGATGAGATGCTACAGGAGGATATTACACATCAGATGGGAGCAGAAAATAACAAATGTGGAGGTGCGCGCACGAGTAGGAAATAAGAAAAACATCAAGCAAATAATAATGGAAAGAAAACTAAATTTTTTTGGACATGTGTGCAGAATGGGAAATGAGAGACTCGTCAAGCAAACTATCTTTGGGATGATGGACGGAACGGGGATTAGGGGAAGACCGTGTAGGGAATGGCTGGACGACATTACAGATTGGTGCGAAATGGAGATATACAAACTGAGCAGAATGGCACAGGAGAGAGACAAGTGGAGACTGACGGTGAAACATGCGATTGACACCAACGGGCACTGAGCCCATGGACCGTAATGATGAATGATGATGATGATAAAACACTGCGTTCCTACAGACTTTACACAGCTGGACACGTCCACAGTATGAGCTTTCTACCCATGGGTGATGGTGACCGTTGTGCACTCAAAGCTCGATGCAATCCGTCATTTGATACGTCAGGGACAGTATACGAGTGCGTGGTTCTGCTTAACAGAGAAACGGAGACGCCTATTGGGTCATCTTGCACTTGCACAGCTGGCCAAGGCGAGGCATGCACGCATGTTGCCGCTATCTTGTTTGCGTTGGAAGATTTTACCAGCCTCGGACACCATCACCTGCCCGACGATCCTGCTAGTACGGAGATTCTGTGTGCATGGAATGCACCAAAAGATTCAAAGGTTTGCAAACTATTGTAGTGTTATAGCACAGGTTGATAGTGAAATAACATGTTCAGTGACTGTGTGTTTACAAGTTAGGAAATATGCACCAAAAGATTCAAAGGTTTGCAAACTATTGTAGTGTTATAGCACAGCTTGATAGTGAAATAACATGTTCAGTGACTGTGTGTTTACAAGTTAGGAAATATGCACCAAAAGATTCAAAGGTTTGCAAACTATTGTAGTGTTATAGCACAGCTTGATAGTGAAATAACATGTTCAGTGACTGTGTGTTTACAAGTTAGGCACGTGCTTTAAATATTGTATCATAAGTGTTAATCATTGCCAGTTTCATTTCAGTCAAGGCACCATTATCATCTATTAAAGACCCATTTCATACTTCAGTCTTCCTCAGTTATTCTCATTGATGCCTTTTGTTATGTTCCTAACAGCTTAACCAGTGTCAGAGAAGAAATGTCATTTCTACAGTGTAAATTGTGTAGGCACTTTTAGTCTCCACAGTATAAATTATAAGCCAAATTAAGCGAATATCTCCAAAAAACATGACCTACTTATTTAATTATTTAAAGGGAACTAATTAATCATTTCTATGAACTACATTTTCAGGTAATTCCAGTGCCACTGCGAGATGTGTCATTCGAGCAGACAGCACCAGGCCAGCCGGTGTCGGGTCGACGTAAGAAACGCCTGCATGACTTCAACCCGTCTGCACCAGCAAAAAGAGCCGTTGATCCCAATCGGTATGCGACTCTGGTTCATGACTTAAGTCTCTGCCAAGCCGACGTCCCGTTCTTAACAATTGCTGACAGTTCGCGATGGATTACAAATTCAACCAGAGAATTTTGCTCACAGGCGCTTCATACGCTACCACATACAGTATCAGAATTTGACAGTATTCTAGTGCCAGTAGCTACTGAGGACGTAGCAACAAGTGAGGCTGAACCTCAGTCGACGCTAGAACTTGCAGAAATTTTTTTCTCTGATTGCATGTCACAAGAATGTCCGAACTTATCAGACATGATAGAAATAGCAATAGATACTGTATTTGTGCTTTCAACTGCCAAGCAAAAATGTATAGAACAAATCACAATGGGACAGTCTGTAAATCCACGCTGGCATCATTACAGAAAGGGTGTAGTAACTGGAACTTTAGTGCACGCTGTCCGAACTAGAATGGACACGATTGATAAAGGCAGAGCTGACGATGCTCGCCGTCTGGTTGACCAGTGTCTTGGTAATACCACTGCCTTTAGGGGTAATAAGGACACTAGATATGGCTTATCCAATGAAGCAACTGCAGCTGATAGTTACTACAAGATTATGCATAAGAAGCACACTAATTTCAGAATGACCGCGAGCGGACTCATACTTGATAATGACCACTGTTTTATTGGTGCCAGTCCAGATCGCATTGCTTATTGTGATTGCCATGGCTCGTGGATCGTTGAAATTAAATGTCCAGCAAAATTGGCCAAACAGCCATCCGGATCTTTCCATGAGCTGCCATGCGTTGAGCAGAATCTGGGAAGACTGCAATTGAAGAGAAGTCACCATTACTTTGCACAGGTGATGCTGTACATGGCAGTCTGCAAGAAACAGCATGCTGACTTCGTGTTATGGTCACCACAAGAAACTGCTGTAATTGATGTCGACTTTGATGCAGCTGTATGGCAGGAACTGTTGAACAGCACCCTATCATTTTACCGGCATTTCATGATGCCTGTAATGGCTGAGACGTGGCAGTTACGCCAGGTATTATTACCTATGTGAGCACAGTAAAAGTCATGGTTCCGTTTTAAATCAAACAAAGCAATTGTTGCACTGATTTTAAGACTAGACAATTGCAGAATGTTTCAATTAAATAAACAGTTTTTCACATTAAGTTGTAGATGCCTTTAAACATAACATGTACATTTATTACCAAATTGTGTTCAGTGTTAATGTCCTCGTCAGTTTACTCAGTGCTATAAACATATCAATTACACTTTAGAAATGGCCGTTTGAAGTTTACAAGATAGGCACATGCTTTAAATATTTTCTCATAATTGTTAATCATTGCCAGTTTCACTTCAGTTGCTAGAATCTGACATTCCTTTAGAGCCCGCATTGCTCGTTCGACATGAATGCGAGCAACTGAAATTTTCTCGGAAAATTCAAGCTGTTCCTTGCTGAACTGCCCAGTTGTTCGATTTTTAAAAGGTGGTATCAGCAATGTTACACCGTCCGGCAATTCTTGTGCAATCGTGAAGCCACGATCCACCATTACTTTATCTCCAGGTTTCAGTGACATTAATAATTGCTCTGATGCAGAAGTTATCTTCTTGTCGCTAGCACGACCGCCCCACATACTGGAGATATAAATAATGGCACCACTGGGACTCATGCCAACTAAAAATTTAACCGTACTGTGGTGCTTGTAGTTAGAGTGCATGTGTCTATGAGCAGACAGAGACCCTGGTGTCTGGCTAAAAACTTCTGTACAGTCCAGAACAATGCGAACGTTGTCAAAAGTTTCAAAACAATCTGCCTGCTTCAAGGTATCCCTATTGACCGATGGCATGCAACATATTTGTTCCAATTCTGTAGACAATAAACTGACCCATGTATTAAAAACAACAGATAGTGTACTTTCTGCAATACCAAACCGTCTGGCCAAATCTTTGGATGGTAAACCGAGACGCAATCGTACTAGTGTGACAAAAAATTCTTCTTCCAAACTTAAAGCACGAGGTCGTCCTGGCTTATTGCGAAAGCGCAGCGAATTATGAATTTTACCAGAACAAGACACGTACTGCATATCTATTGCTAATGGTTCCAGATAACGATAAAGTGCCTGAAAAACATGGAAGCTAGGAAGACCTGTATAATAGCAGAAACTCGCAGCATTCTCTTTGACAGCTGTCAGGGACAACAACTGTCCTTTTGCCACCATCGAGTGTAACAACTCTGCTGACAGCTTCGCTTCTTGAAATTCGGAAATAAAGTCACAGAACTCCGGACAGGATGCTTTCAGTTTATCGATGGCGACAACGACACGACCATCTCGCTTTGTTTCAATGTAGTCGTGATCGTGCTTCACTTTATCGATCACCTGCAAGGACAGGAAAATTCATTGATCTCTATTAGTGTCCAAGTATTGTTATATTTCTCAAGAAACTTTAATATTGGTGATCACCAAAAACTTCACATTGCAAAGTTGCCCATAAGTACAGTATACATGTGTGCTTGTTTAAGAAAACAGTACTATGAGCCATAATCAAGTGCTGGTCTGAATGTCCGTGTTGAAATTGTTAGCGAAATGGGTAACTTGAAGAACAGTCATCATGTTCTGTTTCAAGTTGTCAAGTGTTAAATACAAATCATACACCTAAAATTTAAAACTGAACTGTATCTCTTAGACTGCTATACACCTAACAGCTACTGATTCCCTGCGAGCACGAATAAAAGATGGGGAAAAATTGTCGGTAATTAACCAGGTCTTGCCTTCTGGAACTGGCTCAATGCCCCACTATGCTAGGAATAACAATACAAAAATTAACAAGAACTCTTTTCATTTCATTACCCGAACATCTGGTGTTTCATTAGCGACAGATTGCGGTTCACAGTTTGCATCGACTGTTTCATCTCGAGACTCAGTCTAGAAGAAATAAATGAGCAAACATAGTACGATGGTACTAATTTATTTATTTATTTATTTGGCATATTTCTGTACCGCCCAATGAAGTCTCTTACTTCTCAGAAGCGGTCCCGACTACAGCCCAGAGGCATGTATCGGAGTTTACACGCCGAAGCGCAACGAGCAACTGTGAGTGAAGGACTTGCTCAAGGTCTCTACGTTGTGGTTCAGATCTGAATCGAACCCGCACCCCTTTGGACGCAAGCATCGACTATCCCACGCTAGGCACTACACTACCAAGCACCCCAAAGGTACACGTAATATGAAAATGCAGCAATCGGCTGTTTGAACAGAGCAAGCTGTCATTTACCAAAAGTTGGCCCTCTGGCTTCGATGCAAACAATTTCTTTGAAAGTGTTGGTACAAACCTCCCATAACAGTCATCTGACCACCTGTCCCACTTCCAATACACATGGAAAAACAGAGGAAATATGGAGAACTGACTTAGTATTATGCTTGTACAGACATAATAATCAACACCTACATTTGGTGTGGTACAACTACATGCATCCAGTTCAATAAACACAAATGCAAACAACCTCTAATATGTCTTCAGTATCATCGACTTCCACCAGCCTTCTTTTTCGTGGTGGCAGCAGAGGTGACGTTCTTGATGTCGACTTGCTAGTGCGTCGACGTTCATATTCTTTCACACCTGGAAGCTTGTCTGGCAGCATGTGATTCCAACCTACACGTCTACTCTTCGCGTTAGGAGGATTGGTAAAATGACATGAACATAATCTGTGGTGTTTCTCCGGTGTCCAGCGCTTATGAGGTAACACTTTACCACTTTCATCTACAGCGCACCTCTTCACTGCATCTACCCATTTGTTGAACCATATCGAATTCTTGGGAAACGAGTAGAAGCTACACTTATTTACAGCATTTTTGTGATTACATTCCACTGCGCAACAATGATGTCCAGTCGCAGTAAAACCTATGCCAACTTTCGTTTGCTCTTTTGACATCATTTTATTAACGTCAGTTTAATCATTTTACAATGTTTACTGTATTTTCGAGAAATACCGGAAGTCCTTCCACCTTGTTTACTATTCTACTCGATTGGTGTCGCCACTATCATTCCGAAGAGGCGAATTAGATATTGCTTTAAATTTGTTTGAATTAGGTAATCTAAAATGCGTAAACATGCGGCGGCATTGCGAACGAATTCAACGGTAAATCTGTGTGTACGTTCGGTAAATCGCATCTGACATTGAATCGAAAAGTCAGACGTCTGTTTTGTGTTTCCTCAAATTCTCCGAGTAATAAATTACAATAATACACAAGTAATTCAGAAATAACAATTTGCATTGCTATATGTGTTTGGTAGATGCAGGCGATGGGTACAATTATGTCAACGTCAGGATCTAGTGAAACGCTCTGCAGCGAACTTATCTGAAAGCTGTGGACTGTGTGCCGACCACTCTGAGGAGAGTCAGTTCATGAATAGATAAAAAGCGAGACAACTTGGTGTGGAATGCAGTGCCAACACGGTTCAATGTGCCAAATCCACCCAAAAGACTTCAGTCGTGTTGCAAGCTACCTCTGCCTCGAAAGCCATTTCTACCTCACAAGCCACGTGCAGACGTTTCAACACCACCAGGTAGAAACACAGTTTTGTAGGACTTATTTGCAATTTGTTTTACAATTTAAAATCTAAAATCTTATATCTAGGTCTATGCATTTTTTAAAAAGAAATCTCGTGTGTCAACAGATCAGAAGGATGTGGTGTAACCCCAAAGACTGGCTGCCCGTAGTACTCTAAACAATATGGCTGCGAACGTTTACCCGAATGTACAATGAACAGTTATTATTATGAACAGCTTTGACGACTGTTAACACAATGTTTTCTACAACGCGTAGAGTTCGAGAGGTAGCGAGTTTGAACCCCCGTTTGGTGGGCATGCTTTGTAGGCTGCTATTAGCGCCGTGTAATTGCAAAGCTGTCTGTTTTGTTTGTAAGTAAAAGTAAAGTCCTGGACACGAGGCCAGCGTATCGCAGGACTTGCTGTTTACTTCCCAGCTTGCGCCGGTACCAAATTATACTGCTTGGTGACAGAGGCACGTGTGCGTAAACAACTTGCCCAAGGTCGTTACCCGGAGTCGAACCCGCAGCCTCCCGCTCCGTGAGCCGACGCATTACCGGTCCACCACCAGGTCGTAGTTAAGTTTAATTAAGATTACTGCAAAACTTGTAAATGTAAAGCGCAGTGCGTCTTGCGGGGACTTCATTAAAGAGAAGATTATTATTATTAATTTTTTACTCATATTTCTACAATATTTCTACTTTCACTTTTTACCCCTTGCTTGTAAAATGTAAGCAGAGTGTCTTTAAAAATGCTTGTGCAATTACATACGGATAGTTACACATGTGATTCTTTTGACAGTAATAAAGAACACTAGAGAGTAAATGCATAAAATAATTTTTACATATGTTTGCTTTTGCAGGACAATCAGTTCATTCTGGGAAGCATGATCTACAGTACAGACGAACTCATCATCGCCTCTCGTATTACATCCGACAAGTTCGAAAACTACGCACAAAGAAGACAATTCCATTTCAGTAAATGAAATTATCGAGGCTGCATCTGAGTATCTAAGTGGACCCGCTTTACAGTTTCTTCAGTGCCAGCTAAGGTGTTCTGGCAAGGCTATCTACCCATCACATGTGTCCTGCTGCCTACAGATTTCTGTCTCAGTACTTTCATTTGCCTAAAAGAATGAATGTTACGGTTATGGCTTCAAGGAATTTGCTAATTTTAATGCGAAAGTTGAAAAGACTTTGATTGAAGTTAATGGAGATGGAATCATGTTTATGTTTGTTTGTTTGTGTACTTGTTATAGTGCCTTCAAGCTGCCTACTCAGAGGCGTTCCCGAATACAAAGCGGACACTGCAACGGAGTTTCACACCGAAGCGCTGAGCAATTGCGAGTGAAGGACTTGCCCAAGCAGCGAACTGGACAATTAGCTTAAGTTTGACCAAATTTTACCTACAGAAACAGGCTATTTGCACAGCGAAGGGGGTTATTGTCCGGGGGTTAATGTCCTAGGTTAAATGGTGGGAGTTGTCCAGGGGTTAATATTCTTCCCTCAAGTTTTCTGAGGTGCATTCTACAATCATAAAGGCATGAAGTTAATGTTAGTCTGGTGTAATGTTTTAACACTTTGTTTATTGCTTAACGATAAAACATGTCCTTCTTCATCCCAGTTCGTACATAGAGTAGTCCTCCTTTTCTGACGCTAGCGCCACCTATTGTTCACTATCAGTTATATAGCGCATTTATAATTATCCTTAAACACTACAACCTTCCCCTCTTCAAATAAAGTCTTAACAAACTGAAAGTTAGCTAGGCTGGTGCAGAATGTCAACAGAACTAAGGCCACTGCCTTTTTAAAATGAATACCAGTGCATTTGGGATCATTAAAATTACCACAATTAAATTTGGGGCCATTGAAAGTTAACACAACTGATCTTGGGAAATCAATTGAACAGTGCTGAGAGTTCGACTGAACTGAAGCACCATTGTGTCCTTGACCTGTGGCGTTACCATTGCAGCCAAGATGGCCGACGCCGGTTCACTCTTTGGGGATAGCGCCTCGGGAGTTGTTCAGGTGTGTCTGCAGAGTTTGGAACAGGTGGAGGATCATGTCTCTGCGTCTGTTCGACTGGTAGAGGTTGCAATTCGTCCTGAGGTTGCAATTCGTCTTGCCCGAGATGTGGTGTGCCCTTTCGACTGTGTGGTGCTGGTGATCTTTGACCCTGCTTAGGCATGATTTCCTCTTCCAGCTCATCGATTACTTCCGGCCGTGTTGGGTTCTTGGATGGGGCCGACATTGGACTGTTGAATTTTTTTGAAGAAAGATGCATTCCTGGTCATTTGCCTGTTTTTTCTTTCTCCTGTTATCATTGATCCTTTTATTGCAATCACTGTGAATGGATCGGGGTCAAATGGTGGCATGGTCTTGCTCTTTGTATGTTGTCGGACCAGAACAGAGTCTCCAACCGTTAGGTCTTTAACTCTTGCCCTCCTTCTGTGATCAGCATAGCGTTTCATCTTATCCTTAGATTTTTCATCTCTCTCTACGAGACCGAATTTATCCTCTGCAGTTGTATCATCACTCTCAGGAAATCGTGTTCGAAAAGAATTGGAGAAGATAATATCCGCAGGCGCTTTCTGGAGTGTGGAGTGGGGAGTAGCACGATAGTTTCGTAAGAATTTCTGTAATTCTGACCTCCAATCGAGTCCCATGGTATGGGCGATGCGCATAGATTTGCCGGTGTTTCTCATGAACCGCTCACATTCTCCGTTCGCTTGTGGATAACATGGTGTTACCCGTCTATGATGGAATCCCATGTACAAAGAAAATTCTTTGAATGCCCGGCTCTGGAAAGGCGCCCCATTGTCAGTCCTCAGTATCGCGGGAGTGCCGAACGTGGAAAAAACTCTTTCAAAGATTGGTATAACACTGTCTGCTGAGACATTGCTGGCCAACTCGACCACTGGAAATCTTGAATAATCATCGATGATGACAAGTAAGTGACCCCCTGATGGCAATGGTCCGTAAAAATCGGCTGACAGCTCGGTCCACACTCTCGACGGCAGAGACGACATCTTCAGTGGCTCTGGCCGCTTGGTGTCTGTCACAATCTGACAGGCTGTGCAGTTGCCGATGTGTTTCTCCACTAGCATGTCGATTCCCGGAAACCAAACTTTCGTTCTTAGG
Organism: Lumbricus rubellus; assembly: GCA_945859605.1. Lineage (NCBI taxonomy): Eukaryota > Metazoa > Annelida > Clitellata > Crassiclitellata > Lumbricidae > Lumbricus > Lumbricus rubellus. The sequence continues at coordinate 43,993,860 of OX243812.1, read as the reverse complement.
AATGCCTTTGTCTTCACAATTCCTTGGTGACCTTCATGAGCTGTTTGTATTGCTTGTACTCGAAGTGTTGTCGGGAGTACAATTCTTGATCCTCTTAGTACCATATCATCACCTGGAGATAGGGACAACTCATCTCTCAAGATGTAAAATGGTCGAACATCGTCAGTTATTTTATTACCTGATGGCCATTTTCCGTTGCTTATATAGTTGATCACCTTAACCAATGCTTCATCCAGTTGTGTTTCCCTTTGAATATCATCTCTCGTCATCGCTTTAGGTAGTGTCATAGTGATTATCAGGTTTATTTCTGCTTCCATGTCTGCTTCTATATCACTTCCACGTCTCCAATTTCCTTCTTTGGGTGTCGAGACAGATAATCGGCTGGGTTGTCGTTTGTCGAGATAGCTTCGACCTGAAAACTGTATGGGAGCAACCGCATGCTCCATCTTTCCAATCGGATTGGCAGTTTCTTTCCAGGATGGCTAAGAATCTGTTCTAATGGCTTGTTGTCAATGATCAGTCTGAAAGGTGCACCACAAAGGTACACCCGGAAGTGTTCACATCCATACACAACTCCGAGCATTTCCTTTTCTAGCTGTGAATATCTTTTCTCAGTGTCTGTCAAAACTCTACTTGCAAAAGCAATTATTTTTCTTGTGCCATCAAGAGAGAGCTGTGACAGAACCGCTCCAAGACCATCTGGTCCAGCATCCGTGATCAACGCTGTTGACAAACGAAGATCGAAATAGGCCAGCGTTGTGCTTTCAGCAATCAGGTCCTTGATGTTCTGGAACGCATGTTGTTGTTCTTCAAACCAACTCCATTCCTCGTCAGCATGCAGCAGCTGTCGCAGCGGTGCCAGAACGTTTGAAATGTTCTTGACATATCGAGCACAATACGTCACCATACCCAAGAAGCTCCGTAGTTCTGAAATGTTGGTGGGTGGCTTCATTTGCTGAAAGACCTTGACCTTGGACGGATCCACTTATACGCCTTCTTTGGAGAAAATATGTCCAAAAAACTGATTGTGTATATCATCACTTGTTGAATTCACACTTTGATGCATTCAAAGTTAGGCCGCCTTTATGCAATCTGTTCAAGACCTCATTTAGTGCACGATCATGTTCCTCCTGTGATCTCCCAAATACCAGAATATCATCACTTATGTTCAATGATCCTTTTATGCCCCCAATGAGTTGTCTGATGATGTTCTGGAAGCATTCACTGGCCGATGAGATTCCAAAATTGAGGCGCTTGTAACGGAACAGACCTTGGTGTGTGGCAAACGTAGTGATGTATCGAGATTCAGGGCTTAGCTCGACCTGGTGGTAGTTTGAACGAAGATCCAGCTTGCTAAAAACCTTTGACCCATTTACAGCAAAAATTAGGTCATCAATGCCTGGCATAGGATGACGTTCGCGTTTCACAGCCCGATTTGCCCATCTCATGTCAACGCAAAGTCGAACCTCATCCGGGCTCTTGGGCTTCAGCGCCACTACAACTGGTGAAATCCAAGGTGTGGGTCCACTTGCTGGTTCAATGATGCCCTCGTTGAGCAGTTTCTCCAGTTCAGCTTCAACTTTAGCTCTCATATGAAATGGTATTGGACGAGCTTTTTGGGCTACAGGCGTTATCTCGTTGTTAATGTGAAGTTTAATCTGGTAATCTTTCAGTTTACCAATTCCATTGAAAAGCTGTGGGAAACGAGCAATGATAGACTGTATATTCGGTTCAGGGCTGAGGGTCATACGATTCGTGGAGAACTGTATAAGTCCCAGCTTCAGCGCAGTGTCACACGATAGCAATGAACCATGATGACCGTCTGCGACATAGAATACTGTCTTCACCTCTGTCCCACTGCTTCGTACTTCTGCCTCGAAACAACCCCGCAGCGGTAGAGCCTCCTTCGTTCCATACGAATATATTTTCATTTGTGTATTTTGTAGATTTGGCCTCGGCTTCATCTTGTTCAGCTCTAAAGTGTCCAATACATTGACTGCGGCTCCCGAGTCAATTATTACGGATATTGGACATCCGTTCACTAGCAGTGTCGCATGCGGAAAACCACGGAGTTTGTCACTAACCACAAAAACAAAATTGTCTACACTGCTCGGTTTCTCATCAATGTTCACCCGGCGTTTTGCGTATATGGCATGAAGGCGGTGAGGTGCTTCTTCTGTGCGTGAGGGGAATGCTCTTTCATCCAAACCGTATTCTGATTTTTGTCTACAGCACTTCGAGAAGTGATTTTTCTTCGAGCACCGATAACATGTCTTTTGATACGCGGGGCAAGACTGTTTTCCCGCATCATGAGGATACGTCCCTCCACAGTTGAAACATTTTTGCTTATTTGGTTGTCTTTGTAGACCCAGGCTATCTTTTTTTCTTGAACCGTCTGTCAGCTTTAGCGCATTGAGAGCATAGTCATTGGGGCTTGTTGTCTTAGTTTCGATTTCGGTTGCTTGGCGTTCTGCCAAATCCATCGTTCGAGCCAAGTCTAGAAGCTCAGGCAGAGTAATTGTTGGATTTCTTAAAGCGCGACGTCTCAACGTGTTTGAAGTGCATGACTGAATTATTTGTGCTAAGATTTCTTTGTCAGCGTCTGCAAATTCGCAATGCTTTGCAAGAGTTCGTAAACGTACCTGATACTGGTCGAGGGACTCTCCTGGTTCTTGCTTCGTCGACCGGAAGACGTAGGTCTCGAACTGGATGTTTTTCTTCGGCTTGAAATGCAGCGTAAGGGCATCTTTAGCAGCTGTAAATACATTCGTCTCGTCGTCTGCCGGCGTCATGGAGAGCGTTTCAGCGATTTCATACACTCTAGACCCAGCCAGATGGAGAAGAAGTGCGTTTTGTCTGACGCTGTCGTCGATCGACATGGCGGTCAGCATGTTTTCGAAACGAGACAACCATTTTTCCCACCTTGGACCAACGGAGGTTGGTTCGCCGTCTACGTCAAACTCAGGGAAGGACGGAAGAAACGTGGCCATAGTTCATTCGCGTGTTCGAATAATCCTCGTCGCCAAATGTAATGTTTTAACACTTTGTTTATTGCTTAACGATAAAACATGTCCTTCTTCATCCCAGTTCGTACATAGAGTAGTCCTCCTTTTCTGACCAGCGTTGCCACTCTAAAAAAATGGAAAAACCCAAGTTGAAGGGTCGGAAAAACCCAAGAAAACCCAAGTTGCCGAAATCTTCTAAAAAATGTACACAATTTCCCGTGCAAAAAATTTTGACGACCTTTTTTAGTCATCCGGACCAAAAAATCTTTCAATTTCTCGTTCTGTCCAAAAATTCTGATGACCTTTTTTTAGACATCCCGCCAAAATTTCGCCAAAATATCCTAAATTTCCCGATTTTCTTAGTCAAAATTAAAACCCAAGCAAAAAACCCAAGTTTTTCCCGAAAAACCTCCATTTTTCAAGTTCGGAGATAGAAAAAACCCAAGATTTTGTCCAGAAAAAACCCAAGCAAAAAACCCAAGTTCTTCTCGAAAAAACCCCATTTCCCAAGTTCGGAACGAAAAACCCAAGGAGTGGCAACGCTGTTTCTGACGCTAGCGCCACCTATTGTTCACTATCAGTTATATAGCGCATTTATAATTATCCTTAAACACTACAGTCTGGGATATCCGTAGTCTGTTAATGCAAAAGCCATGTAATGCCGTATACTGTGACAGCCAAAGTGACAGAAAGTTCTCAACTATTAACGCAATGCACTAGTAAGACCACAATAACTGTGGCAAGACCATCAATCGTGAGACGCGCTGCTAACATTAAGCCGTTTTAAGCGCTGCAGCCTGGATTGAGTTTGTTGGTTCACATAAGCTTACAGCTGCTCGTACGCAGTGCTCAAAGTGTGGGGAAACAAGTGCCTGGACGCCCCTTACCTTTCCAAAACAAGTGCCTGGATGCTCTTACTTTTCAGGCTGTGTTTAGCCTATAAGTGGCAGGACGGCGTTCATATTTTAAATAAGTGCATGGACGCCGTCCATGACCGTCCAGCCACACTTCAAGCCCTGCTCACACGCACTATTTAAAACCTTAACTCTTCTCGATCTCATCGTATCAGACGCAAACAATTCGTCGATAGGCCTACAGTGGGCTAGGGCCGCTAGGCTCCGGCTTGGGACGCATCGTAAAAATTGCAAAATTAGCCCGAAAACTACGTAACATGCCATATAAATGGTACCACACATTACAGCGTATATCTAACATGATGTTTTACTGTATATATGCGATTATTTATTGTTTTAAAGATAATTATTCATCCATTTCCTACATAGCATCCGCAATGCATTCGTTAAGGAAACACGCGCTTTCACGCCTTCTTCGCTTGGAACGCCACATTACACGGACGGAGTCAGACCATAGATATCACCATGGAGCAGGGGCGGATCCAGGGGGGGGGCCAATCCGGCCATGGCCCCCCCCCATTTAGAAATCCCATGTATCGTGGCCCCCCCCCATTTGGTTTGAGCGGCTGCTGAAATAGTATGATTTTCCCAAAAATTTGGCCGGATGACTAAAAAAAAAAGGTCATCAACTTTTTTGGCGGATACGATTTTTTCCCCCAGACACAAGTGTGTCAGTGGCGGCGCCAGGGGGCTAGGGGGGGCTAAGCCCCCCTATCGGCGGCTCAGCCCCCCAAAACAAAACGAGGAAAATCTCTACAACTGCTAACTTCGATTTTAAAAGCTAGACAGTGACCAACGTCAATTAAATCAGCTATGTAATCATAGCGTAGAGTGCTTATCGTAATAGAATCCACGGCATATAATATTTTGCCAATCCCCAACCCCAGACCCGTCATGAGGTTATGTATACCATATGTAATCCGCCGGCCGGCTGAGGGCTACGCCTGTTACATACCTATACATGTACAATCAAATACGAAATGGGGTTTTCAATTAGCAGTTTGTAGTCAAGCCCGGCCCTAGGGTGTGCGGGGCCCAAGGCAGCAAGCGATTCTCTGAAAAGGGTTCTCAAGCATAACATTTGCGAAGTTGATTTCTTGCCAATAATTAAGCCTATGGTACGTAGGCCTACTGTTTTTCATAGGTTTTGATATTCTAGAAAACGTGAATTATACCGGTAGGCCTAGCCGAGGGCTGAAAGTAGTTTGGAAAGTTGCCTGGTATGACTTTGGCGGACAAGCCGAAGCCTTTGAACCGAACATTTTCAGAAATCTTGTTTTGGTCAATGGTCATCCGCCCAGAATTGAACAAATTTCACCCAGTTTTGGTACCTGACGACCTTTTTTTAGTCGTTTGCCCATAAAATTTTATAATCATACCATTTTTACCTATTTCTTTTGTTTTTTTAGTTGTTTGCCCACAAACTGTTAAGACTTGCTTTCCGGCTGATACTCGGCACCAGCAGGTCACGAAAATCAATTCCGGGTCGCAAACCCTGATAGACCCGGCTCACTTTCAGCTCTGGCCTACAGCCTGCATGTACACTGTAGTTGTGACTCGCTTTATTTGCAGACTCATGGGCGGAGTTTGGTCTCAGCTCTGGTGGGGGCTAAATCAATGTTCCGCGGATCTCTACAATAGTCAAATTATCTTCAAAACAGCATGTCATTGATAACACTATGATTGAAAATTATGACCTTAGACACCCGAAAATCGTTGGTAACACTAAATAAAAATAATATCCTTAGACACCCGAAAATCGTTGAAAACACTAGAATAAAAATTATGTTCTTAGACACTCGAAAATCGTTGATAAAACTAAAACCAAAATGATGTCTGTAGACACCCGAAAATCGTTGGAAACACTGGAATCAAAATGATATCCTTAAACACCCGAAAATCGATGATAGCACTAGAATCAAAATGATATCCTTAAACACCCGAAAATCGATGATAACACTGGAATCAAAATAATGTCCTTAGACACCCGAAAATCGTAGGCAACACTGGAATCAAAATGATATCCTTAAACACCCGAAAATCGTTCATAACACTGGAATCAAAACGATGTTTTTAGACACTCGAAAATTGTTGATAACACTATAATCAAAAATATATCCTTAGACACCCGAAAATAGTTGATAACACTGGAATCAAAACGATGCTTTTAGACACCCGAAAATCGTTGATAACACTATAATCAAATGATGTCTTTAGACACCCGAAAATCGTTAATTACATTGTAATCAAAATAATGTCTTTAGCCGCCCGAAAAGATGTCTTAGACAAAATGTGACTACTAAAAAAGATGTCTTCAGAAATTTTGACATCTAAAAATATGTCCTCAGTAATTTTTAAGACTAAAATAACGTGTCTTCAGAAATTTTGACAACTAAAACAATGTCTTCAAAAATTTTGAAAACTAAAGTAAGGTGCCATCAGAAATTTTGACAAATAAAAAACGATGTCTTCAGACATTTCGACACCTAAACAAAGGTGTCTTCAGAAATTTTGATGACTAAACAAAGATGTCTTCAGACATTTTTACCACTTAAAAAGATGTTTTCAGTCATTTTGACTACTAAAAAGTCGTCAGAAATTCTCCGCCGAAGAAACCCTGCCGAAATCAAATCCTGGCTACGGCCTTGGAGGCTTGGGGAAGATGTGCAGTTCTAAAGAATTTTTTTTAAAGCCGTGCATTCTAACACTAGTAGTCGGCGACTCTGCAAAACGACTTCTTTTTTAAGTTTTCATGATTTTTATCGTTCATAAATAGCTGGCAAAAAGAGCCTAAAAAGGGCTCAAGTTGAGGTCAACAGAGCTAAAAATGCGTTGGCGGCTGGGGCTCCGCCCCAGACCCCGCTGGGGGAGCTCACGACGCTCCCCCACACCCCCTAGTCGGTATGGGCTTCGTGCCTTCAGCACTCGCAGCTTCGCGCCTTCGGCGCATCGTAAATAATTTTTGGAAGGCTTAGGGCTTCACCCCCCCCCAAACCTGAATTCCTGGCGCCGCCACTGAAGTGTGTCAAGAATTTTTTGGCCCCCCCCGTCCAAAGTTTCTGTATCCGCCCTTGACGCTCAGCTCCTCCCACTCACCCACCTCCGTAACGTTTCGTAACGTTTTCAATGACCCCACCCACCCTTATGCAATGACCCCTTATCGTTTAGCTTTTTTAACTTAAGTTATTTTGTTTGCCATCGCCATTTAGGCCTAAGTTAGGAGTCCGCGAGCTTCACCAAAAAATTATTGCCTATCCGTGGCCTACTGAAGTTTGGGAACCACTGACGTACGCTATCCTGATGTAATTACACACCGCTTAGCAACAACGAGAGTATCAACAAATCAGTGCAAAGATAGCGTCTTAAAAAGAACAGTTTGGACAGTTGGGAGAGAAGGCCAACGGAAAAGGCATCCGAGTTGTGGAGACCGGTTCGGATGGTTGCTGTTGTGAATAGATTTGAGTCGTGAAGTTGTTTGAGTTGCCATTATACCACACCTCCTTGATCCTGGCCTGTTGAGAGGCGAAATAGCTGAATGTCTTTCCTGAAAAAAGATACGTGGAAGAATTTCAGTACATTAAATCCATGTTACACTCTATGCTACTTTTTCTGAAACTTTACATCAGTTAAATCTGGTGATAAGGTCAAGTATATATATTATGCATACATGTGTAAAAATATTGTTTGATGCTTGAAGGCTGCATATAGGATGGTGTTTTTGGTGTTTCAACACCACTACCGCCAAATGAAATAACCTAAAAATGAAAAAATGAATTTACTAACACAAGATGTAATAACTAAGAGGATTTAATTTTGAAGCTCTTATTTCTATGAGAAATTTTACAATACAATAAATCACAACGATGATCTAATCATGATGTTTGTTTTGTTTGTATGTGCACTTGCTATAGCGCCCCTTCAAGCTCTCTGCTAAGATGCGCTCCCCAACTACCGAGCGGACACTGCATCGGAGTTTCATGCCGTAGCGCTTTTGTGAGTGAAGGACTTGCCCAAGGTCCCTATGCGGCGACTTGAGGTGGATTCAAACCTGCAATCCTTCAGCTGCAAGGCAACGAACATACCAACTACATGTACACGACCGCACCCCACAAGGATGATGATGATGATGTGGAACTACTCAAGTTCAGAATAATTATTTCATCTGAGTATTTACATTGGAAGATTTGAGAACATTCTTGAACTCAAGCAAGCATTTTAAACATTTTTAGACAGTGGTGGAAGAGGGTTAACAAAGCTATTATGTGTGATTGAATAATTGACAGGGCTAAAATCTGCAGACAAGTCCACAGGCATAGATGAACTACCGGTACATCTAAATTTTTACATGAAGTGAAGTAAGAAATTGGAATCAGTTGATTCGGTTGCTTGTCGGCTTGCTCAAGATTGAGTAAGCACACCCTGAAACAAAACCCTGGCTAGGGACTTGGCAAGCGTGTATTGTATATGGGCCAATACGGCCCGACATGTTATTCAGATGTTGCCAACTTCTAACCAACCTAGACAGGTTTTGAGATAACTTGGCACTGGAAATTTAATATTACATATCCTTGTATGCTTTACTAATCAGATATACTGTAGCATTTTTCAATGTCTGAACGTGTTGGATTAGGCCTACAGTAAAAAAAAACACAATTTGCCACCATTGGTTTAGTGACCTTCGTGACATAGTGGTGTTTGAAATTAAAAACTTATGAACCTTCTTCGTAATCATTGGCCAGTCTGGATGGCATTGCTCGTTGGTCATGATCGACGAGATACGCAGATATGTTGACGCAGCTGCAAGGAGGCCAGCTCGTAACTCCTGTTGACTCGGGCAGCCATCCCTCCGGTAGATGATTCGGATCTGGTAGCGTGTAAGTCACACCATACGAGTCAATCCTTAGGAGAGTCTGGTAGTCGACATTGACCTGTTATAAGCCATCCACGCTTGAAGCAGCAGCCGGCAATTGTTGCTGATACAACGCAAATGCCACAGCAACTAGTTCACGTTTTACTCGACAAGTCATCTTGTGGCCTCTTTCAATAATAAATTTCTTCATATCGTCCACTTTCCAACGAATAAAGTCATCCATTTGCAATGATTCGTTAACAATATCCCCCATTATCAACTCTCATTAGGAACGGTGACCTATGACCTTTCCCGTCATGCCTTGCCGGAAGTTCTAATGCTGAACTGGCTTATTCGGTCGAATACGAATAAATTATAATTGCACCGACTATTTGGCTGAATACGAATATGAATAGTGTACAAAATAGGTCTACCGATAACATTCAAAATATCAAATGTAAGCAAAACTTTAAGTTCGGTAAATTTAATACTAAACGAAAATTAAACAGTTAACCACATATAATTTTTGCATCCTTCTGCCAGTCTGTGTAAACAAGGAATGGAACTAATTTACCTAAACTTAGAAACTTTCAATCACAGCATATGTCATGTTATTCAGACACTTATTTGTTATTTCAGTCCATTCGCAATAGCAGCCGCATATGCAGAAACAGATGTCACGTATTCATATTCGAACCGACTGCTATTTGGCCGAATACCGAATAGCTATTTTGTCCACTATTCGGCCCCGAAGCGAATGTTCTGTACATCCCTAGTCCATGTCATTACATCCTGTTCTTATGGAAGACAGCAATACAGTGCTTGAGAAACATTGACACCAGAGTGTTTTAATATTCAACAAATTTCATTAGCTATAAGCAGCACAATTTTTCTCTGCAGAAAAAGGCAGTTAACTGATTGTCACTATTAAGTGCTTCTACTCTCAATTGATAAGACCATGTACTTTAACTTCTTAGATGCACCTAAATTCTGATTCTCTTCAGCTCTATGCAAATTTCTTTTTCTGTGGAGTTGCTGGTGGCTCTTCAATCTTCATGAAACTTCTAAAGTCAGATAATGTTTCTTCCCAATGTTTTTCATAAAATACATTCATAAAGGGCCTGGCATTCAACCCACTATGAACAGCCCACTGTAGATGAGAATTCAAATAGAGACGCAAATGCCTACAAATTAAAACAGAGAGATAGCATATAGTATGCATTATTTATAGCGGCACAGCATGCATTTTTATATGTTTTGAAAACTAAAATTACTTCATATTATTCATAATAGTAATTTTCTGTTTCAATCTATGCTCATTTACCCGAATTTGACATTGCTGTCTAACATACAACTGAATGCCAGAATGCAGTCTCTTCAGCCTTGCCATGGGCAACGGGTAATGGTAATCATTCATTCATTCATTACATAGAGATTTATATAGCACCCCTTCATCCCTTCAAGGTCACTACTAAGGAGTGCTCCCGACCCAACTTCGACTAAAATATACTGTTTTAAAGCTGCGATAAAATGCCTATGAGCAAACCCTAGACATAACGTATGGTGACCCGTCATAATAGCCCCGTCAAAACAGCCCCGTCAAAACAGCCCCGTCAAAATCGCCCAACGACAAAATAGCCCCGTCATAATCGCCCAAGGACAAAACAGCCCAGAAAATTTCAGTTCCCGACAAAATAGCCCCGTCAAAATAGCCCCGTCAAAACAGCCCATGTAAACAGTTCCGCGAAAACAGTCCAGTCATAGACGACACGGACAGCTATTTCAGATAGGGCCTATATAAAAACATTCATCCCGCTTCCATTTCTTAAGCGTTTTATCATTCATCCACCTTCTATTTAAGATTTATAAAACCTTCATCCGGACTATTTTTACATAGCCTAACTGTATACACAGCCTTTTTTATGAGGCTATTTTGACGGGGCTGTTTTTTTCGAGAAATAGAAGCTGGATGAAGGTTGTATAGATCTTAAATAGAAGCTGGATGTATGATAAAACGCTTGAGAAATGAAAGCTGGGAATTCGCTTAAGAAATGGAAGCGGGATGAAGGTATTTTTATTTCAAATAGAAGCTGGATGGACGATCAAACTTTTGAGAAATCGAAGCTGGATGAAGGTTTTATAGAACTTAAATAAAAGCTGGATGAATGATAAAACGCTTACGAAATGGAAGCTGGATGAAGGTTTTATAGATATTAAATAGAAGCTGGATGTATGATAAAACGCTTGAGGAATGAAAGCTGGGAATGCGCTTTAGAAATCGAAGATGGATGAATGATTAAACGCTTAAAAAATGGAAGCGGGATGAAGGTATTTATATTTTAAATAGAAGCTGGATGGACGATAAAACACTTGAGAAATCGAAGCCGGGTGAAGGTTTTATAGATCTTAAATAAAAGCTGAATGAATGATAAAACGCTTAAGAAATGGAAGCGGGATGAAGGTATTTATATTTTAAAAAGAAGCTGGATGGACGATCAAACGCTTGAGAAATCGAAGCTGAACGATGGTTTTATAGATCTGAAATATAGGCTGGATTGACGATCCTAAATAGAAGCTGGGTGTATGATCAAACGCGAAGTTCGTTTACCAACGCGATCATTCCCGGAAGTCATCGTATAGGCTACTTTACAAGCATTATTTTCATGAATTGGGCTTCCTTAAAAAGATGTTAATTTCGTCGGTCTATTTTTCACAAAAATCGTGTTATTCCGTGACTTTCTCGGTCCCCGACAAAACAGCCCCGGGCTGTTCTGACGGGGCTATTTTGACGGGGCTATTATGTCGCTGGGCGATTTTGACGGGGCTGTTTTGTCGTTGGGCGATTATGACGGGGCTGTTTTGACGGGGCTATTTTGACCGGGCTATTATGACGGGGTGCCCATAACGTATACACTATACAGCACGGACACTGAATCTGAGTTTCACGCCGAAGCGCTGAGCAATTGCGAGAGAACAGGACTTGCTCAAGGTCCCTACGAGGCAGCTTGAGGTGGATTGCATAAATCTTAATTCTGCGCTCTCACTGTTTATTATAGCAAGTGATGATTATAGCCTCTGAGTAGACTTCTTGAAGAGGCGCTATATAAGTTTTCGGAATGAATGAATGAATGAATGAATAAGTCCTTGCTCTCAAAGTGTCTGGATACACATTTTGTCTGTCATTGACACATTGGCCATTTTAATTTTTTTAAATTTGAATTTCATTGTTTTAATAACAAAATAATCAATCTGACACATTCCTTATTTGCCAACTTAATCATCATCCTGACAAGTGACTTCCCATGGATTTGCAGCTACGCTGGTACTCTGTTTCTTTTATAAATAGTAATAAAAAGAATTATCTGGCAATATTATCAAGTTCATTGATAACATTTCTTTAAGATAAGTGTCAATAAAATCGAGTTTTGTTACTTTTTATTGAGTTATGTTTTTGAATCATCAAAAAACAGTGGGTGGTCTCACTACTCTTGGATGGTAACCAATCAATACCTACCTCACCGCTGGCGTCATCATCATCTACGGCAACGTGACAGTTTTCTAGCTCAAATGGCATCCGTTATGCCAATTGGAATATTCATTCATTGCGAAAGAAATATGTTGCTGTTGCAGATACAATCCTTTCAAATGACCTTGACATTCTTCTAGTAACCGAATCATGGCACCTTCCTCAGCAGATGTCGCTCTGCGCCAGTGGCGCACCTAGGGGGTGCTGGGGGGAGCTTCAGCACCCCCCAGGACTCAAAAGGTGACCCACGCAATTTTTCCAAATCCGATGAGTTTTTGGTGGGTGAGGGTGGGAGGGGGGGTAGGGGATCTTTCGGCATTTCAGTCTTTCAGATTATCGGTACACAATCAAGTTCCTTCAATTTTCTGTATTATAATCTTAGTCAAATTCGTGGTTCATAAAGCACTAGATTTCAGTGTTTAGCTGGTCTACCTGAGTTTGTTTTGGTCTCGAGAATTTGTCTAGTGATCAATTATAAGCATTAATAGCGATACGCCTGTGCCTTTACATTACAGTGTCTCACCAATTTATTGATAATTATGTTACGACTTAATTGATAGTACCGTGTGTGCTATTTTATTTGGGCCTATAGTTATTGTTTTCCTTCAAATATATAAAGTCAGCTATGTTTGATCTAGACATTTTCTGCGGTGAAAGCGTCCAGAAATGATTTTTCACCCAGAATATTTGACAAAATGATAGTAGTTTTTAGTTGCTGTTTATTAGATTGAATTACATAAACTGCCATATAATAGGCCTACCATGATCTTATTTCATACTAGGGTAACTAGGCCTATATTATAATGTGCACAACTTACTGTCATGGCGGATATTTAGGGCGATAGGGAAGAAGTAGCCTAAGTAACCTGTGAGGCAACAGTCGCAACAGTCTGAACTTCTGAAGTTTTAAACCCCCAAAGTTTGTGGTAAGGGGGCGGAGATACTTATATCCCCAATATGTCATAAATATTTCATAAATATTATTATAAATTTCTGCAGTGTAATCCACTGTTTATCCATAATGAACAATTTTGTTACGACAACAAGCTAAAATGCTGTCATTACAGCATGTGTAAATAAAAATTCTGTGCTGAGGAGGAAGCTCATCCCTCTACTCAAACCCCTTTCCCTGCTAGGCCTATGTTGAAAACTGAAATCACTCTTTTTTATCAGCACTGAATTAATAGAGCTATTTTGCTAAGTTGACATCTTAAAATGGTAGCATAATAAACGTGGAAACTCAATTTTTTTTATATAATTGTGAGCATATTCGTTGAAGATTAAACCACTCCTATCAGCACTGAAAAATAGTATATATAGCAATTTTTGCTTTAGACGACAGCTTAAAATGCTGCCATTGCAGTGTGGAAATTAGAAACTTTCTGATGTGAAGGGGCACATCACCTCCCAAAGCTACTGCCCTCTCAGCGCCACGTGCTGTGGAGATATTTCGTCGGATGCTCGATTTTCACTAGAAAAAAACCTCGATTCCCACAAAAGGGACTTGATAAAACACTGGTTATTGGGGGGGGGGGGCGGAGGGGCTAGAGTAAACACTTGTTATTAATTCCGCCAAGACATTTGTCATATCTAAACAAATCGAAAAGGGCATTTTTGAAGTCCTAAACTGTGCTTTTCAGAAGTGTTCATGACTAGCTTGCCTATAGATAGGCCTACAGCTGTCAAACAAGAGCCTGAAACGCGCTCTAGCTGATGTCAAAAGTTAAAAAAATACGTTGGTTTCTGGGGCTGCGCCCCAGACCCCGCTGGGGGAAAGCTTACGACGCTCCCCCAGGCCCCCTAGTCAGTATTGGCCTCGTAGGCCTACCCTCGGTACTCGCTGCTTTGCATCTTCGGGCGCGTTTACAATAAAAATTCTGAGCACCCCCCAGGAAAATTTTCTGGTTGCGCCTCTGCTCTGCGCCGTTCCTCACCGCCGAGCTGCGCATTCGTCGACTGTCCGAGACCAGCTATTCCAGATGAGGATTCTCGTGCTGGTGGTGGTGGTGGTGGTATTGTCATCTACCACCGAGCTGCTCTATCCATCCGAAGAATAGCGACACCAGTCCACCCAACAACCTTTGAAGTACTGGCTGTCTCTGTTGCATCGTTGCGTGGCCCCATGACGGTTCTCGCCATTTACCACCCGGGCTCTGAGCCAGCTTCACCAACCTTCTTCAGTGAGTTCTCCACACTGCTCGAACAGTTCGCTCTACATAACACTCAGCTAGTCATAAGTGGTGACTTAAATATTCACCTAGAAGATCAAGAGTTACCCGCGACGGCTGAGTTTACAGTCATCACTGAGCAATTTGGCCTGAAGCAACACGTAGCTGAACCAACCCATCAACATGGAGGTTGGCTTGATGTGCTCATAACTCGGGACGACTGTAAATCGACAGACATCAGCATCCATCCCCCATCCATATAGGACCACGGCTTAGTCATTGCCACCGTGCCGTTCCTCCATCGAACTCCAATGCACATGGAGAATCAAGTTAGAAACTGGAAAAAACTGGATCGTGCTGCTTTCAGTGAAGCCTTGCTCAACGTTCCTGCCATTGCTGATCCATCTACCCTATCAGATGCATCAGCCGCCGACATCTTCTCCATTTACGAATCAACCATGACAAACCTTGTAAACACATTCCTTCCACTGCACTCAGCCAAGACCCGCCGGTCTGTCCTAACACTGGTTTGATACTGAATGTCGCTCTTTCCGACGCAGAGCTCGATGCCTGGAAAGACGCTATAGACGCACCAAATCAACTACTGACAAATCTACCTGGGTGAAGTATGTCCGCGAAATGCATCGGCAATATAGACAAAAAGAGAAGACTTATTGGGAGCAAAAGATCACCTTCCACTCGAAAGAACCAAAGAGGCTATGGTCAACCTTCAAGGACCTTCTCGGAAACGCCCGAGCCAGCCAACGCTCAACTACTCCTCTCTTCTCACCAGATGTTTTCCTTAAAGCATTTACTGCGAAAGTCATCTCCATCCGTGAAGCTACAGCTGACTGCTTTCCACCGACCTTTCCGTTAACTGACTGTGAGCTTTCTACCCTGGATCCAGTCAAAAGTCAACAACTACGATGCCTCATCTTGGATGCTGCACCAAAAACATGCGAATTAGACTCGGTTCCTACATTCATCCTTCAAGAATTCGTTGATATTTTGCTTCCATTTTTAACAGTACTCTGCAATAGTTCCCTCCGTATAGGCATCCTTCCTGTTTCACAGAAAAGGTAAATCCTGATCCCAGTGCCAAAGTGTGACGGTCTTGACATGGAAGACCCTACTAATTTTAGACCAATTGCAAATGTAACATTTCTTTCTAAAATTATTAAAAAGGTTGTAGCTGCTCAACTGACCCTCTACCTTGATAGCAATAACCTCCTGCCAACCTTCCAATCAGGTTTTCGGAAAGGTCACTCTACAGAGACTTTACTTCTGCACCTTCTTTCAGACATTTATGGGGCCATTGATAAGTCACAGGTTACCCTGTTTGATGTAAGTGCTGCATTTGATACAGTGAACCATGATATTCTCCTAGAACGGCTTTCTACCTCCTTTGGCCTCTCTGGTAACATTCTTGCTTGGCTTACCTCCTATCTCCAGGACTGTTCCTTTATTGTGGCTTGTGGATCTGCTAGGTCGCCCTGGACTCCTGCTCCATTTGGTTTGCCACAAGGTTCTGTTCTGGGTCCTTTGCTATACATCATCTACACTGCAGATCTTGGCCCTCTTCTAGCAGCTGGTTCTGTCTTGAGTCAATCCTATGCAGACGACCTTCAGGCATATGTTCACTGTCTGGCGTCTGTGGCTGCTACTGCGGTTCAGGCAATAAACCTGGCCATGCAGACCTTAGAAACTTAGATGTCTTCCAACCGCTTACGACTAAATCCAAACAAGAAACAATACACATGGCTTGGCACTCACCAACAACTTGCAAAACTTAACTTGGAAGCTTTAACTCTTGAGTTTCCTGGGATCACATTTGCCTCCACTGTTCGGGACCATGGTTTCACATTGGACCGGGAGCTGACGTTCTCGAAACACATAAATCTACTTTGTCGTGATTGCTACTACCAACTACGTCAGCTTAGGGTGGTATCTCGATCTTTGACACCTACTGCTGCTGCCACTCTTGTCCATGCCTTTGTGGTCTCTCGCCCCGACTATTGTAGTTCCCTCTTTGTCAGGCTCCTGGCGATCCGGATTGGGTGTCTTGATCGGGTTCTGCGCACAGCTGCACGTCTTATTGGTCGCATTCCTAAATTTGATCAAGTCACGGAATACATGCGACTGGCTTCCAATTACACAGCGGATCAGTTATAGGGTTTCTGCACTAGTCTGGCACTGCATGGAGGGTCTTGCTCCCATGTACCTACAAGAACTCTGCTGTCCCACCTCTGGTGTCCAGCGACGATCTGACCTCCGATCAGCTGATCAGTGATCAGCCTGAACTCTTGACCCCTCGTTCTCGAACCGCTATAATGCAGCGGCGCTCTTTCTCAGTGGCTGGCCATTAGGGTGGTTGTATCACTAATAGAAATTTTTCAACTTAAGATGTCATATTTCTCCAACCCGCCATTCCGTGCCACTTGGTCTAAAACCTATGTAGCCCAAAAATTATCAAAATTGAAAAATATTTAGGACTTGCACAACGTCGTTGAAGTTTAGGATTTTACAAATAATTGTCGTAATTTCGAGCACAAGTATTATTTACTTTTAAAATTTATAATTATGGTTTTCTGACAGAAATGCTTAATGATTTTCACTTAGGCACAGCTGAAAATTACATTCTACAATGTACTTGTCATCAGTGATTGCTAATTATCTATTTTTTAGCATTTTAGTGGTAATTGACAAGTGAGGGATCAGAGGGAATTCCTGCCAACAATGATCTAATCTATCAAAAATAATGTTGTGATCTTTTATTAGTTACAATCCAAGTAATCAATGCACTACTGTACACAATACACATAGTCTTACATACATTAGGCCTATTAGGCTATTACTATATCTTAGGCTGTATAGTATCTCATGCATTAAAAAAATTATTATGTATTATAAGCTTACAGTGTTATGATGCAAAGGTTCCATGTAAATGTTTGTGTTCCAAACAACGATATCCTTGCTCTTCCGTCCTGTTCAACCTGTTGCATCAGCTTACAGACATGTTTTTATCTTCACCACTTGAACATGCTTTGCTTGTTCATTGCTCAACTTGTTTCCAACAACGCCACGCATAATTACAATTAACATATACAGCATTATACGGACATTTTTTTAAATGTCTGCATCTAATATTGAGAAGGCGATGCCGATTACAGTAGCGTTAGCGGTAATATCGCAAGATAGGGGACATAGGAGAGCTTCAAAGGTTCCAAGCCCCCATCTTGAGGAAAGAACTTCTCAAAGTACTGTTCCATAATCATAAGCGGGAAAAAATTGGCATCAGGGACAGTATCACTCAAACTACAAAGCAGCTCCTTCTCATTTTGGGCAAAGCCAAACCTTTGACAAAGTTCCAACTCAGGAGACTGAGCATATTTGGAAGCTGCAGACCGGCAAGGCTTAAGAAAGCTAACATCGGCTGCAAACCCCTCCATAACAGTAGCCTAAATGGATGACAAGAGCAATTTACTGCATGAAGATGTTGCTATTTCAAGACAAGTACCCTCTAGGATACAGCAACGATTGTAGTCATAGAGTCGATCACCTTACGACTAACATGTGTGGGAGCATCCGAAAATAATTAAGCTTATTAATCTGTTTGAAACATGCATCTACATGGCCGCCATTGGCTTCAAACCCCATCAGCAACCACTGCTCCTAGGAACAATCTAGTCCTGCTGTGTTATCTCTCTATATATCCACAGAAGGTCATTGCCGATGCCGCTGTGACACCCTTTGGTCGAAATCTCTGGCATTTATCCAAGCTGCTGGCAGGCTTTGGTTTCTTTCACAGTGACCTGTCATTGGAAGAGAAGAAGTTGAACATGGCAGTTCTAGTGGACAAAGAAGGTTCTGAGACCCCAAACTCTTATTCCAACTATTCACAAAAGACTAGGCCGACATCATTTCGTGATAAATTCAACTCGTGACCTGTTCTGCATCTTGAAACTGCAAGATGGACTTCTGGAACACGATCTAAGTGGTCGGATAAATCATGAAGATTGCATGATTCGCTTCTGAAAGGCTCTTGCTGCAAGAAGCGCTTTATAAATTGTCAGATAAGATAAGATGAAGAGCTCGACAAGCTGCAGATCCATAAAGGTTATTAGTGATCTAGCTGAGCGTGGTGTGTCACCCTTCTTCAGCATTTCAATGCCTCAAGTACAACGAATGAGCCACAAAAACAATTTCTATAATAAGTTGCAGAAGAGCATCGCAACTCGTTCTCGGCACGAACAAAGGAGAGTGCCGTAGAGCCTTCAAGGTCACATTGACATTGATTACGTACCTCAGCAGCTATATTAATAACTGCAATCTTAATCACCAAACGGTGTAATCATCGGTAATCATGCATACAATAATATCGTTGCATTGTATTGAATTCTGATTTGAAGATGCATGGTTTATTATGCTTACAATTCAAATGTTCGCTTCTTTGATACATGGTAAAACTTTGAGGGTGTTGTGCAAGTCCTAAATATCAATATTTTCTTATACAAATTTTTGTGTGTTGTTTCTGGAGGGAATGGCACCAAATGGAAACTTGGAGAACAGTAGATTCCAACTTTCATTTCTAACGACCACCCTACTGGCCATAGAACCTGGAATGGGTTCCCTGTTGCTCTCCGCCTGGTGCCTAGAGGTCACACCACTATGTTTCTTTCTCACTTAAAAACTGCCTTATTTAGCCGTTGTTGAACTGGGAGCGCTTCTGAGTAGATTACCTTGAAGGTGCGCTATATAAAAGGTGGTGACAGGACAGTTATCCCTGGACAATTACCCCCCGGACAATTACCCCCCGACAATTACCCCCTGGACAATTACCCCCAGGGCAATTATCCCCCATGCCAATTACCCCCCGGACAACTACCCCCCTATACCAATTACCCCCTGGACAATTACCCCCCATGCCAATAACTAGGTCTATGTCATGTTAAACGCCTGCCTAATTAAATATTAAAATGTTATTGATAGAGTTATGACCTTAGTTAGCATAAAAAGCAAGGTTAAGAGCAACTCCACGAAGATAGACAAGTTATTGTTAAATGTTCAAGAAAAATACTAATTAAAAATCAAATCTAAAAACCGTTCTAAGCTAACGTGTGAAAAAGGTTAATTCTCCAGGGGGTAATTGCCCTAGAACCGGGAAGGTGACAGGACATTCAGTTAAAAGAAAACTTTAATGTGTTAAACGCCTGCCTAATAAAATATTTAAATGTTATCGATAGAGTTCTGCCTATTTTCGCACTCAAACGAAACGACACCATTTGCTAAATTCTTAGAGAAAGACAAAAAGAGGCACAGAAGAGGCATGGAGTGATACAAGAAGGGATGTACGCAGATAGCTGAGAAATAATGGTAGTAGCCAGGATTGAGTGTGTATAAGTGTGTAAAATAAGTATTGTAGAGTGAGATAGTGAAGAAAGATGGCTATACCACAGTAAAGTTAATTTAGGATAGGCTTAGGCAGCGCTGAACGTCTGACAAATACAAAGAGACTGGTAAAGAGATTAACGCGTGAGGGAACAAGCTCACACTGTGGCACGGGGGGTAATTGTCCGGGGGGTAATTGGCACGGGGGGGTAGTTGTCCTGGGGGTAATTGTCCAGGGGTAATTGTGAGGGGGTAATTGTCCAGGGGTAATTGCCCTAGAACCATAAAAGGTCAATAATAATAATAATACAAGTGATATAACTTTTGTTCTGCTTGAAATATTTTGATGAAATTTGGCCATTTACATATGAATTGCCTTTAAGCCTGTAAAATTTAATTAAAAAATTCTTACTTCTGACCAAAATATTGGCAAAAAACCTTAGGGGTTACTTTTATGGCCCACCCTATATAGAGCATTAAAATAACTTTTAAAATGGTCTCCTTTAACAAAATAAATGAATTTATATATATTTTTTCATTGAATTCTGTAAAAAAAACACAAATATACTATTTCCCTAAATATCTCTGAAGTGTAATTTCTGACTTAATAATGATTTCGGTGCAGACCACCAAGATAAGTCGGCACTAATGGGTGAAGAGGGAATGCTACAACAGAATAGAAAACATTTTTTGCTCTGAGCCTGGATGCTGTACGATTCTACACTGTGTCCACGATAAAGTAGACCACAACAAAGAGTGTCATAACTCGGACAAAACGTTTAGGAGTTGTCTGAAATTTTAAACACAACAACAGTGACCATATTTACACGAGATCCTGAAGCCGATTAGAAATATTCCTGAGTTTGTCAAATTTATGAGCGTTTGAGTTGCACCACCGAAAAATGCAACTTTCCAACATGGAAAAGCTGAAAGGAAGCGAAATTCAGCTCTAAATGGTGGTCAAAATGTTTTTTTGTTCACGAACACACAGCCGTAGACATAGACGCTACTGTTTGATGGTCAGGTCGATGATCACCTGGTCAAACAGCCCTACGGTTATCGATGTCATGAATACAGGAACGAAAAACGCGCTACTTCGGTGCATGTACCCGGTTCGAGATCTGGACTGCTAGGCGGCCACAGCTGCGGATATGAAGCAGAGTGTCTTCCGGGACAGCTACTACACTAATACGTCTACGGTCGGGTGTTCGTGAACAAAAATGACATTTTGACCACCATTTATAGCTGAATTTTGATTCCTTTCAGCTTTTGCATGTTGGAAAGTTGCATTTTTCGGTGCTGCATCTCAAACGCTCATAAATTTGGCAAACTCGCGAATATTACTAATCGGCGTTAGGATCTCGTGTGAATATGGTAATTGTTGCTTTGTGTAAAATTTCAGACAAATCCTACAAGTTTTGACCGAGTTATGAAACTTTATTGTGTGGTCTACTTTATCGTGGACACAGTGTAGTTCTTTTATCATGTACAGCAGCGAGCTGTCTTAGTTACATAGTTCATCTAAGAATTTTTCAAACACGGTTCAAAGCACAGTGTTATAAATGATGAGACAGACAGCAGTTACTTTAATGATAAATTCAAGTTGCTTTGTCTTCATTAAGGATAAGCAAACAGTTGACCTACTTTGGTTTCAGTCTAAATGTTCCAAATATTCCGCCTGTCACACACATTGGTAGTCCAGTCTGAAGACCTTCAAAGACCTTAACAGCCACTTCACCAATCATTGTCGTTGGCATACCAAGAAGAGTGTGAATCAAATCATGGATTTCTCTATAGCGCTGCATGACATAGGAAAGGTCAGGGTCATCAACAAACTGAACTGGAAGGCGTTCATCTGGCGATGCTTTCTACAATTTATACAACAGCACTAATACAATAAATAAGTCACCACTGCTTCATCAATAAAACACAAGGGTGTTTGCTGGTTGACACTCTAGTACAGTGACAGAGGTAGCTTCAAAAAGCACTCCCGAACTTCTTGTTTTTTTGGTCAAGGACTGGTTTACCAGTCACAAACCCATGTTTGATATTCAGTCATTCACTACTCTAATCTAATCTATCTAATCCAATCTTGGAAATGCTATATAGCTAAATAATTCAATCATTATTAGATCTAGATTGCCTTAAAGGTGCGCTATATGAAAAGTCAAAAATAATCTTCTTTCCCTTCAGGCTAGAATTATTCCCTCTGGCGAGAGGTCAGCCACTCGGATCCTTCTCCTCCACTTGTCTCTGTTTCCAGTGTCTTCTCTCTTCATTTTGAGCAGCTTCAGGTCCTGTTGTATCACGTCCTACAATCTTTTCTTCTGTCGTCCCCGACTGCGTCGACCAAGGCCGTAGCTAGGGGGTGTTTTGGGTGTTTGAACACCCCCCGAAATGGAAAAAATAATATCATGTATTTACGAGTACATGATGTAAAAACCACGACATAAACACATGAAACATCCACCCCCCACCCCAAAATGCAAAAATAATAGAATGCATTCGCTAGCACATAAAGAAAAAACATGAAATTAGGCCAAAAATGGTAAGAAAACCGTTTCCGACGACTAAGATAAAAGTTGTGGAAAATTCTCCATCGAAGAAACACCCCCCGAAATCAAATCCAGGCTACGGTCTTGGCGTCGACCATATACCTCCGCTTGCATGATTCTTTTGACACAGCTATCCTCTTTTCTCATTACGTGTCCATACCACCTCAGCCTGGTCTCTCGTGCCTTGTCAGTGATACAAGCCACAAGTCAAAAATAATAATAATAATAAAAAATTATTATGTAAGTTATTATTATTATTTTTTAAATGCCCCGAGGTATTTAGGATCCCTCAGGGACTTAAATATTAATTAAGAACAGAATAAAAACATCTGGAACGGCACCTAATCGTCGTTGAGATGCTGCGCTGGAAAGGCACCGCGGAATGCAACCGCATTGAATCGCTATTATTACTACTATTATTATTACTACTATGATTGATAAGCGCTGAAAGAAATAGCAAGTTTCTTTAGAGTCTCCGGAAAGTTTGGAAAGACATCTTCCTAGATCTTTGATGAAATCAAGACCATTTTCGTTGATGGGACCCAGGGTCTCGAAGGCCAGTGGTACAAATAAGTAGGTTGTGTACAGTTCACATTATTATGGTGTTAGGACAAAATTTCCCGGACAAAATGTCCCCGGACAAAAAGTCCCCGGATAAAATATCCTCGGACAAAAAGTCCCCAGATAAAAAGTCCCCGGACAAAAAGTCCCCGGATAAAATGTCCCAGGACAAAAAGTCCCCGGCCAAAAAGTCTCCGAGCAAAAAGTCCCCGGATAAAGTATCCCTGGACAAAAAGTCCCCAGACAAAAAGTCCCCAGACAAAATGTCCTGGACAATAAGTCGCAGGATAAAAGTGAAGTCCCTACACTACGTCGCATAAGGCCTTTCTTTGTTTATTGCATACATGTATCATTTCATATGAATTTCAGTTATTAACAAATACTACTTCAAAACATCTGTTTTTAAACTTAACATGCCATATGTACAGATGGTTGGAGGGGGTTGTCCCGTGGGGGGGGGGGGAATGTCATAGTCAAAATGGGGAGGAATATCACAGTGTAATAGGTGCACTGGCACAGACTGAACATCTCCCATCTCAAATGGGTCCGCATACACGCCATACAGCTATCCGTATGGTACGGGCTAGTAACGTTGATTTTTGCTATAGGAACAGTATACATGGTTAAGTGGAAGTGGATTAACAGTAAATAGAGAATTGCATTAATATTAAGTCAGTATGAGTATACGGGTAGATCAGTCATGCTCAAATAATAGGCTATAAGGTCGGCTTAATGTATTATAAAAATCCGCATTATGCAGTTCGGGGATAAACTAGTATTATAAATCGCAACCTTTAATTAAAGTTCTAAATAACAGGAGGAATTAAGGATACGGTGGATAATGAAGGAGGGGGTATAGTCGAGGAGGTGAGTTGCTGTTTTAATTCCTGTGTCTAGTGTAGGCTATTACCGTACGTAGATGCGAAAATTTCTCATTTTGCGATATTAGGGTCCTCCATTCACTGGTTAGACGGGAAGGTATAGATCCAAATGGAATAATAATGAGAAGGATGTCTATTAATTCTGGTCTTGCGAGTAGTCGAAATTTCCAAATTTGAAGATCAGTTTTACGTAATTTCCTGCAACTATATCCTCTCCTGTTAAGTGAACTGAATACTAATTTACAGGCTGTGTCAACATCTTCCTTAAAGGAGCAATTACGCTTGAATCGTGAGATTTGGGATTTGAGAATTCCAGTTAATGCGTGTTTAGGATGAAAGGATAAGTTATGCAATAGTTGATGGGTGTCTGTATCTTTGAAGAATACCTTGGTTTATAGAGAAGTAATATTATCAATTGTGTGTTTGAACACAGTGGTATCTAAGAAATTAATATCGGATGAGCTGTAATTTAAGGAAATTTTTATGTCATGAATGAATGAATTTAGAAAGGATTCATACTCGAGTAGCTCTAACGTGGTGCTCAGGGACGTCATTTGGGGGGGGGGGGTAGGGGGGGGGGCATTTGCCCCCCCCCCCTGAATTTGGCCGATTGTTCTTACACATGACATATTTTTGCAACACGTTCAAAATACCAAAAGGCCTGTGTCTTCAGGGCCTCATCTGTAATTTTGTATGTGAGGGCAGAATCCCGCTGCAGTTCATAGGCCACAGCTATCGGCTCATGTGTATATTGTCTGCACAGGGAATGAGCAGCATTATGAAAGACGTACACGTCGTACAGTGTGTTCCCGCCAGATAATGAGAAGACCCTGTCCCAGGTCAGTAAGGTCACCAGATGTGTGGGTCCTGTGGCTGTGAGGCACACAGTGCAAACCGACACCCAGTTACATGAAGCAGCCAGGCATGGTTCTCCATTTGAGCCTTACTAGCACTTAGTCTACATGCACCCCACCCCGTCTGACCGGGAGCTGGAGGGGTTTCGCCTTCCAGAAAACCTGTGGCTGTGAGGGAAAATTCTGAAAGGAGACTGCAGAAAGATGTGACCCACCAGATGTATGTTACAAGGGGCTGACTGCAGCAGTTGAGGGGGAGTTTAATGAGTGTCCGTTTCCAATGGCGGTCAGCAGAGCCGATGAGTGGGCTTTCTTGTGAACTGAAGAGACGATAAAAGCGGACCACAGATAATGACATGATAATCCAAATACCGAAACGGTCGTCTATGGGTATTTATCTCGTCGATCTAGGCCTACCATAAAGCACTCACAGGGATCAACGGTAGGCCTAATATTATGTGACATCCAATTGAACTGGAATTTACACAAACTGACTAGGTTTTTTAGTGCAATGCTTAGGCAGTTTTACTTCTTGTAGAATGTACATGAAGTCCTGGATATTAAAAATTTATTTGAGTCGTATATTTTCCAAGTTAAGATTATTCAAGACAGTCCTCAATATGCTGACCAGGACACAATTAGCAGAAATGGTTAAACATGGCATACCAAGTAAGCAAGATTTACCAAACTACCAAAAGTGGAAAGCATAGGCCTATGTAATAATGATGTTGTTTTACAAAGTGTTTCAAGGGACAAAACAATTTGAAATTTGACAGTTTAAAATTTGATAGATTACACTGGAGAGTGGAGATAAGACATTTAATTGTAAAAAATTGTATTTTTACAAATATTGACAGTAAATTATTCTCTATTTCATGATAATGTCATATATTATTAGAGCAAATAACATCAATATGATTATAAAATAATAAATAAAATCATGGTGGTTTATAAGGGTCCAACCTAGTCTATGTAATGCCATTCCATGTAATACAATAATGTAAACTAGAACAAAAGCAATTATCATTTTGTCAATTTTCTCTGTGGGTGAAGGTTATTTCTGTCATTTTAATTGTACAAAATAGTATTTGTACAAACATTAACAATAAATCCTACTCTTTTAATATGATACTATCATATAATATATATATAATATATAATATTACTACATATAATATATGATAGTATCACATTAAAAGAGTAGGATTTATTATTTATTATCATATTATGATATTAAATAATAACATTATTATAACCATATAATGGTAAATAATATCACGGTATATAATAACAGGTGCAAAGCACTTAGTATATTTAAAGTAGGGCAATTCCACGGTATTCAAAATGTTACGGACTCTACATTTCGGAGAGTTTGAGCCCTTCATACAGACAGAAGATTACTGTTTAAATTATTTAAATATTTTTCCCAGATGCCGCTTCAATCACAGATTAGTTTGATATTAGTTAGACTTTTCTGGCTGTTATGTATCATTTCTGGTGAATTAAAAAGTTTTCGTTACGGACTCTACATGAAAGTTCCCTGAATTTTTTTGATGACTGAACTGTCTTGATTTTCTGTGAAGTTATTATACACACATTCTTTTGAAACACAATCTTAGAATTGCCAGCCATTTCTGCTGATAAGGCCATAATTGCATTTCTTTTTCATGATACGTACTAATGTTGTGCACTCACTTAATGTACACACTATGCGTTACGGACTCTACGTTACGGACTCTACAGTTATGGATCATGCACAAAAACTGATTAATATCCATTAAAGCAGTTAATTTTTAGCAATTACTTTCATCATTCACTTGTTTGTAAGGTACTACGAGAAGTTTCAGATCTCAACTTGAACAAATTATGTTGTTTTGTCGTCACCAACAATCAATGGAACGTTTGCACTGTTCAAACATCGGTAATGTTAAGGCTCTTAATGTTTCAGAAGTGACTGAGCTTGGGTCAGTCTGTAACACTAACCACACGATCAATGAACTTGAAAAGACCTCTTTCACATATTGCTGGTGCATATAGCTTTTCTACAATCTGATCATTGGTGATTCATAATTGGTCAATTCTGTCTCGAAAGTCGAACAGATTGCCCAAGTTATCCTCCACAACTTGCACCTTAGTAGCTTAATCTTGTTTCAGTTACCACATCTTCTGGACACATGAAACAAATTAAATTTAGACAAACCAACGTTTACACATTTTCCAGTGCACAAATCTTGTGTGCTTCTCTAAGTTTGAGGAGCAGTACCCGTTTCTGGCGGCGCTCTCGCCCTGGATTTGTTCTGAGTTTAGCACGTATAGAATCTTGCTTTCTTGAACATATACAGGGTGGCTCAAAAAAAATACCCCACCGGATAAAATGCAATATCTTCGCAACCCATTGACATTTTTCTACAAAAATTTCCCAATTTGTAGAGGAATGAATTTGCAACAATCCCTGAAAGTTTCACTTTCACATTTTCATGTTTGCAAAAGTTACAGCTGTTTAAACTTTCAATTCCGTTTTCTCGAATTTCCGCGAAACAATTAACGCCATTTGTTGATTTCCATGTCAAATAATATCACCTTTCACTGCCACCTCAGGAATCCGTTTTACAGTTTATCGTAAAGTATGATGGGAGTGTACATTCCATGCTTTAATACGAGCTCGAATTCCTTTTGTGAAACTCGGTATGGGCTTGTTGATCGACTCCTCCGGCAACTGATCCCACATTACCAGCAAGATGCCTTCAGCCAGCCAATGTTCTCCAAGTTGGGATGAAATGTCTAGCAGAGCTCCACATATGTGAGGGTTAAGGTATATTGAGTTTGTTGGTCATTCATGTTTGTGAAAAAATTCTGCAGTTGATGGAAATAAGGTAGCGTCATCTTAACTAACCTAGCCGTGTTAGCAAGCAGGAAGACAGCGGTCGTTTGGTATGACGGAAAGAAGCGCGATGTTCACGAAATTCGCTTGCAGTCGCAAAGGTAAAGTTTGCAAAGCACAGCATGGTTTCGGCGTCAAATCTGCTGACGTGTGTTACGGCGGCAAGGGAAGACTGCACTTCATCCCATTCAGTAGGTTAAATGTCAAACTTACCGTTGAACTCTGTTACCCAGACTCATTGAAGACTGCAGGCATGTTCTAACATTTGGTTTTATTTTCCAGCAGGACGGTGCGCCTGCTTGCTCGCACGGCAGGGTTGACTATGATGATGCAATCTTATTGCCATCAACTGCGGTAAATTTATTTGCACAGCTGAATGACCATCTAACTCGCCAGACCTTAACCCTTTTGTTTATTACGACTGGGAACCTATGATGGAACGATGCAAGACATTTCATCCCAAGTTGGAGAACATTGGTTAACAGAAGGAAGTCTTTCTGCTAATGTGGAATCGATCAACAAGGCCATACTGAGCTTCACAAAAATAATTTGATCTCGAGTAAAAGCAGGGAGTGGACACTCCCATCATACTTTACGATAAACTGTAAAACGGATTTCTGCGGTCGTGGTGAAAGTGATATCATTTGACATGGAAATCTACAAGTGACGCTAACTTTTCCGCGGAAATTCGAAAAAACGGAATTGAAAGTTTAAACAGCTGTAACTTTTGCAAACATGAAAATTTTAAATTGAAACTTTCAGGGATTGTTGGAAATTCATTCCCCTACAAATTGGAAAATTTTCGTAGAAAAATGTCAATGGGTTGCGAAGATATTGCATTTTATCCGGTGGGGTATTTTTTTTGAGCCACCCTGTAGAGCTCATGGTAAAAGAAATCATAATCTGATTCTGCAAGTACCGGTAGGCTACTTGAATCAGATTCTGTAAGTACGTTCAGTTGCCATGGCATGAACTATATATTGTTGTAGACTTTCTGCCTATACTGTCCACATTAATATAGTTTTCACCATTTCTATGAATAATCAAGGGCAATTAAATAGCAAACTATTCATTTAAATGTACTAACCATGGACCCTTGTTTTAAAAGCATAATTTATAAATCAATAAAATGCACTGAATAAATAATAAAACTCATAAATATCTCGTGCTAAATGTTGATTAATGTGTATTATATCTTAGCTAAAAAATTCAAAATGGATGAAAATTGTTGACTAGTTCCATGCTTTCCACATAGTAGCTTAGGGAGGGATGAATAAAAGGAATTATTTTAACAAGATATATGTCTAATGTTTAGCTTCCATGCATAATTTAGGACAATTGTAGCCACTATCTCATAAAATGAATTTGTGCTTGTAGAGTCCGTAACACTTTTGTAGAGTCCGTGACAATTTTCAACTTCGCATAGAAAATTTTAAAGGAATATTAGGAAAAGTAATTTATGTTGACTGAGTAGCCCATAATGGTGAATCAGAGGATTGGAGATAACAAGTTTACTGTTCAATTCGAAATGCCTGAAAAACAAATTAGAAGCCCCAGAATGTTACGGACTCTACAACTCATGTTTTGCTCCAGCAAATCTGGACACATGATAAGGTGAATTTTTGATCACAAAGTATTTATCACTTACTCTCACCATGGTCACGATGTCCAGCTAAAAATATTCCATATTGGATTGACATTAAAAATTTAGCATTTAAAAATTGCATGTAGAGTCCGTAACGCAAAAAAATGAAAGTTGGCACTTTGAAGCAAAGTAGACACAAAACGATGAGAGCAGAAAGACAAATTCTTTTGGATTCTTATACTAGAACCATCTAGTTATAACAGAAATGAGTAACAACTTATAATTCCAATATTTTTTATTGACCCTTCATGGACCACAATACCGTGGAATGCCCCAGTAGGCCAGTAGGCATTTAAAATATACCCCATAGTCTATTTAAAGTAGTAGGTATTTAAAATATACCCTACACTGAATTAAATAGGCCTAAAGTAAGAAATAAATAAGAGCACGAATAAAACATCTAATTTAACCGCAGTTTTGCACATGTTGGCTAAATGCAGAACTTAAAAAGCTTGTGGAGTTTTGCCCGAGAAATTTTTTTGCCCCCCCCCCTGAAAAAAACTGAAATGACGTCCCTGGTTGTGCTCGGTGAAATAAGAAATATATCGTCAAGAAATCTATATAAAACTCCAGGCTGAACCTTAAACTTATTCATGGCACAATTGCGGTTAGGGTGGGGAGAGACTGCAGAGAGGGGTTTGTGCATCAGGCCACAAAGGCATTCAGGAGCTTGTCCATTTTGAGTTTACAAGTAGGTATGTGTGCTTAGACTTAGTTCCTCCAGTTCCGATCGGAACATTGGTCGACATGTATATATGCTATATATGTATTGTATACCTAATTTTATATATTATATATACAGGGTGCGGCCGAAGAAAAACCCCATTACAAAAATTGCGATTTCTCGAAAACCGCTGAATATTTTGTTACAAATATTTCCATTCTTATTCATAACATATTTTTGCATATTATTTGAAAATTTTATATCATTAACTTTATATTTGTGATCATGACATTAGGCAGAAGAAAGAACTGCATTTTTTTCAACTGAACACAGCATTCACATAATAGGAAATTGTATGTGAGGCAGTATCACAACATGAGTATCAAGTCGAGAAAAATCAAAAATTAGGTTTGGGTCCGTTATGATAGTGCTCATCATTCTGGTTCAAATGAGCCATCATCTATTAAAATTGACCGTCGTTTGACAAAGTTATGACTATTTGCAGCTTCAAAATCCCATTGCGTTCATTCTGAGAAAATCGCGGTCAAAGATTTTCGACGAATTTCATAAAAGTTATCACTTATAACATTCGACCCATCAGCCGGTGTCTCTGCATTTGATAGGTCAAATTCACTTAGATTGTTTCAAAACTGTGCAACATTCTCTTCATGATTCTTTTCAACGCCTTTTAAAGGATTTTAATGAAATATTATGATCATTCGCCATTCAGACCCACTCGGCTTAGCTAAGGTCAAGGTGAAACTAAGCCTGCAGGGCGATAAATTTAAAGGGAACAGTCACGCGCCAAGAATTCAACCAATGTGGCTGCCGTATATTGATCACATTTCTGACCTAGCAAGAACGGTTTGAAAAATGCATTATTATCCATTATATTCTGGTCACTCGTACGTGTATAATAATACATTAGCATAATTTACGTCATAGATGTAAAAAACGATGGAAACAGAAGAAAAAAACGGGGAAAAACGTCGTTTTATTCGAAAAAATTAAAAACGAAAAAAAACCAAAAAACCGTCATGGAAAATAATTTGACTTTTTACATCTTAAACTGCATTGTAAACTTAAAACCCTTGTTTACTTTCTACATGTATTTCCTAAATGATGACGTCAAACAATTAAACAGTGTTGTTGAAAGTATCGGGCAAATGTACTTAAGTAAAAGTAAAAGTAAAGTGGATTTTAATTACTTAAGTAAAAGATGAAAACTGCGATCCAGGAGACTGCGGAGAAACATGTACCAAAGAAAACATCAAGGAAAACTACCCCATGGCTATCCAAAGAGACCATTGAGGTGGCAATAGAAAGGAGAGAAGCAAAGAAGGAAGGGAACAGGGATAGGGTAAAAACCTTGAATAAGACCTTCCAAAGGAAGGCAAGGGAGGATAAAGAAAACCATCTAAAGGAAATGTGTAGGGAGATGGAGGAAGAAGGAAAGAAAGGAAGGACTAAAGAACTGTTCGCAAAGATGAAGGAAATAACGAAGACAGCAGGCCCTAGAATGGGTTCACTCAAGACGAAGGATGGGAAGATAATAGGAGATGAGGAGGAGATAAAGGAAAGGTGGAGAGAGTATACGGAAGAGTTGTACATGGAAGATGAATGTGTCGAGAAGGAAAACATCAAAATAGAGGAAGTCGAAAACGAACCAGAGATATTGGAGGTAGAGGTGGAGTGGGCGATAAAACAGCTCAAGGACAACAAAGCGCCAGGACATGATGGAATACCTATAGAACTGGTAAAAGCGGGAGATGAAGCAGTGGTGAGAACTATTACAAAACTATGCAATCAAATCTGGAGAACTGGGCAGTGGCCGGAGGACTGGAAAAGGTCCGTGTTCATACCAATATTCAAGAAAGGAGACGCGAGAGAGTGTGGAAATTATCGAACGATAGCGATGATATCGCACACGAGCAAAATACTTCTCAAAATAATCCACAAAAGAATGGAGAAGACAATCGAAAGGGAATTACCAACCAATCAAGCGGGATTTAGGAAGGCGCGAGAAACGCGCGATCACATCGCCAATATAAGGTGGATTATGGAGAGACAGAGGGAATACGGGCAACAGATGCATATGTGTTTTATAGACTACAGCAAGGCGTTTGATTGCATAGACCATACACTACTGTGGCGGACGCTAATTGAGATGGGAATTCCGAAGCATTTGGTTAAACTACTAAAGGGCCTCTATGTGGATCAAGAAGCGGTAATAAGAACTGAATATGGTGACACAGGGAAATTTAAAATAAGGAAAGGAGTGAGGCAGGGGTGCATTTTGTCCCCTTTCCTGTTCAATCTGTATGCCGAGAGAATTATGAGGAGGGCTGGATTGGAGGAGGCAACAGAAGGGGTAAGGATAGCGGGGGAAATACTGAATAATCTGAGGTACGCCGATGATACGACATTATTGGCGGGTAAGAGGGACGACCTAGTTGAGTTAATAAGAAGAGTCAGGAAGGAAAGCGAAAAGGCGGGACTATACTTCAATGTAAAGAAAACAAAGGTTATGACAACTGCAACATACAAAAACTTTGAGGTGGATGGAGAAACGATAGAGGTAGTATCGAGCTTCACATTCCTGGGATCTATGATAGAGAAGGAGGGAAGAAGTGATATGGAAATAAGGAGGAGGGTAATAATGGGGAAAACGACAATGAACGGTCTGGAAAAGATTTGGAAGGATAAATACGTGAGCAGGGAAACAAAGAAAAGACTGGTAAGAGCACTGATCTTCCCAGTGGTCCTATATGGATGTGAGACATGGACAAAGACACGGGATATGGAAAAGAAAATCAACGCGTGTGAGATGTGGATTTGGAGAAAGATGCTAAGGATTTCATGGACGGAGAAGAGAACTAACGAATCGGTGCGCGAGGAGCTTGGAATAGAGAGGGAGGAGACACTGCAGCAAACAGCAACTTGGAGAAAATTGAGCTACTTTGGCCATGTGATGAGATCTAACGGTCTGGAAAAGGAGCTGATGACGGCATGCGGTGAGGGAAGGAAAAGATGCGGAAGACCTAGGAAGAAATGGTTGGATGAGGTACAGGAAAAGTCTGGCATGAGACTGGAGGAGCTACGAGAGGCGACTAGAGAGAGGAGACGTTGGAGAGAATACACCAAGGCTTTCGCCAGAGCTCCAGAAGCTGACGGCACCAGGTGACCAGGTGAAGTAAAAGTAAAAGTACTCATCACAAATTTTACTTAAGTAAAAGTAAAAAGTATCCTCTTCCAATAATACTTTTAAAGTAAAAAGTAAAAGTACCGAGCCTTTTTATAGGCCCTAACTCAATTGATTATTAACCTTCAAAAATACTAAATTCTCGAAATGGTTATCATTGAGTCTAGTACGCACGCTTCTTGTTCATTTGAGCACAATGCACAGCTGAAGAGTCCTTCTGCTGCAGAAATGGCAGTGCATCCAGCGTGCACCACCATCGAAAATCTATTTTTAGGCATGCAAATTTGAATAAGCTGTCTTAGCTTAGCGAAACGAAATGTTAATTAACGCTTTGAAGTAACGAACATTGTAACGAGTGTCGCATAAATTGTAACGAAGTAAAAGTACTGAAATATGGGTAAAATTTTACTTCGTTGAAAGTAAAAGTATTTTATTTTTCTGATACTTCGTTACATGTGAAAGTACTCAAACTTTTACTTAAGTACAGTAACGCGTTACTTTTACTTCGTTACTGTACAACACTGCAATTAAATAATGACATCAGCTATCTAAAGGAGGAATGAGTCGAGACATCAAGAAAAGAATGGTCAAGGCACTGATCTGGAGTGTCACACTGTACGGAGCAGAGACCTGGACGATGAGAAAGGAGGATGTCAAACAAATAGAAGCGTTCGAGATGTGGATATGGAGAAGGATGGAAAGGGTCAGCTGGACAGAACATAAATCAAATGAAGAAGTACTGAAGAAGGTGGAAGAGGGAAGATCTTTGAAGAATACAATTAGATCAAGGCAGAAGAACTGGATAGGACATGTACTGAGAGGCAACTCCTTGCAAAGAGACATTGTGGAAGGCAAAATGGAGGGGAAGAGGAAGACCTAGGGAAAGTTCTTGGACTGGATGATGGAGGATGGATATGGAAAACTCAAAGAAAAGCACAACATCGAGAAGAGTGGCGTCGTTGGGCATCTGGACCTGCCGAGAGGCAGCTTACCTAAAGAAGAGAAAATCAGCTATCTGAAACATTGAGAATGGGCTGCATGCTCTTTTCAGCCACAGCAACGCATGGCCGGGTACGCTAGTATATACATAATTGTATATGTCACATCATAAGTTCCTCCCGCTCTCTATTAATGAAGACAAGATTCAATTGACACATTTACACCTCTTGTCGTTTAATCTTCTAATCGGCTCAAGTCGTTCGTGTATTAGAATAAATACCTAGGCCTAGTCAATAAAAAGAAGTTAAATGAACGTGTAATTCTTCTATCCCCCGTCCCATAATTTATAAAATTTCAATTTTTGAAATACTGATCGTTAGTTAACCCGCAACGGGGAAGTCGCTTCTTAAATTTGTATAGAGCCTAGGCGCTAGCCTAAAAATTTTAGTTTTTCGTCTCTGGGGTATCCGGTGTTGACCGAAATTTTTTTGTTAACTCTTGCGCATCTTGATTAACCTCCACCTCCCCCTATAGCCAAACCCAACACGCCCCTGCGGGGCGGGGTTTGTACTGACTGTGGGCATGATGGCCCTGGTCACACTCTATCTCTAGCTGCAAGGTTGAAGCTGCACGAATGTCTGAAAATAGGTCACAAGTCTGAGCAATTATAGGGGTGGTGGACGTCATCAACATGAGTGAATCGGAGTTAGGCGCTGCGACATCGCATGCCTAGTCGGCCAGCCCTGCTAGCATCTGAATCTGTTTGTGTTCTATTAGTCAACTGAATGGTGTAACTGTAATTGTAATCGTACATTTATATAGCGCCACTTCAAGAGAACTCTGACCTGACACCAAAACCGCAATCAAAGAGAATGGTTTTAAAACGCTTGCGGAAAAGGGGAAAGAAAGACAAAGTTCATTACGTAGACTATTAGGTAACTTATTCCAGAAAGACGGACCAACCGTAGCAAAGCTTCTGTGCAGCACTGTGGAAGATCGAGCCATAGGAACAACCAGGTCACCATGCGTAGCAGAGCGAAGGAATCTACGACCGGGTATGGATAGCACAGGTACACAGAGTTCCATAAGATAGGCCGGAGCTTGGCCAGCTAGGCAATTACGCATGAACATTAGAATCTTAAACTCAATACGTTTTTGCATAGGCAACCAGTGCAGTTCTAACCGTATAAAACTTGATATATGCCCAAACTTTGGTATGCCACCAATCAGGCGAGCTGCAGCATTAAGGACAGATTGTAACTTAATTATTAATGCGTGAAAGGGTTAAGCCCGCATAGATGTCACTACCATAGTCAACTTTCGTGCATATAAATGCATGCATCAGAGTAGTAGTAGAGTGTGTAGGTCATTAATGTGTGGAGGACTCTATAGTTGTATACATGAACCAAGCAAGGAATGGGAGGGAGCAAATCCAAATCGGCTGCCTGATCACTGAGAAACGCCTAACTCCAGTCACCCCTCTGAGTTTTCTGATGGTCCCCAGCTTACCTTCACTAGAGCGTCTGCTTATCTGTCATGTAGGCGTCTACCGACCAGGGAATTGTTGCAAAATGGTCAAGTAATTTAATAAATAACCCTTTTTTTATCCCGAAAAACGGGATTCCATGCTTGTCAATCCCGAGATTACGGGATTGTAAAATGTCCGATTTCCCGGGATCCTGGATTTCGGGGTCCCGAGAATATATTCCCTACTGTGCATCAGGCCCATCCTTCTCATGCACTATCTCAACTTGATGTGGATCGCCACACGCCGCTGGTAGCCGTTTGTTTACAACCAGTGGAGGACGAGTGATGAGGTTGGTGTGCTCTTTCAAGACCTGTATGAATGTTGGTTGTATTTCTTGCAATTTTTTTATTGATAAGTTTGTAAATACTGCACAGCTGCCAATTTAGCGTATT
The DNA here is from genome assembly GCA_945859605.1 of Lumbricus rubellus. Classification (NCBI taxonomy): domain Eukaryota; kingdom Metazoa; phylum Annelida; class Clitellata; order Crassiclitellata; family Lumbricidae; genus Lumbricus; species Lumbricus rubellus. The sequence continues at coordinate 43,957,908 of OX243812.1, read as the reverse complement.
TTTTTGGACATGCATAATTGTATTAAATCTCAGATATATCCTCTTTCACATGATGATGACTCGCTTAGGTAGCTAGATATACTAAAAATAATTTTTTGCTTTCATCTATTACCATAATTAACATGTGAAATGGAAAATTGTGAGTCGTTATCATGTGAAAGAAGTATATCTGAGTTTAAATATCTAAAATATACAATAGCGTCTGAATAAATGTAAATTTGCATTTGTGCAATATTTACACATTTATAAATTAAAATCACAAGAAATACAGCCAACATTAGAAATTTAAAAAGGGACTCTGACCACCGGGGGGGGGGGTCCTTGTGCACTGCACGTGCTGCATGTCCTATTGCTACGCCACTGGCAACAGAGATCACGTAGGTAATATGGAGGCACTATATAAATTTTCGGAATGAATGAATGAATGAATATTAATTTCATGGTTGAAAGAACCTTTATAACTGCATTTATTGCTTAATTGTTTAATTTCCAGGATGCCAAAGATATATGTGCTAAATAACAAAAACACTGTTAGATACTTTGGTATACTTATTCAAGAAAAAGTACTTTGCCATTGTTTAATTTGAGCAAACTTCCCGCAATTTTTTGTTTTTGGTGCACAATTTTTCTATCTTCTGGCACACAGTTAAGCGGCCTAGAAATGGAAGAAACGGTTGCAGGATTTAAATTATTTCCTGATTCAAGTTTCAATTATTTTAATTTTCGGGAATATGAATCTTCAAGTAAGTAAAGTAAGTAAGTAAGAATATTCTTTATTTGACCACCAGCAAACGCACAGTAGTTTACAGAGGAAAAAAACAATATATAAAACATTTATGCAAGGTTACACAACATTCGCATAATAAAACTTCTTTTGGCAAAAGAATCAACTCTTGGAAGAGTTAGATTATGTGGCCTAGGTCGAGTATTGTATGGAGTAACCTTTTGAGAAGGGAGGTCGTGAAGAACGTGGCTAGGATTTAAGAGGATAGAGCGGAAAAGAGCAAAATCAGCTCTCGAACACAGCGCGTCAAAACTTGGAAAATCGGTTGGAAGGAAGCTTGAACGGGTCAATTTTCTTAAAAGACCATTAAGACGTTTACACTCCATGGCATTGGCTAATCCCCACCAAACAGGGAAGGCATAAACTAAGTCATCTCATTCCACAGAACATAAATTCCAAATGGTTACTGAATAAATCTCTAATATATATGATTAAATTATAAGAATAGACTTACATTATTTTTGAGCCAATTCACATATGCTTTACCAAATGTTCCATCAGGAAGAGATCTTAAGTATTCAATATCAACTGTTTTCGTGTTAATTCGAGGTCGCTCTCTGCAGTAAAGTAAAAAATTATATCACTGGAACCTCAATATATTTCTACCTTTATAATTTCATTAGATTATAGCAAACAGAATACTACAAAGCTTTGGTGTTGTATTATTGGTCATATTTCAAAGCTGAATAGAACTATGGTTCATGTCCCTTGTTATATAATATCAAATTCAAGTTATGTTATTTCAATAGTGGTACAACTTGCAATGCTCCTTCATAGATAATTTTATGCAAGGCACTCATCGATCATGATGATGATGAGTCATGATGATGATGATGAGTCACGATGTTGATGATGACTGAGGCACCCTTGAAACTTCATTTAACTATAGCAAACAGCTATTATTTTCAGGCTGTGTCACAGCACGATAGAAATCGTAATTTTTTAGCGCCCTAGGTATATATGATCCCTCTGGCTTTAAAAACACTAATAAAAGCTTTGTTGATCAAGAGTCAATGGTCATCCTCATCGGTCAACTGTGCAAACGTGCTTCGAAATGCGACAGTATTAAACTTTTGCGTGCAAATTGAAAGTCGCTGAAACAAGCGTGCTTGTCTGTTGTGGGTCCCGAGAAACAATGGTCAAACGTTGACCTAGTTCTGCCAAGAATTCCCGGCCCTGAGCGTTGATGGGACCAAGGGTTTCCAGTGCCACTGGAATAAAATCATGGGTAGTGGGGGGTTTCAGCATACTTGGTGATTATTATTATTATTATTATTATTATTATTATTATATCATTTATGATTATTATTATTATTAATATTATTATTATTATTATTATTATTATTATATCATTTATTAATTAAAACAACTTGTTGCTAAATAATATCCGGAGATATAAATAATGTTGCTCTGGAACGGCTCACTCGGTAGTGTCTGGTTGGGCAAAAGTGCGTCGGAAAGAAATAGCATTAAAGCGTTGGATGGTGGCAATATTATTATTATTATTATCACAAAATCATTTTTTACTATAACAACTTCATTTATTGCAAAACAGACAACTTTCTAATCGAACATCAACTCCGAAGAGCGATAATTGCTAATATTGTTCTTGGACCTCAACACCGGTGTCGTGAATAAAAGTCCCTCTAAACGCTATTGCGTTGTAGCGTTGTGCACAGATGGACAGGCACTGAAAAAGATATGAAGACTCCTGAGGGCAGGGCCGGATTTAGGTTGGTGGGGGCCCTGAGGCAAACACTAAGCCAAACAGTATGGAATACTTTTTTATAATTAACTATTAACTAATAACTAATGTACGGTTAAACCGTAGTTTAGGTTGCTAAATTATTTGGCCAAATGTGAGGTTGCTAAATTATTTGCATGTTTTTAAATGATATACAAGTAATTTCTGGATCGCCAGGTTCAATCCAGCTTCTATTTCAACTATAAATATGCCTTTATCCAGCTTCCATTTCAGCTATAAAATGCCTTTATCCAGGTTCTACTTCTCAAGCGCTTTTCGTCAATCCAGCTTCATTTTCAGCAGAATGACTACACTAACCATAAAACTAACCCTAACCGACCCTCACGACGCCTAACCTGAGCCCTAACCGACCCTCATGCGTAAAATCCCGCTTCTATTTGGTCAGGAAATTTTTGTCATCGAATTTAAAAGATTGGTTGTCGGATAAAAAAGTACCGTTTTTCGTCAATCCAGCTTCCATATAAATATATACTATCATTTTTCTTCTCGCGTTTTCGGTTTATATTGCTACTTCCGGTTGCGAATGTTCAAAAATTGGAATAGCGCGTTTCATGGTGCGTTATATTCATTTTGTTTGTTTGTATGTGCACTTGTTAAAGTGCCCCTTCAAGCTCTCTCTACTCAGAGGCGCTCCCGATGCAGAGCGGACACTGCATCGGAGTTTCACGCCGAAGCGCTGAGCAATTGTAAGTGAAGGACTTGCCCAAGGTCCTTACGCGGGGAGGTGGATTCGAACCTCGGACCTTCCGGCTCCAAGGCAACGACGCCACCACTAGACCACCGCGCCCCACATGATTGGGGTGCTTCTTAATTTAGCAACCTAAACTACGGGATATCGAAAATGAAAATAATTTAGCAACCTAAACTACGGTTTAACCCTAATGTACTGTAGTCTGTAGGTAAGTTACATCTTTAACTGTACTACAGACAGACTCACTTGAAGTCACTTCACTCACAGAGTCACAGAGTCACAGTCACAGTAATCACAGTAATCACAGTATGATCAACTTATTGCCACTTTTCTTGCTTTGCTATTAGCGAAGTCTTTAATGATGTCACGAAAGTCAATGCTTCGCAAGACATCGCTTTCAATGCTCATCAGTGACAGCCAATTCAACTTCTCCTGGTCCAAAGTTGTTCTAAGACGATTTTTTATTATTCTAAGCTTGGAAAAGGATCTTTCTCCACTGCAATTTGAGACCATCATACATAGATAATTTATCTTATTTTACAATTTCAACGTGACAATGTCTGCCGTTTTGCCGGAAATCAACATCAGACTCAGTTTATAATATACTAGCTGTACCCGGCCACGCGTTGCTGTGGCAGAAAAGACTCTCCCCTTCCCCCTCCCTCTCCCCCTCCCTCTCCTCCTCCCCTCCTTCTCCCGCCCCTCCCCTTCCCCTATCTCTGCCTCCCCCTCCAACTCCCCTGCCCCTCCTCCTCCTCCTCCCTCTCCCCCTCCCTTCCCCTCCCCTCCCTCTCCCCCTCCGCCTCCCTCCGCTCCGCCTCCCTCCCCCTCCTTTCCCTCACGCCCTCCCCCTCCGCCTCCCCTCCCCCTTCGTCCCGCTCCCTCCGCTCCTTTCCTCCCTCACACCGTCCCTACCTGAGAGCGGATAGAGCCCAAGAATGGTTAAAGGCCGCATGAAGGGAAATTATTTTGCGACTCGCTTATGACGTCACGGCACGCAACCTCATTCATGTTTCGTCTGGCACTTTCAAGGCGTGTCTGAAATCTGGCAACGTGCGGTTTTTGTTGAATTTGCAAATGGCGGTGGAACGGATTGCAAAGTTCACTTTTTGTGGAAAAGATTGCGTTTTTTCGCAAAAAAAGCATACTACAACACGGTTCTATTGGAATGGAAGGTTTTGTCAAATTTTCTAAACAATCTTTCCGTTAGTTTTCGAGAACACTCATAACGAACTATTGGAAAGTTTCATTTTTATTTATATAGATTTATATAGCGCTTATATTTTTATATCGCGACGCTGACAATAAGTTACAAGTAATATGACTAATATCTACTATTTTTAGTTTTGTAGGTCTATTTACAATATTTATTACATTTATTTCTATTTATCTATTTTTTGGTGTTTGGTGGAATTGGTGGGGGCCCTGAGGCAGCTGCCTCATTTGCCCCATAGTAAATCCGGCCCTGCCTGAGGGTCGCCCATGGCGGTAGTCAGCCGACGACCTAGTTCCACAATGAACTCGCGACCCGACATGTTAATTGGTCCCAACGTTTCTAACGCGATCGAAACGAATCTCTGGGTTGCAGGGAGATCTGCACATTTAGTTATTTTGCGTGAGGCGGCCAGTTCAGCCGCACTACCAGGTGTCGTTGCTGACTTATCTAAGTACTAGCGTACCCGGCCACGCATTGCTGTGGCTGAAAAGAGCATCCAACCATCCCTCCCTCCCTACCTCCATTCCACCTCCTCTCCTCTCCCCTCCGCCTTCCCCGCCCCTCCCCTTCTCCCTCCCCTCCCCTTGCCATCCACCCCCTGTCCTTCCCCTCCTTGCATCCCTCCATCTCTCCCTTCCCTCTTCGTCCCGCTCCCTCCCCTCCTTTCCTCCCTCACACCGTCCCTTTCCGATAGCGATGCGGATAGCGCACTAAAACGCTTCAGCAAAAAAGGCCGCAATGGAATGTGTTGAAATGCGCTACATAAGCGGAACACACATTTGAACCACCATTTGAAACGCGCCCGAATTGGAAGGCAAGGCTTATCGACGGGCGTATGTGTTGAAAACGGTAGAATTTGCAAAGTTTTTTTTAAAAAAAAGATTGCACTTTTCCCCAAAAAGCATTCTGCAAACCCGGCTGTATTGGAACAAAACGTTTTGGTGAAGTTTTGAAAGCAATCGATGAAGAAAGTTCGGAGATCCTTGAAGCTGACACAAACGCAGTTACATTTTTATTTATATAGATGATGTGGTGCAAGTATGTATGCTGGTTGCTTCCCAGGTCATGCATTTTCCTCCAGTCCATGGTATGAGAATCTGGCCTCTTACCGTCGGTGTGAAGGAGCCCTGGGGGTTCTTTCGAGTTGGGAATGTCCGCTCTTTTTTTACTTACATGTATAACAAAAGTTCCGAAGAATAATTATCGCTACTATGGTTCTTGGACTTTGCCACCGGTGTCATGCATAAAAGTACCCCTAAATGCTATTGCATTTAGGAGTACTTTTATCTTTTATACTGCAGCCAAGCATGGAGAGAGGGAAAGATTCCAGAAGAGTGGACACGCTCGATTATAGTAACCATACCAAAGAAAGGAAACCTATCAGAGTGTAGCAACTATTGAACAATAGCGCTGATGAACCACATGAGCAAGGTGCTAATGATGATCCTCCTAGAACGACTAAAACCTCAGGTGGAGGAACACCTATCGGAGGAACAAGCAGGATTTAGAAAAGACCGAAACACAATACAGCAGATATTGATCCTGAGACTGATAGCTGAAAAAGCGAAAAGAAAAGGAAAGCTGGTGCATAACTGCTTCGTAGATTTCCAGAAAGCGTTCGATTCGGTGAGACATGATGTACTACAAGCGGTTCTCAAATCTTTTGGAGTGGGAAGAAGACTGACACAGTTGATTAAATATGCGTGCGAAGAGGCCAAATCGGCGGTCAGAGTGAACGGAGAGATTGGTGAGTGGTTCAACATCTCAATAGGCACAAAGCAAGGAGATCCCATCTTACCGACAGAATTCATCACATACCTGGAAAGAGTGATGGAGAAAATCAAAAACAGGAGAACAGGAATCGCAATTCATGGCACCAGAGTAAACAACCTGATATTCGCAGATGACGTAGATCTGATAGTAGAAGACATTAAAAACATACAGGAAAATGTGGAAACCTTACAAAAGGAAGGGAAAGCGGCAGGTCTAAGAATCAACATCGGCAAGACAAAGACAATGACATTCGGGAGGAGGGAGAGTACGATGGTGGTGGAGGTGGACGGAGAGAGCCTAGAGAACATGGAGAAATTTGTATATTTGGGAAGCCTGCAGACTTGGGACAACGACTGTGGGAAGGAGATAAAGAGAAGAATAGCGAAAGCAGCAGGAGCAATGGTGAGCTTTGAAAGTATCTGGAGGAGCCGAGAGATTAGTATACAGACCAAGATAAAGATCATCAAAACATGCATATTCAGTGTACTGTTATATGCATGTGAAACATGGACGCTACGCAAACATGACAAAGACAAACTATTAGCATTCGAGATGAGGCGCTACAGAAGGACACTCCGCATCAGATGGCAGCAGAAGATAACGAACAAGGAAGTACGCATAAGAGTGAAAAACACCAGAAACATCAGACAGCAAATAATGGAAAGGAAGCTCAATTTCATCGGACATGTATGCAGGATGAACAACAACTGACTATTAAAGCAGACCATATTCGGAATGATCGACGGTACGGGAATCAGAGGAAGACCAAGTAGAGAATGGCTGGACGATGTAAGGCAGGGGTTCTCAACCTTTTTTTCGCGCGCGACACACCTGAACTTGCAACCAAATTTCGCGACACACCATGCAATCGTCATGTGAATATCGTAAAAAAAATTAAATTAGGCCTAAGCAGAGCTGAAAGTGGTTTTGAAAAGTTGCCGGGTCTCACCGCCGTCCGAAAAAATTGATGACATTTTACCGTCTGAAAAACAAGGACGTAACAAGGATTTTTCGTTTTGGGGGGCTTAAGCCTTAAGTATGATCAGTGCTTAAAGTGTAAAAAAAAAGTGCGAGGACGCTGTATTGTAATTGGTCGTGAGCGGCCGCGCCGAAGGCGCGAAGTTGCGAGTGCCGAAGGCACGAAGCCCGTCCCGACTAGGGGGTCTGGGGGAGCGTCGTAAGCTCTCCCAGCGGGGTCTGGGGCGGAGCCCCAGCGACCAGCGCATTTTTGGCTGTGTTGACCTCAAATGGAGCCATTTTAGGCTCTTGTTTGCCAGCTATTTGTGAACGGTAAAGTCGCGAAAACTTTAAGAATAAGTGGTTTTTCAGTGTCGTAAGCTACCAGGATAACAATAAAAATCAAACTGATAATTGTAAAAGAGAAATGGTTTGTTTTTACTGTAAGCTTTCCAGCGGGGTCTGGGGCAGAGCCACAGCGACCAGCGTATTTTTGGCTGTGTCGACCTCAAATGGAGCCATTTTTAGGCAGTCATGGCCGGTCGTCCGTAACTGCATGGACGCCGTCCATGCAGTCATGGACGACCGTCCTGGCAGTGCTGGCCAAATAAGTCATAGGACGGCGTCCTGCCTTGAAAATAAGTGCTAGGACGCCGTCCATGACCATGGCACACTTTAAGCCCTGAGTATGACGAGTGCGGTAGTCTATTTAGCCGTAAGCATACAACGGCTTGATTCATTTGGGGGGGGGGCTTCAACTTCGTTTGGGGGGTCTTAAGCCCCCAGGCCCAACGCTAGTTACGTCACTGCCGAAAAAATTGACCTTTTTTTAGTCATTCACTTCGAAATACGCCTGAATAAACGCATGCACCCTCATTTCCTCGCGTGTACCCCGTATAACCTGCCTTTTACAAGCGTATACCCTGCCCAAACTTATCCAAAATCCTACCATTTTTACATACTTTTGGCACCTGGCGACCTTGTCTGCGAACCGGCTGAGACCCGGCAACAGCAGGTCTCGAAAATCGATGCCGGGTCGCAGACCCGGACGCAAATCTGAAAACCCACTACAAGATTTTGCAAGAGGCGTGGCTTAGGCCGTTAGACTGCTGGGAATTCCCCAGTAGCCATTCGAAGGTTTTTATACACAGACAGTTGGCGTCTTGCAAATAATTATAATATAAATTGGCAAATAATTAAAAATATAATATTGTGGCTGACTGCAAACTCTTTATGTTACTAGCGAGTTTCGTGAATTTTAAAATAACAAACATTTCGAAAGCTAGTTTTCTGATTTGCCATGGCACGCTTGAATATGTACAATTTTTTGTACATGTAGGTCTAGGCTACTATGCCTACAGTCAGCGACTTTTCTTTATCCATCTTTAAAAACCTGTGTAGGCTAAACCTGTGTAAACCTGTGTAAAGCTGGATTATTTTGTTATAGTTGTAACTGAGAGTTCTGACTAGATGTGTTCGAAATGATTTTTTGCGAAATTAAAATTACATTCGTTAGACACCCTATTTTCTTGTACGAAGATCCTTAATAATGGATCTTGGTCTGAAACAAAACATGGCTATGGTGTTTGAACGCCATAAATTCATTGTTAATGCACTGTGTATAAGCTGTAAATTATCGTCAACGGCCTTTGATGCCATACGACGACGTTAAACTTTGGTTTAAATAAAACAAAACTTCTATCCTTAATTATTGTTTTCCTCCTTTCCAGCACCTTTGCACTCTTAACACGGACTTTAATAATAGCCTAAATCAGTGGTGCACAACCTTTTTCAGCCAAGGGCCATTAATTGATTTCTTAAACCCTTCGCGGGCCAAACGTCAACCTAGCTTTTGTTTCCGAATTTCGGTCATTTCGTATTTGCAACCGTTATGAAAAGGGGTAAACGTGTATTTTAGTATAGTAAATTATTCGCTCGCTGCAGCATTGTTATTTTTAATCAATCCAACTTCTAGTTTGGCGAGAATCCTTTTCATCGATCCAGCTTCTGTTTAGGCAAGAATTAGTGTGATAAATCCCTCTTCTATTTCGTCAGCAAATATTTTTCATCGATAGGCTATAACTAGGCCTATTCATTAAAATTAAAATTATTGTCCATCAATCCAGCATCAATTTCAGCAAGATTGTTTTAATTAATTCCTCTTCTATCTCAATAGATATTACTGTAATCAATCCGACTTCTATTTAGAAAGAACTCTTTCGTCAATCCGACTTGTACTCGACTAATGCTGAAACCCATGTAATGGCGAATAATTTACTATACTAAAATACACGTTTACCGAAAAATGTAATATTATTAATCACGCAGCCAATACAACGGAAAGATAAAGCAAAAGACAATAAAGATGGCTGCGAAAGTTGTGTGCTTCTGCCTGAAATTATAGGTTTGCGCCACTGCAGACTTAATGTTAATTTCGACTCTTAAATAGTTGCCTTTCCTGTTGGTCATCGCGGGCCACATGACAACCCTTCGCGGGCCGGATGTGGCCCGCGGGCCGGACGTTGTGCACCACTGGCCTAAATGATAAAATCTCTTTATTCAATAATCCGATTGACAGACCACAACCGCTTAAAGTGTAGGGTCTAGGCCTACAGTTGTAGGCCATGCAGTTAGCCTAACTTAATTAGCGTCAATATTAACTAATAAACAGAACAAACAGCATGAGGTAGGCTGCAAAGACGCTAAAGCAGCCCACAAAGCACGTTTATCCTGTGAGGACTAGGATGGTCCTTAGCTCCATGTAAAAATATTTTTGTGGGAATTTTAAACGAGGCACCCTCCTAGCTTATTCCTTTAGGTTAAAAAATATTAATGCTGAAAATCTTGGAGGATTTTTTTGAGTTTTAGGGGTTGCTACCGGACATAACATTAAATCAATGTAAAGACACAGGCGAAGCATGGAATATCGTATATTGTATACTATTACCAGTGTAAGGTTGAATGCACAAATTAAAATAAATTCTGATAGGCAGTGGACCGTGTTGGAAGTGGACTAGTGGGCTGTGGACTGGTTTACTATTTGGGTCAAAACACATACAAAGGGGCATACAAATGTTTTTCCAGTTAATATTTCCATTAGGCTATTGCATCAGAGTCTTTTTCCGACGATAGGTTTATTTCTTCACAACCAATAGCATGCAGACTCTGCTTCTGATACTCATTATTTGTTTGAAGCTTGTTAGGCTGTACCTGTTACTCATTATTTGTTTGAAGCTTGTTAGGCTGTACTTGTTCATGAGTGCCAGTCCACACTCTGTTATGTCATTCACAACTTTCACTGAGCTCGCAGTGGCATAACCTAACTTGAAGTTCTCGTCGTTTGACGAGTTGTTGGAGAAAACTTGATGGAATGCCTGTAATGCTGAAAAATCTCGTGTTTTCTGTGACAAAATCTTCCAGTTGCATTGAGCTTTTTTGTAGTGGATGTTCGAGCCAAGTTTTGTCCAGCGTAGTAACCGTTTGGCGTTGCCGCGTTTGGTATAAATGGAAGCCCCATAAACTTCTTCTTCTTTTGTTCTCTGCCGTCAGGCAGGTTCATTTGTCCAATGACGCCACGCATATCTGTTCTGTGCGTCCCTCTTTAGCCCTCTGTAACCGTCCTTTGTCATCATACAGTCCAGCAGCATTGTTCTTGGTCTTCCTCTTGACTTTTTCTCCTCCATTCTTCCTTCGATGATGTCTCTTACTATGATGTCACTCCTCATGATGTGGCCAATCCAGTTTCCCCATAATAAAAGCTTGTCGACACAGTGTAAGAATTGTGAAAAATAACTGGGGGTTGGACTATTATCCACTTGGAATTGGGGTGTGAAAAACAGACTTTACTATGGGGCTCTAATAAAGACTGGGGGGTTGAAACCCCCAAACCCCTGGCAATTCTCACCCTGGGTCGACACCCACTCCAGAAATAAAGACAGGAAGACGGTCTACTATTTCTTTACTGCCGATATCCTCCAACAACTTCCCATCCCAGTGAATTGTTAGAGGAACTCCTGGTTGAGATTCAGCATTCAAGTTTTCAGCAATTTTCTGCCGACTCTTTATACGCTGCTTACGAATTGAAAAGCAATTGAGATTGAACTCTGTGGGATTATTGCCAAGACATTGCAGTGCGAAAGAGAGTGGGCCTACAAGTGTTGAATTTCTATTACTCGATCACTTTCCCCATGGCATTGTCAAGACTTAGGCCTATTGCCAACTTTGTGTTCTTTGAAAACAGAGAGATTAATTATGCAATGTACTGATATACATGAAAAACCAAAATGAAGTGAAATTGCCACAAAAAGATGCAATGGTGTGACTGCGTTATAGAATTTTTTAAATAAAATAAGTAAGTTAGTGACAATCATGATGTGGGAGATGTTAATAAATATGTAAGCAGTTGCCTATCAAATTCTATCATGGTTGGAAAGCATGTTAATGAAAATTAAGCATATTGTACCACTAAGCCTAAATTAATTCTAAGCTTGAACTTTAACATCTGGTAGCGCCCCCTAGATGTCCTCGGATTCTCTCCAAAATTTTTCTCAAATTTTTTCTCATCAATAGAAACCAACTTATGGGGTGCCCCGTTATAAAATCAGACTTTTAAAAATAAGGACCACCCTAGTGAGGACCTCGAAGAATCGAACTCGAAACCGCTTATCTGCATCATGCCAGTATTATGTTATCCAATGCGCCCCCACTAAAGATGTTTTATCTCACTTGCTGTCTCAATTTCGCAGTGTAATTTTTGGGAATTGTCAATATACTAGATAGGTACCGTTAGGCCTACGACGTGAAATGAAGATTTTCCAGCCATCTTTCAATCTTGCGAGCGTGGAACATAGTTTCTGTAGGCCTACAGTTCTTCGGCCTCCTCACGCTTCAAACATTCTTGCTCTTGTGAGGCATAATAATATTCTTTTCAAGTGCATAAGTTATAGTTGTAAGTAAGTCGAGAAGAAGGTTAATTAACATTTTAACCATTATTTAAAACCGTCCCAGTCTACTACTATGCACAATAAGCTTTTATATAATTGACACATCTAGGCCACGCCCCTTGCAAAATCTTGTAGTGGGTTTTCAGATTTGCGACCCGGACAGACCCGGCTCACTTTCAGCCCTGGGCCTAAGCCAACTTAGCCTATAGGCCCTATATTTGAAATTTCTACAAATTTTAATAAATAAATGTTGATAGGCCTACTGAATGCTCTCTATTTTCTAATTATTCTAACATTCAAAATTTTACTTATCTAAATTTACGATTCTATGACGTTTTATGACTCTTCATGAATTATTGTCTGTCCTAACAGTGACTGTTAGGTCTAAGAGTTTTGCTCATGGATTTTTTTCTTGGATCATAGTTAGATGAGGATCCACAGGCTTTTTGAGTACAGCACGGCCTATAGGGCCTATAATTATACACCCTACCTATACAACTGAGACTAACAAATGAAAATAGCCATAATATATGAGTTTTAGATTTAAAAGAAGCATAGATTGTCCAATGTCCATAGCCCATAGTCCAAACCACTAGCTCTGATAGCTCAAGACAAAACAAGAAAACATGTGATAAAAGGTAACCAAATACTACCGAAACTAAACGCTCTTCAAAACGTTGAATAATTGTAAAGGAAACTGAAAAGCGCAGGCCTACAGTAATTTTGTTTAGTTAAAAAACGGGCTATTGGAACTTCTGGGTCCCTGGACCTTGTTCTCCTTCCTTACATTGTAAATTGTCACTCTCTGAATATGCAAACAACCTTTCCGCGTCATCACTTTTAGAATCGCAAATTTTTTCCCCCTTCATGATAATTATCCCCATTATTCTCGAAGGTTACAGCATTGGATAAAATTTTAATCGGTGCGCTCGCTGACGTCTTATAGGCCTACTGTAATCTATGTCATGTAGGCCTACATAGGGAGTGCATGTGGGCATATAAGACAAACATTGTGGCTGTTTCCGATTGAGATCAAATTGATTATTGAATAGATACCGGGTAGCCCAAGACCGACCCACACCTTAACGCGGTGGGGGGGGGGGGGGGGTGACAACAGCCAAGTAGGGGATTGCCTGTTGGGGCTATGCCATCAGTGGTGAAGGCTAACTCAGCCGAAGAACCACCTAGGGCGTTTCGCGAGGTGGACAGGCCCAACAGGAACCCTGAAAAGCTGGCTAATGTGGGCGGCAATCAACTCCCCAAAAAGGGTTTGTCAGATGTGTGGTGATACGCTGACAGCAAAAAGGAAACACGCTTGAAACCTAATGCCAGCTAACTCAAATCGTCGTACATGCCGGCTCGGACGTCGCCCGGATGAACAAGGTCCGCGTATCCAATCGAGCAATCAGGGTTGGAACGAAAAGTCAGCTACTGAAAGAAATCTCAAACCAGCCAAGGACATACTGTCTGTGGGTACTTGGAATGTAAGAACCCTATGGGCAGCAGGCAGACTACAACTGCTACAAGAAGAGATGAAAAGATATAGGTGCGACATCCTTGGGATATCGGAAATGAGATGGACACAGGCGGGAGAGATGAGTGGGGGAGGAATCCTATGGTCAGGACATGAGAGTAAACATAGAGCGGGAGTGGGTTTCCTTCTGGGCAGCAGAGCAAAGGGAGCTCTGTTAGGATACAAACCGGTGAACGAACGCATAATAGTAGCAAGGTTCCAAGCCCAACCATTTAACATAGCGGTCATCCAAGTGTATGCACCAACATCAGAAAGCTCTGAAGAAGAGATTGAAACCTTCTATGAAGACCTAACGAAAACGATCAAAGAGATGCCGACAAAGGATGTAATCATCATAGGAGGTGACTGGAACGCGAAAGTCGGAGTGGACAACACTGGATGGGAGAAGGTCATGGGAAAATTTGGATATGGAGACCGTAACGAGAGAGGGGAAAGACTGCTGGAATTTGCGTCAGAGAATGATCTAGGGATATGGAACACAAGATTTCAGCAAAAAGAGTGTCGAAAATGGACATGGAGATCACCCAACGGTAGAAGCAAGAACTTGATAGATATGATACTCATCGGGAATCGCTGGAAAACAGCAACACAACAATGCAGGTCATTCCAGGGAGCGGACATGGACTCGGACCACAGCCTGGTGATTGCGAACATCGAGATTCGGCTGAAAAGGCATCGAAAAATTGAACCACAAGCAAGAAGAGATATATCAAGACTGGCCGAGGATAAAATACAGATCGCCTACCAAGCTGCAATCGAAGAAGCAATGGAAAAATTTGAAGAAGAGAGCGACTTAAATGCAAGGGCAATACGGCTGGCCAAGACAATAATGAAAGCGACAGAAGAGACAATACCACTCCAAGAAAAAATAAACAAAAAGTGGATCACATCAGAAACACTGAGTTTAGTGCAGGAAAAAAGACGGCTACGGGTCATAAGAGACAGATCAGAGGAAACGGAGAAGCTATACAAAATGAAATGCAATGAGGTGTGAAAAGCGGCAAGAACGGACAAAGCGAAATGGTTAGAAGACCAGTGTAAAGAAATAGGAAGATTTCATGCAGAGTTCAAGACAAGAGAAGCCTACAAAATGATTAGGAACATAAATAGAACGTGGCAACCAAAAACAAGAGCGATCAAAGATGTAAAGGGAAAAGTACTGATGAACTCAGAAGAGATTGTACACAGATGGACGGAATACTGTAGTGGTTTGTAACAAACTCAGCTGGACCAAGACACGGCAAGGCAGGTAATCGAAGAGCTGGCGGAGATAGCACCTCCAAAGGAAGACAAAGATGATGACATATTAAAAGAGGAAATTAGGAGGGCCGTGAAGCGCATAAAGAACAACAGAAGTCCTGGGATAGATGGCGTAGTAGGATAAATGATAAAATACGGTGGAGAAGAGGTAATAAAGGAACTACACCAGATCTGCAGGATAGCATATAGAGAAGGTCACACGCCGGAAGAATGGAAAAAGTCAGTCATCATTGTGCTGCATAAAAAGGGAAGTACACAGGAATGTAGCAACTATAGAACCATTGCATTGATGAGCCATCTGGGGAAAGTGCTGATGTCGGTTCTAACTGAAAGACTCAGAGCACAGACAGAGGAATTCAGATCAGACGAACAGGCCGGATTCAGGAAGGGCAGAAGTACGACTCAACAAATCTTAACACTGAGGCTGATTGGCGAGAAGGCTAGAAGAAAAGACAAGAAAATCTACAACTGCTTCATCGATTTCCAAAAAGCTTTTGACAGCATCGACCAGAGTGTAACATGGGCGGCCATGGACTCATATGGAGTAGACAACAAGCTGGTGCGATTACTAAGAGAAGTTAATAGCAATGCAAAGGCGGCGGTAAGGGTGTGCGGAGAGATTGGCCCATGGTTCAGTATTGGCAGGGGCACAAGACAGGGTGACCCGATATCACCAGACATATTCATTACTCTCTTGGAAAGAATACTAGACAAGACCAGGGAGGAAGAAGGAGGAGTAAAGATTAGCGGAGAGAATATCAACAATCTATGTTTTGCGGACGACATCGACCTGACAGACGATGACATCCAGAGGTTGGAGAGCACACCTCAGAAGTTAAGTGATGAAGAAAAAAGGTATGGTCTTGACATGAATTTTGAGAAGACCAAAACGATGGTGTTTGGAGCAAAAGAACTGTCTAAGAAGTTGGAAATAGATGGAAACCAGATAGAAAACGTTGAAAAAATTCACATACTTAGGATGCATCAAAACACACGACTTAGACAACAAGAAAGCAGTATGGGCGAGAATCGCGAAAGCAACGACAGCACTATTAAAGGCATTGGATACAATCTGGAAGAGCAAATCCATACATCTACAAACAAAGTTAAAAGTACTGAGAACCTGCGTATTCAGCAGTATGATGTATGGATGCGAGGCCTGGACAGTAACTAAAGAAATGGAGTCAAAGATATTAGCCTTCGAGAGGAAATGCTACAGGAGATTGTTGAGAGTTGGATGGATGCAGAAGATGACAAACTCAGAACTGTATGAACAAATAGAAGCCACAGAAAATCTTATGCAGATATTAATAACCAGGAAGCTGGAGCTATTTGGTCACATATGTAGAATGAATGAGGACAGAAAAATAAAGAGGGTGGTGTTTGGAAGAATGGATGGAGCCAACAGAAGAGGTAGACCACACAGGGAATGGCTGGACAACATAACCGACTGGTGCGGAGCGCCAATACAAGACCTGACACATGCGGCGATGGAACGACAAAAATGGCGAGGAATAATGAGGATGGCAGCGGGCACCTACGGGCACTGGTCCCTCGGTTCTTGATGATGATGATGATGAGCCTAAATGAAGTCCTTCGAATAGCCTATAGGCTATTCTCACAGCCTACACGCCTGCCAAACTGCTAAAGTGAACAGGTCAGTGTAATGCAAAAACGATGGTTGTATGCTGTGAGAATTCGCGACACACCAATTCTTCGCGACACACCAGCGACACACCACTTTTATGCGACACACCTTCGGTCGCTTCGCGACACACTAGAGTGTCGAGTGTGTCGCGACACACCGGTTGAGAACCTCTGATGTAAGGGATTGGTGTGATATGGACATACACGGACTCGGCCTAATAGCACAAAGAGTCACACAGAACAACGCAAAAGACAAAGGCAAAAGGCAGACACAAATTTGCTTGTAAAAACAAAGAGCAAAACACAAAGAAACACAGTTACTCAAGTAAGGTTAAAATTAACATAAGATTCTTGCAAATTGTTGTACAGTTGTGGCTTCCTTAGTGTTCCAACAATAAATTTGCAATATAGAATAAGAAAAATCAAGAAAAGAAAGACCAACTTTAAAATCTGTTGTCCAACAGGATCTGCTTCCATATGCCACTTCATCCGCTGCAAAGCAAATGCTCCAGATGTCTCACCAAATGTGGCCAACATGTCTTACAAAAACAAATAACAATATAATTATAAGATGAACTAAAAATAGTCATCAGTAATAATTATATGGTTTCATTATAAAATGATTGGTACCGTACTACTGCATAAATGCCTTTGAATTTTTTTTATTACTGTTAATAATAAAATGTCACTTCTATCACACCAATGTCTAAGGGTTAGCCGGTGAGCACAAGGGTTAGTAAGTAAGTAAGTAAGCCGCTTATTGACAAAGCATCAAACACATACAAAATAACGGTAATCAGTACAAACTCAATGACTTTCGAGTGATCGGTGCAGAAGTCAAAGGGTCAATCCAAAAAGGTCGTATGGACCCGCTGATGCTGGATTGACCCTTCAATCCCACCGAAGGTCGCATAAAAAATAAATTTTAGTGAGAATGCAACATATAAGACAACTTCTGAAAATACATTGAAAGTTTTAAACTGCCGTCAGTCATCTTTTGTGTTTTGCCAACACTTTTTGAGCGATTGTCAGAACTTTCAGTGTCCATTTGCAATCCACTTTACCATTTATAGACATCACTGCCGAGAACTACGTAGGTTAGAGCTGTAAGTCTGAACAGGGACACAGCCAACTTTGCTATCATTATTTCGACGAAACTAATCTGAGCATGATTAAACGCAAAGTTTAAAAAGTATAATGAAAACTAGAAACTTCTAATTGGCGTAATGTCAATGAAGCAGAATCCAATGAACCCCCACTGAATTACCAAATCAGTGTTTAATCTAGACATCTCTGGGGGGGAAGTCCCCCCCAGGATTGACATTTCCCCCCCAGAAAAATTTTACGAAATGATAATGGTTTTTAGTTGCTGTTTATATAATTATTTTACAAGAAGTGTTATAATATACCGTGATATTATTTACTGTTATATGATTACCGGTACATATGAGGCTATTATTTACTAATATAGTATATGATATTATCATATTGCAATCAGTGGTGAGTCCTAAAAAATGAAGTGGGGGAACGCTCTTTATAATAATATCATAAGTAGTAGTATTAT
The DNA here is from genome assembly GCA_945859605.1 of Lumbricus rubellus. Taxonomy (NCBI): domain Eukaryota; kingdom Metazoa; phylum Annelida; class Clitellata; order Crassiclitellata; family Lumbricidae; genus Lumbricus; species Lumbricus rubellus. Next base: position 43,939,774 of record OX243812.1, on the reverse strand, counting down.
TATTAATATTCCATTATCCCTGGAAAAAAGTGGGGAACGGCATTCCCTCGCGTTCCCTCCCCACTACACCACTGATTGCAATGAGTATAATTTACTGTATATATTCATAAATACTATTTTTGTCCAAGTAAAAACAGAGATGACATCCACTCCAAAAACATTTGCCAAAATTATGATAATTTTTAGTTGCTCTTTACATCATTGTATTACATGAACTGTTATAATATACTGTGATATTATTTACTATTTATATGATAACAATAGACTTAATATATTTAATAGTTTATATGATCATAATGTTATTATTGACTATTATAATCATAGATTGAGTATTCGAATATTATGAATATTAAGATTTTCAAATATTCACGAATATTAACGAATATTAAAACTGCCAACTTAATATTCATAATATTCAAAAAATTATTTATTCTTGTTCTTTCAAGAAATTCTTAATTCTTAATTCTTATTTTGTTATTTATGAAAATGTTTAACTTTTACTTAATGAATTGTACAAAATTGAGTTAGTCTACGCATAGACCTATACCAGTAAGTGACAATAACTTTAATAGATTTTATTGTAAAAAACCTTCAAGGTCTCTGCTGAGTCTGGTCAATGTGGCCGTGCGGCATTCTTATCACATTCAATACTTAATGTAAGTCACTTTGTCTGACTTCTGCCCCCGAACTGCCTCACCGATGGCAGTTGGAAAGACTAGTAGCAGCAATAGTAGGCTAAATTATAAATAAACTTTAACTGCCTATTATGACTATAAGCTTAATAGTAACTGTATATTGATAAAGTAGTTTTATATCAGCGTAGCAGGATGAGTAAATATAAATGCCAACGCAGAAAATAATAGTGCCAGATTACAAGCAAAATGTATCCTGATCTCAGCATATTAAGCGCAATGCATATTTTAATTCAACCGTGCCCTGGATGCGAGTGAATGTCATAGACTCCCATAGAGACATACAGAAGCTTAAACTGCTAAATACCGAGTTACATTACGGTTTCGATCGTTCACCTTAATTCGTTAACGAATATTTACGAATATTTACGAATATTAAAAAATCTTAATATTCACGAATATTTACGAATATTAAAACCTAAAGTCACGAATATTCAATCTATGATTATAATGTATGATGCAAATTATAGAATCTTGTTACAATGAGTATAACTTACTGAAAATATTTGTACAAATACTATCTTTGTACAACTAAATGGCTTCTCTCCAGTGCTTTTTTTCAAATTTCAAACTGACAAATTTCAAATGTTTTGATCTTTGAACATCTAGTAAAACAACATCATTATTGCAAGGTTTCCAGATTTTGATACCTGTAGTTTATTAGTTCATGGTTGGTTTGTGTACCATTTGTTATGAATTCTGCAGTGTGTCCAAGTCAGCAATTCAGGACCATCTTGAAAAACAGGGATAAGCTGCTTAAGTGCTGAAAAGTCAGCTTAAGTAGACTAATATTATTAGGCTATACTCAGGTCTGCAGTCATTCATTAACCCAGCAACAGCAGAACTGATCCTCTGAAGGAAATTATTATTGCAGTTATTATATAATCATCTTAAAACACTCTTCTTAAAATAAAATAAATAAATAAGTTTGACTGTATTGTATCAAGCAAGGAGTTATTTTCATCTAGGTTAATTAAGGCGCCCAAAGACAGACCAGAAGACATGGGGAAATGACTCTTAACAGACCATGTATTGAAGTCTCAAGTTTAGTCAATAAGAACAAAACAATCACACCAACAAAGTCCAACATTTTAACAATTATACCAGTGGCACAAGAAATTTAAGCAGTAAGACAATGAAGCAGCCTGTGAGGTCCAACACATAATTTTCAAATTTGTGATCTGACAAGACTTCTAAAAACCAGCTCTGCAGTGCAAGTAGAATAATATGCATTAACCTCCTCTAAGTGGGTTGCTGATAGTTATTAGAGATGATCCAACAGCTAGAAGAAACTTTTGAAATCCAGAGGTGGGTATGTGTCCTGGATAAACACAGCCAAATCCAGTACAATTGTCATATGGTGTACTAGTCGCAGATTTCATTAAATCTGCAGAAAATAAAGCATAACAACACCATATTTGGATCATCATAGTTTTGTTTACTAATACTTTAGTTAATAAATTAAATATGATATCGTATGTAGATATGGTCTAATAACTTGTAACTAAAGCGATTAAAGTCCCCAAAAACATATCGAGTTGGCCAAAGAAGTACCCCACCTATGGTTCTTTTCCAATATCTTGTCCAGAAGTCAAAACAAATCAAATTAAATTTACATGCTTGACTCTTTGAAACCGCTGCCCTGGGAATTTGGCACATATACCCTAGGCCAGGGGTTCTCAACCTTTTTCGCGCGCGACACACCTAAACTTGAAACCAAATTTCGCGACACACCATGCAATTGTCATGTGAAGATCTTTGGAAAAAATTAGGCCTAAGCCAGCTATAGCCTATATAATATATATTTATATACAATATGAAATTGCTATAAATTTTGATGAATGAAATGTTGACATGGAATGCTTTCTAGTTTCTAACTATTCTAAAATTCCAAATTCTACAAATCTAAATTTACGATTCTACGTCATTTTATGACTCTGCGTAAATGTTTGACCTAACAACAGTTAATTGGATTTTTGCTCCTGCATTTTCTTTGGATCATATAGTAAGATGAGGATCCATAGGCTTTGTGAGTGCAACACGTAGCCCACAGTTGCGTATAGCAACCTGGCCCGATGTCTCTGGAGACTTTAAGCTTGGGTTCTTAGGCTACTCGTAAACGAGACTATAATGAAAATAGCCAATAGCTTAGGAGTTATAAAACTGTTTTAGATATAGTTACTGTCTTAGTTTTAAAAAATAGCATGAAATATTATAAATTAATCCATAGTCCAAGCCACTCTAATAGCCCAAGGCAATTGATATACACTGCCGAAAATACACGCACTTCAAAACGTCGATTTATATAAACGGAAAACTGGAAAACGTAAGCCTGCAGATAATTTTTTAGTTAAAAAACTTGGACCATTAGGACTTCTGGTCCCTGGACTTTGTCCCCCTTATATTTATATTGTAAGTTGTCACGCTCTGAATAGGTCTAGGCCTATACGCAAAAAGCTAAGATAGCACATGTATCCAACCATTCTGCGTCATCAATCTTAGAACCACTAAAGTTCTGTTTCTTTATGATAGTCTAATTTTCCCATTATTTTTGAAGGTTACAGCATTGGGCAAAATTTTACTTGGTGCGCTCGCTAACGTCTTATAAGCCTACTGTAATCTATGTCATGTAGGCCTACATAGGCATAGGTGCAATCACGTCCTAAAAGTTGGGGGGGGACCATAATGAATCACGTCCTAAAAGAGGGGTGAGACCATAATAATAAAAATAGGGGACCACTCAAAAGTTGGGGGGGCACGTCCCGTGGGTCCCATAGGGTAGTTGCGCATATGTAATTAGGGATTGCATGAGGGCTTATAAGGCAAACATTGTGGCTGCTTCCAATTGCGATCAATTGGAATAGATAGCATAAATGAAGTCTTTCGGTTATATTTTCACAACATACGCCTGCTAAACTGCTAATGTGAACAAGTCAGTGTAATGCAAGAACGACGTTTGTATGCTGTGAAAATTCGTGACACACCAATTCTTCGCGACACACCAGGGACACACCACTTTTACGCGACACACCGCCGGTCGCTTTGCGACACACTAGTGTGTCGCGACACACCGGTTGAGAACCTCTGCACTAGGCCATTGAGAAAAAAAATTTCTAATGTTACTTGTGCCCCCCCCCACCCGCCATATTGTTTCTATTACTGAAACATAATTGCCTACAAATTTTCAGGTCTGTAGGCCATGCTTTGACCCCCACCCACCTCAAAAGTAATTTTATGTTCAAAACGGACATTGACAACATGGTAGCAAATTGTAAACTTTTTGCATTACCTTTTATAGGTTGTAATCAACTAACCATGGCAGTAAGGAGTGAAAATATGGAAAATGACTTGAACAAGTATTGCAAGCATGATCCACAAGTTGCAAATGCAGCCATAAAATCCATGGAAAAGCACTTCTGATCAGTGTTATTTTAGTTCCTGAGAATAGAATAAGAATAATAATTATTTTAATTTCGTTCCATGGAACGAAAACTGGAATAAAAAATAATTCTGGAACGAGAATAGAATAGGAATAAAAATTTCAATATTTTTCTGGAACGAGAACGGAATAGAAATATAAACTTTAAAAAAATTTAATAGTTTTTCGGACTGAAGGCGGCTCCTGATTTGTTGTATGTAAAGCGCAGTGCATTTGCCAGCATTTAATAAAGAACACATTATTTCTTAACAGTCGCATTCACATTGTCCGCAATTTACTAATCTTATAAATAGGTCAAAAGACTCGAGACACTGTTTTGTGTGTTACTGTAATCATTCATGTTAGACATAACTATGAGAAGTGGAATTGGAAGTGGAACTAGAAATAGCCTATAAACTTTCTGGAACTGGAACTGGAACTAAAATTATTTCTAAATAGGAAGTGGAACTAGAATAAGAACTAAATTTATTTATAAAGAAGAACTAAAACTAGAATAAAAATTACAACAATGGAATAGAATAAGAATAGGAATAAAAATTAATGCTGGAACTAAAATAACATTGCTTCTGATACCTATTAACAGAGGAATGTGCTGTGTTCTCTCTACTTTGAAACAGACTTTCCTATTCAGAACGGCAGCAGATTGCTCCGAATTCCTAGACCAAGAGAGTTTGAAAGAGGCCATCCAACTTTTCCTCTTCTGAGTCACAATTAAAAAAAGCTATCATCCCTTATTGGACCTAAATCCTGGTTCTTGCTTCAGAGCATGGGAATTGGCGCCGACTGGCTAGGAAAATCTGTTAGTGAATGGCATAATGATCCCAATTACCAAGAAACTGAGACATATGTGCAGCCAGGGACGGATCCAGGGCCAATCCGGCCATGACCCCATCAGAATTCAGAAATGTCCATAGGACGTGCCAGGGGCACCATGTAATTTTTAAAATATAATGGCCTAATATACACGATGCTCCTGAAGCATATTCTGGACCATAAGAAATTATTTTAATTTCTGTTGTGAACAGTTATAAACTCTTGTATTTGGATCCCAAAACACATGAAAATATGTAATTCACGACCATCAATGCAGAATACTGATTTAATTTATCTACTAGCGCAGTGGTTCCCAAAGTGGTGGTCCGCGGACCGGCGCCGGTCCGCGGAGGTATGATCGCCGGTCCGCGGAGAAGAGTTAAAAATAAACGAAATAAACTGTAATTATTAGTTTATTTGTTTGAAATTGTAAAATTATTCGATTTGTTGTCCAAAATTTATTCAAATTTCTGTCTTACTATTTAAAATTTGAAATTAATCAACGTGTCTTATTTTGACTTGCCCGAATTCAAACAATAAGCTTATAGATTTCTTCTAAATTTACTACATTGATGACTGCAGTCAGTTTCGAGCTTAGGCCTATATTTGGTTAGCGATAGGCTAACCTTGCAAACGCCAGATGCTGAAAAAAAAATTCTAACATGGTATAAAACTTTTAGTTTAAATACAAAAAACGTCTTCGAATTTTAAAAAATCAGCAAACGCAAGCAAACAATCTGCACAGATTTTTTAATTAATAAAAACAGCGAATGAACGTGATTGTTCAGAAACTCAGAGCGAAGATGATGATTCATAAGCAATTTTTTGCTCGAAAAAAAACGTCCAAGGTGAAAAATAACCGACCGTTCAAGCGAAAATACTCATAATAAATCTTAAACAAATAAGGCTTCAATGACATGTAAATGTAGGCTAATTGTAAATAGCCTTATATTTTTGACTTTTTATATTTAGGTCGCTTTTGTTTGCCATCGCCATTTAGGCATACGTCAGTGGTCCGCGAGCTTTACCAAAGATTATTGCAGGTCCACGGCCTGCTGAAGTTTGGGAACCACTGTACTAGCGTACCCGGCCACGCGTAGCTGTGGCTGAAAAGAGCATCCAACCATCTCTCCCTTCCCCTCCCCTCCCCCTCTCCGCATCCCTCCCTCCTCCATCTTTCCCCCTCCATCTCTCCCCTCTCTCTTTGTCCCGCTCCCTCCCCTCCTTTCCTCCCTCACACCGTCCCTTCCCGACAGCGACTCAAATAACGCTCTATTTAAACGCGTCAGCAAAAAGGCCGCAACGGAATGTGTTGAAATGCGCTACATAAACGGAACACACATTAGAACCACCATTTGAAATGCGCCCGAAATGGAAGGCAAGGCTTATCGATGGGCGTATGTGTTGAATTTCAACAGGAAAACCGTCGAATTTGAAAAGTTGCCTTTTTTGGTTTAAAAGATTGCGCTTTTTCCCAAAAAGCATTCTGCAAGGCCGGTGTCACGAAATAAAGTCTTCTCCCCGATACAAAGTCTCCCCCCGAAATAGAGTCTCCCCCTAGCTGAAAATCTGTTTTGGAATACATTTTTCTGGTGTAAAAGCATATACAGGGTGCGCCAAAAAAAGACCCCCCGTAAGATTTTTGCCAATATCTTGACAAAAAGTGAGGATTTCTAAATGAAATTTTACAGTCTTAAAGACAATTCATATTTACACAAGATGGCCAGATTTTATTAAAATATTTCAAACAGAACAAAAGTTATGCCACTTTTAGTGAAGCCACCCACCGTTTTTTGACGATTCAAAAACCCGACGCAACGAAAAGCGAAAAAAATCAATTCAACTATTCCGGCCAATATCTTGGCCTAAAGTAAGGCTATCAAACTGAAATTTCACAGGCTTAAACACAATTCATCTCTGCACATGTTGCCCAGATTTCATCAAAATATTTCAAGCGCAACGAAAGTTATACCACTTTTAGTGAGGCCACCCCCCCCCCATTTTTGGCCGTTTCAAAGACGTAACGCAGGAAAAAGTAGCAAAAACACGATTTTATTAATTCTCATCTATATAAATAAAACTGAAACTTTCCAATAGTTCGTAACACAATCACGCCGAAAGTTACGCACCGATTGTTTTGAAAATTTACCAAAACCTTCCATTCCAATAGAAGAGTGTCCATTTTGCTTATAATAAAAAAAAGCAATATTTTTCACAAAAAGTGAAGTTTGCATTCTGCTCGACAGCCATTTGCAAATTCAAAAAAGCCGAAGGGTTGCCAGATTTCCGAAACGCCTTGACAGTGACAGCGACCAGACGAAACATGAATGAGGTCACGTGCCGTGACGTCATAAGCGAGTCGCGTAATAATTTTGCGGCCTTTCAACATTCTTGGGCTCTAACCGCTCTCAGGAAGGGACGATGTGAGGGAGGAAAGGAGCGGAGGGAGCGAGACGAAGGGGGAGGGGAGGCGGAGGGCGAGAGCGAGGGGAGGGAGAGGGGTAGGGGGAGAGTCTTTTCTGCCACAGCAACGCGTGGCCGGGTACAGCTAGTTTCAAATAATTGTTATCAATTACACTTCATATTGCCAGATGATTATTATTAATACTATTTAAAAAGGAAACAGGGTGTCAGCGTAGCTGCGCGTCACTGAGAAGTCACTTAGTAAGATGACAATAAAATTGGTAAATAAGGAATCTGTCAGATTAATCAACAGGTCCATCGAGAACTTTACATAGAGACTCAAAAAAAGCTTTGTCACTGGTAGTGGGCACATTGAACACAAGTTGTCAAGCATACTAAGTTCATATGACAACAGTTATTTGAGATGAGACTTAATAAAATCGCGTTTTTCTTACTTTTTATTGCGTTTGGTTTTTGAATCGTCAGAAATTGGTGGGTGGCCTCACTAAAAGTGGTATAACTTTTGTCGTCTTTGAAATATTTTTATGAAATTTGGCCATCATGTGTAAATATGAATTGTCCTTAAGCCTATAAAATTTCACTTTGAAATTCCTACTTCTGGCCAAGATATTGGTAAAAAACCTAGTTTTTGTTGCGTTTCGTTTTTGAATCGTCAAAAAACGGGGGGGTGACCTCCCTAGAAGTGGCATAACTTTTGTTCTGTTTGAAATATTTTGATGAAATCTGGCCATCATGTGTAAATATGAATTGTCTATAAGACTGTAAAATTTCATTTCGAAATTCTTACTTTTGGCCAAGATATTGGCAAAAAACTTAGAGCAGGGGTCTTTTTTTTGGCGCACCCTGTATATGTTCGTGTTAAATAACGTGTTATCGTGTTAGCAATGCAAACTAACGGTTTGATATGGTTATCTACTAATTTTATGCGGCTGCAGTCGATTTCACGCTCAACGGGGGAGACTTTGTTTCGTGGGCGGAGGAAATATTCTCTCCTCCGGAGACTTTATTTCAGAATATAGTCTCCGGGGGCGAATTTATTCTAGAACAGATCCTCCGGGGAAGAATCTATTTCGAAATAAAGTCTCCGGGGGGAGACTTTTAGGGGGGAGACTCTGTCATGCGACACCGGCCGTATTGGAACAGAACGTTTTGGTAAAGTTTTGAAAGCAATCGGTGAAGAAATTTCTGAGATCCTTGAAGCCGACACAAACGCGTTACATTTTTATTTATATAGATATCTATAAGAAAAGATGTGAGTATATTTATATTAATTTTGTCCAGAATGCACACTCACAGTTTTGCACCTTTTCACTCCAAACCTTCACTACTGTGTCCGTCTCGGCATTGGACACCCAGTGGAGGAATTTCTGACACCATGGAGGCCAAGGTTGGGGGCAAAAAACTTTATTTTCGCTACTTTTTCAGCCGTTTTGATGCATAGTTTCACACTTATTCACATTAAACCTTACAGCTAGACAGATTTTTACACGGGCCACCTCCCTACACCCAACACACACCTTGGCCTGCAGGCGCCAGGTGGGGGTAGGTGGAATGGGGTGAGGTGAGGGTGGGGTGGGGAAGAAATTGTTTTCCAAAACCTCAAATTTCACAGGTGGCATACCGGTGGAGGTCGGAGTGTGGTGGAGTGGGGAGGTGGGGTGGAGAAAAAGTTTTTCCCGAAAATCCAAATTTCACTGGGGGTGTACCGTTGGATGTCCGAGTATGGTGAAGTGTGGTAGGGCGGGGTTGGGGTGCGTTGGGGTAGAAAATTTGTCAGGAAAACCCTAATTTCATGGGCCACGTACCGTGAAGATCGAGGTGGGGTGAGGTGTAGTGGGGTGTCGCGAGGTGGGTGGGGTCGGGTGGAGTGTAAAAGAAGGTGGGGTGGGCAGTAGGAGTGCGGATGGAGTCGTGGGGTAGGGAAGTAGGAGATTGGCCGGGAGCGGGGTGAATCCTAAAATTCCCGGGCAACACCGGGTACCCCAGCTAGTACTATTATGTACTTTGGACGTGATATTGGGTATGTCAGCAGTCTATTATTCCAACTAAACCATGGCACAGCTTTCCTTTCGACTGAACGTTTTCCACCGGTGGGAAAGCAGTATGTGCTGCCAAAAACGATGCAATATTGGTTGGCCAGATCGATTTCAAAACAGTAGAAATATCTTTTTTATAAGAGCAAATATTAGATAACTCAGTGTAAATATGATTTTATATGTCAAAATCGTCAGTGAAATATTCGCCTACCACAACGGAATCCATCCATGCCTGATCCACATGGCATGTCACAAACTTCATGACCATAAATGTTTTAACTGCTAGTTTTTGCTGTTTCTCATTATAGAAATTGATAATCTTCACATTTGTATTCCATACTTATACATTGCTTGTTTTCTTTCTTGTATTTTGGCAATAATAATTTATGAAAAACGACACCGAGACACCCAATGAATACCAGGTAATTACTCTCACATGCAGAACACACAGCCACAAAACATGAATGTATCATTATTATCTGTAAAAAATCCACTATTTCTATAGGTAGATATCAACATTCGCTCATCCACTAGAAAAGTGCGCCGTGTTAATGGCCTGTTTATATGCTCGCCGGGAAATGATGGTAGATGGTAAGCCTCTCGGGTATATACACCAGTGCGAAAGGCCGGTTTTCCAGTCTGGCGGGTTCTAAGGGTTAAAGGTAATTCATATCTACGTACATGTTCAGCCAAATTTCACCAAACTGTACATTTCCTCAGACTCAGATGAGCAGACGAAAGACATGATGGGATAAAAACAAGAGAACCATTACAGATCCCATTCTTATTTCTTCAGAGGATTTCATTGTCCAAGACCCTTCAGCCTATAAGTGTGAATTTTTTCAGATTTTAAAAACCGCAAAGGGGTCCAGGTCAAAGTGTTAAAATGTCAAATATGGTCACTATGTTACACTTTTAAACAGTCATAAAAAATCTACTCGAATAGGTCATCGAAAGAGCTGAATAATTACACCAAGAACACCTTTCTAGCTCTAATACAAGTTGAGATACAGACGTCCAAAGGAACGTGGTCGAGCGGGTCGGGTCAAAGTTTGACAACCCGTATCTCAGGAAGTAGTTGACCCAAACAAATTTGTTTGCAGGTTTTTCATGTCTTACATAGCCCAACAAGTGTGCAAAATTTCATGTCAATCTGAGTCAGTCACGTCAATCATGCTGGTTGATATGACAAGGAATCACCCACTTGCCTGAATGCAATAAACTTTGACTTCTGTGTAGGAGGTGTAGAGTTGAATCTTATAATTACAGCACTCATTAAAGCAGAGGATGTGTACATACTACACAGCCATCATTCAAGGTATATAAGGGCCCGTTAATTCTTTAGTGAATGCAGTTCGCACCGAGCCATGCCACCGCGGTGGGACCCTCAGCAAGATGTAGAGCCTGGAGTCCTCCCGGGAAACGAAGAAGGCGGCACTCGCTCACAATGTGCGACATCGTCTCTCTTTCTCCACAGCAGCACAGTGGATCATCCGCTTGCCCCCATCTCACCAGATTCACTGCGCAGCGACCTTGATCGGTGCGGAAACGATTTAAAGTTTTCCACAGATGACGGGAGAGATCACCACCCGGAGGCCAGACAGATGGCACGGCCACAAGAGAACGATTCACCACTTCTATAGTCGGCCATTCTTCGCACCAGGCCGAGATAGCTGCCAAACCCTCCTCCTGAGGATTTCTCCAGATAGGATGTCTAGACGGGAGACGCACTCCTGGGTGGAGCGCAATGTCCGCGTGTAGAGGAAGTCTTTCGTCATTTCGGATCTTGGTCAGCATTTTGGCGCAAGCCTCAGCTCGACGGAGATGAGGAGGAGGAATGTTGCTGAGCACCGGCAACCAAGGAAGGGGAGCCGCTCGGAGTGTACCCGATATTAGACGCATAGTCTCGTGTAACTTGACGTTGACGCACCCGGTGTGGGCCGAACGAGCCCAAACAGGAGCGCAGTATTCCGCAGTGGAGTAGCACAAGGCCAGTGCTGAGGTTCGCAGGGCCGTAGCTCCAGCCCCCATGTTGAGCCAGCGAATTTGCTTAGAAGATTGTTTCTTGTGCCCACCTTCGCAGCGGTCCTTCTTAGGTGGTCGTGGAATGTTAGCGACCTATCCAAGGTCACGCCCAGATAAACCGGATTTTTGTCATGCCGAAGTCGTTTTCCATTCATCACAATATCCAGCTCCCGCGCCACATGAGCATTATGGAGATGAAATGAGCTGGACACTGTTTTTGTAACGCTTGGCTTAAGTCTCCACTCCGAGAAATGTCCTGCCAGCAATTCCACGTCCGCATTGAGGATCTCTACCTCCTCAAAGGTCCTCCCCCGGGCAGTGGGCACCCAGGGCGACATCATCAGCGTAGACAAATCTGCGAGACTGGGTGCCAGGCATGTCATTGATGTAGACATTGAACAGGCAGGGCGAGAGAACCGATCCTTGAGGTAGGCCGTTTAGTTGGGTTCTCCATGCGCTGCACCGATCTCCCATGTGAACCCTGAAGCATCTGTTTTTTAGGAACGTCTCCACTGGAGACTTGTTACAAGTCGAATCGACAACTGTTGTTCCTTACTTGTTGGTCTTCCCCTTGGGGTCCTGGGGCGACTTGATCGCGTCTTGCGCTCGGCTGCTCGCCTTATTGGGCGGCTTCCTAAATTTGCGCCTGTCTCTGCCTATATGCGTGATGTGCTGCACTGGCTGCCTGTGTCCCAGCGGATCTCATACCGCATTGCTGCTGTGGTCTCTCGCTGTGTCCTTGGCTGTGCTCCGTCATACTTGCGTGATCTGTGCTGTCCAGTCTCTGACGTTGCAGCGCGTCGTGTACTTCGCTCTTCGGCTAGGGGTGAGCTTCTGGTCCCGCGGGCTCGCTTGGCTATTAAGCAGCGCCGTGCTTTCTCGGTCGTGGGGCCTACTGTCTGGAACGACCTCCCGGTTACGCTTCGCTCACTACTTGTGGTTCATCCGGCTGCGTTCTACAAGTCCCTCAAGTCTTTTTTCTTTGTTCGTGGTTTGGCTGGGAGCGCCTCTGAGTAGTTTCTTGAAGGGGCGCTATATAAATGCTGTGAATGAATGAATGAACTGTCGTTACAACCCATCTAGGAAGTACGGCTGCCAGTTTCACGAGAAGTCCGCTATGCCACACCGGATCATATGCGGCCGTCAGATCCAAGAAGACCGCACCAGTTTTAAGACTGCGTTGAAATCCGTTTTCTATGTAGGTTGTGAGCGCTAGTACTTGGTCGCAGGTACTACGCCCTCGACGGAAACCAGCCTGTTCGATCACCACCACCTCCTCCAAAGTTGGATTTATTCTGTTCAGTATCGCGCGTTCCATTGCCTTGAAACAAACCGACAACAGCTATATGGGTCGATAGCTGGCAGATTCATGCGGATCCTTTCCAGGCTTCGGCACCGCAATCACCTTTGCCTGCCGCCATGCTTTCGGAATTTTCCCCTCCATCACGATCCGAGAGAAGAAGGAGGCCAGCCACTTCCGAGCTTCCGGCCCGATGTTTTTCAGGAACTCAGAGGATATGTTGTCGTAGCCCGCCGCTGCCCCCGCTTTTACCTCCCCCAGCACCACCTCGATTTCTTTTGCCGAGAAAGGAGAAAAATCATCGCACGACGATCCACTACTTAGATACCCGTTAATTGGGGACCGTTAATTAGAGCAATCAATAGTTTCTCATGGTCAGTTTGACAAGGCAGACAGTTGTGTGGAAGAGTAATAGATCCAAGTAGGCCAAGGTTTGATTTTCTCTTTGCAAACAATGGGTGGCTAAAGAGAACCCCAGACAATCAGCAAGTTCAACAATTTAAAATAGAAAGATATTTTAACTTTAACATGTAGGTTTATTTTAATGTTAAAGATATATTATTGGGGTAATCCTGAAGACTGGCTGCCAAACAATATAGCTGCTAACGAATGCAATAAAATTAGAGCGCGACCTATCAACGACATCGCAAAATGCATCCCAACATGCAAAGCATGAGGGTCGGTTAGGGCTCAGGTTAGGCGTCGTGAGGGTCGGTTAGGGTTTAGTTTTAGGGTTAGTGCAGTCATTCTGCTGAAATTGAAGCTGAATTGATGAACACTGTCGTCGATAGGTCGCGCTCTAATTTTATTGCATTCGTTGGCAGCCATATTGTTTGGAGTACGCCATACGGGCAGCCAGTCTTCGAGATTACCATATCGGTATAATTATGATTGCATGGTGTGGCACCAAATTTGGTTGTAAGGTTTAGGTGTGCCGCGAGCAGAAAAAGGTTGAGAACCTCTTATGTAAGCTTATATAACAATTGATCACCGGAATAGCGGACCCCGGAATAGTGGGCCATACTCCTTTGTCCGAGATCTGACGCCGGGTGTCCAGATCTTCTGGAAACTTGCAAGGGTTATTGTGACTGACAGCTCGGTAGAACGTAAACAGTATGGCCGCCGTAGATACGTGCGCAATAGAGCAGCCTGACATACGAGCCGTCAGTCACAATAACCCTTGCAAGTAAACGCGAGACAAGGTTTCGGTACAGTTGACTACTTTGACCATGCTCCAAATTTCACAAAATTTTACGTGGGCATAGCTGGCACCGAATGCACTTAAACGCACCTATTCCCGATTTCGGGAAACGCCCCTGGAATTTGTTATGAATTTTTGAAAATCCAATGTTAATCAATGCAATATCGCCAGAAAATATTAGTTTATTTATATCGGAAGTCACCGTGCGCATGCGCAAGAAATTATTTATATAGCGCAGTGTTTTTAATGTTTTATTATATCAACTGAAACGCTTCAGCAACTCTACTCTGACATTTTAAAAATTCCAGGGGCGCTCCCCGAAATCGAAAATAGGTGCGGGTAAACGTGTATTTTAGTATCCTAAATTATTCGCCATTGCATGGGTTTCAGCATTAGTCGAGTACAAGTCGGACTGATGAAAAGAGTTCTTTCTAAATAGAAGTCGGATTGATGAAAGTAATTTATATTGAGATGGAAGAGGGATTAATTAAAACAATCTTGCTGAAATTGAAGCTGGATTGATGGACAATAATTTTAAATTAAATAACAGGGTTATTGTGACTGACGTCTCGGTAGATCGTAAACAGTATGGCCGCCGTAGATACGTGCGCATTAGAGCGGCCATGGCTGCCAACGAATGCAATAAAATTACAGCGCCACCTATCGACGATATCGCAACAAGCATCCCAACATGCAAAGCGTGAGGGTCGGTTAGGGCTCAGGTTAGGCGTCGTGAGGGTCGGTTAGGGTTAGTTTTAGGGTTAGTGCAGTCATTCTCCTGAAATTTCAGGAGAATGACTGCACTAACCCTAAAACTAACCCTAACCGACTCTCACGCTTCAATATCGTCGATAGGTGGCGCTGTAATTTTATTGCATTCGTTGTCAGCCATAATTATTTAGCGGCGCAAGGTAGTTTATACCGCGAGATCTCGCGGTTACTGCGAGATATCTCGTTCAGGTGAATCGATTTGGTGGTAAACACGCACATTGCGTGCCCGTACTCCAAACAATATGGCTGCCAACGAATGCAATAAAATTAGATCGCGACCTATCGACGACATTGTTCATCAATTCAGCTTCAATTTCATCAGAAGGACTGCACTAACCCTAAAACTTACCCTAACCGAACCTCACGACGCCTAACCTGAGCCCTAACCGACCCTCACGTTTTGCGTGTTGGGATAAATGTTGCGATGTCGTCGATATTTCGCGCTCTAATTTTATTGCATTCGTTGGCAGCCATATTGTTTGGAGTACGGGCACGCAGTGTGCGTGTTTACCGATTTGGTTGTGTTATTTAGCTTATTTAAGCGTATTAATATTTTCGAAAATTCACCTTTTCATGGTATTTTACTTACTTACTTTCGCGAAAACATTGGCCTATAGATCGCCGCAGGTCGCGGAAATATTGGGCTATCGATCGCCGTATGCGAGGCCGCTCTATTCCGCACGTATCTACGGCGGCCATACTGTTTACGATCTACCGAGACGTCAGTCAAAATAACCAATAAAAGTAATATTCATGAAAAATAGGTAAATACCCATTTTAACGTCGGTAATTATTTTTCAGCGTTTTTCTAGCGGTTTTATTTTCAGCGGTTATTATTTCTTAGCGTACGCATTTCCGCTTTCATGCGTTTGAAATATAAGCTGGATGAAGGTTCTCTGTAGCTTAAATGGAAGCTGGATGATAGGATGAAACCGGTGTGTTTACGACCCCCAAGAGGTAACGTTGCAGCGTTGTTATGTTGAATAAATCCAACTTCTAGTTTACCAAGACTCCTTTTCGTTCATCCAGCTTCTGTTTATGCAACAATGTGTTCCATAAATCCCACTTCTATTTCGTAAGTGAATATTTTTCATCTATTTCATTGATACTTATTGTTTATCATTCCAGCTTCAATTTCAGCATAATGACTGCACTAACCCTAATACTAACCCTAACCGACCCTCACGGCGCCTAACCTGAGCCCTAACCGACCCTCACGTGAGAAATCCCGCTTCTATTTCGTCGGAAAATATTGTTGTGTATGTCATTCTGATGCGACGATTTAATTTCACATGAAAATAATTACCGACGTTAAAATGGGTATTTACCCAAAAATATTTGCTGACGAAATAGAAGCGGGATTTATCAAACTAATTCTTGCCTAAACAGAAGCCGGATCGATGAAAAGGATTCTCGCCAAACTAGAAGTTGGAGGCATAGTTATAGTAAGCGGGTCCCTATGTTAATGAATGACTGCACTAACCCTAACCCTAACCCTAACCGACCCTCACGATGCCTAACCTGACCCTAACCGACCCTCACGATGCCTAACCTGACCCTAATCGACCCTCACGATGCCTATCCTGACCCTAACCGACCCTCATGATGCCTAACCTGACCATAACCAACACATAGGGACCCGCTTACTATAACTAAGCCGAAGTTGGATTGATTAAAAATAACAATGCTACAGCTAGCGAATATTTTAGGATATTAAAATACACGTTTTGCTAACTCTACACTAAACCACAATGCTTGTTATAATAATAATAATAATAAATTTAAAAAATTATATTAACTTTCGCTTCGCTTACCCAAATGACCATTCGCCACAATTATTCTTGGATGTAGAATGGTTATAAAACGTGCGGCGGTTCTAAGACGAAAAGCCATTGGTAGACGATAAAGAGTTAAAGACGGCTCTTTCGCCGATAATACAGCGAGTAAACCATATCGCCAGTGTTGCCACTGAGGTTTCAGAAATAAACCCAGGTTTTCTTCTGAAAAACAAAACCAGAAAAACCCAGACTCTTCATATAGGCGATTTTGGACCCCCTTTGTTAAAATTAAGTTGTTTTTTCGCTTGTTCAGATGAGGGTTAGCAAATGAATCGAATAAAATGTAATTACAACTTTAAAAATGTAAATTGTAGACTCTGCATCCATATCGACAATAAGGTGAATTGAAGTGTCATGTGCGCATGTGCACCGGGTTGGTTGAACCTGGTAAACACTAAAAACATGTTAAAGATGTCAATAAGAAGAGAAGTGACTTGACCTATATTGAGATGTAAAAATGGCTTATTTCTGCTCAGAGCTGTTCTTCTGCGTCACCAGGTTATAAACTGTTTGTGAATTGACAATGTCAGATCTTGACTGTGGAGTTTAAAATTAAAATCAGTGAATCAAAAATTATGTATTACAACCATTTTACATTGAATTTCCTGAATATTCATGTGTTGTACAGGGTGCGGCCGAAAAAATACCCCATTACGAAAATTGCGATTTCTCGAAAACCGCTGAATATTTTTTTACAAATATTTTCATTCTTATTCGTAACATATTTTTACACATTCTCTGAAAATTATATATCAGTATCTTTATATTTGTGATCATGACATCAGGCAGAAGAAAGAACTTCATTTTTTCAACTGAACAAGAAATTCACGAAATAGGAAATCATATTTTTACATAAAATACCCTGTGGTGTGCCATAGTTACGTCATTTCCGCTTGCGGATCATGTTCTTCACTGATGAAAGATCTTTCACACCAATCCACCCATTAATAATCAAAATATGGCGTCTGGGCGAAGAAGAAAAAAGCCGATATTATATCCATCCAAGCCGTCTGTTGGTCGAAAGAGCTAAGTTCTCTCCCCACATCATGGTTTCTGCAGGAATCAGCTATGAGGGTAAAAGACGTTTGCATTTGAGTGACGAAAAGGCCAAAGCCAATGCTAAGTACTACGTGGAGAATCTTTTGCCTAAGCTTGTCGATGACTGTCTTGGGAAATCAGTTCACTTTTCAGCAAGATGGAGCGCCCGCTGATGGCGCAAAACTGGCCCAAGATTGGTTAACAAGTCACTGTCTTGACTTCATCGACAAGGATCGTGGCCGCCAAATTCCCCAGATATGAACCCATTCGACTATGCTGTCTGGGGATGCAATGCTTGAGACTTGCAACAAACTTACCACAAAGCCAAAGAACATTTCTGAACTGAAAAATACGCGCAAATCATCTGGAATGACTTTTGTCACTTGAGACCATTCAGAAGACTGTTCTGGGCTTTCGAAAACGTCTGCAAGCTTGAGTAAAAGCAAACGGTGTTCACTCCGAACATTCAATGCACAAAACTTAACAGTTTGGCTTAATCTTGTCAAGAACAATAAGGCAACCTTGAATTTTGTTACATTTCTGTTAGCACCGTTACTTTGTTACTTATTGCTGTCACTAAATGTCTGTTGAAACGAAAATAACATTGTTTCACTTCAGGGTCGCACCATTTTGGTGTTCATGATTCAAATTTCATTAGATCTAGCCAAGTTGTAGATAAATATGTGTTAAATAGACTGGCGAAGTTTTATAACAAAATATTCAGCGGTTTTTGAGAAATCGCGATTTTCGTAATGGGTTTTTTTTGGCCGCACCCTGTAAATGCAAATAGTCGACTCACCAAAATAAGCCCAGATCTTGCCCAAAAAACCCAGAAACCCAGACGAAGGCCAAAAAACCAGATCTAGTGGAAAAAACCCTGCTGTGGCATCACTGAATATCACAGCACCAGAAATATCAACGTCACTTAATAGGTTCCACGACAACTGGTCTACCGACAACTCGTCTCCGGACAATTGGTCTAACGACAACTGGTCTACAGACGAATAGTATTGATGAAATAGAAGCTGGATTTATGAAAATGGTTTTTTAGCTTAAATGGAAGGCTTTGGAAGCTGGATTTATGATTTAATTCATGTATTTCGACATGCATCCAGCTTCTGCTTTAGATCTAAAAATACCTCCATCCAGCTTCTATTTCTCACCTGTTATTATCGTCAATCCAGCTTCTATTTTAGATATAAAAATACCCTCATCCAGCTTCCATTACTTAAGCGTTTTTCCAGGGCCGGCCTTAGCCCAAATGGCGCCCTAGGCAAGGCATACATTTGGCGCCCCATGCAGGCATAGGCCTGCATTTGGCGCCCTTAGATTCCCACTCAATTGTTCAGCCCACGTCAGAATCTAAAGATGAATTAGCCAGAACCGGTATACGCTCACAAGGCCGTCAGGATTTTATTTCGGAGGATGTTTTATTGACCGTGAATTTTGAGGTGCGTAAACGCTGCGGTCGATTTTTTGGGCGAAATTTTCTGACGACTTTTGTTAGTCGTCGAAATTTCTGACGTCCAAAAACACTATTTTCCGCGATTTTCGACTATTTTCTGCTCAAAATTACTTTACACACTGTCAATTGCTAGCAAATTTTTACATTATTTCATTTGGGGGGGGGGGTTGTTCAAACACCCAAAACATCCCCCTAACTACGGCCTTGTACGCTCAACTGAGTAATTAATTCTAATTTCTTTATTATTACACTGAAGGCTGGATAATATTCAATTTTGTGGAGAATGGTATACGGTAAGTTAAAAAAAATATTAAAATAAACTCTTGTTGAAATGGCGCCCTCTTTGATGGAAATGGTGCCCCTAGAACTTGGTGCCTCATGCAACTGCCTGCTTTGCCTATGAGGCTATATGCCTAAGGTCGGTCCTGCCTCAGTTACTGCCCATTTCTTGAAGACATTGTTTTAAATTCTTTCCATTAGCGAAAGTCTTGAGTTTAAAACAACAAATTATAGTGTAAAAAATAAATTCGCCGGTGCCGCGGCGCCCCCCAAAGGCTTCGGCGCCCTAGGCAACTGCCTACTTTGCCTATAGCTAGGGCTGGTCCTGCGTTTTTCATCAATCCAGCTTCCATTTCAGATCAAGAAATACTTTCATCCAGCTTTTATTTCTCATACGTTATTTTCGTCAATCCAGATTTTATTTCACCTGTAAAAGAGCCATAATCCAGATTCCATTTCTCTAGCGTTTTTTCATCAATCCAACCTCCACTTCACGTGTAAAAAACCTTCATCCAGCTTCCATTTCTCAAGCGCTGGATCAGTTGTCTGTAGACCAGTTGTTGTCGTAGACGAATTGTCTGGAGACCACTTGTCGTTAGACGAGTTGTCGTTAGACGAGTTGTCGTGACACCCACTTAATATTAGTCTGGCTGCGGAAGCTTTCGACCAGTGATGCAACAGCTGGGTGTTTTCCACTAGATCTGGGGTTTTTGCCTTCGTCTGGGTTTCTTTGGGCAAAATCTGGGTTTATATATATATATATATATATATATATATATATATATATATATATATTCGTAGAGAAAAACAATCTGACAATAACGGCGATAACGCAGAAATGTTAACATGAGTGATAATGAATAATTAAAGTTCAGTTAGAATAATCTAGTAAATATTTTTATATAATGATCGTGGAATAAATTCAGTCATCTTTTGGTGGGAGCATCGACGTATATACGTCAATGGGTGGGATTAAGTGGTTGTGTGCTCTCGGTCTTAATTGGTGAGAGGAGGGGGGACGGAGTGGAGGTAGGAGTTGGTGAAGAACATGTTTGGGGTTGTGTATAATGGAGAAAAGAAGTTTAGCATCAGCTATGTTGGCAAGTTAGGAGACTGTTGGAAAGGTTTGCTCTAGGTAACCTAGCTAGGCGTTTAGCTCTTTTTAAGAGTTTTTCAAGGCGTTCTTTATCGGAAGCCAGGGTGAGACCCACCATGCAGGATGGGGAGGCATAAAGTAGTTTAGCCACGGTAGTGGCTTTGGTTACCTTATGGATGGATGCGGAAAAGAGGCCATGGGTTTTGAGTTTTCTGATAGCATAAAAAAGAGGAGGAGCAAGTATTTGAGGTGGTCTATGTGGGCTGTGAGTTTAAGGTTATCTTGAAGGATGACACCCAATATTTTCAAGGTTTTAACTCGGGTTATATTGGGTAATGGTGGAGGAGGGTCAAATTGGTGACGGGGGTGGAAGATGATCATTTCTTTTGATTTAGAGCTATTGAGGGTAAGATTATTGGCAGAAGCCCAGATGGAGATCAAGTGCAGTTCAGATGAGATAGTATGAGCCAGAGTGGATCCGGTAAGGAAGTAGGCCTAAGTGTCGTCATCAAATTTGAGCATGAGATTAAGTGGTTGGGCAGGATGCAGGTCAGAACCAGTAATAAAGAAGTTAGTAGGTCGTAAGACCGAGCCTTGAACAATACTGGCATTCATTGGGAGGAGAGATGAAGTGTGGCCTTTGAATATGGTGAGGTGTGAGCGTTCGAGGTGATATTCAACTAGCCAGTTATAGATTTGGTCTGGGATATCAAGAGTGTAAATTTTGTCAAAAAGAGCAGAGTCCTTAACTGAGTCGAATGCTTTGGAGAAATCAAGAGGTATTATTGAGATATATTCATTGGTTTTTAGGAGGATTTGTGTGTGATGTATGATAGATATTATGGCGGCAGAGGTGGAACGTACCGTGGGTCTGAAGTCAAATTGGTCTGAACCCATGGATTCAAGGGGGCTTGAGTGAGCGTAGGGTAAATGAATCTCTGAACGATTTGCTATTCAACTATTCTGGAGAGAACAGGGTGGATAGAAATTGGGCGGAAGTCCGCTTTTTGAGAAGGGGGGGTGTGTTTTGGCTTTTGGCCTGATGATAGCTGTTTTCCATTGGGGTGGGATGAAATGGGACAGGAATGAGAGATTGATGAGGTGAGACAGAGGTAGTGAAAAGAAAGGTGCTGTGAGTCTAAGAAACCAAGCAAGTAGGTTGTCGTAACTAGTGGTGGTAGAATGCAGATGATCGAGAAAATAGAAGAGTTGGTATTCTTCAATAAATGGGTAATTGAGTGGGGCTGTGAGTCGAAAATTTATTTTGGTGAGTTGACATTTTGTATTTAAACACATCAATATTCTGTGAAATTCAATGTAAAACGGTTTTATACATAATTGTTTCCACTACCTGGTAATTTTAATTTCAAACTCCACAATTAAGATCTCACATTGTCAATTCAGAAATAATCTATAACCTGAAGAATAGCTCTGCATAGAAATAGACCATTTTGACAAATTGACATCCCAAAATAGGTCAGGTCACTTCTCTCTGCTTATTAAACAGTATTGACGTCTGTAACATGTAGGCCCTATGCATAGCTTACTGTAGGTCAGGTCCATTGAGATGTCATCATCATCATCATCATCATCATGGTCCATGGGCTCAGTGCCCGTAGGTGTCAACCGCATGGCTCACAATCCGTTTCCATTTGTCTCTTTCCTGTGCTGCTCTGCTCGCTTGGTGTATTTCCGAACCGCACCAGTCCTTGATGTCGTCTAACCACTCTCTGCATGGCCTGCCCCGAATCCCCGCTCCGTCCATCATCCCGAACATGGTTTGTTTGATGAGTCTGTCATTTCTCATCCTGCAGACATGTCCGAAGAAGCCCAGCTTCCGTTCCATTATCATTTGTTTGATGTTTTTCGTGTTCCCTACCCTTGCTCGCACCTCCACGTTTGTTATTTTTTGTTCCCATCTGATGTGTAGTATCCTCCGGTAGCATCTCATCTCAAACGCCATTGAGATGTACGATATATATAAAATATATACGCTAGAGAGAGTATGGCCTATCTCCTCTGCATGGAAATGTGAAGTCACCAACGACCTTATATTTTAACGAAAATCACGCCAGTGACGTCACAAGCCAAGCAACCTAGAGTCCTAGACCCATTGAGATGTACGATATATATATATATGTATATACACTGTGCCCCATAAAAAAACACACCAAAAAACTTTGTCATGAAACGCATGTAAGTCTAATGTTAAATAAGAAAAAGGGATGTTTCATTTAAGAAGATGTTCGAAGTGATGTCCTTTCGCTTGAACGCAGGCTCTCAGCCTTGGCCGCCACTGTTCAATAGCTTTGTCAATGACACTCTGCTTCAACTGTGCCCACACAACGATGAGGCGCTCCTTCAACTCGTTGATGTCCCGTATTGCTGTCTGGTAGACGCGTTCCTGTACAGTATTAGACCCCAAATTCTGTAGTAAACGGGATTGAGGTCTGGTGAGTTTGCTGGCCAGAGTTCCGGTCCAATGAAGCTTGGTGTTTCACGTCGCAGCAACGCAATGGTGTCCTTTGCGCGATGTGCTGGGGCGCTATCCTATAAGTTACTAATCTCTGTTTAAATGTTTCCAAACACGCCTACTCTGCGTCACTGCCTCCAACAGCAACCACTTCTGTGAGTAAGTAAAATGTAAAATATTTTGTGGCAAAATTATTTGAGAAACAACGTACAAACTTTTATTACAATTGGCTTAGTTTCATAGAAGATTTTTGAAAAGTTTTTTGGTGTGTTTTTTTATGGGGCACAGTGTATATATAAAGTGTATCTATTTTATATATATATATACACGCTAAAGAGAGTATGACGTATCGGCCCTGCAATCAGATTTGAATTCTCTAATATACGTCACTCCGATTTAATCGACGGTTGGTGTGAGAAATCACCTGTGATTGGTCGGCACACGAAATCACCTGTGATTGGTCGGCACAAGAAATCGCTTGTGATTGGTTGGCACAAGAAATCGTCTGTGATTGGTTGGCACTATTATTACACAGCGACACCAATATGGTGGCGTGATATTCCCTCTAGTGTTATATTATTATAATACATCTCTATAGTTAACTATAGAGATGTATTATAATACATCGATGAAGTACTAGGCCTACTCGATGAAGTGCTATAACAAGTGCACATACAAATGCATTAGGAAACTACTACGTAGGCCTATTTCATGGACAGAAATGTTAACTAATGAACGAGTTTACAAATTAGCAGGGACAAAAAGCGAGTTATTAGGCCATGTCAAAACCCGGAAATTACGATACTTCGGTCACATCCTGCGACAGCAGGACAATATTGAAAATAGTGTCATGACGGGATTGGTGCAGGGTGTTCGTGGTCGCGGTAGACCTAGAATATGCTGGCTTGATAACATCACGCTGTGGACCGGTTTATCAGGAGCGGCGCTATTGCTGTAAGGATAGATCTTGCTGGAGTACTTTGGTCCACTCATGTAGCCAACCGTCGCGTAGCGACGTCGGCGTATTGACATGACATGACTTAAGGCCACGCTCATAAGCATAGGCGATGACTAAGCGAAACGCTATACGCACAGTCATAATTTTCATCACAATAATTAACGATTTAAACATATTTCCCCATGTTGGAATTTCTTAGCATTTTTACTGTAGTTTAGTAGGGTATTTACGTACAATATTCTGCCAAAAACGGTCTGCCATAGTAAATCTTCGGGTTCATAATTTCAACAAAGGGGGTCTAAAATCGCTTGTATGAATAGTCTGGGTTTTTTTCAGAAGGAAATCTGGGTTATTTTTCTGAAACCTCAGTGGCAACACTGGTAAAGAACTAAAGACTAGCAATATGTTAGGTCAAGCTAATAGTTTGCTTTTCGTCGCAGTAGGATTTATAGCTGTACTAATCGTAGGAGTAGTTTTCTTTCTGAACAAATTTCAACGTGGATGTGAGTTTTTGAGGGTTATATTTTCACTGACATTTGAGTTGCATTTTAGCTGCATATTAAACGAAATCGTACAGTAGATCTACAGTCACAGTTGTGTCCCTGAACTTAGCCACCTAACTTAGCCACGGTGGCAAAACCATAGCTTACGTTGATAAAACCATAGCCTACGTTGCTAGATAGCATGGTGTAAGAAAGGATGGTGTGCACACTTCCTATACTGGCCATACAACGTTTTAGCGTATTTTATTCCAAACGCGTAAACTCAAAAGAAATAGCGTATTTAATTAAAACTGATGGAGAATTCAGTGATTTCGGTTCATTGTCAAATAGTACTTCAAGTACTATTTGACATAGCCGAGACAAACAGCACCTCAAATAAGGTATAGTTCAGCCAAAGCAGACAATATTTCCCGAAGATTTGGTTATCTCCTGCTTGGCTGCGAAATTCAAACTCATGCATATACGAAGTGAACAGTGCCCTACTAGTGCCGAACTGACGTTTAAGTTTTCTTTTCGCCCGCATCCATAAGTTCTCAATGTTTTGCGTGTGAATTTCGCTGTCGTTGGGGTCTACGAAATGTTGTTCATGAACAATAACGGAGTGAATGTAGATTCCATTGGCTAACCTTGAGATTCCCCGGTACGCAGCCCAGCCGTCACTGATTATGTGTGTGCCGGGTAAAATGTGTTCGAGTATAAGAGCTTCCAGAGTCGATGAAGTTCTGTCTGGCACCTCGACCAAAAAGCATTTCCCGGAAACTCTTTCTACTCCACCAAAGACCCAATGTCTCTCTCTCCAAGTACCTCTATGGTACTTTCTGTGAAAGTATTTACTCTCATCTATCTCAACTACAACCGATTTCTATAACATAATACACAAATACACACGCTAAATAATAAAATACACTAAAATACATGATATCGATTTTGAGATAATAAAATACGCTAAAATACAGTTTTACCCAACGTTTTTGGCTAGACTTATTTCATTTCAGCAGGTGGCGCTGCTGTCTCAATTTGTGCGCAGGCAGCACAGGGAATATAGAGCAAGAAGTAAGGAACATTCGAAACATGGAACATAGGGACAAGGAGAGTGCAGGAACATAGCAGGGAACATCACTTGGAACATACTAGTGGCGATGAGGATCAGGTAACATTGCAGGGAACATGGAACATCACACGGAACACCAGGGAACATAGGCCTAAGCGAATATATAACAAAGAACGTGTAAGGTAAAGAACATGAAGCATCACAGAGAACATCGTTTAGAGAATATAGGAAGAGGAACACGGAACATGCATGCATTCCAGAACACGTCACAAGACTGTAGAAAGTAAGGAACATGGAACATCAGAGAAAACATCAGAAACATTAAGGAACATGGAACGCAGAAAGTGCAACAAGGAATTGGAACACAATTGAGTAACATGGACTATCAGGTGACACAAGGAACATGGAATAACAGAGAAAAATCAGAATCAGTGAAGAACAAGGAATGTGGAACACAAAGAACAGGGAACATCAGGGAACATAAGGGTCATTCCACGTCAAATCAACCAGGGGTGTACATCACACCCCTTTGGATTTTCCAGGAAAAAATTTGTACATAAACTACATGCAATATGAGGAATAACAGTGAAAATTTGAGCAGAATATCTCAAAATTTGACCGAGATATTAATTTTTGAAGTTAATGATCAAAAAACGTAGCACGAGAAAACGACATGATCCGCCAAGTTTGGACTGTTATATCTTGGCCATGAAACGAGCTAGAGGGCTGAAATATTTTTTGTGCAATCAGTTTGTTGTGCTCTTTCCAAATATGTCAGAACCTGGATTGTGCTATTTTTGGTTTTTAATATAAAAATTAGTAAATATAGACCAGACGCCAATTCTCATTAAAGTTTTGGTCATTTTATCAGCAGGCAGGAATGAGATATAATAATACTTGCACTGATTTTATATTGAGGCCCATTGGTGCTCATCAGACATATAGTCAGTACCTGATTAGGCGTTTAAAAAAAAGTGTTGTGTTTCCGGTAACCCGACCGACCCATTTTTACGGCCGCGACCCAAATATTTTTGTAAAAAAAATTTATAACAATTTTTTTTAAAGTTAAAATAAATATATGATAAATTGGCAGCTGTGCAATATTTACAAACTTATAATTAAAGAATCACAAGAAATGCAACCAGCACTCTTACATACATGGAAAGAGCATAAGAAACTCGTTACATGCCAACAATATCAGTTCTCTGGTTCATTTCCTGGCATAGATATGACAGTCCAAACATTGTGGATCATGCCATTTCCATTTCCGAACAAATGTAAGTTGGCAGTTGTGCAATATTTACAAACTTATAAACTAAAAATCACAAGGAATACAACCAACATTCTTACATATATGGAAAGAGCATTAGAAAATGACTAAATGACAACAATATCAGTCCTCTGGTTCATTTACTGGCCTGTATATGAAGGTTTAAACGTTGTGGATCATGCCATTTTCATGTGCGAATAAATGAAAATTGGCAGTTGTGCAATATTTACAAACTTATAAATTAAAAATCACAAGAAATACAACCAACATTCTTACATACATGGAATAAGCACAAGAAAGTGATTACATGACAACAATATCAGTCCTCTGCTTCATTTCTTGGTCTAGATATATGACAGTCCAAACATTGTGGATCATGCCATTTGCTCGCGACACAGTAATATTGGTCGACTTCACAAAATAATTTCCCCAAAACGGAGCTGAACACCATCCTGAATTTTGCACCAATGAAAGATCTGCATGTCCTCAATATATGTGCAAATTTTTATCAATTTCAAAAGATACACATTGTCACTTTTTTGACAAGCTTTAGACCCCATTTTCACGATCGTAACAAGGAAAACGTCCTTGTAAAGCACAGTACTGATGAAGCTAATCAGGTGCTGACTATATGTCGGATGAGCACCAAAGGGCCTCAATATAAAACCAGTGCAAGTAATATTATATCTCGTTCCTGCCTGCTGATAAGATGACCAAAACTTATTTGAGAATTGGCATCTGGGCTATATTTACTAATTTTTATATTAAAAACCAAAAATAGCACAATCCAGGTTCTGACATATTTGGAAAGAGCAAAAAAAACTGATTGCACAAAAATATTTCAGTCCTCTAGCTCGTTTCGTGACCGAGATATAACAGTCCAAACTTGGCAGATCATGTCGTTTTCTCGTGCTACGTTTTTTGATCATTAACTTCAAAAATTAATATCTCGGTCAAATTTTGAGATATTCTGCTCATATTTTCACTGTTATTCCTCATATTGCATGTAGTCTAAGCACACAATTTTTCAAAAAAATCCAAAGAGGTGTGATGGCAACTTGTCATTTTACTGTTTGATTTGACATGGAATGACCCATAAGGAACATGAAGCATCACATGGACCACCAGAGACATCAGAAAACTAAAAACGTGGAACAAGCAACAAGGACCGTGGAACATAAGGAATATACAGGGTGGGCCATAAAAAAGTAACCCTCTACGGTCTTTAGCCCATATCTTGGCCAAACATAAGAATTTTTAAATGAAACTTTGCAGTCTTAAAGGCAATTCATATTTACGTACAATGGTCAAATTTCAATAAAATATTTCAAAGATAACAAAAGTTATATCACTTTTATTGAGGCCACCCACCGTTTTTGATGATTCAAAAACGAAATGCAACAAAAACTAGGTTTTTTGCCAATATCTTGGCCAGAAGTAAGAATTTCGAAATGAAATTTTTTTTATGCTAAAGGTCAATTCATATTTACACACGATGGCCAAATTTCATCAAAATATATCAAAGGGAACAATAGTTATGCCACTTTTAGTGAGGCCACCCACCGTTTTTGACGATTCAAAAACGAAACGCAACAAAACGCAACAAAAAGTAACAAAAACGTGATTTTATTAAGTCTCATCTCAAATAACTGTTGTCAAATGTACTTGGTAGTGCTTCACTACTTGTGTTCAATGTGCCCACCACCAGTGCCAACACTTCTTTTGAGTCTCTTTGCAAAGTTCTTGATGGACCTGTTGATTAATCTGACAGATTCCTTATTTATCAATTTGATTGTCATCTTGCTAAGTGACTTCTCAGTGACGTGCAGCTACGCTGGTACCCTGTTTCTCTTTACATAGTAATAATAATGATCATCTGACAATATCAAGACTATTTGATAACAATTATTTGAGGTGAGACTTAATAAATTGTGTTTTTGCTACTTTTTGTTGCGTTACCCTTATGAATCGTAAAAAAACGGTGGGGCCTCACTGAATGTGGTATAACTTTTGTTCTCTTTGAAATATTTTGATTAAATCTGGCCATCATGTGTAAATATGAATTGTCTTTAAGCCTGTAAAATTTCATTTCGAAATTCTTACTTCTGGCCAGGATATGGGCAAAAAACCGTAGGGGGTTACTTTTTTATGGCCCACCCTGTACAACAAGGACCATGGAAGATAGGGAACCTGGAACATCACGCGAAAATCAGAAACATTAACCCA
Organism: Lumbricus rubellus; assembly: GCA_945859605.1. NCBI lineage: Eukaryota > Metazoa > Annelida > Clitellata > Crassiclitellata > Lumbricidae > Lumbricus > Lumbricus rubellus. The sequence continues at coordinate 43,910,876 of OX243812.1, read as the reverse complement.
TTTCCGCTGGATCGGGTCGCGGGTGACCCGAAAAGGGAGGCATTGAAACAGACTAGATTGTATCTATAAATAGGCATCTGGGAAAAATAAAAATAACATCCGCGTTTTCAGCGAGAAATGTTGTATTTTTCCAAATTTTTTTGTTGATAAAAAGTTATATATTGTGTTAAAAAAACCAGTTTGAAGTTGGGCATAAAGTTGTCCAGAGTTCCGAAAATTTTAGGTGTGTAATGATGGGTTTTGACGATGAATTTTCAACTTCTGATGATGAATTCATCCGAAATTTGAAGATCGCCGGTGGAATACAGTGTTTGGGACGCAAATAGTTTCGATTTTAGGCCAGTCTGATAGAGAGAGAGTCTTCTCGTTCGGACTCTGCATTGCTAAATAATGCCGAAGTCGGAGAGGTAAGCAAAGGCCAAAATTTTTATTTGTGTTTCTTTTTTGTAATTTATTGATAGTTTAGATGTAAGAAACATATGAATATGCTGATTGAAAGAAAATTTATGTTTACTGAAAATCAATTCAAGCCAAAATTTTATACTGAAAATGGTTTCATGGAATAACTTTGTGTCCATTGATCAGCTGATTGACAATGAATTATTCTCTTTTCCATTGATACTATGTAATTCACTATTATGTTTGCATTTCTATGCAGCATCTGCAACTGTTGATGATGCTACCACAACCAGTAGCACAGGAGGAAGAAGCAATTGTGGTCAATGGGGTGGTCATGGTCCGGGTCGTGGCTGTGGTCAAGGTCAAAGTCATGTTCGCAAAGGTCAACGTCCAAGTAATGAAGTCCATGGAATTACTAAACGAACCGACAGCAACTTTTTGACATTGAGCAATGGAACTGGCAAAAGGCTTTTTCAAATGAGGATATTGCCTTTACTGGGACAGTAGGACATTCAGACAGTAGTTATCCGACTTGACAGCCACTTCACTGCAAAGCGTGCTAGCCCTCCGCATGATGATGTTGTACCAAGTCCGTATAGGTGGCACCCTAGTCTTTTTGGTCCTTTGTTAGAATGGAACTTTTATCCACAATGAAATTTGAATTTCATAGCCAGAAGACTGGTGATTCAGAAAATATGTGCTTTGTTATGCTTATTTGTGACCATTACTGGACTGTTGTCTTCAAATGCAGTGCCGATATGTTTATCGGTGACTGTTTTGCCCTTTGGAATTCTAAAGCCGCTATATGAATGAATATTTCTTCAAAGTAAAACATGGATTTATAGCCAGAAGTTTGCTGGTTCGGGAAATATATACATTATTATGACTTCTTGTAAAGTTTTGTTGAATTGCTGTCCTTCTGATTCATTGTTGATGTGTCTATTGGTGACTGTTTTACCTTTTGGGATTATAATGCCGCTATATAAATTAACCATTGTTCATGATATGAAATCTGGATTATATAGATAAGAGACTACTGGTTCAGAAAATATATGGTTTAGTATGCTTATTTGTTACCAATATTGGACTGTTGGCCTTAAAATGCTGTGTAAAATGTTTATCGGTGACTGTTTTGCACTTTGGCATTATAAGGCTGCTATATAAATGAAAAATTCTTCACGGTTAAATATGCAATTTTATTCCCTTAAGTTTGCTGATTCAGAAAATATACACTTTATTATGCTTAAGTGTGACCACTGAAGGCCGGAGGACTGGAAAAGGTCTGTGTTCATACCAATATTCAAGAAAGGAGACGCGAGAGAGTGTGAAAATTATTGAACGATAGCGATGATATCGCACACGAGCAAAATACTCCTCAAAATAATCCACAAAAGAATGGAGAAGACAATCGAAAGGGATTTACCAGCCAACCAAGCAGGATTCAGGAAGGCACGAGGAACGCGCGATCACATCGCCAATATAAGGTGGATTATGGAGAGACAGAGGGAATACGGGCAACAGGTGCATATGTGTTTTATAGACTATAGCAAGGCGTTTGATTGCATAGACCATACACTTCTGTGGCGGACGCTAATTGAGATGGGAATTCCGAAGCATTTGGTTAAACTACTAAAGGGCCTCTATGTGGATCAAGAAGCGGTAATAAGAACTGAATATGGTGACACAGGACGTGTTTAAATAAGGAAAGGAGTGAGGCAGGGGTGCATTTTGTCCCCTTTCCTGTTCAATCTGTATGCCGAGAGAATTATGAGGGGCGCTGAATTGGAGGAGGCAACAGAGGGGGTAAGGATAATGGGGAAAATACTGAATAACCTGAGGTACGCCGATGATAGGACATTATTGGCGGGTAAGAGGAACGACCTAGTCGAGTTAATAAGAAGAGTCAGGAAGGAAAGCGAAAAGGCTAAACTATACTTCAATGTAAAGAAAACAAAGGTTATATGCTTATAAAGGTTATGACAACTGCAACATGGGAAAACTTTGAGGTGGATGGAGAAACGATAGAGGTAGTATCGAGCTTCACATTCCTGGGATCTATGATAGAGAAGGAGGGAAGAAGTGATATGGAAATAAGGAGGAGGGTAACATTGGGGAAAACGGCAATGAACGGGCTGGAAAAGATTTGGAAGGATAAATACGTGGGCAGGGAAACAAAGAAAAGACTTGTAAGAGCTCTGATCTTCCCAGTGGTCCTATATGGATGCGAGACATGGACAAAGACACGGGATATGGAAAAGAAAATCAACGCATGTGAGATGTGGATTTGGAGAAAGATGCTAAGGATTTCATGGACGGAGAAGAGAACTAGTGAATCGGTGCGTGAGGACTCTGAGGAGCTCGGAATAGAGAGGGAGGAGACACTGCAGCAAACAGCAACTTGGAGGAAATTGTGCTACTTCGGCCATGTGATGAGATCTAACGGTTTGGAAAAGGAGCTGATGACGGCATGCGGTGAGGGAAGGAGAAGATGCGAAAGACCAAGGAAGAAATGGTTGGATGAGGTACAGGAAAAGTCTGGCATGAGACTGGAGGAGCTAAGAGAAGCGACTAGGGAGAGGATCAACTGGAGAGGATACATCAGGGCTTTTGCCAGAGCTCCAGGAGCTGACGGCACCAGGTGACCAGGTGTGACCACTGATGCAGTATTGTTATGCTAGCATAGGTACCATTATTTTTATAGATATTCCCAAAAACAATTCAGGCGGGATTGGGTTAAAGAACACGGAATGTGGAACACGCAACAGGGTTCGTGGAACGTAAGGAACATGGAACATAAGAGGGATGATCAGAACCATTCAGAAATATGGAACACGGAATGCGGAACAAGAAATGTGGAATAAAAAAAACAGGGAACATCAGAGAACTTAAGAAACATGGATCATCACTGGAAAAACATAACAATGTGGAGCATGCAACAAGATCCGTGGAACACAAGGAACAAAGAACATGAGAGGAACACAAGAAACATTGAGGAACATGGAACCCGGAATGTGCAACAAGGAATGAGACACACAGGGAACATCAGGAACATAAGAAACAAGGAACATCACGGGAACTTCGGAGGCATTGCAAAATACGGAACGCGCAACAAAGACCATGGAGCATAAGGAACACCAGAGGGAACATCAGAAATATTAAGGAACATGGAACGCGAAACACGCAACAAGGACTGTGGAACATAAGGAACTTGAATCATTAGAATAAATATAAGAAATATTAAGGAACATGGAATGCAGGATATGTAAAAAGGACTGTGGAACATAAGAAACAGGGAACACAAGGAACATGGAACATCACATTGCACACCAGCGACATCAGAAAACAAGGGACGCGATAAAAGCAACAAGGTGGAACATAAGGAATGTAAGCAATTAAGGACCATGGAACATAAGGAACCTGGAATATCACCGGGAGCATCAGGGAACAAGGAACACAGAGAACACAGAACATCAATTAACAAGGAACAGAGGGCACATCACAGAGAACAAGAAAACACGGAACATCGATGGGAACAACAGGGTCAGAGGACATAGAAAACAAGGGAACACATAACATCACATGGGACAGAGAACACGGAACACAGGAGAAAAGGAAACAAAGAGCAAAGGGAACAGAACATAGCAAAGATAATTTTTGTCGCCCTCCTCCTTCGTCCAGACATGAACCTGGCACTAAGGAACGGACGTGCAGTGAAGGAGTATAAGTATGTATGTCATGCAATATCATGAAATCCCATTAGGCTTATGACAAGGTTTCTCAAATAGGAATGCCATCGCCATCTAGCATGGAACCCGGAGCATCTAACATCTAGCAACTTTAGCCACAAATTATAGCTAAGTGCGCACACCATCCCTTCTTACACCATGCTAGATAGTATGTCAAGATAAAATGGAAACTGAGGTAATCACTTTCGCCATCTGTTGTTACTGACGGCTCCGTAGAACGTAAACAGTATGGCGGACGCAGAATAGAGCGGTCTGACCGTCTGACCAACGGCGATGACAGCGAAAATTAGACACCAAGTATAAAAGTTAAACCTGCATTCAACTGGCCAAACATTGTCTTACACATTATTTTTACATAAGTAAAAATATTGTTACTTATTTAACAGAAATAAGCAGTCATGTCACTCATGTGCGTGTTAGCATTACAAAAATAAGCTCTCCGCATGTAGTTAACGTGGGTTGTTAACATGGCCTGCCAAAACAAACCCAAACTTAGCCCACTTGTGTGCACTTTAAAATTGCTTTTGAAAAATACTTTTAACATTCACTTTAACTGGCACTATATCAGATTATTTTTTATATTAGGGTCATTTCAGCTCAACTCAACCAATTTAGAGGAAGGTTCCCACCTGACCATCTCAGATTTGGCTGAAATTTTATCCACATGTTGCAGGGTATATTGGATGGAAAAATCCAAAGTCTTTGAGAAATATTTAAACTACTTTCCAAGATATCGTGGATTCCGTGACCCCACCCTCCAAAGGCATTTCGCGAAACTTCGTGATGTCCACTTTTTGAGAGTTGATATCTCTAAAACGGTTTTACCAAATTGGATGATTTTTTATGCCTATACACTGCAGTTTCTTACATAGATTACAGAAATATAAAGAAAGTTATTGTGTCCTCTAATTTCAGCTGAATTAAATATCAAAAGTGCCTTCATATTCATTTTATATTGAAGTTTTGCAGTAATCAGTGATCAATATCTCCGTATTTTCCAGGCACAATGCATTCATATTTTAGATGTATAATGTCTATGTGGCTAGCAATTACTTTACAAAGTTATACTTCATCACTGATACCCTTCTGCTGGATGTCTGCTGTCAAAGTTGACTAGGTCCTACAAGGGGTGTCGAAGAGAAAAAACATTCCCATAAACATCAGAAAAATATTTATTTTTTATTGCATTTTCAGATAGAGCATGGTTCAATTGATAAGTGTTCCAAAAATCCCAATGGTATTTTTTGTTTTAAGGAGTTTACAGTGTGCCAAAAATGGTCGTTTTTGTATCGTGACTTGCAATTATGGGTGGCATGTGGTTCATTCCGTGCCAAATCAACCAATGCCTCCCACTCTCCTTCTTGATTTTTTCACGAAAAATCATTAATAATCTGGTATGAAGAACTGGAAAGTTTCAAGTGTCTACTGGGAAAACTGACTGAGTTATGGAGTAGTGAAGTTGGTGGGTTAGGCTAAAAAGTGAACGCAATTTGGTTTTCAGTTTTCAGTTCTGTGCACAACATAGATTTGCATGGTCAAGTAACATTTGCTCTCTTTGGTATGAATAATTGATAAGAATTTGTGAAAAGTGTCCAAATATATCTTACCGAGCCAATTTCTTTTCACTCTGCATTCGGGAGCGCCTCTGAGAAGAGAGAGCTTGAACGGGCGCTATAACAAGTGCACATACAAACAATATACATAAATCAATTTATTCCCTAAATTTATATTGCGCTTCCTGTAGAACCCTATCCCCCCATTCCCTCATCATCTCCATACCCATCCCCTCACCATCCCCGCATAATGAGTTTCATCCCCGCAATGTTACCACATCGAGAATTGAAAAAATGTTGAAACTTTATAAACTTTAACTGTATCATTAAAAACTTATTATGAAATTGCATGAATTCACAAACAGTATATTGTCAAACGCACTTCCACAATCTTCACCCAAAGTAGCAACAAGGCAATCACTAATGTCAAAGAGGTTTCATGCCACTTTTTAGTTCTAAGTAAATCTGCTTCACATTAATAAACAAGACATCGTATAAAGCCAGATGGAGCCTTATAGTATTACCACGGTAATACCGCAGCGCTCATATCCATTCCAACAGTTCAATGTCTCCCTTTACCGTGCTCTTACCACTATCATTTTTAAAATTCATTCCCATTCCCCTAGTATTTTCGCAGTTGTTGCCGTGTTACTCTCTACTACCAACCCAGGCCTGGTCAAAAAGAAATAGCTTGAGAAGACGATGGGAAGACTCCCCGGAAGAGTCATGAGAGAGTGGGCGGAGAGCAACATAGAGGCCATTCCAGACATCACAGCGAATGCTCGGCACTGTTTGGTGCCATGCATTGGGCAACAGCATCGTCGATTATCCTCTGGTCTAGGCCATTTTACACGTCCAACAAGCGTTGCTTCAAATCATTTATATCATGGATTGTTGTCTGGTAGACTCGGTCTTGCATCACACTCAACATTTTATAGTCAGCAGGATTCAAATCTGGCCTGTTTGGAGGCCATAATGTGGGAGAAATGAAGTCTAACGTCTCTCTTGTCAGCATTTCGATGGTTTCCTTGGCTCTGTGGGCTGGGGCACTGTCCTGTTGAAAAAAGCAACTTTCTGGGGCTAGATTTCTGATTACAGGCAGAAGATGTTGTGACAGCAGAACGTCACGATAATAGGTTCCATTAATTTTACTCCAGGATCAATGAAGACTAAAATGGAAACGACCAAGCATCAAAACCGCAATGGACACCATAACAGACTTGCTGAAAACTGATATTTCGGGAGATGAAGTGGAAATATTCATATCTTTCTATTCGTTCAAATTTATTACATGATTTTTTGGAATCCTATTTTTGGTTCAAATCTCTAAATATTGGGAAAATTTTAGTATGATTGATCATCAGACATTAAAGATGCAAGAAAAACAGTTTGGCTTAAATTTAATTGAATCTAACAGAAAGTTGCTTGTAAACTGAGATTTCGGCATATTCATTCATTCATTCATTCATTCCGAAAACTTATATGGCGCCCCTTCAAGAAATCTACTCAGAGGCGCTCCCAGCCCAGCCATGACTAAAAAGATAGGTCTTAAGCAACTGGTAGTAGAAAGTAGGCAAATTATTCTGAGGTAGTAAGCGTAGTGCAAGCGGAAGCCCATTCCATATGAAGTTGAAAGATTCATATCTTTTTATCCGTTGAACTTTATCTCTTGAAATTTTGGATTCATATTCTTGGTCCAATTCTCTAAACATTTGGAAACTTTTAGCACAATATGCTATCAGACATTGGAGATATTTGAAAAACAGTTTGGCTTACTTTTTTTTAACCACGGTGTACATGCATGTATGTGTTCATGCACGCAGCATTTTTAACAGATACTACCAGGTAATTATCTTCATGGGGTTATTGTAAGGTGCATTGTAAATGCCAGTATAAGGATAACTAACTCTAAGTAATTGACACTTATCAGTACTAAATGATTTAACTTGTTAATTAGTATTTTAATTTGTAATTAATCAACTATAAGATACATCCTAACTGTATATTAAATGCCAGGGTGTAATGGCAGGGACATATACTAGTGGGAGGCTAATGGAGGGGTAGTATCCTACAGGCCTGCCGACAGAAATTCCGGGTCCCTGTGCAGAGCAATCACGGGCCCTCGTGCAAAGGTAAATTTTTAAAAATGTGGGTACAAATCTACGATATACCTACAATCCTACATTTATGATTTTAATTAGTTTTTATTGTTAAGAATTTAATTTTCAAATATATGATGATCCACCAGGAAGCCTTCTGGATTTAACTGCAGAAAAATCGTCTTTAGGCCTAATATCTCGGTAGTTATGCATTTTGTCTGTGAACCTTAAAAATGCACTTCGGAAATTATCTTTCTTCACCTGAAAATTGTTCGGTTGTCTTGAAGCCTTATGTGTAGGCACTGCCTTGGTGCCAGTGCCAACATCAAGACCAAGCCTTTTTACAGTTCATATAATGTCAGCAATTTTATAGGTTTTATTTATAATGTCATCTTTTGGAATTGCGACAATGTCACCACAAGCTTCATTTTCATCCATTCCGTTATGATCAGCATGCATGCATGCACATTTAATTCACTAAAAACAACAGATGTAGGAGTGATTAGGCTACGGGTTCTGATATGTCTTCATTTTAGATTTCGAATTGAAATAGTGTGCGACTACGTACAGGTTAAGTCACTTAAGTGATTATATAGGTTGGGCCCGCCATCCGCAATCAACATTATGAAAATTATTAGAACCAGTGTAGCCCGGGCCCCATCCGGGCCTCCAAATGTCACCGGGCCCCTGGGTAGTTGCCATTAAGCCCGTAGAAAACCAGGCCTGCCTCCAAAAGTCACCGGGCCCCTGGGTAGTTGCACCCCCCTGACCCCCTCTCGGCGGGCCTGGTTTTCTACAGGCTTAATGGCATTGGGAGTAATGGAAGGGGATAATGTCTTGATCCCGTCATCAGCATGGTGGAGTTTTGAGGGGCATCAGGAGCGCAGTAGACTATAGTCAGTGGTCCTGTATTTCCATCTTCTAGTTCGACTTTGCTAGCTTTAAGAGAATAACCCAGCCCTGGAACAACTGTGTAGAAGAATAGATAGGAGCTTCTTCGCTGCTGCCTTGACGGACCCTGGCTATGTTCTAACCTTGCTCCTCCCTCCTATAAGAGTTCTCTCCTATTCCACGTGTCCCAGACCACATGACAGAATTGTCCCATGGGTGGACAACCTCATGAGGAAATGTTTTCAACAAGAATGCCTTTTGATGCTGATGCTTAATTTCATGTAAATGAAGGTCTCTTTATACAGTTGGATTAGTAAAGAATTTACTTGTATTTATTTATGGAACATTTGTTTAAAACATGTTAAACTGTGTTAGATGAGAAAGGAAGCTTTGATGTTTTAGCCATTGATGATGATCAACCCATTAGAGCTGTTCAGAACGTTGAAGCTGAGGCTCAGCCTAGAAACCGAAGGCTTCCAAGAAGAAGAAGAGTTTTGAGACAGGATGTTCTGCCTGATGAAGAGGACTCCAGTAAGTCTCTTTGGTTGGACTTAAATTTTGTGACAAATTAATTATTGCTAATTATTATTACTGTTAGAGGCGGGCATTTGCATTCTAATACAGTGATGAAATTTTTCTCTATGCAAATGGTGTGAAAGGTACGAGAGTAATCGTCAATGTCTTATCTCATGCAGGCAGTGCTGTACTCTGGGGCAGAGGTTCTCAAGAGGTGCGTCACGACCGACACACTAGTGTGTCGCAAATAGACCGGCGGTGTGTCACGAAGAATTGGTGCATCGCAAAGTCTAAGAGCATAACCCGTCGTTCTTGAATTATACGGACTTGCTTACTTTATAGGCCCCCCAGAAATTTGCGCCAAGAAACTGAAAAAATTGCGCACCAAAAACGAAAAATTTGCGCCAATTTTGCGCTAGTTAAAAAAGGATAATTTTCGATAGTTTTTCATTGAATCAGTGTACCAAAGTATCTAACAGTATTTTTGTCATTTAGTGTAAAGCTTTGGCGTTCTAGAAATTAGAAAATCAAGCAAAAAATGCAGTTATAAAGTTTCTATAACCATGAGATTAATGTACTCAGACGATTGCAAAGAATTTTAATGTTGCAAAATTTACGCCCACCGAAATCTACGCCCATTACAAATAGGCCTACAACTTCAAGATGGTATTAATTATATATCATATGCCTATATTATAATGAATCACCAATTATTTACAAAACGTGTTGAATAGTAGCCTTCCGTCTTCGTGTGCACGCCTGACGCCTATTGATTAAATGCGTTCGTTCTGTCATAAGCTGAGACAGCACGCGATGCTGCCGTGTGATCGCTTTGAGAAACTTCGTCTAACATATTTTATTGTGTGGCCGTGAAGTTCAGGAATTTTTTATACTTTAAGTTTTGTGCATTACTACTAAAAATAACGATCTTTAACTAAAAATTCCGATATAATTTCGTCCCATTCGGCGGCCGCCATTTTGATTATCGCCCATCGGTTTCGTTGCTATGTTGAACTGCCGCGCGCTGAAGTGATTTTTAAGTCAATCAAAGCCCAATTTAGATAAATTGGCAAGATTTTGTCAAAAATTGCGCCAAAATCGCGCGGATTGGCAATATTTGCGCTGTTGCGCGAAACCTGAAAATTTGCGGAAAAGTTGCGTTGCGCAAGATCGCGAATTTCTGGGGGCCCTAACTTTAGCAGTTTTGCATGCGTAGGCTGTGAGAATTCGTAGCACTCTATCCCATTTCGTTGCAATCTGGAGCGGCGACAATGTTTGCCTTGTAGGCCACAATCCCAAATAGGCTACAATGCTACATGACATAATAGGCCTTTTTTGCGGATGATGTGGAAATGTGTCCTCTCAGCCTACACTAAAAACACATAAGCGAACTCACCGAATAAACTGTTACCCAATACTGTAACATTTTAAAATAATGGTTCATCCTGGACGATTCATCCAGTGGACGTTTCATCCCCCGGACGCTTCATCCCGTGGACGTTTCATCCCCGGACGATTCGTCTCCGGACGGTTCATCCATGGACGCATAATAATATGATCAGTGGCGGATACAGAAACTTTCGAAGGGGGCAAAATTGTAGGCCTTGGATTGGAACAGGGAAAATGTTTTTATTGGTCGCCAAAATTTTGGTCTCGGAACAGGGAAAAATTTCGTCGCTGCATGGTCGCCCGAAAAGTTGATGACCTTTTTTGGTCATTTGTCATCTGGCCGAAGAAAAAGTGCCTTTTAATCCGCCAAAAAAGTTGATGACCTTTTTTAGTCGTCAGGCTGAATATACCATGACACCTCTAATCGCATTGCTGATTTTCTCTCTCGTCTTGTCCCACTCCATTTCCTGAAAAACCCTTCTTGAAACCGAATGGGGGGGGCCACGTCTCATGAAATTTTTAAATGAGGGGGCCATGGCCGGATTGCCCCTCCACTGGATCCGCCCCTGAATATGATTTGTTCATTAGTCAGCAGGGTAATACAACGTCCCGGTGAAGAGTCACCTGTTCTATTGTTTATATCATCACCTATTCAAGTGTCAACGGCCTAGTGTTGTACTTTCAATTGGTCATTGTTTAAAACTCTGCACACCACAGTATGAATGCCAATGAACAGTGGAATAAGCTCAGACAACAGTGTATAACAAATCGACATGCCATAGGCTACGTTTAAGTTCGAACAGTAGGCTACTTGTTATAGAACACTTTGAATTTTATTTTTAACCCATTTTAGCCCACAGTTCCACTTCTGGAACAAGGGGGATAAAATGTCACGGGTTACGTACTTTGAACTTCCCACCGGAAGTAATGGACAGGAAGTGCTTAGCAATAAACAATACATCAATTTTTGGTGAAACTTCATTGAAATTCTTTGTTATAATTCAATTACAATTTTTTTACTTTTTACATTGATTATTTCCTGTTTCCGTTGGAAATGCCCAGAAGAAGGTAATTATTACAATGTCATTACTTATTTCAAATTTTAATTTCATAACTAATTTCAACGGGAAATACTGTATAGAAAATTGTGTAATACATCGAAATTGTTAAAAAAAAATTATCCTAAGGAATTTAGCAATTTGAACTTTATGTTCCATATGTGGAACTGTGGGAAACAACAGCACCAAATTTGTATATTTGCTTTCTGTACTGTATGCAATGAAAACGCTCAATAATATACATACTAACTGCAAATGGAATAATAGTTATGGAAGGGGACATATAATGTATGTATTTATATATGTATACATGTATGTATGTGTGCATGTATGTATATATTCATGCATGTATGTATGTATGTATGTATGTATGTATGTATGTATGTATGTATGTATGTATGTATGTATGTTTGAATGTATGTATGTATGTATGTATGTATGTATGTATGCATGCATGCATGCATGGCTGCATGCATGCATACATACATGCATGTATAAATACATACTATGTCCCCTTCCATAACTATTATTCCATTTGCAGTTAGTATGTATGCATTTGCAGTTAGTATGTATGCATGCATGCATGCATGCATGCATGCATGCACGCATGTATGTACATGTATGTATGTATGTGTTTACATTCATGCATGCATACATAAATACACACACATACAATGTCATACATACATACATACATACATACATACATACATACATACATGTATTACATACATGTTTGTACATACATACATACATACAAATATACATACATACATACATACATACACACATACATACATTCATACATACATACATACATACATACATACATACATACATACATACATACATACATACATACATACATACATACATACATACATACATACATACATACATACATACATGCATACATACATACATACATACATACATGCATACATACACAGTTTTTACACACATACTACACAATGTCATATGTATATACAAACATACACAGGCTTACATTCATAAACATAACACATGCAATCATACCTATATAGATTACATACGTACACAGTACACACATATATACATGGATAAATATAATTATACGAATAGAAACACATGCATACATGCATACTTGCATACATACATACAAACATGCATACATTATTCACACTTTCACAAAACCCACTAGACATGCAAGCTGTGAATTGTTTGCTGTTTAGCTTCACTAGAAACTTCAGCAGAACTAAATAAGAAATTATCTTACAACGATGTTCATGTACCTGACAAGATCCCACAGTTCCACTTCTGGAACAAACATATTTTGTGCAAATTTCTATGGAAAAATATAATTAAATTTCACAGAATATTTTTCCTCTTCATTTTGTCACTAAAGCAACATTGTAAAAGAAAAAAAATCGGAAAAAAAATTCGGGCTAAAATGGGTTAAATTAATTAACCGATGGCGACCAACTGTCCAAGCGTGGATAACGGACATTAATACATGGGAACCATGAATATTGGGGGAAAAGAGTAAACACAGAAGGAATAACAGCATGGCGTTGTTGCCATAGATTGAGTATTCGCCTGTTACGAATATTAAGATTTTCAAATATTCACGAATCTTCTTTACATTCTCTGCCAAGCGGCAGGTCCAAACGTCCAATGTCTCCACGTTTCACGCTGTTGTGCCATGTCCTTCAGTTATCTGTATTCCTCTTCCATCATCCCGTCGAGCAGTTTTTGTCTAGGCCTTTCTCTGCACCTCTTTCCCTCCAATCTTCCTTCAATTATTTCTTTCTGCAGTGAGTCACCTCTTAGCAAATGTCCCACCCAATGTTTTTGTCAAATTACAACAGGATTTTGCTGTAAAATTGCAAATTTCGGGGGCCCTAAACAGGAACGGGTCAAGAGAGACAGGTGATCAGTAAATGAAGCACTGTCAGGTGTGACACCCAGACCATGAAGACTAAATTCTTAGGTGTGCATATAGATCAACATTTGACCTGGAAAGTTCATATTAATCAAATTTCAGCTAAAATTGACCAGAATATTGGTATTATTTCCCTCGTTGCTAATATCTTGCCAAAGACAATTAGAATGAATTTATATTATGCCCCCCGTTTACCCCTACCTCATGTATTGCAACCTTGTTTGGGCATCGACATACGAATCTAGGCTTCGTAAACTTATTATCTTACAGAAGAAGGCTGTTTGTATAATTGCGGTATTCGTAAATTCTATTCTATTCTATTTTTGGATTTATAAAGCGCCTCTCACAGTACAAACTAATCAGAGGCGCTCCCAGTGCGAAGAACTCCTGGAAAAAGAAAAGTCTTGAGACATCTGGCAGAAAAAGTAAAGCCTCCAGATAAAATTTGAGCACGAATAATAGTAGGAAGGCCATTCCACAGTAAGGGGCAGACAGAGGCAAAGGCGCGGTGTTGGGCTGTGGCAGTCCGAGATCGTGGAACAAGAAGATTATGACGATCTAAAGAGCGGAGAGGACGACCAACGGTAGCTGAGAAAGGCTTCCTAATGAGATCACAAAGGTAGCGAGGCGCTAGACCCAAAAACATCTTATGGGTGAGAAAAAGAATTTTTTATTCAATCCGGGCAGTCAGAGGAAGCCAGTGAAGGTGTTCAGTCATGAAAGCCGAAATGGGAGAGAAACGAGGGAGGCGAGCAATCAAGCGAGCAGATGCATTAAGTACCGATTGGAGAGGAGCAAGGCGGAGTTTAGGTAGCCCAATGAGTAATGAGTTACAGTAGTCAATGCGGGAACAGATGAAGGCATGGACCATAGATGAAAAAATCGACGAAGAGAGAGATCGCCGAATGGCACGTAAATGACGTAGATGATAGAAGCTGGATCGAGAAATATTAGTAATATGTGTAGAGAAGGAAAGAGTATTGTCAATAGTAACACCAAGGTCACGGACATTTGCCACGAAAGTAAATTGAGGAAAGTGCTTGGCAAGTAAAACGTAATCAAGCTTATTAAGCTGTTGACGAGTGCCCAACCAGATCAACTGAGTCTTGGAAGAGTTAAGCGACAGACGATTTGAGGACATCCAAGAATTGAGATCAGCAGAAAGAGATTCAATAGACTGACAGAGAGCAAGTTGTTGGTAAGAGGAGCCATGAACAAAAGTTTGAACATCATCAGCATAAAGGTGACCAGAGGCTGAGTGCTTAGCAAAGAGAAGAGGAATATCAGCTGTTAACAAGATATAAAGAAGTGGACCCAGTACGGATCCTTGAGGAACTCCAAATTTAACAGGAACCCATGAGGTGCGAGAATCATCTAGTATAACCATTCGGGTACGATCAGTAAGATATGAACGAAACCAAAGAAGAGGAAGACCGCTAAGACCAAAAGAAGTTTCAAGACGATGTAGTAGAATATCATGGTCTACCATATCAAATGCTGAAGATGCAATGGGAACACACCTTCCTTTAGTGAGCTTCATCTCCTGAAAATAGACCAGATAAAGGATCTCCAAATTTGCGAGTTCTTCTTTCGTCTCAAACACGGTCTCCTTTCTTCGGTATTCCAAGGGTACCTCCCGCACAGTGGCGGATCCAGAACTCTTTCAGGGGGGGGCAAAAAATCTTTGATCTTGGGACATGAAAAAAAATTTCGTCGTTGGTCACCCAAAAAAGTTGATGGAAAAAAGGACTTTTCATCCGCCCAAAAAATTTGATGACCTTTTTTTAAGTCATCGGTCTTTGGCTGAGGAAAAAAGTACTTTTCATCCGCCAAAAAAGTTGATGAGTTTTTTAGTCATTGGCTGAAGATGAAAGTACTTTTCATTCACCAAAAAAGTTGATGACCTTTTTTTTAGTCCTCCACCAGAAACCAACTGGGGGGTGGGGCACATCCAATGCAATTTTCTTTATGGGGGCCAATATGCCATGACACCCCTATTCCTATTACTAATTTCGAACCTAATGGAGGGGCCATGTCCCATGGCAGTTTGAAATGGGGGCATGGCCGGATTGGCCCCCCGGATCCGCCCCTGCTCCCGCACACCTTTGACATCCATTCGCATTTCACTAGGAATTCATCTGCATATCGCCCTGTCAAAGCTCATTCTAACACTGGACGTTTTACTGTTAAATCTTATGTTTTTCTACTTTCCTCTACTAAAGCTACTTGAAGTAAACATTCTCAAGGACAATTAAGACGCACTTGTTTAGAACTGTCCGGTAGCTACGTTAAGCGCCTTCGTGAGGTAATTGTAATGCGCTATATAAATGTTCATATACATACATACATCATACATACAAGTGCACATGACCAGTGACCACGTGTAGTTAAGGTTTCACTGAAGTACATAGTTAAGTTTGTTTCTCTACATGCTCTTGACAATTTAAACTTTTCTGCAATCTGTCATCACCTAATTTTATTTAATTTCTTTCATTTCGGCTATCTTGGGTTAATTTTTCTTTGGAATTTTTTGGTGTCCAGCCATTAGCGCGCAAGACGTTTGCATGCCGTCGTTTGCGCGCCGTCATTTGCGTGCACCGTCATTTGCGCGTTGGACGTTTACACGCCGTCGTTTGCGCGCCGTCACAATATGCAAACTAAAGAATCTACGAAATAACCACTTTAATCATATAAAAAAATCTGTATTTGTTTTCTACAAAATAAGGCCTAAAAAATTTGTGTTTCCGGTAACAGAGCTAAAAAAATTGGGTAGGTAGGTCGAAAAATATTTTTATTTTGTTAAAATATTTTTATGTAGTGACTATCCGAAAAAAGTATACCCGCTAGTCTTTATTGCACAAAGGTACACGCTGCAACAAAGTATGTGTTCTAAGCAAGTATAAACTGCCTATTTCCCGACTGTCTGCACCTAAAACTGCTCTAGAAACAGTCCTACTAATTTCATTTTGTTGACGTCTTTTTTGTTATGTCAATACAAATGTTAAAAATTAATTAATTTAAAATTATTTGAGTCGCGGCAATAAAAGAGGGTCGGTCGGGTTACCGGAAACAGAATTTTTTTAGGCCTAACTACTTTTATTTAGCAGTAAGTTCAGTAACCTTTCAATGTTTTTCTACAAAATGACTACTTTAATTTAGCAGTAAGTTGAAGACAAACATGAATACACATCAACGTGCCTATATCGTACACATAACACAGGAGTTATCTGTTTCATTATACGAAGACAATAGGTATAATATGCGAAATCAAAACAAGAACAATAGGTTGATAAACAATAGATTGATATAGGTTTATACGCAAATAGGAACAGGAGTACACATCAAAGTGCAAATAAAATAGGCCGACCCATGATACAGAAGTTCGCTGTTTGATTATACGAAGATGGCAGACATAATAGCACAAGTCAATCCACACTGCGCGCGCGTGCGCAAACGTCTCGCGCGCAAATGACGGGCATTTTTTGCTGCGCTCAACCGACTGCACGCAAATGACGGTGCGCAAACGTCCTGCGCGCTAACGACAGGGCGCCGAATTTTTTACTTGGGTGACCCTCCCCAGCGAGATGTCCATCCCTTTAGGGCCCTTCCTCTGTAGCCAATGCAAGCTCATTTTCTACTTTTGCTGTCATCTTGTTTTCTGGTTGCAATAAAGTGAATTGAATTGAATTGAACTAGCGGAAAAGGCGAAGTCAGGGATACCAGCAATTGAAGTTCAAGCTTATGTAATTGTTGCTTGGCCCCAAACCAAATCAATTGGGTCTTTGAGGGATTAAGGCTAAGTCTGTTTGCTATCATCCAAAGGTGGAGATCTTGCCATGGAGAGCTCATCCTTTCCGTCAGAGAGTTTTCAGAAGGTGAACCATACTTGGACATTGTAATGATATCCTTGGTCCCACCCTTACGTTAGTAATTGCACATGTTAAGTTAGGGAGAGGCCTTCGTTAATGATTAGTTGATGATTCAAGCGAGAATTGTTGCATTATTCTGTTATTTAATTGACCAGTGACCAGTACTTAGGGGCAAAAAAATATATTCAATCAATCAAATCAATTAATTTTTTTATTGGTCCGTAAGTATCAAGCACACTAAGATATAAGGCGGGAAAAAGTTACATAAAGCATTACAAGTATCACAAATTAATCAGGCAATAATCAAAGAGAGAACTAATTAGATAACGCAAATTATATGAACCCTGGGTCTAGATTGGAATATATATAAGAAGAGATTATTTAAACCCATTGGTTATAGGATTGAGTTATACCAGTGTGTAAAGAGAACTCTAAAGTACAGAATTAGGACACAAATGGAGACCCAGAAAGGAGGGAATCCCGCTAGGTAGGGTCCCCAAGTAGCTATGAAGACTTTTAATTAATACACGCCACAAATTGATTAAAAAATTACCCAAAAGCAACAGCAGATGAAACAATTAAGACATTTAGATATTATATCAGCGGATAGCTCATTGCGGACTATAGCAATGATCGGGATGGCATTCGTTGATGAGAGACTAGCAACAAAAAGTTCGTCTGCTGCGCATGCGCACTATAGGGTGGATTGGCAGAGACGAGGAGAAATGGCCTTCTGAAGATAACTGTTGTGGATTGGCGATAGGTATTCGCTGGATATTGTTAGATGGTTACCGTGACACATGTTCAATCGGACGATAAAGCAGCGGTAGTTTAGTGTCCTAAAGTGAGGGCAATTGAGGAAGTTCGTAAAACGTGACGAGACGGTCGTAAAAGCGCATTACTAATCAGTAATCGGCGTTGAAATCCAACCTTCATTGGATTTCGGAAAAATCTACAGCGTTACTTCTCGTGACTTTGTGAGGTGACAATCAAACTACGAAAGTTACGGCATACTGTATATGAACGGTAAATTCGATAAGGAACAATTAATCTTCAAATCGCAAGAAGCTACATCGAAGAATTACGACATGCGAGCAGAAAAGTACGGGGACGAATATCTACGAAGAAACTGAAAAGAATCATCTAGGCTACATTCTACAATCTACAGCCATTGGCAACAGCATCCCGGAAGAAGATGAGAAGCATCGGCCGATGGCAAGTTACAGTTTCTGCCAGAGACTTCAACGCGGTATGGTAGATATATATATAATAATTATATCCCTCAAAATTACTTTAATCAGTACTGGTCTAGGTAGGCCTGTTTCAAAGATAGACCTGTATCTAGTCTGACATTTCCACAACCCCTTAGGACAGCGGTTCCCAACCCGTGGCCCGCGGGCCAAAAGTGGCCCGCCAGGCCTCAGAAAATGGCCCGCCAGGACTCAGAAAATTACCCTCATCTCTCAAAGAATTATCAACAATATATGAAAAATTAACAATTTGGACAGGATAGAACACATTATTATTTTCTATTACAAATTATTTTATTTTAACGTCGATAAATAACATCAAACATTATATTTTGAATCAATTATAACAATTTGTATGCTGTTAGTTAATACAATTTTAACACTGTGGCCCCTAATGCCCTTCAACTAAGAAAAAGTGGCCCTCGTGTCCTCAAACTTAGAAAAAGTGGCCCTCGAGTCAAAAAAGGTTGGGAACCACTGCCTTAGGAGAAGGATTCATTTACTGTACATGCTCATATTTTAATATTCATTATTCTAATATTATAATTTTGTATTAAACTGATGACTTGTTGATTTGATGACATATAGGGCAATAACCTACATTGTAATGAATAGAAAGATAATATGCAAATGAGTAAAGCCGGGGGCCCGTGGGCAATGGAGCTCGGGGCCCCTGCCTATTAACAACACTAAAGAGTGACAATTATGAGATGACTAATTAAACTGCTTACTTAGTCCTTCCCGTGCAGATCTGCACATCGGGCAACGCATCTCCTCCACTCATCCCTGTCCATCGCCAGTTCTTCAGCTTCCTGCCATGACATCTCCAGACCTCTCAGGTCGTCTTTTATAGTGTCCTTCCAGTTCTTTCATGGTCTTCCTCTCTTTCTTTTACTCCCAGATTCCAAGACATGACCTGTTTAGCTCTTCGATTCTCATCCATGCGAACAATATGTCCCATCCACTGCAATCTTCTTTTCCTTATGATGGTTTCCATGTCTTCTTGTCCTGTCATCTCCCTTATGTTTTGGTTTGTTACTCTGTCCCGCCACGATATATGTAAGATCCTCCTCAGCCATTTATGGTGCACCGCCTCCAGCAATTAAACTGCAGTTTGATTTAAGTAAAATGGAATATCAAACGCTATGGTCACTGGTCAGTAATCCGTATACAGTCTCTATACTTGTTTAAAGAGTTGTTGAAAGACTTGTCTAACAGTTGCTTTCGTATTAAATGCTGTCTAATGTCAACGTTTCCTGTTTTCTGTGATCCATGAATTCCTGCCAACGCCATCAACTCATTTCTGCAGTAAGAATTCGAACCAGTGCTAAAAGTGTAAAAAAAATAAGTGCCTGGATGCCCCTTAACTTTCCAAAAGAAGTGGACGCTCCTTAACTTTTCCTGCAGTGTGGCTGGCGAAATAAGTGGCAGGATGGCGTTCAGATTTGAAAATAAGCGCATGGACGCCGTACATGACCGTCCTGGCCACACTGCACACTTTAAGTCCTGATTCGAACTTCTCTCATCTTGTTTTCGCATTGTCTAGCATTAACCCGCATTCTGAGCTGTAGGCTATAGGAAAATCGGTTGTATCATCATCTCGTATATTTTTTATCTTGATTTTATTTGATCATCATTCCAAATGCCTGTGAAGCCCGTCTAATCTTTATCGATTTTGCTATATGCATCTATTAGACTTCTTATAGATAACCTATAGTTACCCTAAACGAACTGTTTAAATTTTTCAACGACTTAATTATCCTTGGATGTTGATGCTTATTGCTTTCAATCATCACAGTCTCGGTTTTCTTTGCGTTGATCATTAGACCGAATAAAGGAATTAGCGAATGAATAACCTTACCTTAGAACCTTAGTCCTTCCCGTGCAGCTCTGCACATAGGACTACGCAGCTTCTCCATTCCACTCTATCCATCGCCACCTCAACAGCATTGTTCCACGTCATCTCCAGACCTTGCAAATCCTCCCGTACAGTCTCTCGTACAGTCTCCATCCAGTTCTTCCTTGGCCTCCCTCTACCACGTCTTCCCTCCGGTGTCCAGATGGTTGCTTGTTTTGCTCTCTTCTCTTGCTCCATTCTTGTTACATGCCGCATCCACTTTAGTCGCTTCTTTCTGATGGTAATCTCCATTTTTTCCTGTCCAGTTCTTTCTCTGATGCTTTTATTTGTTATTTTGTCTCTCCATGAGATGTGTAGTACTCGTCTCAGCCATCTATGATATGCCGCCTCCAATCGCTTTCCATTTGCCACCGTCATTGGCCACGTCTCAGCTCCATATAGAAGTGTGCTCAACACTATAGCCTCATATAACCGGATCTTAGTCTTCAAGCTACATCCATTGCTTTTCCATATCTTCTCTAGTTATCCAAAAGCCGCATTTGCCTTCCCAATACGAATCCTTATTTCTTGATCGCATCTACTGTCGGCTGATAGTGTACTGCCAAGGTAACAGAAGTCTTCCACTATGTCCACACTTCTATCTGCAATCCTGATCTCATCTGTCTCCCTCCACTTTCCCACCTTCATAATCTTCGTTTTCTCTGGATTTATGGCCAGCCCTACTCTTGCTGCCTCCTCCTCTACTCTGCATGTTATTTCCTTTATTCCCTCCCATGTGTTGTCCAGCAATGCAATGTCATCCGCAAAATCCAAATCACTGAGTCTGTCGCCATCTATCCACTTCAATCCAGTATGTCCTTGTCCTGTAGCCCTTTGCATCACCCAGTCCACCACCAGTGCAAAAATCAATGGTGACAGCACACATCCTTGTCGCACTCCTGTAACAATTCGAAACCACTCTCCCACCTCTCCTCCGCACCTGATCGCACATCGGCTGTTGTCGTAAAAACTTTTCACAATTTCTATGATTTTTCCCGGGATCCCATGACTTTGAATGATTTTCCACAATGACTCTCTGTGAACGCTGTCGAAGGCCTTCCTGAAGTCTATAAAGTTGATTGCTACAGGCACCTGCCACATCAAGGCCTTCTCGATGATCTGCCTGAGCGTGAAGATTTGTTCACAACAAGACCTCCCTGGCCTAAACCCTGCCTGTTCTTGTCTCAATCTTTTGTCCACAGCATTTCTCATGCGGTTTAGCAGTATTGTAGCCATGATCTTTCCAGGTGTTGACAGTAGTGTGATGCCTCTCCAGTTGGAGCACTCCCTCTAATCGCCTTTCTTGGGAATTGGTATGATGATTCCATCTCTCCATTCGCTCGGCACTTCTGCTTTCCACACTTCACTGCACAGTTTGGTCAGCTGTTCCACCATTGGTTTTCCACCGTACTTGAGCATTTCCGGCTTAAATCCATCCTGTCCTGCGGCTTTTCCATTCTTTAGATGCTTTAGCACTTTCTGGACCTCATCTTCCCTATTAATGTCTTCCAGATCTATGTCAAGTTCCTCTATAGAGGAACTTGACATAGAATGAATAAACGACTATGATATTATGAACATGAAGCATTCGAACCTAGCTGTCCTGCAGCCGTTCGTAAACAATAGACCACACAGCTAGCTTGTATAGACTTTAGAAACATTGAAAAACACGGACTGCAACAGAGACAGCGAGAGAGGGATAGGGAGTGAAGAGGGAAGAAAGATCGCAGATATTATTTCAAGCGCATTCCTTAATGCTGGAGTTGAGTGATCATACATTAGTGTGGACCAGAGTGAACGTATACACCCTCACGCACAACTGGCGAGACTCTGTTGGTTTCTGCTTTGGGTCAAATACTGACACATGCTGCGTCCCATGAAGTTCTACACAGACACCACACATACATGTATGCCTACAATCCCAACATGCATCTGAGGACCAAGCGTATCATTATGTATCTTGAAACATCCGCATAATTATAATTATAGACTTTAGTTCAGTCTGCAGACTGCAATCCGAAGCTATATAGGTCCTAAATGGAAAAAGTGGGCCTAAGTTTACTTGAATTTGTTTGGTTAAGACGCTCGGGGGGCCCTTATAACCTCAAGAGCCCGTGGATTTTGTCCACCATCGTTACATGGTTGTTACGCCATTGATTTCAGCTTTGAAATCTGGGAAGTGTCACCAATAAACTATTGAGCCGTAGTGTGCTTACCATTCATGTTACAGACATCATCAGCATAGAGATGACTCTTGGCCCTGATGTTTAATAGAGTACAAAGATACAGATCATACTCAGAAAACTGTCCTGGCTAACACTAGAACACCCTGGGTTAGGGTTGACTTAGAAGCCCCACAAGGGTTGGTCTTAGGTCCTCTCTTATTTATTCTTCTCACCTCGTCTGTGGTGAAGAGAATATATAAGAGAGTATGTAATCCCTCTTTCACACCTAAGTCAACCCTAACTAATGGTGTTCTAGTGTTACCCAGGATAACCATCCGAGTACTTTTGTAATTGTAATTTGTAATTGTAATTGAACACTTATAAAGCGCCGCTCGCAGATTC
This sequence comes from Lumbricus rubellus, assembly GCA_945859605.1. Lineage (NCBI taxonomy): Eukaryota > Metazoa > Annelida > Clitellata > Crassiclitellata > Lumbricidae > Lumbricus > Lumbricus rubellus. The sequence continues at coordinate 43,887,721 of OX243812.1, read as the reverse complement.
AGTAGCGCTCCCGACCCAAGTTAGCGCTCCCGCTATCAAATAGCATAGTCTTCAGGCGTTTACGAAACAGAGGAAGAGAGAGACCAAGGAGCTCAAGACGTAGCTTGTGAGGGAGGCGATTCCAACAAGAAGGGCCAACATAAGCAAAGCTTCTAGATTGGGCAGTAGCTCCACGCATGCGAGGAACAACAAGAAGGCCATTTGAAGCCGAACGGAGGGCAGAGCGACCAGGAAGAGTGGAAACCAGATTACACAATGCCCGAAGATATGAGGGGGCTACCCCCAAGAAGAGAATTGCGCATAATGGTCAGAATCTTGAACTCAATGCGCTGAGGTACAGGAAGCCAGTGAAGAGTGTCCCGGATGAAGTCAGATATGTGAGAGAATTTGGGAAGACCAGCAATTAGGCAGGCAGCAGCATTAAGTATTGACTGTAGTTTAGAGAGGTTAAGAGAGGAGAGGCCAACATATGCAGAGTTTCCAAAGTCAACCCTAGAGCAAATCAGTGCATGGACAAGCGCCTTGACTGAACACTTTAAGAGAGAGTGAGTGGCAGATAGAACGCAATTGTCGCAGGTGATAGAAGCATGTTCGAGAGATGCGGTTAACATGGTCAGAAAGAGAAAGGACAGGGTCCAGAGTAAATCCCAGGTCTCGAACAGTTGTAGAGAAATGGATAGCTGGGAATAAGGTGCGGAGGAGCTCCATGTCAATCTTGGCAAGTTGGGCTCTACTGCCAAGCCAGATGTATTGGGTTTTGTCAGAATTAAGGCGGAGATGGTTAGGAGACATCCACTGGTCAAGCGCCATGGTGGCATCAAGGATAGTTGTAATAGTACTGTGAGGTATGATTTTAAAGTAATGAAAGGGTGTGCCACATAAGCCAAGTGAGAGGTGTAGACGCTGCAGAAGGAGCTCATGATCTACCATATCAATCTCCATCTCCTCCACCTGACCAGTCAATCTTTATTTCTCAAGTCTCTTAAATCCTTTTTCTTTAGTCGTGGCTGGGCTGGGAGCGCCTCTGAGTAGTTTCTTGAAGAGGCGCTATATAAATTCTAATAATGAATGAATGAATGAATCAAACGCCGCAGAAGCATCAACAAGTGCAAGAAGAGACATCTGAGATCTATGGTTCCCTATCATTACACCGAAGTTCATTTCACCGAAGGTCTTTTAGCCGAATTCATCTAACCGAAAATCAATTCGCCGACACTTATCTACGCGATGCTCATTTCACAGAAGTTCATATGACCGAATTGTCATTTCACAGAATAAGTAGACAAGTACATAAGATCTGTCGATGGTACTAAAAAGGACTTAATTCATTATCAGTAAGCTAAAAACAAGATAGGTCAACTACAACGAGTTCTGTCGATCGACACAGGCCTAAATGCCTTTGTTTATGTCAATGCAAAAAACTTTAATTAAAACGATAGATTATGTGAGATACTTCTCAAGTATTGAACGATATTGGCCGGAGTGTACGAACTGACGATGAACTTAATTCGGTCATCGACATCTTGGTATTTCTTTCGCTTCGGTTGTGATGGATGACCAGCTAGGATCCTTTCAATCCGATGAGCTGCTGATGACTCCTCAAGTCGGATCTTGGTGACGAATGCTGGCATCGATGGATGTGCAACATTGAGAAGTCCTTTTAAGGCGTTATGCCAACCTTCCAAGGAATTGGTCGTTCGGGGAAGGTCGTTTAAGACTATTTCATACTGGGACCAGAGTGAATGTGGAAAAGTTGGTCGCCGTCGCCTTGATCCACGCCCGATGTTTCCAATGTAAACCGATTCAAAGTAATCGACCACTGGATCCAGTTCGTCTGGGTAATCATCAGCGTGTGTTAGTCGCTCGAATCCTGCGACAACGTCTTGAGGTGGAAGAAAAGCGATCGCAGCGAGACAACGTGCTTTCAGTGAGAATTCTGGATCGTCAGAATAACGAACCTGCAGACCAGCTTCCTGAATCCGTCGCCAGATGTTTTGACTCAGGTGGAAAGAGCAACCGTGAATCTCAACTTGCGGGTAATTTTTTTGGAAGGATGTTATGGCTGCTTGTTCGTAGTCCACTGTAATTGTCTCCGGTTGAAATTGTCGATCCGGATTCACATCCTGAATACATTTCAGCATACCGTCATACGCTTCGGTCGACTTGCTCTTCAGGAGAGCATATACGCAGGGAATTGTTGTTGAAGTCGCGATTAAAACGTGAACCGTGTACAGCTGAGAATAGCCATTGGGTGACACGTAGAAGGTTCCGTCCCCAAACCAATTCGGTTGGTTATGCAGAAGTTGTAATGCAGCATCGGATGCGAACAAAACCATATCTTCGGATGCCAATCGTAGAAATTCTTGATCAGAACAGGTTTTACGTGATTTCCTCGGTATTATGTTGGGTGCTTCATCAGCGTTGTCGTCGTCCTCATCGTTAGCTGCCATCACAGCTCGTCTCTTCCGTCTTACAACCTGTGACAAGGCTGCTGTTGATGGTAGGGCGGGTGCTGTAGCCACGGAGACTTGCGATACAGCCTGTTGCACAACATTCTTCGTGGAACTCTCACATTTGGTTGCTTTTACTCGCACGGCTCCAACAACAACAGCGGCAGCTACTCGATTAGCCGATGGAGCATGCAGAGTGTGGTCAGTCGGCAGTCGTACAATGACATCTCCAATACTATGCATTCGTGCAGTGCAACCTCGCAACTCGCAACACCAGTACGTTTTCCCTTGAACTTCTTTGTCTTTCAGATAAATGTATCCCTCAAATATAGCCTTATTTTTATCTCGACTACTATACTACTATACTAGTAACAAACTTTATTTTAGACATTTTATCTCTATTCAGACAGAAACCGACGGCTATACTGCCATAAGAACGAAACGAAATCGAAAAGACAGAGGCTTGTGTGTGTGTGATGTACCGTATCATGTACCTCGATAGGACGGCCTAAAGGTGTACTGCACAACACACGTGCGCACGTGCCAAGCATTTTAGGATAGATAGTCGATCCCTTAAAATTTTTGGTTAAATGAATTTCCATTAAATTAACATTCGGTGAATTGAACATTAGGCGGGGTGAGATTCGGTTATTTGATTTTCGGTCAGATGATTTTGGTGAAATAAATTTCGGGGAAATGAAATTCCGGGAAATAAACGATCACCGAGATCTATCAATTGTGGTGTAAATACCCAACAGAAGTGAAAGAAGAAGAGTTTCTATCGAGTGGTGGACTCTAAAGCCAGGTTGGGTGGGGGGGAGGGCAAAAGCCCTGGTTGCTCCAAATAAGGGACAAATTGTGCTGCAATAAGTCTGTCAAGAGTTTTACATAGTTTTACATAGGTAAGAGAAATTAGAGATCGGCCTGTAGTTTTGGCAAACATTGAGGTCAATGTTAGGCTTCTTTAGCCTTGGAAATGCTACATACATGTATATATGGCATGTTTTTCAGATGTAAGAAGAATACCATCACTGTGTGAGTTAGTAGACACGTACACAAAAAATGAAATAATGTCATCTAGCACATTAACAATGATAAACGGTAGGAGCGGATCCAGCTCACACGGCTTCATGTTCGAGGAGCTGATAAAACCCGTCGGAGGTCAGCTTCAAGGATAGGTCGAAAGCCGTCGAATTTGGAGTCCGTTTGAGAGAAGTTGGGTTGAGGAACATCAGCCATTCCAGCATGCAGACCAACTATTTTGTCAGTCATCATCTTGAGAAAGTCATCTGCTGCGAAAGCTAGTGTGGTTAAAGAGCGAGAAGCATGATCCAGCAGGCCCGATATAGTAGACCAAAGACACTTCGTATTCTTTTCGTCATGAGCTACAAGGTTCTTCCAGCCATTCCAGCATGCAGACCAGTATTAGGATTCTTTTCTTCAATAGAGGTGATGGAGTATAGAATATGACTTGGTAAATTTAAGATGGCTGGGGCATGGGCGGTGACCTAGGGAGGACAGGGGGACGGTCCCCCTCAATGAATGTGGTGGGGGGGACGGCCCATGTATTTGTCCCCCCCCCCAATTGTTATGTGTCGGGACATGGACACTTGATGAACACACTGCAGGTGACTGAAGACTTTACAATTTTAGAAGAAGAGATTTTTGAACAAATTACTAAAAAAAAACTGTTCAACGCAATAAGAGCGATGCCATAATAGAACCGGTATTAATACATAGTCCCATTTTGAAAACACCTTCCTTGGACACCCTTAAATTCTTTCTCTACAATGCTATATAAATGTAGTAAACTTACAGAATTCAAATAATTTGGTTTTACCCATCAAATAATTGGAAAACATTGAACAAAATAATCTTCGAACAAACCTCTTGATCTAATCATGAATTGAGTTTAATTTTAGCTTAAATAGTGTAGATTCGACAAGATAAGATCGATTTAATTAAGATCTATAATTAAATCACAACCAATTAATATTATAATCATTGAAACCATCTAATTTTTGATTCGCTCACTAAATTCCATTGAATCTTTCCATCTTGTTCGTCCCTCACAAGGCTGTAGCCAGGATTTTATTTCGTGGGTGTTTCTTCGGCGTAGAATTTCTGACGACCATGTTGTAGCAGTCCAAATGTCTGGAGACACCTTTTCACCTTTTTTAGTCGTCAAAATTTCTGAAAACACCTTTTTTTAGTTGTAACAATTTCTTTAGACTCCTTTTCACCTTTTTTAGTCGTCAAAATTTCTGAAAACACCTTTTCTTAGTTGTAACAATTTCTTTAGACTCCTTTTCACCTTTTTTAGTTGTCCAAATTTCCGAAGACACCTTTTTTGTCGTCAAAATTTTCATACATCTTGTTTTATTCGTCCAAATTTCTGGACTTTTTTCAACTATCAGTATTTCTAAAGACACCTTTTTAGTCATCAATATTTCTGAATAAACCTTTTTTATGTCTGTCAAAATTACTGAAAACACCTTTTTTTTAGTTGTCACAATTTCTGGAGACACCTTTTCACATCTTTTTAGTGTCCAAATTTCTATACACCTTGTTTTATTCGTCAAATTTCTGAAGACACCTTTTTTAGTCGTAAAAATTTCTATACACCTTGTTTTAGTTGTCAAAATTTCTGGACTTTTTTAACTATCAACATTTCTAAAGACACCTGTTTAGTCATAAAAAGTTCTGAATAAACCTGTTTTTAGGTCTGTCAAAATTTCTGAAGACACCTTTTTTAGTCGTCAAAAATTCCTTTTTTTAGTCGTCACAATGTTTTCGGCCGCTTGTCCGTCCCCCCCAAAGTTCGGACCAGGTCTCCGCCTATGACTGGGGGATTGGAGAGCGTAAGAGTGAAGGACAAATGAGGTAACGTGGGGTAGCTGGATGATGAAGAGTTCAAGAAGATACTTTGCCTGGGAGTGTAGTAGGAGCTATGCTTTGGGACAGGACTTTGAAGTGGATGCACTTAGAGATTTTGAATCATTGGAGTTATTTAATAATGATTGTTCTAGCACTCATAAATCATTAGCTATTAGCGTTACGAACTATCAAATTTCTTTAAGAGAATTTTAATTTATTGATGTTTAAGTCAATCATAGTCATTTTGACAAGTGGAACTTGCGTTAAGGACTTCTTATTTCTTTTTGTGGCAGATGAAGAAGAAGAAAACAACTTTGTCGAAACAGATGTAAAAGTTGGAGCCAAAAAGTTAAGGAAACTGGAGGAGAAGGCTACAAGAAAATCACAGAGAGAAGTACCGTATTTTCGTGAATATAACGCGCACAGTTGCACACGGGTATAACACGCACCCGAATATAACCCGCTACTTTTGCGATTTCAGTAAAAATGGAATTATATAACACGCATTCAATGATAAGACGATTAAATAAAATTTTCATGCGTCTAACTACCACTCAAACGTGTGCACCGACTGTACGGCTGTTCGCTAACGTTAATGTAGCTCGTGCATTATATAATTTCTGCCTATGTGTAGTCATAATTGGTTCAATTACACAAAAATTAAAACCGTCCATTTGATGAAAAAATTTGTAAAGAAAATGGAAGATTCATGCTAAAATGAACGTTTCAATAACGTCTACTATATAAATATAACGATTTGTAGCATTTTTTCGACAATCCAAGTTATATTGAATGAAGAATTTATTTCATCAACTCCACTTCCATATAACCTTAACCCAATCCCGCCTGAATTGTTTTTTGGGATATCTATGAAATTATTGGTACCTATACTAGACTAACAATACTGCAACAGTGGTCACACTTAAGCATAATAAAGTATATATTTTCGGAATCAGCAAACTTAAGGCAATTAACTTGCATATTTCATGGTGAAGAACTATTCATTTATATAGCGCCTTCAGCATGCCAAAGGCCAAAACAGTCATCGATAAGCATTTTACACAGCATTTGAGGGCCAACAGTCCAATATTGGTAACAAATAAGCATACAAAACCATATATTTTCTGAGCCAGTAGTCTTTTGGCTATATAATCCAGATTTCATATCGTGAGCAATGGTTAATTTATATAGCGGCATTATAATCCCAAAAGGTAAAACAGTCACCAATAGTCATATCGACAATGAATCATAAGGACAGCAATTCAACAAAACCTTACAAGAAGTCATAATAAAGTATATATTTCCTGAATCAGCAAACTTCTGGCTATAAATCCATGTTTTGCATTGAAGAAATATTCATTTATATAGCGACTTTAGCTTTCCAAAGGGCAAAACAGTCACGATAAATATATCAGTACTGCTCTCCGACTTCGGTATTATTTAGCAATGCGGAGTTCGAACGACAAGACTTGGCTAAAATCGAAACTATTTATGTCCCACACGCTGTCCGTGCACCGGCATCTTCAAATCTCGAACGAATTGATCGTCAAAAGATAAAAATTCATCGTCAAAACCATTCATGACACATCTAAAAAATTTCGTAACTCAGGACAATTTTATCCCTCACTTCAAACTTTTTTTGGGACTCCAATATATAACTTTTGTCAACAAAAAATACCTCGAATTGTGAGGAATTGTTCGGACTTCAACCCTGATTTTTTTACACACAACGAATGCGTATTTATAAATAGCTTATAGCCTGTTTCAATGCCTCCCGTTTCGGGTCGCTAGTGACCCGATCCGGCGGGAACGTGTTAAATAACGAGCGTGAATCCTACTATTGTGCCATGGAGGCAATGACGAGCGTATACTCTGCACTTAAACCTACACTGTGTCCCAATAAATCGAGACCCCTTTTTATAATGTGAATAAGACAGGCAAATCTTAATCGATTTTCAAAATTTTAAAACTGTTTTTATCCTGAGATAATTATCTTACACTGATTCAAATATGATGTTTCTGGCATGAATATTGACGTTACAATTACGTCATTTGCATCAGAGAATTATAATGTTAAGTACCGAAAAAGTTGTGTTCGGTACTTAACATATGAATTCTCTGATGCAAATGACGTAATTGTAACGTCAATATTCATGCCAGAAACTTCATATTTGAATCAGTGTAAGATAATTATCTCAGGATAAAAACAGTTTTTAAATTTTGAAAATCGATTAAGATTTGCCTGTTTTATTCACATTATAAAAAGGGGTCTCGATTTATTGGGACACAGTGTAGTATTGGCATTCTCTTATAACGACGGTTCTTGACCAGGAAATGTATTATATTTTTGAAACTTTGCATATATTTAGGCTAAGACTATATAATTAAAAGTATATATGAGTGTTTCTACAATAAGTGTTCACTTTGCTGTCCGCAGTATTTAAAATACTCTTAAAAGGCTTAAATGACAACATATGTGACCCACCACAGCAAAAGCAGGCTTTTGTCGGCAGAAACCAAAATTTATTTTATTTCACCATGAAATTCTGCAATGTAAGACCTTTCAAATGACGTATTATTTATTTATTTGTGATGCTCCTAACTGGAGTTGTGCGCTTTTAAAGTTTAGCAGTGACCGAAACAACATTTGGAGAAACACGCGTTTAAAGTTTTCACTTGTATAGTCCTTAGCAACGCATACTTGTAATAAAGCATCTAGACTGCAACTTTTCACACACAATAAGAGACACCATATCCCACTATGGCACAAATTTCATGCATTTATATTATAAGCTGGTAAAATGCTTAGACTTGCAAAATATGCATAAACAATAAACTACAGAAAAATTCGATAATTGGCCAATGACCTTTGTTCACTATTGTCTCTCCATCAACAACTTTATAAAATGTCGATTGTCACAAAGACATAGGCCTATACACCATTAGGTTTAGCTAATTAATATAAATACACTGTTATTTGAAACAATTAACAGCTATTTCACTTTCCACGGCCACGACCAGTTGTGCCTCTTTTGCCTCGCTGTCCACGTGATCCCTTCCCACGCTTCACTAAAACCGGCTCATAGTCACTATCACTGTCACACGTCAGCTGTCTTCTCTCCGTTTTGCTCTTCTTTTCAGTAACGTTTCTATTTGTGAGGTCACTTAAATGCCTTACAGTGCCATTCATCTTCTTTGAATCTGCTTCGACTAGTTCTGGCGTTGGCATCAAATGAAGCCTAGTCTCTGGACAGACGATATCTTTTGTTTCTTCCCGGCAGAATTGTCTGATATCATCAAAAAGATACTTTGAACGTTTTTCATCCAGTCCCTTTGGCGCCAAGACTGATGGCATATGTGGTGGACATTCTGAAATAGCCAACTCCTGCTCAGTTGTGGGGCTGTCGGACAACAGTTTCATTGTCACAACCCCGGGTCGATCGGCTGAGAACAAGAAGTGGTGATTTGACTTGATTCCGGAAAGTTTTCGAAAGTGCGGTTTGAAGTAACCAACCCAATCGTACATGGGCACAAAAACGTCTCCTTTTTCATTTCCAACCAGCACTGACTGATTAATTCCAAACAACGATGAAGCAGCCACCACTTGTTCGATATCATTCAGCGATGAGACAAAAGTTCTTCGGTACTTTTTCTTCAAAAGCCCGAAACACCAGTCGGGTGCAAACTTTGTGTGGCCAGTCAGCATGAAAGAAATGCTGGCACTTTGGTGCAGACGTCTTGCCATCCGCCAACACAAATACCACACGACGTATGCGTTCTTGTTTTGTCCGGCACAGTTGTCAGCCGTCAGTTCCAAATGTTGCTCGCCAAAACCAAAAATTCTCAAGGAAATGATGAAGCATTGATATTACGACATTAGCTCCTTTGCCGCAGTTCATTGACTCGTCAATCAGATAATTCACTTGCTTACCAACCCCCTCAGCATGGATGCCAAAAATCTGACAGCGCCTCGGTACCTTGAAATAGATTGGCCCTGGCTGCATTGGGTTGGCTGGGAAGTGCACTTGTTGGGCAAAGTCAAAGCTGTAGTGGAATGTTACTGGAACAGAATTTGAAGGGGACATACTGAAATCCTTAAAATTGTTAGCCGCCGCAACTTCTCGCGCATTCTGGCACTGTAGAATTTAGTGCGAGCGCTGCTTTGTAGCAGTAAGCAGATGGCAATTCTGCATTTTCAGTACCTCCGATTTTTCTTCTTCCGGTATATTAACAGATCGAACAATGTTTGTGTTATTCCGCTGGCACGCCCAGCACAAATCCGTCTTCGGTTTGGCTACGACAATATAGGGAAGAAGCTGATTCCATAGTTTGCGAAATGTCGAGAGTTTGACGACACGCTGTCCAGGTTCAGAAGACAGTTTGTACAGTCTCCAGACCGATGCTTTTGTTTCACAACTCGGCAGAATTCGGACATCACTGCGTTTGAAGCCTGGAATACGACCAGGCAGAATAAGACTGTGCTGGTCGGAAAAATTAAGAATAAATCTTGTAACCGCCTGGATGTCTTCAAACTTCAATGCTGTTTTCGTGCGCCCGCCTGATCGCTTCTTTCGTGGCACTAGTCCGTATTTGAGATACCATTCCTTTAAGTTGTCCAATTTATTTCTGCTTATGTCCATCATGTACAAGAAGGTGTCACGACAAATTCGCTTGTGCTCATTGAAGAAATATCGAATACGGCTCTTCTTGCGACTCGCATTCTTTTGTTTCGTTCGTATCGTGTTTTCTGTTGCATTGATACTGCATGAGATAATTCCCAGAAGTACTAGGTCCTTTTCGTATGGCGACATTTCTTGCATATTCATCCGTATTGTTTCTATGTCTTCTGGCATAAACTGTCTGATACATCTATGACCATCTAGCAGCTGACAGTGGCAGTGACAGTTCTTCTCAGCAACCGACACAATCTCAAAGATTTCAGCTGCTCTTTCTACTGCCGAGTTCAGCTCTTCGTTGTCGGAAGCTTCATCACTGGAATTGGAGTCGTCGCAAGGTGCAGTAGCAGACATCTGTCCCCCATCAAAGATTTCCACTGAGAAGGCAGCAACATTAGCTGCATCAGATGAAGATTTTATAGATGTGCCAGATTCGTCCAGAGCTGTAGGCCTAGAGGAAGATGGCAGATGCTGTACTTCCGAGTAGTTACACACAGAACCATCAGACTCATCATCGACTTCTGGTTCCGTATCAGTATCATCTCTCTGTTCAAGCAGAATTATCACAGTCATGCTACATGGAAGCTTATTAAAATTACACTTCAATTTCCTTAAAATTTTAGATTACAATAATTTTGGACCATTATTGTTTTATAGGACAGTTGAAAATAGGCTAAAATGTGTAAGGTAATATATAATTATGTCAGTGAACTGCTGTTAAAATGGATGCCTTCAGCAGTTTAATATCATGCAACCAATTACATGCTCAGTTTTCTAAATTGTGAAAGAGAGCCTAAGTGGTTCGCTTTCATTTGTTGGCTTAGGCTATATGCCCTAGAAATTCCAATCTCGGATTAGCAAGGTCCTAAACCTCGCCCACAGTAACTTCTGATCCTTTGGAGAGCGTACAACAACCTCATTTTGACGACTTTTATTCGACAACTTTCTGACTAGTCACAGCGTCCGTGAACAAACTGCTGTTATGCGCTTAGCTTTACAATGGCGCTTTAGAAATTTTGGAGATGACGATTAAGCTATAGGCTTGAAAAGATGGCATGATTCACGACGATTTAAAAAGATGCTTACCGCTGATTCGACGAAGAATTCTCGGATAACATCAGAGAGATAATCATCCTTAACGCCATGTCTGTTAGCGTCGTTCAATAATTTAGCAATTTGTCTTTCCATTCTTTGTCAGAAATTAAAAATGTTCGGATATAAATCGCTTTAAAATTATCAATGAACCCAAAATACTACGAACTAGTTGTAAATAGAAACGCGCATGCGCGAACCCGACGTTAACCAATCACGACTCGCACAAGTCATCACGTGACATGCGTAGAACCAAACGCTAGTTTTGTGGCAATTAATTATTCATTTTTTGTAGGTTAATTTATTTTAGACCAACCCAGATGCCTGTTTAGCGATATACATGTAGATCAAACCCTGACCTTTCTAATGATATGCAACATTAACAGTTCCCCTTGAGTCTACTCGAAATGCTGCCCTGTGAAAACTGATCAAAATCGTGTTTACGCGAATATTGTTTTACGCGATGCTCGTTAAAACTCGCAATTTTCTACAAGAAACAATTAATTTAACGGGTATGTTTTGTACTTCTGATGTTGTATAGATATTTTAACGCTTGAATTTGATTGAAACGAAATTTGCATGTAGGAGTCAAAATTCTAAGTTTTTGGCTCGTTGCTCGAAAATTAGCGTTGCCGACAAACGCCTCCTTTTGAAATACGCGGTCAGATATGATAATCCGTTACGTAGGTCCATATCAAATGACCTAAATAAAATAAAAAGAAATAAAAAATGGCAGGTATATAAATTATTTAGACGGCCTTATAACCACACAGTCGAAGCATTTTCAATGGAAACTGAGTTGTCCCAGATGTAGTTCCAGGTTCGGAAAATGGGGTTTATCTCCAATTCTGCACACCGCCACACCGACTATTTAGTATTTATTTGTAGTAATACAGTATGTGCTGTATAAAATATGCTTAATTTATTGTATTTGAGCAGACAATTAAATTTTGATGAATTTTAAGGAAGCAAAGGCAAATGTCCTTGAACAAGATGTCAACTCCATGACGGTCACAAAACTAGGGTCCACAAGTAAAGGCTAGTGATCCTTGCCGTATTTAACAGCTGGTATTTCGTCATTTGTACCTACCAGTGCTGCTGGCAAACAGTAAATGTTTCCTTTTTTGCTCTTCATTTAATAAACAGCAAAATGTAAACAAGATCGTTGTGCTGCGTATGTTTATTTGATGTCAACTTCGTGACATAAATGTTTTAGAAAATGAACATAAAACTTTCAATATAATGCGTCCCTTTTGGAAGTGATAGAGTCATATCTTTGTTTCAATCATCATCAAACTTAAGTTGATTCGTGTGCAGCGGTTTTTAAAGAAAACAAAGTGAAATGTCAACTTCGTGATGGTCAACTTCGTGACGCTGGTCAACTAAAACTTTCAAAATAATGTTGAAGTGATAGGGTTATTTCATTGTTGCAATCACCATCAAACTTATGTTGTTTCGCGTTTGGCGGTTTTTTGCTTAGAACTAAATGATTTGTCAACTCCATGACGCTCAACTCCGTAACACATCGACGTCATGGAGCATAAAGTTGACAGAGAGCAAATATTTTGACTGTGATTCGCACTGATGACTCCATTCTTAGTATTCTGAGAAGGCTAAATATACAGCTGACTGGAAATGATTAAATAATTTTCCTATTGTGCCATGGAGGCAATGACGAGCGTATACTCTGCACTTAAACCTAGTATTGGCATTCTCTTATAACGACGGTTCTTGACCAGGAAATGTATTATATTTTTGAAACTTTGCATATTTTTAGGCTAAGACTATATAATTAAAAGTATATATGAGTGTTTCTACAATAAGTGTTCACTTTGCTGTCCGCAGTATTTAAAATACTCTTAAAAGGCTTATATGACAACATATGATAATCCGTTACGTAGGTCCATATCAAATGACCTAAATAAAATAAAAAGAATTAAAAAATGCAGTTGATGTGCACATTTAAGACTCTTAAATGTGCACATCAACTGCGTGATTGCAACTCCACGACGCTTTCAACTCCATGACGATTTTATGAAAAAGCAATTGTTCCACGTTTTAACAGACATATTTGATTTTGTGCGTTGCTACTCATCGCACACTTTGGTAGTAGTAATTGATTCAGAACATTGAAAGGTAAAAAATCATTTGTAATTTTTTCTAAAAAATATATATTGTAGAAACCATCATATAGGTAGAAGATATAATTATTTAAAATGGGAACGTACACGCATTGCTTTCACGCACGCAAATTCGAGTAATCCAAGATGGCGGCCCTTGCAGAGGAATAGATTCCCGTATAAACTCGCCATTTCCTTGAAGAATTAGCTTCAAATGATGCCAGTTTCGATAAATCTGGTGATTAATTTATTGATTAACATATCAATTGACGAAAATAAGGTGAGTTTGGCCAAATGAAATTCTGACTTTTACACGGGTTCAAAGATGGCATTCACTGCATTCGACATATCTCACTGAGCAGTAAGTGGGATGAAAACTATTTGGTAACTGGCTAGAATTCTTGCAAAATTGTACTTCATTTTTTATGCAATATTTACATTTTTAATGTGGAAGAGCCAGCGGATGACATTGTAAAGGAGGAACTGAAGACTGTTCGAAAATCTCATAATTATGCTCTATAGCAATTAAAAGCCCTTATTTCCTGAACTCCATACCTAATGCTGTGCGAGCGATAATACAAAATTGCGTCTGTGTACATTCGTTAATTGCAAAATTCAAAACAACAGACAATTCAAGTTTGAGTCCCCGTTGGGCGGACATGCATTGTAGGCCGCTATTAGCGTCATGTATTTCAGTCTGCATGTCCAGTTAGTTAGTATAGTTAAGTTTGATGTTAATGAAGATTAATGCATAATAATAATAATAACAACAATGACGATTTCTAAGGCACCGTAACACAGCCATCATGCCATTACAAGGGCGCCTCACATACTAAACTAAACAGCAGGATAGGCCTTGAGGAATAAATGAGTCTTGAGTCTGGATTTGAAGTAGTCAACTGAGCCAGCCGCTCGCAGGGCGGTAGGAAGACTGTTCCAGCATCTGGGCCGACCACTGAGAAGGCGCGGTCACCGAATCGGGTTTTCATCCACCGTACGCGAAGATCGCTTTTGTTGAGCAATCTAAGTCGCAACCCGAAGGTGGAGGAGTGCGTCCCGATGCAGAAATCACGCATATAATCGGACGCCGCTCCGTGGAGGGACTTGTAAACAAGTAGACAGATCTTAAAGTCAATCCTCTGGGTAACAGGCAGCCAGTGTATAACATCACGAAGTAACGGTGTCACATGATCATATTTCGTTCGGTTGCACAGCAGTCTCGCTGCGGCATTGAGGACTGACTGCAGGCAATCCAGAAGATTTTTGGGCGAACCGACCAGCAGGCTGTTACAGCGGTCAACCTGAGAGGTGGCGAAGGTGGCGACGGCCGCCTTTGCAGCATCAAAAGTCTCTCAGGAGGCGGAGCTGACGAAAGCAGCATCCAACGGTTCGCGCCACGTGGCATCGCATGGAGAGGTCGGATTCCAGTATGACACCGAAATCGCGGACAGCAGTCACTGGTCGGATCGAAGACCCGCAGACACTGAGTTCGCAAGTGTTGAGATGAGGACACCGTCTGCTGATCACGCACCATAGGAAGTCCGTCTTCTCCGGATTGAGACGGAGTCTCTTGGAGCGCATCCATTCGGCGATCAGCTCAATGCCCAACTCCATTCGTCGCTGCTGCTGTACAACAGTGTACATTGTACATGTAAAGCGCAGTGCGTTTGCAAGCGCTCAATTAATAAAAAATTATTTATTATTTTTATATAATTACAATTTATATACAGTAACATTTGACTTTTATATTTAAGATCATGCCGTAATTCTTTTTCTTTTTCTATTCTGTCTTTCTGCGGCTCTGAAATTTTATGATAATAATAAACGAATACTACTATTGACGTCGGATCTCATACCCTATCGTTTCGTCGACTTCCATGCCTCCGTCTTCTTCTTCACGTTCTCTGTCCTCAGGCAGGTTCGTATGTCCAACGACGCCATCTTTCTCTGTTCTGTGCTTCTCTTTTCAGTCCACTGTATCCCTCCTCTGCCAACATCCAGTCCAGTAGCATTGTTCTTGGTCTACCTTGCATCCTTTTCCCCTCCAATCTTCCCTCAATTATGTCTCTTAGAAGGGTGTCACTCCTTAAAATGTATCCTATCCATTTCTTCTGCTGCCCACGTATAGTGCCTATCAGTGATCTTTTTCTTCCACCAACCATAAGATTTTCTCATTCGTTCTTCGTTCCTCCATGCCTCCGTATTATAAGTAAAAAACCTTATTGCAGTAGTTCCTGACCATGACCTGAAAATAATCTAGTGCAAAATTTGGCTGTGTAAACAATAATTTTTTTAACATGCCCACGAGTATGGGGCACGGTGGTGTCGTTGCCTTGTAGCTGGAAGGTTCGAGGTTCGAATCCACCTCGCCGCGTAAGGACCTTGGGCAAGTCCTTCACTCACAATTGCTCAGCGCTTCGGCATGAAACTCCGATGCAGTGTCCACTCTGCATTCGGGGGCACCTCTGAGCAAGGGCGGATACAGGAATTTTCGAAGGGGGGGGCCAAAATTTTGGTTCTCAGGCATGGTCGGATACAAAGTTTCCGAGAAGACAAAATGGGAGGGGAACTCAAAGTATGCAGGTGTAATACGAGCAGCCTAAGGTCGATTGCGGAGGCGCTTAGCGGCAACAGGTGCATGGGTTTGGGGAGGCATATATCATAATTTCTAATTTTCCACATTGCAATGGCATCATTTTAAGCACCTTAGCCAAATTTTAAAACTTTCAACACTTTAATGGTGGCAGTTGAGGGTGTTATCTCAGAAAAAATTGCTCTATTATTCCACTACTAACATGAGTGGTTTATAAAGTAATATAGTGCCTATCAGTGGCGGATAAAGAAGGTTGAAATGGGGGGCAAATGTGGAGGTGGTGGACGAGCGGCCAAAGGCCGCTCGCTGAGGCGCGCAGCGCCGAGAGGGTGAGGGAGAGGGGAGGGTTTGGGGAGGGGGATGTGCCCCCTCCCCAACCAGATTTTTTTTAAATTTCCGCACTGCAATGGCAGCATTTTAAGCTGCCATCTTAATGAAATTGCTCCCCACTACTTAAATGCTGAGAAACCAAGCAAGAACTACCAAGCCATCAGGATTGGGAAGTCATTTAGTAATGATGTTGCTACACTAATCAAATCAAATAAAATTTATAGATCCCATCAACCTACAAGAATTAATGATCATATAATAAAACAGCAAGTTACACACATGGCTTACTCAGTAATGCAATGAGGAGATTTAATAACCAATTAAGATTTGTGAGCCAGCAGATTAATAAAGCAAAAGCGATCAAAGCAGAGGATGTCACATTGAGTGATTGGGAACAATAGGCCCACCAAAGGGACAGAGTCCTGCTAAGAGGGGGCCTATTTAGCATGGTATAGAAATAACTTGACAGTTAGACTTCAATAAATAAAAAAATAACAATTTCTTATTGAGCCTCCACATTGTAGTGGTAATTTTTCTAGATGTCATCTTTGCAAAATCATTTTAATGTTTCAGTGATGATAAAACAAGTGGTTTAAGACTAATAAATACAATTATAATTGCAATAATAATTACCTAATGTATCAAGTTCAGTAACTAATTCTGCTGCTGTATGTGCACTGTGCAGATGGACTATAGTATTATAATGAATAACTGCAGATGGGAGTGTAATTACTAATTAGGCCTAATAAGCTTACTTTGTAGCATTTGAGTCACTTTATCCCTGTTGCACCTGACGGTTCTGAATTGTTAAAAATGTTACACAAACCAAGCAATAATAATTACCTAATGTATCAAGTTCAGTAACTAATTCTGCTGCTGTATGTGCACTGTGCAGATGGACTATAGTATTATAATGAATAACTGCAGATGGGAGTGTAATTACTAATTAGGCCTAATAAGCTTACTTTGTAGCATTTGAGTCACTTTATCCCTGTTGCACCTGACGGTTCTGAATTGTTAAAAATGTCACACAAACCAAGCAAAAACTACCAAACTACCAGAATTGGAAGCCATATGCTGTTCGTCGCCTGAGGATTATCTTGTCGTATGTCCATTTTTTTCAAAATCGAGTTTAGACTTGTTTTGTAGCAAAAAATTGTTTATCTTTCTTCACTGTTAACCGTTAGGAGATACGACAAGTCGTTTTAAAGATATTCAACAAAAACTACCTGTCGTATGTCCATGATACAGGATTGCATTGTCGTATCTCCAATTTAGTAAGTAATTTTCTGTTGTATCTCCAGTACCGCATTCACGGTTTAAAAGTGCATTGTCGTATGTCCAGAGAAAGCTCGTCGCTGATTGGACGATAAGGAGATACGACATTATACACTGCACACTTCATGGTATCATAGTGTCGTATGTCCAGAGAATAAAAAACATTCTTTTATTTAAAAATGGTATTAAACTTGCGAAAATTGAAACGAACATAGTCGCAATTGATTGTATATTGCTTTATTTATTATTTCATATTTTTTTTAAAATTCTCACGTCAGGATGACTTGCAATTGATTTAAATCCATTTTTATACAACATTTTCCTAAATTTCACAAAAACCATTCTAAGTTTCAGTTTAATTTTTGTGCAACATTCTTTAATTAATGTCGATGCTTTAATATGACGTCTTTCCTTGAAGTTTTATTGCACTGGATATTTTATTTTTGGCGTCCAAAGTTGCGAAACTTAAAACTCGTTTTTCTCGGAATTCACAAAAGTGGACATACGACAAGATAATCCTCAGGCGACGTGTTGTTTTACTAACTGTTCATCGAACAAAATGCTGAAATTTGACAGTTTGAAATGTGACAGATAGCTCTGGAAAGAAGTCATATATACATTGTAGTTGTACAAAATAGCATTATGTACAAAGTTTAACAGTAAAGTTATCTTTAACTGATAAGTTAAAGATATCAGAAAAGTTACCGCTATCTGTCATATAATTTTTTTAATAGTGAATAATAATATCGTAATCATGATCATAATAGTAAATAACATCAAGGTATATTATAACATGTAAAAAATTACTGCAAACAGCAATTAAAACTATTAGCATTATTTTTGTCAAATTTTCTGGATGAAATTTTTTTCATTTCTGTGGAAAATCTTGTACCCTTCCCGGATATGTCTAAATTAAAAAAGTAACTGGATATACGGACTTGTTATCTGGTATTATTTCAGGGCTTTTTAAAGGAATTTTTATAACTGCACAATTTCCCCCAGCCTCCAAGGCCGTAGCCAGGATTTGATTTCGGACAGTGCATGTTTCTTCGGCGGAGAATTTCTTACGACATTTTTTAATCGTCAAAATTTCTGAAAACACCTTTTTAGTCGTAAAACTGTCTGAAGACACCTTTGTTTAGTCATCAAAATTTCTGAAGACACCTTATTTTAGTCGTAAAAATTTCTGAAGACACCTTTGTTTAGGTGTAAAAATTTCCGAAAACACCTTTTTTGTCGTAAAAATTTCTGAAGACACCTTTTTTAGTCCTTACAATTTCTGAAGACCATTTTTAAGTCATCAGAAACGGCTTTCTTAGTATCTTTCGCCTAATTTCATGTTTTTTTTCATTATGTGCTAGTGATTAATAGCTAGGCCTATTCTATTATTTTTTACATTTTCTATTTCGGATGGTGTTTTCATGGTTTTATTTCATGTGTTACATCCACGAGTGGGCACACTTTTCCTTCCACTCAGCTGTTCTACCCTAGGCAGAGTCGCAAAATGAGTTTTTGGTTTAGTTAGGCTGGTTTCAAAGTGCAGTTACAAACTTCAATCACAAAAATAGGCCTACAGTAGCCTAACTATATAGGCTTCTGTAAATGTCTGTTTCACGTGACGTATTATTCCAAATCGGAAGACAATGAAGTTTCAAATTGTTTTTTAACTGCACAAACATGCTTTTACAACTGCACAAATCCATTTAAAACTGCACATTTTGTGTAAAACTGCACGTTAAAAAGCCCTGTATCATTTCACAATGAGTCTACGTCTGAAACATCGTTAGAACATTAAGTCGGTCTTCTGGGATTGTGTGGAGACGAGGCTCGGTAGTTACTGAATTTTAATTTTAGGATAGCTTTTAAAAACCTGAGGGATCATAATTATATACCTCGGGTAAAAAAATGATAATAACAATAAAAATAATAACAATAATAATAATAATAATAATAATAATAATAAACAGAAGATGAGTAGGGCCGTTTCAGACTTTGATTTTATGTTAGGCGCTAGATAAGTCCCCGAGGGATCCTGTGTACCTCGGGGCAAAAAAAAAAAAATAATAATAATAATAATAATAATAATAATAATAACAACGACAGAACTTATCGGCCAAGACACTGAGAGGCCAAGGACCTAATGTTTGAAACGATTATTTACTCGTCTGTACATGATTTTGTCAGTTTTTGAAGAAATAAATGTGTTATAATAATAATAATAATAATAGTAATAATAATAATAGCCTAATAATAATATTAATATAAATAATAATAATAATAATAATGTAATTGTGTGAGAGGCTTAGATTTTAACGACCTTTATATAATAATATTAATTCTCCTGGCCATGACTAAACCCTGCAAAAAATCCTGTGGGCGTCATGGATGGGGGGGGGCCACGTCCCATGGAGATTTGAAATGGGGGGGGCCATGGCCGGATTGGCCCCCCCCCCTGGATCCGCCTCTGCCTCTGAGTAGAGAGAGCTTGAAGGGGCCGTTATAACAAGTGCACTTACAAACAAAGATTATACCATGTGGGTAGGGTGCGTGGTTTGTAAAACTTTGTATAACCCGCGTGTTATATTCGCGAAAATACGGTAAGCTAGTTCTTTATTTTAGGTCAGATCCATAATTGGTTGTTGACTAAGTTAAAACTTTCTGAATACACTCGGCTGTGGGTTTTTTCTCAGCTGGGGCCAAATTTATGTCCCTGTATCAGATGTGTCTTATCTCTTAGTCGCAACTAAATGGCAACTAGCGGTTAAATCGGAATTCACCACCACCTCTTAGACGTCTAAGTCACGACTAACGCTAGGCGGCCTGGGAGGGTCGTCTAAGTCTACTAGTCGCTGTCGTAAGGGCAAACATGACCGGCGGGTCACCTGCGATTCGTCCAATTCGACGCTGTTTACACCACCAAAGAGTGTTTTAGTGGCACCACATTTAATTCCACTGGTATGGGACGATGAACTGATTTATGCTTTTCGTTTTCGCCGTCACAAAATGCCTTTAATGTGTGACAAAACGCATTTTAGATCGTGTAATGTACCGCCTGAGACACCTTCCGCGGGCGATGCAATGCCTTTGTTTATTTCCATATGCGGGCAGCTCATTTAAATATATAGTGTCTATGGGACGGCGACGGCCTATTAATATATGTTGCGCATGCGCGCTAACTATAACCACGCTCTAGTTGGCCGACTAAGTAAGTGGTCGTCTAAGTAAGCCGTGTGAATCGCACTTGTCGCAAGTACAAAGATGTGTCATAGCTAGTAATGTCTTAAGGCTTATACGTTACTTAGCGTACAATATCGTCATAAATTCCAGCCCTGGTGAATTTCTCTTTAACCTCTTCCCTGCGGAGGACGATATCTTATTGTCATAAAACTTTAATCTCGTAGGCGGACGACGATAACCTATCGTCATGACTGTATTGCAGGATAACGCGATAGATTTATACCGAAATTTACCGTGCAATGTAGGATACCGCAGACGAAAAATTCACGAAAGAGGGGTTTGCTCAGAGTGGGTCGGATTGGTGTTGGGTTTGGGTCAGATAATGTGATGGGTGGTAGGCTAGGTCGGGGGGGGGCAAAAACCGAAATTTACCGTAAAATGCATGGTACCACAGGCGAATAACAGAAATTTGCAATAGAGAAGTGGCGATGGTTTGGGTGACTTTTTGCGGATTCGTGGTGGGGTGAGGCAGGTTTTTTATGGGGATGGGTCGAGGTGGGGAGGGGGGA
Source organism: Lumbricus rubellus (assembly GCA_945859605.1). Lineage (NCBI taxonomy): Eukaryota > Metazoa > Annelida > Clitellata > Crassiclitellata > Lumbricidae > Lumbricus > Lumbricus rubellus. The sequence goes on along the minus strand of OX243812.1, from coordinate 43,866,559 downwards.
ATCTAGAAAAAATCGAAATTTACCCTTACAACGCATGGTACCACAGCCGAATAACATAAATTTGCAATAGAGAAGTGGCGATAGTTTGGGTGACTTTTTTGCTGATTCGTGGTGGGGTGAGGCAGGTTTTGAGGATGGGTCGAGGTGGGGGGGAATAGAGAAAAAAATCGAAATTTACCGTACAACGCAGACGAATATCCGAAATTTTCCTTGGAGGAGGTGAGTATGGTTGGGACTGGTTTTGGCGATATGGTGGTGGGGTGAGGCAGGTTGTGGGGTAAGGCAGGTTGTGGGGTAAGGCGAGATGAGGGGCGAAAGGGGGGGCATAAAATCGAGAAGCAACTCGAAATGTACGTTACAATGGGTTAGGGTTCCACAGTTAGTGTATTGATATCTATCAGCGCACCTACTGCGCACAGTAAATGCAATCGTTATCGCACAGCAAAAGTAATAAATATAATTCTTGACTATTCAATCCTAGAGGTCATATCAGGTCAAGCTCAAGGTCAGATCAGTTCCGGTTCAAGGTCGATCCGTGTCTAATTATTTCCATGTGCTTACCACGACGTTTGTAGGTGCGGATATATAGGTCTAACAATAAGGTAGAACTATTAGTACTAGGATATTATACATAATACATGTATATTATTATGCCGCCTACGGAATTAAAAGCTGTCGCAGCGAAGGGGTTAAGTGTTGTATTATAAATAGGCAATATGCATTTGGAATTACAATATCATCTGGCCACTTGCTGAATCATCCATATTCAGATGCTAATTAATTTCTGCTGAAGTATACAAGCCATATTAGGTAAAGAGAAGAGCCTTTAACTGTCCTGTTACAAACAGTCCACCATGGTTGCCTCTGAAAAGCATGTACACACTGAAGCATTATGAACCCATGATGCTTGTTTGCTGTGATTGTATCCGCTGGTGTAGGACATCTAGAACTAGAGATGGGCCAATAAATAAGCTGGTTAGGCTCTGAAACTTCTGTTCTCTACTGTACTTTTGGGACTGTGGGCTGGAGTTTTTTTGCCTTAGAGCTTTGCATGGCGTCTTATATAAAAAAAATGAGATGACCAATGTGTTTAATGGCTAACTGCAGCTATATCAGTCAGCATTTTTCTTGGATCCTTTCAGCTGCATAAAGTGTAGAATGAATCCACAGTTTTCTTCTGTCACCGCTGTCACTTGCCATTGTACTTGCTGTAGGTGTAAGGAAATTCAGATATCATAACCTACTTTTTCTAGTAGACAATGCACTAGACATGCTATTCCTCCATGGACAACCCACCTCTGTGAACTTAAATTTTTACCTATAATGGGGCGGGGAGGGCTGATGCTGGCCGACTGGCAGCCGCCAGCGACATCTAACAAGAACTAAGGTACAACAGGATGCATTGTGACTCCCTCTGCACAGTAGCTATTGCCTCCTGATGTTTAAAATGGTATCTTTTTCCGAGGTTAGCCCCCAAGAAATTTTCATGAATGAAACTTGAATCGAATGACTAAAAAAAGGTCATCAACTTTTTTATATGGTTTTTATGAGATTTCAACTCGATGACTAAAAATGTTAAAAAAGGTCACCATCTTTTTGGCCGAGAAAAATTTTTTCCGGCGCCGCTCGATCTGGACTAAGGGTGCACGGTCAAAAGCGCGCATGTCAAAAGCGCGCAGACAAATGCGTGCAGACAAATGCGCTCAGTAACAAAATCGCGCACGACAAATGCGCGCAGACAAATGCGCGCACGCGACGAAGAACACATTTACCCAATATACACAAAATATTTTTATACATGTATGTATGTATGTATGTATGTATGTATGTATGTATGTATGTACATTATGTGTATGTAAGACATTGTAAGTATGTATGTATGTATGCATGTATGTATGTATGTATGTATGGATACATACGTGTATGTAGCATGTATGGGCGTATGTATGTATGCATGCATGCATGTATGTATGTATGCATGTATGTATATATGTATGTTTGTATTTATGTATATATAATTATATATGTACATTAGTAAAATTGTAAATACTATATATATGTATGCATGTATGTATGTATGTGAGTATGTAGTATGTATGTACACTGTGTCCGGAAAAAAAGGGACCCATTTTCTAAATATCATAATAAATAGTAAATATTTATCGATTTTCACAATTCAAAGACCGTTTTTATCCTAACATATTTGTCTAACAATTGTAAAAATATAAAAGTTCTAGTCCAAACAATGACGTCATTATGACGTCATTTGCACAAAAAGTCAAATTTAACAGATAAATGCGCAAAATCATCAAAAATTTCAATATTTTTATGATGTAATTTATCAATAATAAATGTAAGTTTAGTTTAATTTTTATATCTGAATTAATTTGTGGTCAAAGTTTACACCTTTGGCCTCAACGTAAGCTTCAAAACGGTCGCGCTAATAGCCAACAGCAGCATCGATAACCAGCGCATCAAAATCCGCCCCAGCAGGCATTAACAATTCGCTCACGGAGTTCTTCAATGTCTCTTATCCTTGTCCTGTAGCCTACACTTTCTCCACCAGTCTCCAAAATTAATCTTATTAATTATCAGCGGGTTTTAAGCGGGCGGCCGTTTAGCGGCCAAAGAATTAAGAGGAATGAAATCCGAGTCTCATTAGTCAACAGTTCAACATTTTGACGAACTCGGTGAGCTGAAGCACCATTTTGTTGAAATGTGTAGGCTATTGTTCCGAATATTCCAGGATATCAGGCACGACTTTTTTATAGAGCGGACAATCCCTTTAATAAGCTGCATTTATTTTCATTCCTTACATGGATTTCTGTTTTACCAAAAGCCAATATCAACTGAAACCATGCATGAATAGCCGGATAAATGCATTTTTATGCAAATGACGTCATTATGACGTCATTGCTGTGACTAAAACTTTTATATTATCACCAATATTAGACAAATATGTCAGGATTAAAATGGTGTTTGAATTGTAAAAATCGATGAATATTTACTATTTATTTTCATATTTACAAAATGGGTCCCTTTTTTTCCGGACACAGTGTATGTATGTATTGTGTGTATATATATATGTATGTATGTATATATGTATGTATGTATGTATGCATGTATTTATGTATATATGTTCATACGTAAATACTATGTATGTATGTATGATCGTTGCGCGCTTTTTTGCGCGCTTTGGTTGCGCGCTTTTATCCGCGCCCTTTTGTCGGAGAAGGTTCCTGTTACGCGCTTTGCGCGCTATTGTCTGCGCGCATTTGTCTGCGCGCATTTGTCTGCGCGCTTTTGTCATGCGCGCTTTTGTTACGGTGCCTGGACTAAGTCTCCACCCCACAACCAAATTTCAAGTTTTTATTCCCCCCCCCCCAAGAACGGAAACCAAACTCTGCCCATGGAGTCAGCGTCTAGTAAATGATTTTTAAGTCTATGTTTAAACAAAGTGAAATATGGGGAATTCCGAATAATCAAGGGTAGGTTGTTACACGTCCTAGGACCACATTTTGAATTGAGAACAGTCGAGTATTTGTTCTAGCGATGACCCCTCTACAGTGTTGGCTAGTTACTTTTTGGCAAAGTAATCAGTTACAGTAATTAGTTACTGGACTGCAAAAAGTAACTAGTTACTGTAACTGATTACTTTGCCAAAAAGTAACTAGTTACTGATTACAGTTACTTTTCAAAGTAACTATAGTTACTTTTAGTTACCACTGGTCCATTTTCATTGATTGGGTCTTTCAGCATGACATTGTAATCACCAGAGTAATAGTCTGGATCGCAAAAGTAAGTAACTACTAGGGAATATAATCCCGGGACCCTGGATCCCGGGAATCCCAGACACTTTACAATACCGTAATACCGGGATTGACAAATTTGGAATCCAGTTTTTCGGGATTACAAAAATTTCGGATTTTTTTACTGAACTACGGTACCCTTTTTGCAACAATTTCTTGGTTTAATAGATGTCAAAACGACAGATAAGCAGACGCCCTAGTGAAGGTAAGAGGGTGACTAGAGGAAGGTGTTTCCCAGTGATCAGGCAGCGGATATGGGTTTGCTCCCACCCATTCCTTGCTTGGTTCATGTATTTGTATACAGACTATAGAGTCCTCCACACACAAATGACCTACACACCATCCAGTTGACTGACAGAACATAAACAGATGTCAGCAGCCCTGCCCGACTAGGCCTGCGACGTCACAGCGCCAAACTCCGATTTACACGTGTTGATGAGACCCCAAGCCCCACCTCTATAATTATTATTATTATTAATTATTATTATTATTAAATAAATTTTTAACGCGCTCAAGGTCACACCGAAATGTGAATCTGAGGCGCGGATAGTCAGCCGCCAGAGGAAGATGCAGTCAGAGATCCATGTGCTTGAAAGCCAAGGAGAAGTAGTGAGTTTTGAGCCGCTTTTTGAAGGAAGGAAGTGTAAGAGAGAGCGGAAGCCGATTCCATTCTCTAGGTGCTGAGGCATGGAATGCACGCGAGCCCATGACTGTTTTGCATCGAGGTTCAGATAAAAGATTTGTGCCTGATGAGCGCAAGCAACGAGGAGGAATGTAAGAAGTTAGTAGTGACTGAAGGTAGGAAGGTGTGTTGGTGCTGAGGGATTTGTAGGTCAGACATGCCAATTTGAATTTAATCCTGTACTGAACAGGAAGCCAGTGCAATTGATAGAGAAGGGGTGAGGAACTAGTTTGTATTGGAACGCGCAGAACTACCCGCGCTAAGGAATTTTTTATGCGTTGCAGCCTGTTGAGCTCAGTGTCTGAAAGACCCACAAAAACGGCGTTAGCATAATCAAGGCGAGAGGACACAAGAGAACAGGCAATTGTTTGAGACAATTGCGTGGACATGTGAGTGGAAGGATCTGGGCAGCATACAGACGGACCAAGATCAATCCACACAAAGAACCTTGCAGACGGACTCTTGTTGCCCTAATATCAGAGAACTGGAGCTAGGCTAGCCTGCAAGATCAGTCACTAACTGGTGTATCTAACTGATGTATCCTGGCTAGCCTGCTGCTTGTTGTGTTCGTCGCGCTGTGGTCAGTCGGTGCATTGGTCACTTCGTATCGTCTGACCTAATTCCGGGTCGTCGTATGCAGAGGCTATTACCCTATTTACAATGATCGCAACTTAGGCCCAGGTAAAGACCGGGAATTTAAAATGAGCTCAACTCACGACAATTTAGGTCAAAGGAGAACAAAGAAAGTAACGAAAAGTAACTATTGTTGTTTTAGTTACCGTTACCTGGTAAAAGTTACTAGTAACTCGTTACTAGTAACGAGTAACTCACAACACTGCCCCTCTATACTTAACCGAGGATATTAAGTTATATATGGAACTAAGTTAGAGGTCAGAGTAAGGAAGTCAGTAAAGGCATGAGGAAAATGATTATGCATATGTTTAAACATAAGCTCAGAGGTTTGCATGATTCTTATCTGTTCAATGTTGAAAATTCTTAATTTAGATAACAGGAGTTATGAAGAAGAAAGTCGGGGAAGCCACATTTTTTAGCAGCTATAAAACTGGTGAATGCAGTTATTGCATTCATCCAACATCGATGTAACAGATACATCAAATACTTCAAATAGTTTTTAAAGAAAAAATAACTTATTTATGGAAACAAGAGATACAATAGGGTTAAAGTAAAACACACTTGGGAAATTTGGAGAAAAAGAACACTGGAGGTGAAGTATAGTTCATAGATTAGTAGCTCTTGTCCTTAATAATCTTGCAACTGACTGGGCATAAACCATCTATATCTATAAGAGAGGTTGTTTATATATTTATTTATTTATATGTATGTATGTATGTATGTATATATATTTGTCCAGAATGCACGCCCACAGTTTTGCAGCTATTGATCTGAAATTTTGCACCTAGACAGGGGTCCATCAAACTTAGCAAGTGCATGGGTTGGCAAATTTCTAACACCATTGGGGCCAGGATGGGTGGAATTTTTGGGGAGGCGAAAAAATTTTTGGGGCCGCTATTGATTCCAAATTTTGCATTTAGACAGAGGACCACCAGGTCCTCCCAGAATTCGAGTTGGCGAATCTGTACCACCAGGGGAAAAATGGGTAGGGGCCAAAAACTCAATTTTTCCTATTTTTACACCATCGCCATAGTTTCAGAGCTATTCACATTAAACGTTGCAGCTAGATAGTATGCCACCGGGACCACCTTGCTCCTCCAACAACACACACCTCGCCCCGCAGGGGCCGCGTGGGGCAGGGCGTTGCTTAGGGGGGGGGCGAAAAAAGTTGGGGCAAAAAAATTTTCAGCTATTCATGTCAAATTTTGCATTTAGAAAGAGGACCGTCAGGTCCACCCAGTGGAGGATTTGGCGAATCTTTACCACCAGAGGGAGAATGGGGAGGGGCGAAAACTCCATTTTCCCTATTTTTGCACCATCGCCATAGGTTCAGAGCTATTCACCTGAAACGTTGCAGCTAGATAGGATGCCACCGGGACCACTTTGCCCCCAACAACACACACCTCGCCCCGCAGGGGCCTGGTGGGGCAGGGCTTTGTTTAGGGGGAGCGAAATTTGGGGGCTCGAAAAAATTTTGCAGCTATTGTTGTCAAATTTTGCATTTAGACAGAGGACCGTCAGGTCCAGCCAGTGGAAGGTTTGGTGAATCTCTCCCACCAGGGGTCCACGGTGGGGTGCGAAAACCCAAACTTTGCTATTTCTATTCCATCGCCATAGTTTCACAGCTATTCACTGGAAAAGTTGCAGCTAGATAGGGGGTTTACTATCAAAACCGCGCACACAAAACCGCGCACACAAAACCGCGCACACAAAACCGCGATTCACAAAACCGCGCACTCTCAGAACCGCGCACGATCATTACCGCGTTTGTTTGCACATCAGAATTCTGTTCAAATTTGAAATTGTAACGTTCGATGGGCTTCGAACATTCCTAACGACGATCCTAACCATTCTTGTTTGAGCATCTGTTAAAGCGGTGTCATGACAACTGAAGGCTGAGTTGATGAAAAACGCAAAAAATTGAGGCTGGATGAAGGTTCTTTTACAGGTAAAATAGAAGCTGGATTAATGAAAATAACGCATGAGAAATGGACGCTGGATGGAGGTATTTTTAGATATGAAATAGAAGCTGGATTGACGAAAATAACGCATGAGAAACGGAAGCTGGATGAAGCTATTTTAGAAATGAAATGGAAGCTGGATTGACGAAAATAACGCATGAAAAACGGAAGCTGGAAGAAGCTATTTTTACATTTTTATATCTGATAGGCTATAGAATCTGGATTGACGAAAAATAACGAATCAGAAATGGAAGCTGGATGAAGGTATTTTTAGATATGAAATAGAAGCTGGATGCATGTTGAAATACTTGAATGCGGTTATGATAGTGCGCGGTAATGATCGTGCGCGGTTCTGAGGGTGCGCGGTTTTGTGAATCGCGGTTTTGTGTGCGCGGTTTTGTGTGCGCGGTTTTGTGTGCGCGGTTTTGACCGGATACCAGATAGGGTGCCATCGGGACCACCTCGCCACCAACCAACGCACACTTCGCCCCGCAGGGGCCGGGTGGGGCAGGGCGTTGTTTATGGGGGCGAAAAATTTTGGGGGTGGGCGAATTTTTTTGCAGTTTTCTAGCTATTGATCTGAAATTTTTTCATCTAGACAGAGGACCGTCAGGTCCAGCCAGTGGAAGGTTTGGTGAATCTCTCCTACCAGGGGTCCACGGTGGGGTGCGAAAACCCAAACTTTTGCTATTTCTATTCCATCGCCATAGTTTCACAGCTATTCACTGGAAAAGTTGCAGCTCGATAGGGTGCCACCGGGACCACCTCACCCCAAACCAACGCACACCTCGCCCGGCATGGGCCTGGTGGGAGCAGGGTGCTGTACGGGGTGGACACAATTTTGGGGGCGAATTTTTTTTGCAGTTTTGCAGCTATTGATATGAAATTTTGCATATAGACAGAGGACCGTCAAGTCCAGCCAGTGGAGGGAGCCATGGTGGGGGCCCGAAAACCCAAACTTTTGCTACTTCCATTCCGTCGCCATAGCTTCACGGCTATTTACATAAATTTCCCGGGCATCGCCGGGTACCCCAGCTAGTATCATTATATAACAGCAGTGTATGTTGGACAGTGTCATTAGTTAGAAAATATTTTAGATTAGAGAATATTGTGGTTTATATAAACATTTTCCTGCCTTATACTTTCTTTGTCTTGTATTCATTTTCGATGGCTGTTCTGTAGCAGAGCTTTTCACAAATGATCCACACTTTAACTAGAAAAATAATCGCTGGCAGGCTTTTTTTAGGGTCCCAAACTTGTGTATTTGAAGTCCTGTAGTTTGAAAGGCACAACTTCTCAAATGACTTGTGTATCTTTCATCATCATCTTGACCATCCTCATTACTGAGGATCAGAGACCAGAGCCAACGACGTAAGTTTCCTCCATCCCTCTCTGTCCTTGAAAATGTGAATTTGCTAATTAATTAACATATGACAGCACAGGGTATTTTTTTAATTCTGCCAAACAAATTATTACTTTCTTGTCTACATTTACTTGCAGGCATTAGAACAGGAACGGAAAGAGAAGAAAATTCGTGAAGAGAATCTTGAGAAACAGCGGAAGAAGGAGGAGGCAAGGATTGAGGCTGAAGAGGCTGCCAAAGTAAGGAGTTTTGTAATTTTGGTTTCCCAACAAGTTCAGATTGGTTTTTATTTGATTTACATTTGTGGGGGCATTACTTTTTAATGATCTAATCTTGAGACTTCTGTGATGCCATTGGCATTGCTGCATTAAGCATTATAGTGGAAGCGATACACAAAAGTAAACTGCACTTTTTGAACACGGGTTGCCGCTTGGCACAGTTGTAGTTGTGACCCAAGAGAATATTTTAAGAAGGGGAGCCATCCGAAATTTCCCTTAGAATTCAAGATGGCGGCTTTTTTTCAAAATAGCGGCCTGAGGCCACGAAATTCTTATAAATCATGGTATCATCTCGTGTATGGTGTCGTTTCTATATATTTCTGACTCGAATAACATGAATCTAACGTCAAAATCAACATTAGACATCAAAATTAAGCCAAAACATGTATTTTTACATTAAAACACAGAAAAATTGCTATTAAAATTTATGAAATAGTTTTTCATTCCCATTGCTTGTTTTCCAATTCTCTTGTGGCATATTCCTTCATAGCTCTGGGTGTTTTCTCACAGTTTTGATTATTATGTATCGGAATCATTGGGAATTATCCTTAGAACTCAAAATGGCGGCTTCTTAAAAATGGCGTCCTACGTCAAAGACATTCATACAAATTGTCAAGACATGTCACGTCTAGTGTCGTTTATATATATGATTTTGAACTCTAAAAAACACCAATCTAAGGTCAAAATCATCATACGACATCAATATAAAGCCAATATGATCAATGTTTTGCAAAACAGCAAAACTGTTTTTTTTATAAAAACAAATATTTATGTTGTTTTCGTTGATTTTCTTCGGTTTTCGTGGCGTTCTTCCTTATTATTTGGGTGGTTCTTGCAACTCCATTTATGATTATTATAATTTATAATTAGACTAAATAGGTAAAACCTAATAATCGTAGTTTTTCATATTTCCGCCCGGAAAGGGAACGCGCCCGCACAGCAGTTATGACCATCAGTACGACGTTTATGACGTTGACGGCGACGATTATGATGATGACGACGACGTCATTATCCGATCCGTCTCCCTTGGCAACAGCGTCCGGTCCTGTGCCGTTACGGTTGAGTGATTCGTGGATTACTAGATAGAAGAAGGTTCGCACCTGACGAACAGTTGAACCGTGATCACGGACCCTGACCTCCGCGAACAACATCAGATTGGTCAATTTAGACATGATGGGGGTGGATTCGTTCGGTTCTACCTCGAAGCCAGCAAAAGGCCCTCAAGAACGACCGATCTCTTCCGCATAATTAACGAAACGGGGGCAATTGAGTTGCTTATAGGAGGCTGGACTTAGAATCCGCATCTCTGCATCAATTGCAGATGCTTGCCATTGACTCAAATCATCACGTCCGATTGACTGACGAAGCAAGCGTTATCGCACACGTCACCGACGTCAAAGGCAATGGACCTATTGTGACGGTCAATGTCCTGACAGAGTCTGGAGTGGCCGAAGTCTCTGAGGATGATCTCAATGGAACCTTCGTCACTCATCTCACAGTCAACGATCCGGATGACGGGCTAAGCGGACAGACGACGTGTACACTGAACGGTGACGGAGTCTTTCTGTTGGACCCAATCTACTACGATCATTACAAAGTGACCACAGCAGCATTGAGGTCAGTGGACCGTTAAGCGACAGCTGCGCACCGTCTGACCACTGTCTGCAGTGAGCTTGTATATCCAATGCAGTCAACCATAGTGGAACTGACTGTCACGGTTGTTGACGAAGACGATAATCCTCCGTCTTTTGCGAGCGATATCTACGAGGCCATTGAGAACATCTACCCTGGTCAACATAATATATGGCTCTTGTAGAGGCACTGGATCGTGACGAAGGACTGACGGCAGTCATCCGATACGCAATTGACGAACAGTTGAAGGAAATCTTCGATGTCCAACCTTCGAAAGGTATCGTCACGGCCAAGGCCAATCTTGATCGGGAGGTCACGCCCAAGGTCAACGTATCCATCTTGGCCTTTGACCTTGGGACACCATCTCAGACGTCATCAGCACTGCCTTTGTTGACCATCAAAGACATTGACGACGAGATTCCACGGTTCACTGAGTTCAGCTACAGCTTCGGCGTCCTGGAAAACCAGCCCGGAACGCAGGTAGGGGATCATCAAGGTCGACTGATGGCAGTCATTGCAAGAGATGCTGATGCAGAAGACAATGCCCGTCTCTCCTATAACATATCTCAGCATCCTGTAGACGCCGCTTACCATCAGCATCACCGCACCCTCCTTCAGATCGACCAGAGAACAGGTGTCATCTCCATCAAACTACCAACAATACCAGCATGTCTAAATCGACCAATCTGATGTTGTTCGTGGAGGTCAGGGTCCGTGATCACAGTCCAATTGTTCGTCAGGCGCGAACCTTCTTCTATCTCGTCATCAACGAATCACTCAACCGTTCCCTTTCCGGGCGGAAATATGAAAAAATACGATTATTAGGTTTTACCTATTTAGTCTAATTATAAATTATAATAATCATAAATAGAGTTGCCAGAACCACCCAAATACATAAGGAAGAACGCCACGAAAACCGAAGAAAATCAACGAAAACAAAAGAAATATTTGCTTTTATAAAAAAACAGTTTTGCTGTTTTGCAAAACATTGATCATATTGGCTTTATAATGATGTCGTATGATGATTTTGACCTTAGATTGGTGTTTTTTAGAGTCCAAAATCATATAGGCCTATATAAACGACACTAGACGTGACATGTCTTGACAATTTGTATGAATGTCTTTGACGTAGGACGCCATTTTTAAGAAGCCGCCATTTTGAGTTCTAAGGATAATTCCCAATAATTCCGATACATAATAATCAAAACTGTGAGAAAACACCCAGAGCTATGAAGGAATATGCCACAAGAGAATTGGAAAACAAGCAATGGGAATGAAAAACTATTTCATAAATTTTAATAGCAATTTTGCTGTTTTTTAATGTAAAAATACATGTTTTGGCTTAATTTTGATGTCTAATGTTGATTTTGACGTTAGATTCATGTTATTCGAGTCAGAAATATATAGAAACGACACCATACACGAGATGATACCATGATTTATAAGAATTTCGTGGCCTCAGGCCGCCATTTTGAAAAAAGCCGCCATCTTGAATTCTAAGGGAAATTTCGGATGGCTCCCCTTCTTAAAATGTTCTCTTGGGTCCCAACTACAACTGTGCCAAGCGGCAACCCGTGTTCAAAAAGTGCAGTTTACTAACCAGAATCTGACTTGTACCGCTTCCACTATTAATCAATTGTCTCTTGCAAGTTGAAGAAAGTTGTGAAAGGAGATCTGTATGTGCGGAGGACGAGGACACGCTTCGGGAGCGTGCTTTTCAACTGCTGGCCCCCGCTGCTGGAAGAGTCTGTCTACCTCTGTTCGTTCGGCCAACTCAGTTGAGGCTTTCAAATCTCAACTGAAGACATATATGTTTTCAAAGGCGTACCTTTGACTGATTGCGTTTGTGTTTGTAGAGGCGCCTTTGTAACGGCATGTGTTGTGTTACGGCGCCATAGAAATTGTCATCATCATATATGCGCCTCTGAGTAGTTCCTTGAAGGGGCGCTATATAAAAATGCTGTGAATGAATTAATCATCATCATTAGTTTTATTTTAATTTTTATTTTATTTTTATTTTTTTTAATATTTCCCTCAGGCTGTAAAGTGTGGAAAAAACTAAAATCAGGTTATAGGTTCTCGGACGTGCTCAAAGGTGCCTCTAAATGCCAAGGCGTTAAATCGTTGCGTGCACACTGACAAACGCTGGAAAAGGTGCAATGTGCAATTATTATTATTATTATTATTCAAATGAAGAACTTGTGATTATATACACCGTGGTTCAAAAAAAAGTAAGCCAAATTGTTTTTCATATATCTCTAATGCCTGATAACATATCACGCTAAAATTTTCCAAATATTTAGAGAAGTGGACCAAGAATATGATTCCAAAATTTCATTAGATAATATTGAACGGATAGAAAGTTATGAATATTTAAACTTTATATGTACCGAAATTTCAGTTTACAAGCAATTTTCTGTAAGATTCAATAAAATGTTTCCTTATTATCTCCAATTCCTGATGATTAATCATTCTAAAATTTTCCAGATATGTAGAGAATTGAACTAACAATATGACCCCAACAGTATGGTTTGATAATTTAATTAAATAAGATGCTCAAATGTCCCCCTCTTGCTTGCACGCAAGCCTGAAGGCGCTGGCGCCATTGCAATGGCAACAGCAACGTCGATTAATTATCCTCTGGTCCAGGCCATCCCGCACTTCCAACAAGCGTTGCTTCAGATCGTTTATATCATGGATTGTTGTCTGGTAGGCTCGGTCTTGCATCACGCTCCACATTTTATGGTCGACAGGATTCAAATCTGGACTGTTCGGAGGCCATAATGTGGGAGAAATGAAGTCTGGCGTCTCTCTTGTCAGCATTTCTATGGTTTCCTTTGTTCTGTGGGCTGGCGCTGTTCTGTTGAAAAACAAAGCTGTCTTCTGGGACTAGATTTCTGATTACAGATAGAATATGTTGTGATAGCAGAACATCGTGATAATAGGCTCTATTAATTTTTACTCCAGGATCAATGAAGACTAAAATTAATGGGAACGGCCAAGCGTCGAAACCGCAATGGACACCATAACAGACTTGCTGAAAACTGAAATTTCGGGTGATGAAGTTGAAATATCCATATCTTTCTATCCCTTCAAATTTATGACATGATATTTTGCAATCCTATTCTTGGTTCAATTCCCTAAATAGTGGGGAAAAGTTTTTATGATTACTCATCAGACATCAGAGATGTAAGAAAAACAGTTTGGCTTACTTTTTTTATTGAATCTGACAGAAAATTGCTTGTAAACTGCAATTTCGGTATATGAAGTTTAAATAATCATATCTTTTTATCCGTTCAACTTTACCTCATGAAATTTTGGAATCATATTCTTGGTCCACTTCTCTAAATGTTTGGAAAATTGTAGCTTGATATGTCATCAGGTATTACAGATATATGCAAAACAATTTGGCTTACTTTTTTTGAACCACGGTGTACAGAAGCCTGGTCAAAATTAAAAATCAGCGAAAACCAGAAGTCAAACTGCAATGTGTAGCAGGATCACCAGATCTGAGTTGTAAGAGTAGTTCTGAATCTTATCGGAGTACTTACAGAATACACAGAAATTAAGAATTGACTTTCAAAGGCAAGGCTTAAGAACATCAGGAGCTGAACGCTGTCTTGGCTGGATGAAGAGTTGTTTAATAATGTCTTAATTTAGTTTTAGTTATTCTTAATTTTTTTTAAAGTTTTAGTTCTTATGGCTTCAGTTTGTAATCGATGAACTTTAGTTCTACATTTAATTTTAGTTGATTGATTCATTCATTCATTCATTCTATGGATTTATATGGTGCCCCTTCTTAAAAATCTACTTGGGGGTGCTTCCAGCCAACCCATGGCGAAAGAAAAAAGACTTGAGAGATTTACGAAACAGATGCTGTAAATGCAGCTTTGAAGGGAGGCCATTACAGATGGATGGCCCTACAACCGAGAATGCATGGCGTTGCCTGGTAGCTAAGGGAGCTCATGGTACTAGGAGTTGCCCCTTCGTAGCAGAGCGAAGAGCTCGATGCGCTTCAGTGTCAGAGACTGTGCGACAGATATCGCATATAGGTAAGATGGTGTGCAACTAAGGATGGAGCGTGAGTTAGTAGGTTGATTTCACTTGTAGTTTTAATCATTTAATTTGAGTTTAAGTTCTAGGAATGTTTTAATTCCATATTAACAAGAAAAACTAAATATTGAGCCTGTTCAATGGTTAAAGTTCAACTGGTAGCCATTTAACCCTTTAACGGCCAGTGGCAACCTATTTGCCACTACGTGCGGTATACTAAATGGCTAATGTTCAGCAAATTGCCACTAAAATAATGCATGTGGATTCACAAGATGTCACTACCAGATACGGTTTAACACAAAAAAATCAAAAAAATCTTGTATGACACAACATACCATATAGTCCATTGGAATTCTAGGGTGGTATGAATGGCTAGTGACAAGTATGTTGCCACAATGTCATTATGGACTTTTCATGGTAGCACAAACGGCTAGTGGCAATTATATTGCCACCATTTTTTTACTGATTTCAATTCAACAATGTGATACGCTTGATTACTTTCTCTTACCCATACATAATATGTATTTATATTAACTGTGCCTGCCCTGGGCGCTTATAGCCGTCAAAGGGTTAAAGTAAAAAATACTTATTAATGAAGGGCAATTTGTGCTTCAAAAGCACTTCTCCAGGGTTTTTAAAAGTAAACTTGCATTAAGTTGCCATTGGCCAACCATCCAGCTGATTTGTCCAGCATCACCAGTCATGTAAAGTTGAACACAGCATGTTGTTGCATCAAGCTCAATACAGGGTGGGCCAAAAGGAATGCAACAACTTTGACGCCTTATAACTTGAACAATTTTTATCTGAGCGTCTTGGCCTATATATCAGATTGGACATAATTATCCATTTTATCATTCTGCAAAATATCTAAGAGATACTATTACGACTTTTTGAGATAATGCTATTATCTTATCTGATCTTATCTTATCTGACCATTTATATACAGCGCTTCTTGCAGCAAGAGCCTTTCAGAAGCGCTCCCAGTGAGTTAAACTATTAATGTTCGATGTCCCTTTTTTGCCATGAAACTGCAAGAAAAAACCAAAAGTCTTAAACTGAATATGTCAATGACTCAATTCTAAACAATCACTAGTTCTAACTATTAATAACAATTCATATCTTGAGTGAATTTATCATAAGTCAAACAAATATTCAATATGTCCACCACGTGCTTTAATGACAGCATGGACACGAGACGACCACTGATCAATGGCTGAGGCCACCAGTGCTCGGGTTATTTCAACCCAGCAGTAAACAATCAATTTTTTCAAATGTTCAACGTCGCGTATCGGTTCACGATAGACCAGTTGCTGAAGACAACTCCAGATCGAATAGTCAACCGGGTTTTAATCCGGATTGTTCGGTGGCCAGTTCTCCGGTTCAATAAACTCTGGTACGTTACCGGTAGCGTTCAGATAGGCAACCGTATGACGTGAATGATGCGCCGGCGGGAGAACGTTTGCGACCACAGTTGCGGCTGTTAGACGTTCCCGTGGCATCAGTTTGTTTAATCAATCGATGTAGAGCATATTTATTCCATTTTCTAGAAGGGAATTCTATCAACATCTGATGTGCATTGTATTCTTTTTCTACTCTTAAGATTCTGAATAAAATTCTATCCTCCTCCGTGAGCGGGGCCATGATGTTCATTATTTACATTCAAAATTGAGAGGTGTGCGCCGCACCGAAATTTTTATTTAAACGGTGCCGTATATCAGCGCAAGATTTGACACAGTAGTAGAATGGATAATTACCTTCAATTTAGTATATTGATCACGATGTTCGGATAAAAACTGTTCAAGTTATAAGGCGTCAAAGTTGTTGCATTCCTATTGGCCCACCCTGTACTATGATAATAATCCCAAATTGGGCTGTCCTTTGGTTGACCATTGTCACTCATTCATTCATTCATTCATTTCAGACATTTGGATAGCGCCTCTTCAAGAGAATCTACTCAGAAGCGATCCCAACGCTAAAAAGAACCGTCTTAAGCGCAGAGTAGAACGTAGTCTTAAAGGCTCTAGGCATTATACGTAGTTCCACAGGGAGTCCCTTCCAGGTTGCAGGGCCAACGACAGAAAAGGCACGGCGCTGTGCAATAGATGTGCATGACCGGGGGACAAGAAGCTCGGCCTGTTTAGAAGAGCGGAGAGAGCCATGATGCTGGACGCTTAGGGTGGAGCAACAGAGCTCAGGACTGCAAATACTGTCACCAAAGAATTCGAAGGTATCTCTGATTGGGCTAGAAAGAATAACTTGCATTTCGATACTACTAAGACCCGAGAGATGATCATCTTCGGGAGAAGGAAGAGACATACGATTATTCCACCCATTATTCCTGGGGTGACCAGAACGGAATCGATGCGTGTCTTAGGCGTAACAATAAGATCTGATCTACGGCTGACCACTCATGTGGAGAATGTCCTTACAACGTGTTCATCATCCATTTACGCTCTGGGTGTGTTCAAATCAAAAAGGCTACCACCTAGTTCTATACAGGAAGTCTCCCGAATGACCACCATCGCCCACTTAATGTATGCCTCCCCAACATCACAGCGTGGTGGGGTTATACCAGCGCTGAGGAACGGGAACGAATTGAGGAAGATGAAGTGCAGACAGTACCTACCATCTCAATCCTTCAGTGCAGCAGAGATGGCAGATGAAGCTGATGAACGCCTTTTCAACGCAATATGCAATGATAAATTACATGTACTGTACCGATTATTCCCTCCGCATCGCCCCTCCTGTGGTCATGAACTCCCAGTGCCCGGGAAGTGCAGTATGTGACAGGGTGCATTCTGCGAGTCTGCAGTATTGATTAAATGAAAATTAATTGATTGATTTCTTGCAGTTTGTATGTGCACTTGTTATAGCGCACCTTCGCCCCTGCTCAGAAGCGCTCCCGACTACAGCGCGGACACTGAATCGAAGTTTCATGCCGAAGCGCTGAGCAATTGCGAGTAAAGGATTTGCCCAAGGTCCCTGCACGGCGGCTTGAGGTAGATTTGAACCTGCAACCCTGTCCGGCTGCAAGACAACAAACATACCCACTACACCACCATGCAGTGTATTGCCTACAGGGCCTGTGCAGTGGTTAAGCGATACAGTGAGGTACTGGCTCCTCCGTATCTGCAGGAACTGTGTTGTGTTGTTCCACCTTGGGTGTGTAGCATCAATTCACCCTTCGATTGGCAGACCAAGCTGAACTGATGAAACAAGTGTGTGTCTTCTGGTCCCCCACTTGCAGACTACTATGCAACAGCGCCGTTCGTTCTCAGTCACTGGTAATACAACCTTGAAAGGCCTCCTTGTTACACTGTAACATGGAGTCCACTCCACTCTGTTCTCAAAGAATATCAAAACTGAACTGCCTAGTTAGCCATGGTTGCGCTGGGAGCGCTTCAGAGTAGTCTACCTTGAAGAGGCAGTATAGAGAACTTCCGAAATAAATTAAATCAATATCTTGTAAGAAGCACTGTAAAAGTGAAAGTATTCTATCCATGGATCGAGGGCAAGGAGCAGAAGTTGGTCAGTTTAGTTAAGGCCAATGTTTTGTGATGAGACAGATGGATTTTAACTGAATTCTATGCTCAGTGGGTTGTTGGTATATTTGACCCAATTTTGATGCGATGTACTAGATTGTCATATAATTTGCACAGTCTGTCTTGGCAGTCTTAATGAGAAGTGCATTGTAGTAGCAGTTGACAAGAAACCTAAGACAAGTTTCATGGAAGATCTGATCCTCCAAATATCCCAAATGTGACAGTGTGCTGATTTGCATATGTTTTTTTGGGGGGGGGGGAGGAGGCCAGTAATGCATTTGATAACACACTGGCATGGAGAGGTACCGAGATCACATCCTGTAGGTTGAACATGCTTTGTAGGCTGCTATTAGTGCCGTATATTGTAGGCTGTCTGTTCTGTTAGTAGTTAAGTTTGATGTTAATTAAGAATACTGCCTAGCTTGTACATGTACAGTGCTGTGCGTTTGAAAGCTTTTCATTAAAGAAAAATATTATTATTATTTATTAGCATGGCCAGAGAAGGATGTTATGTAGTTATGCCATTATTGTGTATGCCAATTTTAATTTTAGGTTACAGTGTGACTGCTCAGGTGTGAGTAAGTGTTGAGTTGGAGTTGAACCAAGTGAGCCTCCGAATGCTTAGTAAATGCAATTGTGAATATCTTTAGAAAACTAAGTCATTTGTTTTGTAAATGAGGAGCAAGTCTGTGAATTAGCTTCCAAGTTTTATGCTTGTTTTAGGCAGCCGAGGAGCAGAGAAAGAAAGAAGAGAAAGAAAAACAAGAATTTGAAGAATATCTAAAGATTAAAGAAGCATTTATAGTGGAAGAAGAGGGTGAACAGGCAGAAGACGAACAAGATGTAATTGATCTTTTCTCTGATCTTTTTGTTGTTCTGATCCACTGTGCAGCTTTTTTAGTAATATCTAGGGCTGTTGATTTAATCGCGTTAACGCGTGCGATTAACGCGTTAAAAAAATTTGCGATTAAAAATTTTAACGCATTAATCGCACGCGTTAATTATATCTGATTAAAATTGAATCAGAGGCAGAAAAACTCGTTTCAAATGGACGGCTCATACTTAAAGCTAGTATTAATTATTTGGCAAATATTCCAAAACATAATTTGAGTATTATCGTAGCAATTCTTTGCTCAATTTTCGCCTGCATGCGAACCAACACATGCGTTAAACGCTAACGATGAGCCGTCGATATCGGCCGCATCGTCCAGTCCACTAAGGTTGTTTCCTCTTTCCTCACCTCGTCAGACGTTAGACTACGTTGGTTGAACTCCATGAGATGGCAAGAGCCGCAAGACCAATGGATTTATACAATTAGCTGAATAAATAATTAATTTTTATAGTCAGAAAACGGTTGTCTAGTTTCATATTTAGGTCTACAAGCTTAGGTATTTTAATTAAAGAAGGCTCAAATGAAAAATAATTAACGAATTTTGAGCAGTTGACTGATTTGAACAGTGTTTCAATTCTGTCGGTCATACAAAACTGTTCAATGAACTAAATGCAGAAATTTAATAGACATAAACCAAAGGTTATTAAATATGCGTGCAATAGAAAGGATGCATCCAGTCATTAAAATATTATGCCTCAGGGGTCTTTAGAAAACAGTTAGATTAATATATTTGAAGAAAATGTATTGCGATTAATTTGCAGTTAATTGCGATTAAAAAAATTAATCGCGCGATTAATTTCGATTAAAATTTTTAATCGAACAACAGCCCTAGTAATATCTAATCTGCACTGTACAGCATGAGTGAAATTGTAACTTGAATTTTCAGTATCCACACAGCATGCTGTCAATGGATTTTGGAGTTTAGATCTTAAATTTTGACAACCTGTGAGAAGTAGTGAGTTTGCATCAGTGGCCTCACTCTTGTTCTTTTGTGTTTGCTAATACATTGGTTTGTCTCTGTTCGTGAACTTGACTGTGTGCAGTATATTATATATCATCGATGCAGCACTATCCTGTTGTGACATGATCTCTTTTTCTATGTGTGGATGTCCTTTATCTGTCACATCCTTCTCGACGACTCCTTACTTGCCAAACACACTATCTGCATTTGTCTTGATTCTTTGCCTTTTCTCAGTTTTTCTTCAGACTGAAGAACTTGACCGTCCTGCTACTTGCTCTGCCAGAAGGAATAATACTTCAGGCTTCTGTGCTTGCAAAGAATCATCATCTGCCATTCTGCATGACTGCTCTCTTTGTGTGGTCCATGGCTCTACTAAGTCTGCATGGGTCCCTGCCCAATATGGCCTACCACAGGAATCTGTTCTTGGTCCAATTCCGTACATAATCTGCACTTCTGAACTTGCCTCTCTTCTTGCAACACATGCAGTTTTGGGTCAGCTTTATGCTATCGTCTAGCGCCTTACCAGTGGTCCGGGACATGAGTGAGACCTTAGCTGCCCTAGAAACATGGATGGCGTCCCATTTGCACGAACTGCAACGATGCAGAATAGAGCCTTTCTGTGATCAGCCTAGTTGTCTGGAATGGGCTCCCACAGGAGTTACGTCTACTTTCTGGGGTTATCACTGAAACATTTTTATTAGACTCAAAACTTTTTTGCCGTGCTAGAGTCGGGAGCGCTTCTGAGTAGCCCCCCTTGAAGAAGCGCTATATAAATTCTTAAATGAATGACTGATTTTTAGGGGTTGTCATGACTGAAAACCTAGGGTTTGAAGCTCATATCAAGCGAATTTGCATCCAGGCAAGACAATCACCTTATGCCCTGCGGATTATGACTGCGCACCGCCTCAAGGAACCGACCCTGCATGACCTTGTCAGGATGACCACAGTGGCCCGAATGTTATTCGCAGCCCCGGCATGGTGGGGATTTGTAGGGCAGCAGGAACGCAGCAGACTGCAGGCCATATTGGACCGTTTGATCCGAATGCACTATGTAGAACGGCTGATGGGAGGCTCTTTGCTGCCCTCCTCCTTAATCAAGGACATGTGTTACACCATTGAGGCCCCAGCCTTATTCCATGAGGCCAAGACTACATGACCGAATCATCTCTAGGGCAGACAACCCAACTATGAAATCGTTTTTGACGAGAATGCTTGACCATATTTGAATGTAAAAATTGTGTTCTTTTAATGACCAACAATTTATGGTGCACTTTGGTTTATATGGAATTACATTCAAATATGGTCAAGCATTCTCGTCAAAAACGATTTCATAGTTGGGTTGTCTGCCCTAGAGATGATTCGGTCATGTAGTCTTTAGGGTGTCACAAATTTGCTTGAGCTATCTATTTCAAAGCTTTGGAGTATTAATGGGTATTGTCCTGGGCACGACGTTAAACTGCATCCATCCTCCGCCACAGGGAACCAACAACGTCCCTGTGCCGGTCCTAAGCCCGGACAAAGGAGGAAGGCTTGCCAGATGGGTGGCGATACACTGGCAGGAAAAGACCAAGACGATTGAAATGCGCAAAAACCACGACACAAGTGACAGAGCGACCCAGATGCTTCAAGGTGTCATGATGTGGAGCAGACATGCACAGGCCGGTCAGGACAGACCGTGGAGAGAGTCGGGGAGAGAGCGTACATGGGACACATACGGGCATTGTCCCAGGTTGTCCTTCATGCCTCTTTCCCACGATTCTCTTCAATCAGACAAGGTGGTCTAGCTGCTCCAAGATGTTTATGGTATGGAGCAGACCTGCAGCTGACCGGACCAGTTGAAGCTGGGCAGCATGACGCGAGACAGACTCAGACAGACAGTGGCGTTGGACTCTTACGGGCATTGAGCCCAATGCTATTGATGATGATGATGATGATGATGATGATGATGATGATGATGATGATGATGATGACATATCAATCCCCAACAACTTTTCAGTGAATTCCAGGTCAACCAATCGACTGTATCTGAATGCTGAACCCTACCAGTACCACAAATGAAATAAAAGTATAGCAAGAAAATGAGGACACACCATTAGCATTTTTTGTGAACTTCTCTTTCCAATGATGCAGCTTGCATTGCTCCATGATATATCTTTGGCTTTGAAAACGGTCTATGGAATTCAATTTTTCAGTTTTGGATGGCCATATGGTAGCAGACATGCATCAGAAATGCAAAATTTTTGAATATTTTTTTAGAGAAAGTATATTACCATTGTCTTGTCTTTAACCTTCCTCGATTCGAGGGTTGGTCGCTTCATGGACATGCCTTCGCCACTTTCTCCTGTCTTCCGTCTCCTTCAATATCCGCTCGAATGGTAGTTCCATCCATGTGATGACATTAGCGATCCATCCCATCCTCGGTCTACCTCTTGCCCTTGATCCCGACATCGTACCCTGTATTATTTCCTTCTCCATACAGCCCCCCTGTTTCCTCATCAAATGGCCGAAGTAAATGAGTTTCCTTCTTTTTATCGAGTTCAGTAAGGTTCTTTCTGTTCCAGTTTTCTCCAATACCCATTCGTTTGTTCTTTTTTCCGTCCATTGTACTCTCAAGATCTTTCTTAGGCATTTAGTAATGACCCTGCCTCCTATCCGTATTCCTCCTTGCCATCCCTCCAGTGCCTCTCTCATAAACCATCTCTGCCATGATGTTGAACAAATGCGGTGACATCACGCATCCCTGTCTCACTCCCTTCTTTATTCTGAAACCTCCTGATATTCGGCAGGGGACGCGGACCTTGGTTACCCGGGCGACGTCCGAGCCGGTATGTTATGTTGTGTCTGTGACTGCCCATGTTGCTGATTGGGAAGATAAGGTGGTAGTTTCCCACGTCTTTCCACCTCGCAGTGGTTGTTCTTTGTGTATAATATACACTCCGACCAGCCTTTTCATGTGTAAACCGTTAATGGCTACTAAGAGCCGTCCTCCGCCTTACCATGATACAAGACCTGCTGCTGCCCAGATCTAATTACCATTAGGATATGCTAAAACATTTTTTGATGCAAGATCATTTTGGCCATGACAGGACTCCAAAATATGATCATCAGATGCACATAGGTTTTCATGGTTGAAAACTGTAATAATATGGAAGTTTTCAACCCTGATCATTATATTGTATCATTCTTTTCCTTTGCATTTCATCTAATCAATACGGACTAAATTTTTATGCAAGCTCCAAATTGTAAAAAAATGAGATAGAAAATGAGATGACCCCCTTTTATCTTGGAAATTCAATATTTTCAAAACCATTTGAGATAGTGATCTAAAATTTTGCATAATTTCTTTAACGCCATAATAGACCAATGTGAAATTTTAATTGAAATTCGAGATTTTTTACCTAGAGCCATAAGTATTAAATTGTAATACTTTAATTGACCTGTGGTGTGTTAATTTTCAGATTCAGTCATTACTTTTGGAATTCATTGAATACATCAAGGTAGTTACCTCATTTTATCTATATCTGTAAAAAAGGATGTATGTTTGTATATTTGTCCAGAATGCACGCTTACAGTTTTGCAGGTACTGACCTGAAACATTGCATATAGATAAACGTTTACCAGGAAAATCCAAGTACGCTATTTTAAGATCATTATTCACTATAGATCCAGAGATATAGACATTTTAAAATTTCGCCATGTTAACGCTATACGACGCCGATAATCTTACGCCGATAATGCTTTGAAATCAAAGGGACGTTGCTTTTGACGTGACATCATTAAAGAAGAAGAAAATTCGCCTAAGCTTAGTCTCGCTCTCAGCGCAACACTAGGCCAAGGAGTATATATGGTAACTAAGAGGAGCAACGCCCCATGCATGCATGCATGAGTTTAACCAGCAGAATTGCGGAAGACCTTCAAAGCATAAACCCCAAATAGGCGGCAAAGCCGCCTCGCACGCGCGGCAAAGCCGCCCCGCATGGGCGGGTGGACCTGGGTTTGGGGACGAAAAATCTTAATTTCCCGAGCAACGCCGGATATCCCAGCTAGAACCCCAAATAGGTGGCGAAGTCGCCTCGCAGGGGCGGCGAAGCTGCGGCAGGTGGACCTGGATTTGGGGAAAAAAAATCTAAATTTCCCGAGCAACGCCGGATATCCCAGCTAGAACCCCAAATAGGTGGCGAAGCCGCCTCGCAGGGGTGGCGAAGCCGCCCCGCAGGGGCGGTGGACCTTAGGTTTGGGGGACGCAAAATCTTTATTTTCCCGAGCAACACCGGGTACCCCAGCTAGTTATTATAGAATTTCAGAAACTGTAAGAAATTGATGCCATATAAAGTTGACTGCTGAAGAGCTTTGCATATAGAGTTTTGGTGACATATATTGGTGATAGTCATTAGTCACTCCGCCAAAGCCGGTCCCAAGCCCGGTTGAAAAAGGAGGAGGGTTAGGGCATGGGGTTAGCAACCCCATCCCTGTAAAAAGAAACTACCGCTACAGAAACGACAAGAGGATGAGGAATCTTGTCGACCAATGTTCCGGAAGGAACGGAAGGAGCTAAGAGAGAGAGAGTCATTGGAGGTCAGTTAACCATTAGGCAAATCAGTGCCAATCACATCAACAGTTAGAGAGCAGTGTGTGTGTTGTCGTTCCTTATGCTTTTTTGAATTGGCGTAGTTGGTAAAACCGAACAACCATAATGTTGGTAATCTTAGTGCACAATAGCATAGAATGGAATATTCGTTTATTCAAACTCACATTGTTGTAATGGATCAAATTATGAGTGATCGAGGTGAATTTTCATATCACCTGTCAACTCCTCAATAAGTTGTATCTTTTCTGGTTCTCATTGAAACTGATCTGACTGCATTCTGTCATTTCTTAATTATTTACCTTCTGTTCCCCCTCTAGTATGAACCTGGAGTAACTTATGAACAATTTCCAAATGTTGACTTCACCATTCTCTGAAGCCTTTCCCCCATTTTACATTTTCAACTTCTGTGCATGACCTAGATGTCACTTGTGACAGCTCACTCACATTCTCTGCACATGTAACCAACCTTACATGCTCATCTTATTTTCACCTACATCGTCTCAGGGCCATTCGCACATCCGTATCTCTTTCTACCATATGACATCTGTTGTCCATGCATTTATCAGTTGCAGAATTGATTGCCGCCATTCCCTTCTCATTGGTCTTCCCAAGGTCAGTCTATTCAATCTGTCCTTAATGCTGCTGCTTGATTGATTGATTGCTTGCCTGCCTAAATATCATTATTTATAGTCAACTAACTGCACTGGCTTCCTCTCTCTGCCTGCCTCCAATATAAAGTCAGATCAAATCAATTCAAAATATACTTTATTGTTCATCAATCTTCAAACAGGAGCTATTTACACAATTTTATGTAGGCAAGTAGTGACAACTGAAAAACTTACTTAATTATACAAACATTTTCAGACCTGTGGCATGGCATTTAGCAAATGAACAGCACAAAACCATGTTTAACAAACTAAAGTACACTTTTTGTTCAATATGCTATGGAGTCAGATCAGTTTCAATGAGAACTAGAAAAGATACAATTTATTGAGGAGTTAACAGGTGATATGAAAATTCGCCTCGATCACTCATAATTTGATCTAATGACGGCCAATTGTGCCACGCAAAAAATATCTTTCATGCGCACAATTGCTATTCCCAAATCTTAATTATAGAGTTATATTACAGAGGAGAACCAGAGAATAAGATTGCCACTATAAATTTCAATTTCAAGTACTTTCATGAGATGATCTTTCAGTCTGCTGTTAAACTGGAGCAAGTTATTAAGACTTGTGTTCTCCAGCAGCTCCACTTCTCTCTCTCTCTTGGAGTTTCAGAACACTGGGCCAAATATTCTGAGCTGAATTGTCTAATCCCAGTGCACACACTACTTTGACGGTACTTATTAACCCTATGATGCACACCTGTGGTTCATTGGACCCAGTGGTGCAACTGCCTTGAGTAGCTATAGATATTGATATAAATAGTAAAATCTGAAATAATTCAGATTCCTCAACAATTCATCCCTCTACATATACAGATAAGTTGGAAGACTATATAGCATCCTTGGTTCAACGAAAAAATTGAGAAAAGACACCTCGGGCATATTTAGCATACATGGGGTCCAACGGACTCCAGGCTGTAACATTGATAGGGTCATGACACATCTTGACTTACTTGACTTATGGCTTTGACGATGCTTTCGCATGTGACAGCCGCCCAGCTATGGAAATCTCCACTTCTCTCTCTCTTGTGTGTAGCCTCTTGTATGGACCAACCCATCTCCCGACAGTCCTCACGTAACATGTCGACCCATCTCTTCTTCGGTCTTCCCTTTTTCTTTTTTCCATGCACATATCTGTTGACAGCTACCTTCGGGTATCTCTCATCCCGCATTCTGGTTACATGGCCAAAGTAGCGTAACCGTTTGCTCTGGATTTTGTGTATTATATCATGCTGAATATTCACTCTGTTGTATATCTCTGTATTCCTAATCCTATCCCTTCTCGTGACACCTTCTATCTTTCGTAAGCACGCCATTTCAAACACCCTCAACCGCTGCTTCTGTGCTTCCCTCAGTGTCCAAGTCCATGACACATCGACGCATATTACAGTCCATGTCACTTTATGTTGTTCTAATGGTTTGCGGACATTTCGTCAACGGATGATTTGTCCACGGACGATTCGTCCAGTGGTGTTTGAGTAAAAACGGATTGATGAAAAGAATTCTTGTAACACAAAAGTGGGATTAATGAAAATATGTTTTTCTCAAATGGAAGTGGGATTGATGAAAAGATTTAATAGTTTAAAGATAATTTTTTGCAGTGAAAAAATTTAGTTTTAAGTGGAAATTTGATGAAAAAAAGTAATTTTTGCTTAAATAGAAGCTGGAATGAGGAAACAAATTATTTCCAAAATGGAAGTTGGATCTACGAATAATAGTTCTTGCTCAAATGGCGCAGTCACAAAACGGCGCAGGACAAAACGGCTCAGACATAACGGCGCAGACAAAACAACGCAGACAGACCGGCGCAAATATGCATACCCGGTACATCTTTTAAAAATTTCTGAAGGGACCGGCGACCCCTGGCGAATCATCAGGCGACCCCCGTGGGGGTCGAGAACCGCTGCCTTAAGCATATAGCTATCCTGAATGTTTAACCAATAGGCCTATAGGCCCTTCTATTTGCTTATCGGAAAACCGCATAAGATGTTTAAAACAAGAATTACCGGGTAGATGTGTGATTATTGTGACAGTTCTAAGCACTTATCAGGTGCAGGGACATAATCACTAAACGAAGCTAAAACTTCCCAAATGAGCTGAAGCCCATTGACCCACTATAGCCTCGTGCCACTCACCACGCTTATAGTCTATAGTATCACAAAGTGTCATGCTTATGACAGTTGATCCCCAAAGCGATTTGTTGAAGATGAATTATTTTGTGTCGGTCTATCCTTACTCGAATTTACTGCGTAATTTGTGCCTGATTTGTGCAGAGAGATGCACAAATCAGGCACAAATTACGCAGTAAATTCGAGTAAGGATACCTTAACACAACTTGTCTATAGCCCTGATCCAGAATAGAGCGTATTTGTCAATATTCGATCCATGTCTCAGATGGATGGATAGTTGTTAACGAAGCAGAAGAGAAATACAGTTGTTCTCTGATGGTGGGTTTTTGAGCACTGGGCGTACACTTACAGAATTTTAAAGCATGTATTTGCAATGTGATACTATAGACTGGACCAGAAGTGCAAGTTACGTACATTAATTTTAATCTAAGTATCACATACGTTTACAACAATAGACTATGTAGGCTTATTTCTTGAAATACTGAACGGGTCAAACATGCAGGGTTCCACGAGAAACAGTGCTTTGAGAAAGGTTCTGCTACTATAAAAAGGTTGAAAACCACTGGCGTAGATGGAGGAAGAGCAAGAACTCAGGACACGACTGACATGTGATGAAGCCCAATAAGTCACTGCTGATGGTTACACCGAGAACAACCATGCAGTCAACCCTCTCGAGGTCTGGCAGTGAATGAGGAAGGACAGCCTGTTTTGAACGCCGGTTGAAAATCATCGTACGCAACTTGGTTGGATTAAGCTACGCAAGCACAGTCATCAGAGTTGTTTGCATCGAAGCGGGG
This sequence comes from Lumbricus rubellus, assembly GCA_945859605.1. Lineage (NCBI taxonomy): Eukaryota > Metazoa > Annelida > Clitellata > Crassiclitellata > Lumbricidae > Lumbricus > Lumbricus rubellus. The sequence goes on along the minus strand of OX243812.1, from coordinate 43,838,572 downwards.
ATGATGAGGTAAGTATCGTCCGCAAACTTAGCAATTTTGTTCTGCTGAGATACTTGGTGCAGATCAGAGGCATTGACAATGTATGATGATGGACCATGCACCATGCTGGAATTAATGAGAGCGGGCTCAGACAAGAGCCCACCGTAATGTGTAGACTAGAGTGACTCCAACCATGCATAAAATCAACTAGCCAGTTGTATGCCTTATGTATCTATATATTTACGTACGGGACCTGGGTGTTGTAATCGATAGCTCACTTACCTTTACTGAGCATATTTCCAATGTGACACGCTCGTCATATTTCCATTTAAGACGTCTCAGAGCCATTCGTCGCTCTGTCTCCTCCTCCATCTTCACTACCTTAATTCATGCTTTGATATGTTCACGAATTGACTATTGCAATGCTCTCCTCATTGGTCTTCCTAAAGTTCGTCTTTCACCGATTCAGTCGGTTCTCAACTCAGCTGCTAGATTGATTGCCCGCCTTCCCAAGTACTCTCACATCTCTACCTTTATGTTTCATGAACTTCACTGGCTTCCTCTCCGTGCTCGCACACAATTTAAGATCCTCACTCTGATCATAAAGGCTCAACGGGGTCTTGCCCCAAAATATCTCACTAATGTTTTACTTCGTCCTCACTCGGCTTCCTCCCACCGTCCACTTCGTTCATCCAACAGATTCGACCTCTTGGTTCCTCGGTCTAGAACTGTTATGGCTCAGTCTCGATCATTTGTCTCAATTGGTCCTTCTCTTTGGAATGCCCTTTCTCCTTCTGTTCGCTCTACACTTCTTTCTGGTAGTCTCTCCTCTGCTTTGTCTCTTCTCAAAACCTGTTTCTTCTCGCTAGGCCTTGCGCACTGGGAGCGCCTCTGAACGGTTCACCCTACTAGAGGCGCTTTATAAATGTTTAAATACAATACAATACAATACAATTTATATAGTGCGTCTCACAGAATGGCCATTCAGAGGCTCTTGCAGCACGAAAAACTCCAGTTGGAAAAAAATGTTTTTAAAGAACGAGAGACTGATAGGAAAAACTAGTCATTAGTTTAGCCCATAGTGCGGGAGAAGGTCATTCCAAATGGAGGGACCAACCAGAGCAAACACCCTATGTTATAAAGCCATCTCACTCTCTTCATTTTAAGGGGTGTGGTGGTGTAGTGGGTATGTTCGTTGCCTTGCAGCCGAATGGTTGCAGGTTGAGATCTACCTCAAGTCGTAGGGACCTTGGGAAAATCCTTCACTCGCAATTGCTCAGTGCTTCAGCGTGAAACTTTGATGCAGTGTCTGCTCTGTAGTCGGGAGCGCCTCTGAGTAGTGAAATTGAAGGGGCGCTACAAAAAGTACACATAAAAACAAACAATTCATTATGATCTTTCAAACTATGAGCCCATTTCTGCTCTCAATTTAATTTGCAGAATTTTACTATCACCTAACAAAATAATGTCTTGTTTTGTCCTACAATCTGTGCCTTCCTTTCCAATCAACTTGATGCAAATCCTGTTGCACGAAACTGCTTTTCTTACCAGTCACTGTCACAGGTCCGAGACAGAGGCGTAGCGACCGCCCTCCGTACCCTCCGACCGAAGGGGGCCCCCGGCAAGGAAGGGGCCAGTAGATACAAAAGAGACAGTCAGACTACCAATAATCACGTGATCAATGACGTCATAGTCAAAAGACCAAGGCGATGACGTAATGAGTTCAAGATGATGACGTAATGAGGTCGTGATTCTTACATAATGTGCTCATGATAAGTATGACGTGTTCGAGCTTAAGGATCCTAATCTAATCTAATCTAATAAATCATTTGTAAAGCACTTCTCACAACAGAACTATTCGGAGGTGCTCTCAGCGTTACAGAGCAATGAACAGATAAATGACTTCAAGTAGCGAAAATGCAGATGAATTAATATCCATAGCTCAAAGTACAGCAGCAATGTGAAACCGCAAATTATGCCGGAAATGCAGCCCCGGAAATCGCGGAATCGGGAGATGCGGACCCCGTCGGGGGAGGGGCGGCCCCCCAACCGCTCAGAGCACCACAGGTATTCGACCTCCATGCTCCCAGCACTCAGCACCACATCCTCTCAGAAGCAGTTCCGAGTGTGAAAACTAATGTTTAGTCACATTGGTTTAGACTTATATTTTAGTGATCCGTGAAATTAAGGGGTTTAAAACAGCACTACATTTATTGAAATCTTTGCTCTATTTCAATTCCTGAAATTCCACAATTGTAATATACAGAAGATATCAATTTAACACATTCTATTTGATGTGAATAATAACAATTTATCAATATTTGAACATTTTATTGAGTAAAATGGGAATTACATGGGAAGCGAATTCCTTACACATTCAACAGATGGCGCAAAAGCATCATCTATGACACTGCCACTTCGGACTTCTCCAGATGGCGCCACCGATCCGATACACAGCTCGGCCTCTTATTCACCAATTTATCACCACAGAGCTTCTTAATATCTTATTTCTACCGCATCACTCCACCAGATATGTACATATTTATCAAATCTTCAAGTCTTTGTTCCGACAGGCCACCAGTTATTACACAAGTCCTACAACGCTTCGGTTTGGCATCCCCATTATTTCCAGTTCACCACTCCTGCACTCATACACTTAGGTCTATTTTTCAAATATTCAATTCCAAAAATCGTCATTCTTTTACACAATTCCTGCAATTCTTCAGATTTGCACTCCTTACCCTCCTCCCACAACTTCAACAATCCTGCACTCATGCACTTATTTCCCAAAACTTGAACTCTTCGACTACACAAGTCATCATTCTATTACACAATTCCTGCAATTCTTCAGGTTTGTATTCTTTATCCCCACTTCACTAAACCTACACTCATGCACTTATTTCTCAAATCATCAACTCTTCGGCTCCACAAGTCATCATTCTATCACACAATTCCTACAATTCTTCAGGTTTGCACTCCTTACCTTTCTCCCACAACTTCAGCAATCCTCCACTCATGCACTTATTTCTCAAAACTTCAACTCTTCGACTAAACAAGCCATAATTTTAGTACACAATTCCTGCAATTCTTCAAGTGTGCACGCCTCACCCTCCTCCCACAACTTCACCAATCCAGCACTCTTTCCCCAAACTTCAACTTTTTGACTCCACAAGTCATCATTCTATTACACAATTCTTGCAATTCTTCAGATTTGCACTTCTTACCTTCCTACCACATCTTCACCAATCCTGCACTCTTGCACTTATTTCCCCAAACTTAAACTCTTTGACTCCACAAGTCATCATTCTATTACACAATTCCTGCAATTCTTCAGGTTTGCACTCCTTACCTTCCTACCACATCTTCACCAATCCTGCACTCTTGCACTTATTTCTCAAAACTTCAACCCGTCGACTCCAAAAGTCATCATTCCATTACACAATTCCTGCAATTCTTCAGATGTGCACTCCTTACCTACCTCCCACAACTTCACCAATCCAGCACTCATGCACTTATTTCCCAAAACTTCAACTCTTCAACTCCACAAGTCATCATTTTATTACACAATTCCTGCAATTCTTCAGGTTTGCACTCCTTACCATCCTCTCACAACTTCACCAATCCAGCACTCATGCACCTATTTCCCAAAACTTCAACTCTTCGACTCCACAAGTCATCATTCCATTACACAATTCCTGCAATTCTTCAGGTGTGCACTCCTTACCTTCCTCCCACAACTTCACCAATCCAGCACTCATGCACCTATTTCCCAAAACTTCAACTCTTCGACTCCACAAGTCATCATTTTATTACACAATTCCTGCAATTCTTCAGGTTTGCACTCCTTACCATCCTCCCACAACTTCACCAATCCTGCACTCATGCACTTATTTCTCAAATCATCAATTCTTCGACTCCACAAGTCATCATTTTATTATGCAATTCCTGCAATTCTTCAGATTTGCACTCCTTACCTTCCTCTCACATCTTACCAATCCTGCATTCTTGCACTTATTTCTCAAAATTTCAACTCTTCGACTCCACAAGTCATCATTCTATTACACAATTCCTGCAATTCTTCAGGTTTGCACTCCTTACCTTCCTCCCACAACTTCTCCAATCCTGCACTCATGCAATTATTTCTCAAATCATCAATTCTTCGACTCCACAAGTCATCATTTTATTACGCAATTCCTACCATTCTTCAGATTTGCACCCTTTATACCCACTTCACTAAACCTGCACTCATGCACTTATTTCCCAAAACTTCAACTGTTTGACTCCACAAGTCATCATTCTATTACACAATTCCTGCAATTCTTCAGATTTGCACTCCTTTCCTTCCTCACACATCTTCACCAATCCTGCACTCATACACTTATTTATCAAAACTTCAACTTTTCGACTCCACAAGTCATCATTCTATTACACAATTCCTGCAATTCTTCAGGTTTGCATTCCTTACCTTCCTCCCACATCTTCACCAATCCTGCACTCCTGCACTTATTTCTCAAATCTTCAACTCTTCGATTTCACAAGCCATCATTCTATTACACAGTTCCTGCAATTCTTCAGGTTTGCACTCTTTATCCCCACTTCACCAATCCTGCACTCGTGCACTTATTTCCCAAAACTTCAACTCTTTGGCGCAACAAATCATCATTCTATCAAACAATTCTTACAGTTCTTTAGGTGTGCACTCCTTACCTTCCTCCCACAACTTCACCAATCCTGCACTCATGCACTTAATTCTCAAAACATCAACCCTTTGACTCCACAAGTCATCATTTTATTACACCATTCCTACAATTCTTCAGGTTTGCACTCCGTATTACCACTTCACCAATCCTGCACCCATGCATTTATTTCCCAAACTTCAAACTCCACAAGTCATCATTTTATTACACAATTTCCATAATTCTTTAGGTTTGCACTCCTTATCTCCACCTCACCAATCCCGCACGCATGCACTTATTTCTCAAATCGTCAATTCTTCAGTACCACAAGTCATCATTTTATCACACAATTCCTACAATTCTTCAGGTTTGCACCCATCATCCCACAACACCAAACCTGCACTAATGCACTTATTTCTCAAACATCAACTCTTCGACTCCACAAGTCACCATTGTATCACACAATTTCTACAATTCTTCAGGTTTACACTCCTTAGCCCCACTTCACCAATCCTGCACTCATGCATTTATTTCCCAAAAACTTCAATTCTTCGGCTCCACAAGTCATCATTTTATTACACAATTTCCATAATTCTTTAGGTTTGCACTCCTTATCTCCACCTCACCAATCCCGGACTAATGCACTTATTTCTCAAAAATTCAATTCTTCAATTTCACGATCCAACATTTAGTGCACCAATTTTGCATTTCTTCAGTTGCGCACTTCTTAGAGATAAGGAGTGCAAACCTAAAGAATTATGGAAATTGTGTAATAAAATGATGACTTGTGGAGTTTGAAGTTTGGGAAATAAATGCATGGGTGCAGGATTGGTGAAGTGGTAATACGGAGTGCAAACCTGAAGAATTGTAGGAATGGTGTAATAAAATGATGACTTGTGGAGTCAAAGGGTTGATGTTTTGAGAATTATGTGCATGAGTGTAGGATTGGTGAAGTTGTGGGAGGAAGGTAAGGAGTGAACACCTGAAGAACTGTAAGAATTGTGTGATAGAATGATGATTTGTGGCGCCAAAGAGTTGAAGTTTTGGGAAATAAGTGCACGAGTGCAGGATTGGTGAAGTGGGGATAAAGAGTGCAAACCTGAAGAATTGCAGGAACTGTGTAATAGAATGATGGCTTGTGAAATCGAAGAGTTGAAGATTTGAGAAATAAGTGCAGGAGTCCAGGATTGGTGAAGATGTGGGAGGAAGGTAAGGAATGCAAACCTGAAGAATTGCAGGAATTGTGTAATAGAATGATGACTTGTGGAGTCGAAAAGTTGAAGTTTTGATAAATAAGTGTATGAGTGCAGGATTGGTGAAGATGTGTGAGGAAGGTAAGGAGTGCAAATCTGAAGAATTGCAGGAATTGTGTAATAGAATGATGACTTGTGGAGTCAAACAGTTGAAGTTTTGGGAAATAAGTGCATGAGTGCAGGTTTAGTGAAGTGGGTATAAAGGGTGCAAATCTGAAGAATGGTAGGAATTGCGTAATAAAATGATGACTTGTGGAGTCGAAGAATTGATGATTTGAGAAACAAGTGCATGAGTGCAGGATTGGAGAAGTTGTGGGAGGAAGGTAAGGAGTGCAAACCTGAAGAATTGCAGGAATTGTGTAATAGAATGATGACTTGTGGAGTCGAAGGGTTGAAATTTTGAGAAATAAGTGCAAGAATGCAGGATTGGTAAGATGTGAGAGGAAGGTAAGGAGTGCAAATCTGAAGAATTGCAGGAATTGCATAATAAAATGATGACTTGTGGAGTCGAAGAATTGATGATTTGAGAAATAAGTGCATGAGTGCAGGATTGGTGAAGTTGTGGGAGGATGGTAAGGAGTGCAAACCTGAAGAATTGCAGGAATTGTGTAATAAAATGATGACTTGTGGAGTCGAAGAGTTGAAGTTTTGGGAAATAGGTGCATGAGTGCTGGATTGGTGAAGTTGTGGGAGGAAGGTAAGGAGTGCACACCTGAAGAATTGCAGGAATTGTGTAATGGAATGATGACTTGTGGAGTCGAAGAGTTGAAGTTTTGGGAAATAGGTGCATGAGTGCTGGATTGGTGAAGTTGTGAGAGGATGGTAAGGAGTGCAAACCTGAAGAATTGCAGGAATTGTGTAATAAAATGATGACTTGTGGAGTCGAAGAGTTGAAGTTTTGGGAAATAAGTGCATGAGTGCTGGATTGGTGAAGTTGTGGGAGGTAGGTAAGGAGTGCACACCTGAAGAATTGCAGGAATTGTGTAATGGAATGATGACTTTTGGAGTCGACGGGTTGAAGCTTTGAGAAATAAGTGCAAGAGTGCAGGATTGGTGAAGATGTGGTAGGAAGGTAAGGAGTGCAAACCTGAAGAATTGCAGGAATTGTGTAATAGAATGATGACTTGTGGAGTCAAAGAGTTTAAGTTTGGGGAAATAAGTGCAAGAGTGCAGGATTGGTGAAGATGTGGTAGGAAGGTAAGAAGTGCAAATCTGAAGAATTGCAAGAATTGTGTAATAGAATGATGACTTGTGGAGTCAAAAAGTTGAAGTTTGGGGAAAGAGTGCTGGATTGGTGAAGTTGTGGGAGGAGGGTGAGGCGTGCACACTTGAAGAATTGCAGGAATTGTGTACTAAAATTATGGCTTGTTTAGTCGAAGAGTTGAAGTTTTGAGAAATAAGTGCATGAGTGGAGGATTGCTGAAGTTGTGGGAGAAAGGTAAGGAGTGCAAACCTGAAGAATTGTAGGAATTGTGTGATAGAATGATGACTTGTGGAGCCGAAGAGTTGATGATTTGAGAAATAAGTGCATGAGTGTAGGTTTAGTGAAGTGGGGATAAAGAATACAAACCTGAAGAATTGCAGGAATTGTGTAATAGAATGATGACTTGTGTAGTCGAAGAGTTCAAGTTTTGGGAAATAAGTGCATGAGTGCAGGATTGTTGAAGTTGTGGGAGGAGGGTAAGGAGTGCAAATCTGAAGAATTGCAGGAATTGTGTAATAGAATGACGATTTTTGGAATTGAATATTTGAGAAATAGACCTATGTGTATGAGTGCAGGAGTGGTGAACTGGAAATAATGGGGATGCCAAACCAAAGCGTTGTAGGACTTGTGTAATAACTGGTGGCCTGTCGGAACAAAGACTTGAAGATTTGATAAATATGTACATATCTGGTGGAGTGATGCGGTAGCAATAAGATATTAAGAAGCTCTGTGGTGATAAATTGGTGAATAAGAGGCCGAGCTGTGTATCGGAGAAGTCCGAAGTGGCAGTGTCATAGATGATGCTTTTGCGCCATCTGTTGAATGTGTAAGGAATTCGCTTCCCATGTAATTCCCATTTTACTCAATAAAATGTTCAAATATTGATAAATTGTTATTATTCACATCAAATAGAATGTGTTAAATTGATATCTTCTGTATATTACAATTGTGGAATTTCAGGAATTGAAATAGAGCAAAGATTTCAATAAATGTAGTGCTGTTTTAAACCCCTTAATTTCACGGATCACTAAAATATAAGTCTAAACCAATGTGACTAAACATTAGTTTTCACACTCGGAACTGCTTCTGAGAGGATGTGGTGCTGAGTGCTGGGAGCATGGAGGTCGAATACCTGTGGTGCTCTGAGCGGTTGGGGGGCCGCCCCTCCCCCGACGGGGTCCGCATCTCCCGATTCCGCGATTTCCGGGGCTGCATTTCCGGCATAATTTGCGGTTTCACATTGCTGCTGTACTTTGAGCTATGGATATTAATTCATCTGCATTTTCGCTACTTGAAGTCATTTATCTGTTCATTGCTCTGTAACGCTGAGAGCACCTCCGAATAGTTCTGTTGTGAGAAGTGCTTTACAAATGATTTATTAGATTAGATTAGATTAGGATCCTTAAGCTCGAACACGTCATACTTATCATGAGCACATTATGTAAGAATCACGACCTCATTACGTCATCATCTTGAACTCATTACGTCATCGCCTTGGTCTTTTGACTATGACGTCATTGATCACGTGATTATTGGTAGTCTGACTGTCTCTTTTGTATCTACTGGGGCCCCTAAAAGTGCCAAATATGGATGAAATTACTATAAATAAATTTTAAAAAAGGTCATCAAATTTTTTGGACGGCGGATATGAAATTTTCCCGAGATTTTGGCCAAAAAGTCATCAACTTTTCGGACGGTGAATTGATGAAATTTTCCCAACATTTTAGCCAGATGACTAAAAAAAGGTCGTCAGAAATTTCGGACATTATGCTCGGAGGGGGCCACGTTCGTGGTTGTTACGGCCCTGGTCCGAGATGCTGCATCTGGGCTTGACTAGGCATGGTATCTTCTTTCATCTGAGAGGGACTTTGGTGTTGGGGTATGCGTGTTGTGAGCTTTGTCAGGTTTTTGCTGATCTTTTGCTGCTACATACTCTGAGAACTTGGAGCAAGGTATGCGTTGTGAGCACAACATCCAGGGAAGTTAGCCATTTTTATGTTTTATCAATAAAGTAATCTGTTCCTGCTGCACATTACTTGAAAAAAGTAATTGCTTAAACGAGAATTATGCAAACATTGTTGTTAGTTGCAAGTATATATATGCTTTGCAAGTAGTGTACATAATTTTTTTCCAGCATTTAATTAGTTTTGATAATACTTAAGTTTGCTATTGTATGTTATAGGAGAAAAAAGTAGTTGTGCTTGAAGATCTTGCATATAACTTTAAAATTAAAGCTCAGGTAAAGATTTTCTGCTCTAACGTCTAATTCTTTAGCGTTTCCAGTATTTAATCATTTGGCTAAGGCAGTTTAAATTAATCAATCAATCCTAGTTGTTTTAGGACTACACAACTTGTTTCAATCAAACTTAGGTGGCATCACTTTAAACCCTTTATTGTATTGATAATTAGTGAAGTCTTGTATAAAATGGAAATATTATTCTACACGGTGATTCATAAAAACACGTTACTCTACATATTTTACTGTAACTCCGCCAACCATCGGGTTATGTCCACAAAATATTAGGTGAAGGTAGAGAATTCATTTCTGAACCTTATGGAAGTTCAAATTTATTTTCGAAATTACCCTAATTTGGCATATACGCATGCGCGAAGACGCATACGCATTTCTTTGCTGATTCATCAATGATGCGCTGATCCATTGTGTCCAATGCCTCCACAATTTGACGCAACAACTCGTTGACATCACATATTCGAATTCTGTAGACATTTTCTTGCATGACACTACATATCTTTTAGTCTACTAGATTTAAATGAAGACTGTTGGGTGGCCACAAATTAGGCGGGATGAAATCGGGAGTTTCAGATTCCATTACGCAGCGGTTTCTCAAGCTCTGTGCGCACGAGCGCTATTATGATGGACGATGAAATATGCTTACTCCGTAACGTCACGAATGTCTGGCAAAATGGAACATCTCTGTAATATTGTCTATTGACCTCAACATCTGGTTCGATGAAATGGATATGTTCGTACGACCAGGTGCAGAGACCCGACCGATGCCATAAGGGATTTGCTGAGAATTGGCCGATTCCGCAAAAGACGATTTGCTGGAACGTCCCTCTTCTGTGTAGGCCTACTGGCAGATACGTGATTGCGAGCATTCTGATTGTTACTGGGTGATGCCACAGTAAACAAGTTCTCACCAGGAGTCTAAACCAGATGAAATTGACCAGGTTTGCATGATACAACCTCAGTGGCTGGCAAGACGTCGGAATCGTGCTTGTTTCTCGAGATTATCATGACGTCATTAGTTTTGTGGTCCGCGTTACGTCATTATAGCTCTGAATGTGAAATAATTTATGTGGCACTTGGCTAGATCATCAAGCCATATTATTCTGAAATTTCATTAAATTTGATGGCCATTGACATGAGTTATGCTGACTTATGTAGGGTAACGTTTTTTTTATGAATCACCGTGTAGAGTGTAAATGAAAACTTTCTGAGGCAAGGTATGTGATGAAAATAAAGGCACAGATGTGACACTGCCAGAAAACCAATAACCAAAATGGCGGACAGTGGTGGACAAAAGCTTCAACTGCATATAAGTTATGTCTAGAATGCATACGATGGAGCCTTCATTTTGGTCTGAATTAGTGTTTTCTTGGTAAAATAATTCCAGGGAAGTCACAGTCTATATGTAGCATTAAGCTTAATGCAGTGACATTGTCATATCTAGATGAAACAGTTATCAGTCTATGATTGCACTGCAGTTTAAATATTGCTTACATTATGTACAGGGTGGCTCAAAAAATGTACCACCGGATAAAATGCAATATCTTCGCAACCCATTTACCGTTTTCTGCGAAAATTTCCAACTTTGCAGAGGAATGAATTTCCAACAATCTCTGAAAGTTTCACTCAAAACGTTTCATGCTTGCAAAAGTTACAGCTGTGTAAACTTTCAATTCCGTTTTTTCCAATTTCCGCGGATAAATGAATGTCACTTGTTGATTTCCATGTCAAATGATATCGCTTTTGACTACGACCTCAGAATTTCGTTTTGCAGTTTTTTGTAAGGTATGATGTCCACTCCCTGCTTTAACACGAGTTTGAATTCTTTTTGTGAAACTCAGTATGGCCTTGTTGATCGGGTCCTGCGGCAACTGAGACTTTCTTGAGCTAGCTAATGTTCTCCAACTGAACATGGCGCTTTTTCCCCGTCAGACTAAAAGACAACTTCCTGCCTCTCTTCCAACATCTGACCTCATTAACACGTTTGCACTTAGCCTTCACAGTGCTCAGGCTCCACTTTTCACTGGGTCTTTTGCTATGACCGCGCGATGTCCCAGTCTCTGTTCATGTAACGTCCGAGCTCCCATTTTATCATCTGCAGAAAGTTTGCCTAATAACAGATTCACAAACTGAGACCTTAATATGCAAAATATGACTAAATACTAACAGCTTACATCATAAACCGCTTCTTTACAGCTCTTAGTGGGATTGTAAGACAACATCATCATTTTGTGTGTTGTAATTTGCCAAAAAATCGTATTGAAATCACATGTATTGGAACATGATTCTCCGGATATTTGAAAAAACGGAATTGAAAGTTTAAACAGCTGTAACTTTTGCAAACATGAAAAGTTTCAAGTGAAACTTTCAGGGATTGTTCCCCGACAAATTGTAAATTTTTTGGAGAAAAATGTCATTCAGTTGCGAAGTTATCACATTTTATCCGGTGATACTTTTTTTGAGCCACCCTGTATATACAGGGTGCGCCAGAAAAGTAATCCCCTACGGTTTTTAGCCCATATCTTGGCCAAACATATGAATTTTTAAATGAAATTTTACAGTCTTAAAGCCAATTCATATTTACGTACAATGGTTCAAATTGCAAAAAAATATTTCAAACAGAACAAAAGTTACATCACTTTAAGTGAGTCCACCCACCGTTTTTGACGATTCAAAAACGTGATGCAACAAAATGTAACAAAAAACAAATTTAATTATTCTGGCCAATATCTTGGCCGGAAGTAAGATTTTCAAAATGAAATTTTACAGGCTTAAAGACAATTCATATCTACACATAATGGCCAGATTTCATCAAAATATTTCAAACAGAATAAAAGTTATGCCACTTTTAGGGAGGCCACCCACCATTTTTGATGATTCAAATACGTAACGCAGCAAAAAGTAGCAAAAACACGATTTTATTAAGTCTCATCTTAATAATTGTTATCAAATAGCCTTGATATAGCCAGATGATCATTATGATTATGGCGTACCAGGATTTGGGTCAAAATGCATCACATGGACCCTACTTCGGGCACCACTTTGATGCGACCCATTTCCCCCAGGTTCAACACCAGGAGAGCAAGAAACCAATTTTTCTCCGCCTCTGGCTCCACTTTGTGGCGCCTTCTCCAGACCCGGGAGATACTCCGTTTTATCAGGATGCAGTGAGCCTCCCGAGTCACTGTGCTGCGTGTGCGCCGTCAACACCTTCGTTTACGGAAGAAGAAGACCCTGAAACCAACGCCTGCGACCGGGTGTACAGCTCGGTAGCGTCAGACCCACTCTCTGCCTCGTCCGCGGTAACCGAGTAGGCAACGTCCTGAGTAAGAGGATGGCCGGCTCTCAACAGGCAGACTGCGGCCTTCGTCTTCTTGCCATGGGCGCCCGCATATAGGGGCAAGGGGGGGGGCACTTGCCCCCCCTGGAAAATTGAAACTATTTTTTTAACTACTACTTTTGGTTTTTTTTAAACAAATTGCTTTGCATTAAAGCACTAATGATGCGAATGATACATACAGTGAAAGTCATAAATCTATATTTAGAAATCTCTGTAGATATAAACAAGCTCTTTATTTTCTGCCTTGCATTATCAACATCTTGTTAAAAGCTGGAACAGTGACCATTGGCTGTTAACCCTCCGGCAGGCGCTTTTGCAAATAGTATTTTTCTATCGATTATGGCCTACTTGATTGGAATCTCGCTGCCATGCAACCTTTCACAACTGCACAAGATTAAGTATCAATAGAAGTAGCTAGAGCAACACTTGCACCTTGAAAGCTGACACCTATTTTTTCACCTATATTTATTCATTCAATGGACTTATAATATTACAGCGCCGCTTCAGAAACCCACTTTTAACATCTACTTTTAAAAAAAATTCTTCGCACTAAAGAATGTATTCATATCAAAGCTGATACACAAAACGAAACTGAAAAATTTGCATTAAGAAACCTCATTGAAAAATACGCGTGCTCTTAATTTCCAGCTTTGCATTTTTCAAGCTCTTGTTACTAAAACATTTACGGTAATTGTGATCAACGAAAAAAAAAATTCCCCCCCTGCAAAAATTTCTCCGGGCGCCCATGCTTCTTGCCCTACTTATCGATACCCTTTTGCACCACGCTGCACCGGGCAGCCATCGAACCATCGCCACCAACGGGGAATACTGCATGTTCCCTAATCCCCGATGACCAAATCGGGCAGAGTCGATCTGCAGACCCGAGAGCGATCAATACCAACAGCGGCCGAAACTCCCACCAATGTCCGTCCAAATATCCCAACGAGAATCACGCGAAAACGCCTTGCAAAGAAATACTCGGCGATCACCTTGGGTGCTCGCCTCACCCGTCCAACTGTCGTTCACAACAACCGTTCGATACCGAGACCAACGGCGCGTTCTTAGCAGAGAGAAGTCCAAGCAAGCCCTGCAGAATCCACGACCCAGGTGTGTGCAACCCTGACTGTAATACGCAGTCACAGTAACCTTCACTGGATACTGCGATCGCCCGCTAGGCAGATCACAGTTACCGTATCCTTCCCTGAGCCTTCACTCCGCAAAAACGAAAGGTTAAACCCTGTGAGATCGATGACAAGGAAACCCCCTGAAAGATCGTCACCGAAAGTTCTTACAACCGAACACTTTGGCTTCAGCTGTGAATCAGGATCGCCAAAATTGTCTTCGAAATGGCCAATGCCAACACTGTCGGAAGAACAGACGAACACAACCGAAATCACTATGAACAAGTCACAGTACATGCAGTAGTAGTACCTACTCTACGATATAAACACCGCACCGTGAGGCAGGCTTTATTCCACCGTCATCTGAAACCAAACTGAGACGAAACCGAAATCCAAGCGAAACCGGTTACAGATACTGTCAAGCCAAACGGTTACCTAACGAGAGTCATGGATACTCCCGCTAGTTACCGGAAAGTTATCAATCACGTCTCATGCCTCTTGTGGCGTGTCCGCCACATAATTACTATTTTAAATAGAAACAGGGTACCAGCGTAGCTGCATGTCACAATGAAGTCACTTAGCAAGATGACAATCAAGTTGGTAAATAAGGAATCTTTTGTTATTAAAGCAATGCAATTCAAATTTTTTTTATGGGCATGACGTTAAACTGCATCCACCCTCCGCCACAGGGAACCAACAACGTCTCTGTGCCGGTCCTAAGCCCGGACAAAGGAGGAAGGTTTGCCAGATGGGTGGAGATACACTGGCTGAAAAAACCAAGACCATAGAAATCTGCAAAAACCACGACACAAGTGACATAGCGACCCAGATGCTTCAAGGTGTCATGATGTGGAGCATACATGCACAGGCCGGTTAGGACAGACTGGTGGAGAGAGTCGGGGGAGAGCGTGGGACACATACGGGCATTGACCCACGTTGTCCTTCATGCCTCTTTCCCACGATTCTCTTCAATCAGACAAGGTGGTCTAGCTGCTCCAAGATGTTTATGGTATGGAGCAGACCTGCTGACCGGACCGACCGGTTGAAGCTGGGCAGCATGACACGAGACAGACTCAGACAGAGAGTGGCGTCGGACTCTTACGGGCATTGAGCCCTATGATATTGATGATGATGATGATGATGATGAATTCAAATTTGTTAAAATACTGAAAATGGCCAAGGTGTCAATGACAGACAAAATGTGTATTCAGACATCTCTTGAGCAAGATCCTATAGATACATTGAGCAACGTTTACTCTGATAAACAGTGAGAGCGCGAACATTAAGAGTTGAACTGAGAGTTAAGAAATTTGCCATAAGTGAGGGGAGATCGGCTCAATTGTTCTGGTTTCATTTCTGTGGCCCCAAATCTCCAGATTTTAACTCGATGGAATGATAATTAATTGCAGAGAGCTATGCTGAAGAAATATCACAATCTGCAACCAAAACCAAGGGCGGTAAGAGAATTGGTGGGCGCATTGGAGTTAACATGAGAAGATTTGCCTTTGGAACGCATCAAGAACTTTGCAACGAGACTCAAAAGAAGTTTTGACACTGGTGCCGGACACATTGAACACAAGTTGTGAAGCACCAACAAGTGCATTTCACAGCAGTTATTTTAGATGTGACTTAATAAAATCGTTTTTTGTCACTTTTTGTTGCGTTACGTTTTTGAATCGTCAAAAAACGGTGGGTGGCCTCATTAAAAGTGGCATAACTTTTGTTCTGTTTGAAATATTTTGATGAAATCTTGCTATCATGTGTATTGTGCAAATATGAATTGTCTTTAAGACTGTAAATTTTCATTTAGAAATTCTTACTTCTGGCCAAGACAAGGGGAAAAAACCGTAGGAAATTCCTTTTTTGGTGCACCCTGTTTATCAGTCAAGTCAAGAATCATTAAAACTATGGCTGTGACTAGTGGACCGCCAGGCGGCCGTCCAATTTCAATTACTAGAGGACCGCCAGCCTGGTTAGGGGAATACAATGTGGAAGAGGCGAAGACCATAGGGGGAGAAGGTAGTTGATGTGAGCAGTTATTGGTCAAGCTGTAGGCTATTAGCTTGACCAACAACTGCTAAAGAACCAACGCAAAAATCTTAAGAATCTAATGGCGACACTAACCCTAACACTAACCCTAACCGACCCTCACGACGCAAAAATCTTAAGAATCTAACGACGACACTAACCCTAACACTAACCCTAACCGACCCTCACGACGCAAAAATCTTAAGAATCTAACGACGACTCTAACCCTGATACTAACCCTAACCGACCCTCAGGACGCGAAACCTTACCCTATACGCGAAGAGCGCTAAAGTGAGACATAATTAACTGTGCAAAATGTTCCTCCATATGTAGGGTCATTTGTAAGAAATTTTTAACGTTTTAACATTTCGTGTAAAATCGTGAGAGCCTGCCGACAAGCACGTGTTCTTGACAGTTTACAAAGGGATGGTCACAAATTGTACTCGACAACCTCTCCCCTACGGAAATCGCCTCTTCCACATTGTTTTCCGTGGGTAGGGAATCCCACGTGACGGGCGGTCCTCTAGTAATTGAAATTGGACGGCCACCAGGCGTTCAGTTAGTCACTTTGTAAAACTTTTGATAGGTCAAGTTATGAAACATTGAAGCATGAATATTGCATGCATTCATTCATTTATTCAGAAATTTTTATAGCGCCCCTTAAAGAAAAAACTACAGTACTCAGAGGCGCTCCCGACTCAAGCACGCCCAAAAAGAAGTTTTAAGTTTAGTAAGGAATGACCTAGCAGGTAGCATCTGCACTGCAGTTTAAATATTGCTTACATTATGTATTTAATATATATAGGACATTGTCCGCTACGCTCTGCTGATAAGGAGTCCCAGGTGTAGGCGTATCTCAAAAGGAAGGCCATTCCAGACCACTGGACCAACCACAAAAAAGGCTCGATTCTTCATGGTAGCAGTACGAGCAAATGGAACTAAGAGGGCTCCCTTATCAGCAGACCATAGCGGACAATGTCCTATATATACAGGGTGGCTCAAAAAAATGTACCACCGGATAAAATGTGGTAACTTCGCAACCGATTGAAATTTTTCTTCCAAAATTTCCCAATTTGTATGGGAATGAATTTCAAACAATCCCTGAAGGTTTCACTTGAAACTTTTCATGTTTGCAAAAGTTACAGCTGTTTAACCCTTCGGGCGCCAACTATTTTTTTTTTCTTCTTAACCCCACCGCCGGCTATTTTTGGCCTACGACCCCAGGAGGCGTGGCCTAACGACCTTAGCCTAGCGACCCCAGGAGGCGTGGCCTAACGACCTTAGCCTAGCGACCCCAGGAGGCGTGGCCTAACGACCTTAGCCTAGCGACCCCAGGAGGCGTGGCCTAACGACCTTAGCCTAGCGACCCCAGGAGGCGTGGCCTAACGACCTTAGGCTAGCGACCTTAGCCTACGACCGGAGAGGCGTGGCCTAACGACCTTAGGCTAGCGACCTTAGCCTACGACCGGAGGGGCGTGGCCTGACGACCTTAGCCTACGACCTGGGGGCGTGGCCTGACGACCTTAGCCTACGACCCGGGGGCGTGGCCTGACGACCTTAGCCTAGCGACCTTAGCCTACGACCGGAGGGGCGTGGCCTGACGACCTTAGCCTACGCTGGAGGGTATAAAAAGGGTTGCGGCCGTTCTTGCCATGGATTCTTGGTTCTTGGGTTGTCGTACGGTCGTTGTTGTAAATACGAGACGTTCGATACGAGAGGAAAACGAGGAAGCCGAGATACTTCGAGAGAGAAAGAGAGATAGAGGAAAACGAGGAAGCCGAGGTATTTCGAGACAGACACGACCGTCTGTCCTGTCTTCGACTACGATCGACGGTTGGTGCTGCAGGTCTGTCCTGCCCTTCGACTACGATCCGCGGCTGGTGCTGCAGGGACAGACACGACCGTCTGTCCTGTCTTCGACTACGATCAACGGTTGGTGCTGCAGGTCCGTCCTGCCTTCGACGACGATCAACGGCTGGTTCTGCAGGGATCACTGTTGCTTCTGAACTAGTACGCTCAAGCCTAGACGGCTAATCTTCAACCTACAATTGAAGTCTTATCCAGCGGACAATTCTACGATACCCGGACGACTACGGCTGGTTCTCGGATCCTGGTGAACTTTCGCCCAGCCCTAGTCCGTTACAAATGGCCAAACAGGAAATGGTGTCAGATCACGTTGTGGAATACAAACAACAAAGATATAAATAAGTAAACTACAGCACTCTAAAAAACGTGTATACACGTCGGCGGCGTATGGATGTAGATTTTCCATAACGTGTATACACGTCGGCGGCGGCCTAAGGGTTAAACTTTCAATTCCGTTTTTTCAAATATCTGGAGAATCATGTTCCAATACATGTGATTTCATTACGATTTTTTTGGCAAATTGCAACACATAACACATGGAAATCAACAAGTGACGTTCATTTTTCCGCGGTATCCAACATCGATCCACTCTTCGGTTGGCGGACCAAGCTGAGCTTCTGGTTTGTTTGCGGACATACTCTGTAGCTGGTTATATAACTTGAAATGGCAACCCCTTTCACGGTGCTCTGCGCAATGAGGCACTTCTATCGCGAGGATCATCTATGCTGCCCCAGCCTGGTGGGTGCAGGGGAGTTCACCATGAGCGCTGACAGAACTAAATTAGATCGAATGTTGAACCACATCGACGACTTGGGTTCTTTCCTGCGATGTTCCCATCCTGAGGTGCCTTTTTCCATCTCTAGCAAAATCTAGGGAGGGGACGGTCGGAGGGAGGCGGACGGTTTGAGGCAGGGGGATGGACGGACGGAAGAAGGGTGGAGGGAGGGCGAGGGAAGAGGGACGGACGGAGGGTGGGAAGGAGGATGGGGACAGGGACGGAGGGAGGGACGGAGGGAGTGAGCGAATGGGGTGAAGTCTCTTCACGATTCGTGGGCTGAAAGCCCGTAGGTGTCCTGCGCATTTGACTACTTTCTTCAAAAATTTCCTGTCTTGTCCCCGGTGTGTCAGTTCCTGTGTATTCATCCCGCACCACTCTTATATGTCGTGCAACCATTCTCTGCAGGGTCTTCCTCTTCTCCCCGATCCTTCCATGATTCCCCGTCACCATGCTCTTTAACTTTCTATAGTCGCTCATTCTTTGGATGTGTCCGAATAGTTTCAGCTTCCTTTCCATTATGGTTTGTACGATATCTGATTTGCTGTTAAGGCCAAAAAAAATGTTGTGTTTCCTGTAACAGAGCTAAACAAATGGGTAGGTAGGTCGAAATATATTTTTATTTTGGTAAAATATTTTTATACAGTGACTATCCTCAAAATTGTACCCCACAGCTCTTTTTGCACAAAGGTACACGCTGCAACAGAGTACGTGTTCTAAGCAAGTATAAACTGCCTATTTCCCCGACTGTCTGCACCTAAAACTGCTCTAGAAAACAATCCTATTAATTTCATTTTGTTGGCATCTTTTCTGGTAAGATAAAGTGGGAATGGAAGGGGAAGATGAGTACGAACAGAACATCACCACTAGGGGTCGTTCCAGACTGGCCAAGCCATTGATTAGTTACACCTAGAGGTTGCTAAATTTTATTTTCACTAGTCACCGTTAGAGGTGGCTCAAGTGAGAATGATAAGGCTAGAGGTTTCTCAAGACTGGCAGCAGGAAGTATACCACACCTCTTCAAGGAAACTACTCAGAGGGGCTCCCGACTCCAGTCGTGAAACTCCAATGCAGTGTCCGCACTGTAGTCGGGAGCGCTTCTGAGTGGTTAGCTTGAAGGGCGCTATAGAAATTGAGAGATCAATCAGATAAAATGAAACATTCTATTTACTTCAAAACTTCTTTTTGGCCATGCTGGAGTCGGGAGCCCATCTGAGTAGTTTCCTTGAAGAGGTGTGGTATATAAATACTTGAATGAATGTTAAATCCTTCACCAAAGGATGCTCGATTTAAAAGAGAACTGCTCAGTGAGCGGAAGTGAGCAGATTTAGTAGAAGAGAGCACTGTGAGCACAAAAAGACACAGTAAACACAACAAAATAGAGCAGAAAGAAGCTGAGAGCAAAGGAGGGCACAGTGATCACAAGAAAGCCTAATCAGCTTAGGAAGGCACAATGAGCAAAAATGGACTGTCTTAGGACCGACAAACAGCTAGTTAAACTATAAACTTGCAGTAGGCTGTATATAGCCATCATTTGCTACAAGCTAGATGGCCCTGTACTCCAGTGATTTTCAACCGGGGTTCCGCGGAACCCTAGGGTTCCGCGGGCGTCGGCCAGGGGTTCCGCGGCGGTTTGGTAGAAATTATAGTGCACCGACTGAAATCCTAAAAGTATCGGCAATGAGTAGATTCCTTCCCAACTTCAGTCATTCTTGCCTAAAACCATTATTAGGCTACTTGAATGTATAGGCTCTATTGCCGTTTTATATAGGCTAATTAATTATTATGTCGTTCAATACTTGTTTTTCGGAAGGCACGTGCATCAAATGGGAATCTATAAGCTTAGGCCCGATAGATTGCCTACGTTTCCAACTGTCCAGTCGGACAAAGCATTTTTATCATTGGTTTTAACCCTTTAATGCCGACTATATGGACGCTCGCGATTTGTTCTGAATGAACTGAGCACTCGGTCAACGACTTGTTTGATTTGGTTAGGCCTAGTTCCTCTTTTGGTCAGTTAATTTTGGTAGCAGAGGTAGCGGACATTAAATTGTTTTGCAAATGCAAAGGCTGAGCCTCAAGCATATATTTATCTGTAGTATCTTTAACCGACAGGCATATAGGCCGCATACTCGCTCTTAGCTTCTCGGAAAATCACATTAGATGTGTGTGAAACAAGAATTAGATGTGTGGCTATTGTGACAGAAGTAGGGTCTACTTTTCCAGGTGTACGGACGTAACTAGCAAATGGAGCTAAAATTCCCCAAATAAGCTGAAGCCCCCTCGGCACCACTATATATAGGCCTACGTGTAGCCTCGTGTCACTCACAACACCCGGCTATGACGGTTGAGTCTGAAACGATTCTTTTATGTTGAATATGAATCATTATGCGTCTGCCTACGATGCGTCCACGACTTAAGCCAGGCACAAATTCGCATTAAACTTGAAAAAATGCTTTAATACACCTTTACCTTAACACTGACGGAATAGAACGTATTTTCATTTTTAAATATTCTATCCATCTGTCAGATTGGTGGATATTTGTTGGCAAAATAGAGCGGATATGCGGTTGCTATGGCTATATGACAGTGCTCTGCGCACTGGACCTACGCTTCTAGAATTCTAGGTCTAAAGAAAGTATGATGTGATACTATAGAATGCACCAAGAGTGCAAGTAACTATTACATAGTTTACTACGTATTACATACTTTCACAAATTATTAAGTAGGCCTATACTTTCACAAGGCTATGTAGGCCTACTTCTTGAAATACTGGACGAGTGAAACGCGAAGGGTTCCGCGAGCGAATACGTGCTTTGGAAGGGTTCCGCCACTAGAAAAAGGTTGAAAACCACTGCTGTACTCAATACCTGCAGCGAGCTACCCTGAGAAACCCTCCTTTCAGATCTATTACTCTCTCACCATCCACCCCACAACCACCTGCCTTGTCAAACTGACTGTGGGGAACTATTAATTGCTCTAATTCACAGACCATTATATACCTTGAAAGACGGCTGCTTACGATCGTCGCCTGGCTTAGTGAATGCTATAATTATAATGTCCCAATTATACATCACGGAAGGCAATTTCAATGTAAATTTTTTATAAAAAAATTTCAAAAATTTTTATTTCTAATTTCAAAAATTTTAATTACATTTTTTTATTTTAAAAAATTACAAAAAAAATTTCGAGTCACGGCAATAAAAGTGAGTCAGTTGAGTTACCGGAAACACAACATTATTTTTGTTTCGCCTAAGTCCTCTTCATACCTCTATTATTTCTCTGTTATTTTCTTCATCTAGTTTATCTGTAATATTCTTCTATCACAGTACATTATAGAAGGCAGCGAGGTAGGGACGGACGGACGGACGGACGGTGGGAGGCAGAGGGAGGTAGGGAGGGAGGGACGGAGCGAATGAGTCGAAGTGGGGGTTTGACCGGGAACGGGGCGAATGCAAAAATTTCCGGAAAATGCCAGGTACCCCAGCTAGTAATAATATACGCTAAGAATTTCTGACTTTGGTTCTTTCAACCATTTATACATTATTTTGTTTCACAATTATAGTAATAGGCCTAAATAAACACAAACAAGTTGCATGCACTTTAGACTATACACCGGTAGTATGTGAGTCATATTATGTTGTGTAAGAAACAAATAACAATGCTGTTATATACACCATGGTTCAAACAAAGTAAGCCAAATTGTTTTGCATATATCTCTAATACCTGATGACATATCAAGCTAAAATTTTCCATATATTTAGAGAATTGGACCAAGAATATGATTCCAAAATTTCATGAGATAAAGTTTTATGGATAAAAAAGATATGAATCTTTCAACTTCATATGCCGAAATTTCAGTTTACAAGCATTTTTCTGTTATATTCAATAAAATGCAAGTCAAACTGTTTTCATTGTATTTATGGCCTGATAATTAATCATTCTAAAATTTTCCAGATATGTAGAGAATTGAACTAACAATATGATTCTAACAGTATGGTTTGATTATTTAATTAATTAAGATGCTCAAAATGTCCTACTCCTGCTTGCACGCAAGCCTGGAAGTGCTGGCGCCATGCATTGAAATGCTGACAAGAAAGATGCTAGACTTCATTTCTTCCACATTATGGCCTCTGAGCAGCCCAGATTTTAATCCTGTCGACTATAAAGTGTGGAGCATGATGCAAGACCGAGTCTAGCAGACAATAATCGCATAATATGAACGATCTGAAGCAACGCTTGTTTAATGTGGGATGGCCTGGACAAGAGGATATAATTGACGATGCTGTGGGCTAGGGCACTGTTCTGTTGAAAAAAGCAGCCTTTTGGGGCTAGATTTCTGATTACAGGTAGAAGACATTGTGACAGCAGAACGTCGTGATAATAGGTTCAATTAATTTTTACTCCCGGATCATTGAAGACTAAAATGGGAATGACCAAGCATCGAAACCGCAATGGCCACCATAACAGACTTGGTGAAAACTGATATTTTGGGAGATGAAGTTGAAATATCCATATCTTTCCATTCGTTCAAATTTATGACATGATATTTTGGAATCCTATTCTTGGTTCAATTTGCTAAATATTGGGAAAATTTAGTGTGATTAGTCATCGGACATTAGAGATGTAAGAAAACAGTTTGGCTTACATTTCATTGAATCTAACAGAAAATTGCTTATAAACTGAAATTTAGGCATACGAAATTGAAAGATTCATATCTTTTTATCTGTTCAACTTTGTTTCTTGAAATTTTGGAATCATATTCTTGGTTCAATTCTCTAAATAATTTTGAAACTTTTGGCGTGATATGTTATCAGGCATTGGAGATATTTGAAAAACAGTTTGGCTTACTTTTTTTGAACCACGGTGTATGTTGAAACGTTAAAAATCATTGCTTAATTATCAAAGAAAGATTAACACAAAGTCCATAGCTCAACAGGCTGCAACACATCCAAAACTTCTTAGTGCAGGTAGTGCTGCTTGTCTCAATACAAACTAGTTCCTCAACACCACTCCATCAATTGCATTGGCTTCCTGTTCAGTACAGGGTCAAATTCAAATTGGCATGTCCGACTTACAAATCCCTCAGCACCAACTCACCTTCCTAACTTCAGTCACTACTAACTCCTTACATTCCTCCTCGTTGCTTGCTTTTATCAGGTACAAATCTTTTAGCTGAACCTAGATGCAAAACAGTTATGGGCTCACGTGCATTCCATGCCTAAGCACCCTGGGAATGGAATCGGCTTCCGCTCTCTCTTCGTAGCTCAAACTCACTTCCCTCTTTTAAAAAGCGGCTCAAAACTCACTATTTCTCTCTGGCTTTCAAGCACTGACTTGAAAGTCAGTGCTTCTGGCGGCTGACTATCCACACCTCAGATTCACATCTCGGTGTGACCTTGCGCGCGTTACAAGTTTTTTTAACAATAATAATAATAATAGCTCAAAGAAAATTTACATTTCTGAAATGTTTTCGCGTACGCCTTTTCTGCACCTGGCGTACCCCGACGTGTACGTGTACCACAGTTTGAGAACCTCTGAAATAAACGAAGTGTTTGCCGCAATGGAGTTTGTAGGAAGATCCAACGTGCAGATGACAAATTCAATTTCTTTCAGAATCGTTGACCTATTTGTTAAATTCTTTATTGGTTGAGAGTGAAATATTCTCAGAGGTTGGCAGTAACTGAACTACAACATAATAGGGCTTCTTGAGTGAACTCTTTTCCTTGTTGTGTGTCGTTTAGGATGCCATTGATCGTATTAAAACTCTACAGGAAGAAGACCAACTGACAGGAGTCATTGATGACAGAGGAAAGTTCATTTACATTACCAAAGACGAGTATGAAGCAGTGGCAAAATTTATAAAACAGCGTGGACGTGTCTCCATCTCTGAGCTTGCTGAATCTATGAATCGTCTGATAAATTTGAATCCAGACAACAAGCTGAAACATATCTACATGCCTGCAGATGTTATTGTTAATCTGTAGCAAGCTGTGATGTTAGTGTCTAGTTTAGAAAAGTTGATGTTATGCATGTAGGTAGATGATCAAGCTTGTTTTCAGTTCTCATGTAACAAGTTCTCCAATACCAAACGAGTAAAAAATGTATGGAATCACAAATGCCTGTTTGTTTTGGTAATCAATTTAATTTTATATTGTTAAATTTCTAAATTATGCCAGAAGAAACAAAACACATTTAATTTAGAATTAAATTCAAACGTTGCAGTTATGTTGTATCCATATGCGTAACTTTCTATTGTGATGGTGGTGTCCAGGCACCACCACTTTTACAAGTGGTAGTGAGGGTCACCACCCCTTTTTGTCATGCAAATAAATAATAGTATTTCATAATAAATGGTGTGGGAGGGCATGTATATATATTGTATTAGTGTGGAAATTCAAAACTTTCGACAATGTATTATATTATGTACTAGCGTACCCGGCCACGCGTTGCTGTGCGCTATTTAAACATAACCGGTTTAGAATTGTTGAATGGGGATTGACTATTGGCCCACGCCAAAATTCGAAAACTTCGATATTTTGGTCATATCATGAGACAGCAAAACGGTAGCATCGAAAGCAGCATAATGACGGGGTTTTGTGGAGGGGAACCGAGGACGAGGAAGACCGAGGATATCTTGGATCGACAACGTCCTGAACTGGACAGGACTTGTAGGCTCTGACTTAATGAGCGCGACAAGGAACAGAATACTCTGGGCATTAAAGGTCCATTCATGTAGCCAACCGTCGCGATGCAACAATGGCGACATGACATGACATAATAAATATATTATATTTTTAACATGAAAGCATGTGGCAGTCTAATGTTCCATATAGGAACTGAAATGATGACCAATTTCGTTCAAATGACAGCCTAAGATGCCACCATAGCAGTGTGAAATTCAAAACTTTCGACAATGTATTATATTACATGTATGTACTAGCGTACCTGGCCATGCGTTGCTGTGGCTGAAAAGAGCATCCAACTATCCCTTCATTCCCCTCCCCTTTCTCCCCTCCCCATTCCTCCTTCCCCTCCCCTTTACCTTCCCACCCCTCCCCTTCCCATCTCCTCCCCCTCCCCTTCCCATCTCCTCCCCCTCCCCACCCCTACTCCCTCTCCTACCCCTCTACCTCCGCCCGTCCCACCTCCCCTCCCTTTTCCCTCCACCTCCCATCCACTCTACCGGCTTCCCTTTTTGTTGCAAAAGATTGCGCTATTTTAAAAAAGCGTTGTGCAAACATAACCGGTTTCGAATTGTTGAATGAACGAAAACCGATTATGACGTCACGACACGCGACCTCATGCGATGTATCGTCTGGTGATTAATAATGGCGACGGTTGGCGATTAAATGTATAGGTCAAATAGCCGACGAATTAAAATGATCATATTGTTGTAAAAGATTGCGCTTTTTCACACAAAGAAGTATTATGCAAACCTCCGCGTATTCGAACGGAACGTTTTGGTTAAAGTTTGAAAACAATCGGACAACATCTTTCAGAGATCCTTGAAGCCGACACAAACGCAGTTACATTTTTATTTATATAGATTATCTCTTGCTCGGCGATTCGGGTCTCGGTGATTATCCTTCGGCGTCTCAAATTTTCCCATTAGCCTAAATCCAGGACCAAACCTCCGTCTATGTGTCCACACTACGTTACAGTCATCATCATCATCAAGAACCATGGGACCTGTGCCGGTAGGTGCCCACTGACATCCTCATTATTCCTCGCCATTTTTGTCTTTCCAGGGCCGCATGTGTCAGGTCTTGTATTGGCGCTCCGCACCAGTCGGTTATAATAATAGGCCTAACAATGACAATTTCTATGGCGCCGTAACACGTTACAAGGGCGCTTCACATTACTAAGCTAAACAGCAGGATAGGCCTTGAGGAATAAATGAGTCTTAAGTCCAGATTTGAAGGAGTCAACCGAGCCAGCCGCTCGCAGGGCGAGAGGAAGACTGTTCCAGCATCTGGGGCCGATCACTGAGAATGCGCGGTCACCGAAACGGGTTTTCATCTGCCGTAGGCCTACGCGAAGATCGCTTTTGTCGAGCGATCTAGGTCGCAAACCGGAGGCGGAGGAGTGA
Source organism: Lumbricus rubellus (assembly GCA_945859605.1). Taxonomy (NCBI): domain Eukaryota; kingdom Metazoa; phylum Annelida; class Clitellata; order Crassiclitellata; family Lumbricidae; genus Lumbricus; species Lumbricus rubellus. The sequence goes on along the minus strand of OX243812.1, from coordinate 43,811,987 downwards.
GTCCCGATGCAGAAATCACGCGCATAATCGGGCGCGGCGTCACGTGATCGTATTTTCTCCGGTTGCACAGCAGTCTCACAGCAGCATTGAGGACTGACTGCAGGCGGTCCAGAAGACACTTGGGCGAACCGGCCAGCAGGCTGTTGCAACGGTCGACCTGAGAGGTGACAAAGGCAGCGACGACCGCATTTGCTGCCTCGAAAGGCAGGGATCTGAGGCAGCCTCTCAGGGGGCGGGGCTGACGAAAGCAGCATCCGGCGGTTCGCGCCACGTGACGCCGCATGGAGAGGTCGGATTCTAGTATGACGCCGAGATCACAGACAGCAGTCACAGGTCGGATTGAAGACCCGCAGACACTGATTTCGCAAGTGTCAAGATGAGAACACTGTCTACTAGTCGCGCACCATAGAAAGTCCGTCTTCTCGGGATTGAGACGAAGTCTGTTGGAGCGCATCCATTCGGCGATCCGCTCGACACCCAACTCCATTCGTCGCCGCTGTTGTCCGTCGGTTGATGTGTGGCCCCACGTATAGAGCTGCGAGTCATCGGCGTAGAAATGTGATTTCAAGTAGGCCAGCTCGCCCACGTCGGCCGTTTAGAGCAGGAACAGCAGCGGACCTAGCACAGAGCCCTGAGGGACGCCGCAGACGAGGGAACGAAGAGTGGATAAAACTCCGTCGTAGAGCACCGTCTGTCAGCGTCCGTGTAGGTAGCCTACGAACGGAGCCAGTCGAGCAGAGCCGTTTTAACGCCTAGGCACGCGAGGCACGGGCCTAGGCCCCCGCGCAACAGGGGGGCCCCGCGGCGACCCAAAATAATAGATCACATCACATAACAAATGAGCAACACGTTAGGCTATACGAACTTTGATGTAACTATGTTAAACTAACATTTATTTTTACACTTTTAGTAGGCTACAAATATTGACATGCTAGCTGTGTCAGCAGTAGGCCTACTATGTTATTAACAAATAATATAACAAAATGGCATACATGCACATAGAAGGCATGAATATAATACACTCTATATTGAGACTGAGATATTGATATTACGTTCAGTGTTTAATCTAGGCATTTTCATGGCGAGCTCCACCTATAGAAGTGACTACCCAGACATTTTATCAAATAATAGTTTTTAGTATTAGTGTTTTACCCGAGCTCTATAATAGGCCTACCGTGAAATTAGATTATATGTGATTATAATGATAAAATCCACTGTACTATAATATATGATAGGCTACTATTATAATGTGTAAGCTTATAGTTTACTGTTAATATTTGTACAGTGACTATACAACTAACACTTAGTAATGTAGCATCATTACTCTACTACATGGCTTCCCGATTTTGGTAACATAATTATGTCACTATATATATTCTGATAACTTGAGCTGGTCAGCAATGGAGGACCTTTTTGAGCAACGGGAATAAGCTAATTCCAGTGCAAGAAAGTCGGGCATAGACTATGCACCTGTCTGCAGTTATACAGTATACTGTAATGGTCCAGAAGCAGTTGCAGAACTTGATACGCAAAGAAATTATTATTGTAATAATAATTATACTAATTGAAATTTTCGACCACTCTTTTTGTCAGCACTGAAATAATATCACAGCATACCATGCTACCATTAGCGTATACATTGTGGGAACTGATAAAGAAATTATTATAATTGTAAGAATATTTATTGTAGTCTTAGAGAGACTTAGACTATTCAGGTCAGCACTGCAATAGTTGAGAAATTTTGTTAAGATGGCAGCTTAAAATGCTGCCACTGCAATGTAAAATTTTAAAATTTTCCGGTGGGTCGTGCACATTCCCTCCCCTTGCTCATCCCCATGGTGCACTCGGCGCTACGCGTCTCAGCGATCGACCGGCATATACTCGTTCTCCGTCTCCCAGAAACCTTGATTTCCTCCTTCCCCCCAAGAGGAGGGGAAGATTAGACTCATAGTTACGCTTAGAATTAGTGTTTGTGCCTAGGGCCCCAAAAATTTCTTAAAACGGCCCTGCAGTCGAGGGCCACCGAACGAATGCCATATGTTCTCTCCAGGCGCTCGACCAGCACATCGTGGTCGACCGTATCGAACGCTGACGATAGGTCGAGCAAGCCGAGCAGCGCATGATCTCCCGTATCCATCGCCTCGGTTAGGTCAGTGACTCCATTGAGAAGCGCTGTCTCTGTCGAATGGAACTTCCTGTAGGTTATGGTGTCCAGCCATTTCTTCTGTTGGCTCCCTCCATTCTTCCGAACACCACCCTCTTTATTTTTCTTTCCTCATTCTGCATATGTGACCAAATAGCTCCAGCTTCCTGGTCATTATTATCTGCATAAGGTTTTCTGCGGCTTCTATTTGTTTGTTTTGTTTGTTTGTACGTGCACTTACAAATCCAACTACTCAGAGGCGCTCCCGAATGCAGAGCGGACACTGCATCGAAGTTTCACGCCGAAGCGCTGAGCAATTGTGAGTAATTTATAGGACTTGCCCAAGGTCCTTACGCGGCGAGGTGAATTCGAACCTCGAACCTTCCGGGTTCAAAACAACGACGCCACCACTACATCAACGCGGTTACCGCGCCCCACTGTATTTGCTCATACAGTTCTGAATTTGTCATCTTCTGCATCCATCCAACTGTCATCAATCTTCTGCAGTAATTCCTCTCGAGTGCTAATATCTTTGACTCCATTTCTTTAGTTACTGTCCAGGCCTCGCATCCATACAGCATAGGCCTAGGCCTACTGCTGAACACGCAGTTTCTCGGTACTTTTAATTTTGTTTGTAGATGTATGGATTTGCTCTTCCATACTTTATCCAATGCCTTTAGTGCTGCCGTTGCCTTCGCGATTCTCGCCCATAGGCCTACCTCTTACAGTAGGCCCTACTTAGGCCTACCAATATTATTAGGCCTATGTTTAGTTTCGTAATAAGGTTAAGCTATCCATTTTTGTAGTCTGGACTTGACACTTCGAAATTGAGTTCCTATAAAAGGTTATAATTCTTATCGATTTCATTAGGAAAAATTTGAATATGTACGCTACTATTGTACTCAGTGGCGTAACAACCATGTAACGAAGGTGGACAAAATCCACGGGCCCCCGAGGTCTCCGGGGCCCCGAGTTGCTCACCCCAAAATAATTCATGTACTTTAATTACTGGGGCAATAGTTAGGCTATAGTTGTCTTGAAGGGTACCGGTATGATATAATTATTATTGTCTTTTTTCTCTGCAGCGTTTAAGTTGTCTTTATTCCACATCTCTACGACACCTCAGCTGTTGGTTTAGAATAAGCAGTAACAACACTGCAAAACACAAAGACCTATAAATTATCACACGTCGGACCCGATATTGTCAGATGTGCACTATTTCAGACTGGAGGCCAGCAGGTGTCACTAAATAGAATATACCCATATTAATCTTATCTCCCCAGATGAAGAGAAGTTGAAAATGCCACTTCCATGTCATTTATTTTTGCAAATTAACTTCCACCTGCATTTTTGAACGATGGAACTAACGGGTATGTTTATTCCTACTACAGAACTTTGTTTGCCTTTGGTTTTAGAGCACTTAGAACAGTTAGAACACCTAAGAATTAACCCTTAGAGGCTTAGAGTCACTAAATAAATTCGAGCTGCCTCGGTCTGAACATTGCTTAGGACACTTAGAACAATTAAAGTCACCTTAAATTTTGATTGCAGCATAAACGTTTCATTTATAAACATTTTAAATAATTGGGATAGAATGGCAATTATCCCCCCCCCCGGATCGTCCATACCGCATAATACCGGTACATTCCATCCGGAGGATAGATTAATTCATTCCCACTTTCGGATAATCTTTAATTAAGGGGGATAGAATTATATTCCGTGACCCTGAGATTTAACAATTGGTTTGAGGTAAACCACCCTCCCACCCCTTCTGGCTGTATGTCAGCGCCCCTAAGACCAGACCCGCCCGTCATGATGGGTTGCAAGAACGGCTGCGTGCCTAACCTCCTCCCCTCATTAGCAGCGCACATAATTCATTCAAGGTTCAACTGTGTTTCCCCAAATAGTTCTGTTCTGTCTATGGTGCATGATTGTACATGATTGGAGAGGGGCCGGAGGAGTAAACACACACACTCTCACACCCACACACACACACACACACACACACACACACACACACACACACCACCACCACCACCACCACCACCACCAACCGGTTTGCCATGGAAGATTGGAGATGGAAGATTGGAGATGGAAGATTGACGTGACCCTGACTTGATCCTCACCGAGCTCACTCTCCCATTCTGAAATGTTTTACCCTCTTGCAGATGCAGACTAAAAGTTCCAAAGTCCAACAGAATCTCCCCCAATGAGTCATCATAATGTTGACACCGTGACCCTATTCAACATAGCCAGTCCAGTAGGTGCCTATTAGACACCCTTGAACATATTCTATCCATCATCGCATCAGCTGCCTTGTATACGGCGCTGTTCAATTAACGTGTTACGCGCCTACGGCGCCAAATAAATTGTCGTAATTATTATTATTGGTATGGCACCAGAATCGACGCCATAACTAATTAATTAGCACTTTATAAATATAATCTCACTCTTGATTTTTACCCAAATAGCTTATAGCTGTCTCTTTAATCCTATATACTCTATAGTCTCGGTAACGGGTAACCTAATTAAGGGCCCCAAGGCTTAGAATGTCCACGGGCCCCCGGCCAGGTTGTTACGCCACTGATTGTACTGTGTGCCCTAGGCTACTGTAAGACCTAAAGCGTATGACCAAATTCGTATTTGGGAAAGATACTGGAAGTCAAAAGACAACAAAAGAGTAGGCTAGTAAACAGAGGTGCAGAGGAATAGTCACCACCACTACCTGGAGAAAACTGTTTAGTTTATTATTTATAATAAACTATAACTGAAATACCAATGTAAGAAAGAAAGTCTGAATTGTGGTTCTGTTAACCAAGTGTCATGTCCGCCAGTGTTGCCACTGAGGTTTCAGAAAAAAACACAGATTTCCTTGAGGAAAAAATCCAGAAACACCCAGACCGTCGTCCGGCCGAAAAGTCAAGAAAATTTATATTTTCGCCGGCAAAAAAGGTGATGACCTTTTTTTTTTAGTCGTCCGGCCGAAAAAGTCAAGAAAATTTTCTATTTTCGCCGGCAAAAAAAGTTGATGACCTTTTTTTCTTTCTTTTTTTTTAGTCGTCCGACCGAAAAAGTCAAGAAAAATGTACAAATTTTCAACTCACCCAAATAAACCTAGATTTTCCCCCCCAAAAAAAACAGAAACCCAGACGAAGACGAAAAAACCCAGATCTAGTGGAAAAACACAGCTGTGGCATCACTGATGTCCGCCAGTTCCGGTCATGCGCCTTGCTCACAGAGTTAGCATTCCCGAGTCTGTCCGCCAGTGACGTATGAGCTACATTATTATTATTAGGTGCGGATATTGTCTAGCACTCTAGCGCCATATCGCAAGTACATCACACCTCCCCACCACTGACGCAGTTAGTATTCATCCTCGAACCGTACACGTGGTTTGACAAGTCGTCCGCTTCGTGTATGGTAGCCCTCCGTTCCGGGTTTCCAAGGTGACGATTCACCTGTCAGCGCAGGAGGGCTATAGCCATGATTCGGGGACCGGAGAAATGCATCTTCTCGAGCTGAGTTTGAGATGGCACTGCCTTGTGGTGTTGTGGTTGGTTGGTCTGATGGGATCAGAGGATTGGTAGGTGTTGTCTGAGGGTCCTCAGTGAACGGCCGCGAGATGATCGGCGGATCCTCAGCTGTGCGGATGATGTCACGGCGATTCCTTTGAAGGATCGATTCGTCTTCAGTCGCTACCATGTAAGAACGAGGCGCTTGATGACGGGAGTCCACCACGCCCCGTGCCCATTTATTATTGTGGCGCACCCGCACCACATCACCTGGTTTCAGGGGTGACAAGGTCTTTGCCGATCGTAGTAGTGCTTCTGCCTGTTTTGTCTTGCCTGCAGCTGTGGCCTAACAGCTACGACGGTTGGTCGCAAGATTTCCGAGGTGACAGGTAACTTGGTTCGCAGCACTCGGCTCATCAACAGTTGAGCTGGGCTGACGTTGCAATCTGCAATCGGCGCATTCCGGTATTGCAAGAGGGCGATGTTCGGGTCAGTGCCACATTCTTCCGCTTTTCGTAGGAGTTTCTTAACTGTCGAAGATTCTCGCTGATCTTTCTTTTGACGAAAGGGACGTAACACTTGAGGTCGACACAGGAACGGGTGTTACATTACTTACACGAAGAGACTGGCAAACGATAGGATGTCCTGTCCTGACACCTACAAAACTACAATTTAGATCATACAGTGGTCATAAGTTAAGAGTTTTGGGTTATTTTGAAGCCACAGTCACTTATGATGGAAAACATTATCATTCAATGCCATCATATGTAGTTGATAGCAACCGCATGTCGTTGTTGGGCAGGACGTGGTTGGATCGTATGCACCTCGATATTGGACGATGTCGCAGAGAGGGAGAGATCCGGAATCCGATTGACATCAACGAAGTCAACGACGACAAGATGGTGAAAGAGATTGTGCAGGAGTTCTCATCTCTGTTCGACGGATCCCTTGGTTGCATTAGAAACACAGAAGTAATTTACAAATCGATCCGAATATCAATGTTCGAAAATGTTGGCTTGCAAGACGGATACCTTTTGCACTGGAAAATAAAGTCGAAATGGAACTTAATCGAATGCAGCAACCTGGGGTAATAGAAAAATCCAGAACGACATCTCAGAATATGCATCACCAATAGTGGTCGTTTCAAAACGTAGCACCGATGCGATCCGGATATGTGGTGACTTCAAAGTATCAGTAAACAGGGCACTACGCACGGAACATTATCCATTACCACGAACGGAGGATCTGTTCGCCAAACTCGGTCGGTGCAAATATTTCACAAAGCTGGACTTATCGGAGGCATATCATCAAATACGAATCGACACCCATGCACAGAAACTGCTCCTCATCAATACACCAAAAGGACTATATCGATTTTTACGAATGCCCTTCGGCATTGGTCCGGCACCGGCAAAGTTTCAGCGGATAATGGACAAGCTTTTGTCTGGAATTTCGGGAGTCGTGTGTTCGTTGGATGACGTGTTGATTGCATCGGAATCGCTGGATGCCCATTTGAAAACATTACGACAGGTGTTTAAACGATTTCTCGATGCTGGAGTTCGATTGAGTTTAACCAAGTGTGTGCTCCTTTCCAAATCAGTACAGTATTTGGGTCACTTGGTTGACGAAGACGGCTTGCACACCGCACCATCCACAATCAAAGCGATTATAAACGCACCGGAACCGGGTAATGTTGGACAATTACGAGCATTTCTCGGATTGGTCAACTATTACGGCAAGTTTGTGGACGACCTGTCTACGCTATGCTCACCATTCTATCAGTTGCTACGCAAGGATATCAGTTGGCAGTGGAGCGATGAACAACGAACAGCCTTTGAAAATTTGAAGCGAATCCTGTCCAGTCCTCCTATTCTATGCCACTATGATCCTAGTTTACCGATTGGACTCGCAGCTGACGCATCCAGCTATGGTGTCGGGGTGTCACTGTTTCATACGTTTCCTCATGGCAGTGAACGACCAATTGCTTACGCTTCGAAGACATTAAATTCGTCACAACGTAATTGCGCGCAAATCGAGAGAGAAGCTTACGGAATTATATTCGGAGTTTCTAAGTTCAAGCAATAGGCTATTTGTATGGCCGAAGATTTACGTTGGTGACCGATCACAAACCATTAGTAGCACTATTTGGTCCAGACCGCGCTTCAGCTCGAATTCAACGCTCGGCATTGACATTGATGGCATATCCTTATGACATTCGCTATAAGAACACCTCAGAACACGGCAATGCTGAGGGTTTATCCTGAGTTCCAGACTTCCATTGGTGTCGGAAGACGATGATGTTGATATTTTTTATATTGATGAACTCTGTGTACCTGAATTTTCTCACAAGCGACTGGCAGAAGAAACTAAGAGGGACACAACTTTAGCCACCGTACGCCGTTACCTAGAAGAAAGTTGGCCAGCGGATAGACCTGCATCACTGGACGCGTTCTACATTCGGCGTACAGAACTATCTATCGAGGATGGCTGTATTTGTTGGGGATCCCGAATGATAATTCCACGATCAATTCAAAGTAACACTCACAGAACTCCATCAGGGTCATCCAGGCATGACACGAATGAAGAGGCTAGCACGTTCGTTCGTCTGGTGGCCAAATATTGACATTGAAATCGAGAGAGTTGTCCGCACCTGTCAACACTGTCAATCAGTTCAGGCAGAAGCACCACAAGCATCTGTTCATCCATGGGAATTTCCTGAGAAGCCGTGGTACCGGTGACATATTGACTATTCCGGACCAACACATGGTCATATGTGGTTAGTCTGCGTGGATGCACGGACTAAGTGGGCTGAAGCAATACCAGTAAAATCAGCGACATCTGCGGTGACTGTCCACATTTTACTATCCCTGATAGCCCGATTCGGAGTGCCTTCACAGATAGTTTCGGACAATGGTACACAGTTTACCAGTGGGGAATTTCAGCAATTCTGTAAAAGCTTCGGCATACAACACATACAGACCTCCCCTTATCATCCACGCTCAAACGGTGAAGGAGAACGTTTTGTCAGATCTCTAAAGGAAGTCCTGGGGACAAAAGAAGTGACATTTGAAGTTTTGATGTATCGCGTACATCGATTCTTGTTGTCCTATCGCAATACGGCACACGCGACAACTGGTGTTTCACCGGCACAGATGCTTTTTAACCGGCGAGTACAAATGCCTTTAGATTCCATGCGCCTCAGACCAAATGACCGGGTACGCAAATCACAAGAAGGTCAAGCAAACCCAGTGTCCAAGGATCGAACTTTTCGTTCGGGCGATCATGTGTGGGCGCGAGATTATCGGAATCAAGGAAAGTGGCTTGACGGAACGATATTGCAGAAAACCGGACCACTATCATATCGCGTTCAGGTTGGTTCCAAAGTTTGGCGTCGACACATTGACCAACTGATCACACGAATGGAAGAAGATCAATCAGAACCAGAGCCGACAATTGGTTTTCATAACAACATACCGTCAGTGTCCCATCAATTCAATTGGACACCGCATCAGTTCCAGTCTACTGTCGCTTCCCAATCAATCCCAGAAACACTAATTACTCCTGGTACAGTTGAGACCAACATATCTCGTCAGATGCATTCACCTGGACTAGAATACGGGATCGAGGATTTACCAAGCGTGATTGAACCGAGAGTTGTTCTTGCACCTGAGAAGGAATACCAGGATGCCAAGTACCAATCTCGTTTGACAGATGACATAGGAACCGTACCAAACTTTGCTCTTCGTCGTTCTGGAAGAGATCATAGACGTTCAGAACGTTTAATTGAGGAAATATAAATATATTATCTGTTTTGCTTCACAATTGCTGATATTTTAAGCGGAAGGGTGTTGGATATTATGTTTTTAATAGGTTGACATACTTACTTACGTACTTGCTTTAGTTTAACGCACAGTTCTCGTGCAACATCCGGGGATCCAGAGTTCAGTTGATTTATGATTTGATACGTTGATCGTTGATTCAATAAATGTTGAAGTATTAAAACTGAATATACAACAGGATTGAGCCCTGAGGGACCCCAAAATCAATCTTTTGGAAGCTTGATAATTTCCCATTACATGAGACTTGTTGGTAACGGTTATTTTAGTAATTTGTGAACCATGTGAGTGCAATACCTCTTATCCCGTAATTCTCAAGTTTGTTTAGCAGGATATTATGGTTGATGGTATCCAATGCTTTAGCTAAGTCAAGAAAAATGCAGATGGAATATTCATTATTATCCATGGCTTGAGAGATTTTGTCTTGTATATCCAGTAATGACATGAAGGTTGAGTGTTCTCTTTGAAAGCCATGTTGAAAAGGGTACAAAGTTTTGTTCTGGTTAATAAAGGAGTACAGGCGGTCGTACATTACCCTCTCAAACAATTTAGAAAAAAACGGTAGTATAGAAATTGGTCTAAAATTTGAAACCTCATTTTTATTTCCTTGTTTATAAATGGGTGTGATTTTTGCTAACTTTATGTCAGACGGAACTATTCCAGTTCTAAGTGAGCTATTTATAACCTCACTGAAACTGAATGGAGATGCTAATAAGTCCATGAGAGAAGACAATATGTGCGGATTCAAATCATCAGGACCAGTACTGTGGGTGTCTTTAAGGGTTTTGTTAATAGTTATTAGCTCATGAAAGGAAGTAGGTAGGACAGCAAAGGAATTAAGCGAGGAAGCTGGCATGTAAGCTTTGGCTGAGGGTGGTATTTTTTGTGCTAACAGTTTGGGTAAATAAGTAAAATGAGTGTTAAATGTATGTGCTATAAGTTCAGAGTCATCAATTATTTTGCCATTTACTATTATTTCTTTTAATAGTACATCCTTATTTTCAGTCTTAACAATAGATTTAACCCTCAGGCTACCAAGCTTTTTTGTAACACTGACTACCAAGGGGGGGTAGTTACCACGCCCACCCCCTGGATTTTGGGTTTGGTTTGAGATATCATAACTTGTAATACACCAATGGATTCAGCATTCATTTCTGCACAAAATGGTATATTTAGGTTTAAAATATATGAAAGCGTCCCGAAGTTATGAATTTTTTACCGTAGGCACCCATCGATTCCACAAAATGTATACTTTCGCATAAGCAAAATATTAGATTCTGTGTGTTTTTAACATTATTTAATTAAAAATAGTTTACATATATTAAAGTCCAATATTCAACTATAAAAACTAGTAATAAGTTAGTTTTAATTACAATGACAAGAAAAAACATGTATTAGCTGCTGAAAAACGTTTACGCAGACTTATCGGTTTGCGTTGTAAAAAATCCCAACATTTTCACACATTTAAATTTATTTTGAGCACTTCCGGTCATCAAATGTCAAATTAATTGGTATAAAAAATAGCCCTAAATGCCCTCTATAGAATGACACAATTTATTTCTCTTAAAAAATAAATTATGAATAATTTTTAATAGGGAAAACATGAAAATGTTATGAAAATAAACACTTTTACTTATATTTTAATTTATTTTGAGCACTTCCGGTTGTCCAAAGACAACTCACTGAGCATGGAAATGTAGCCCCACATTTCCTCTACAGAATGGTGTAATTTGTGTCTCTTCATGTCAAAGGACGGATAAGATACAGCCGATAATCTAAGGTGGGTGGTATCCACCCCCCCTGGTGCCTCGGGTATATCGGGTATAACTTTTGAATGGTATGGTATATCATCACACATTTTAGCTCAAAATGTGTGCAAATGAATCCTCTACGGCTACCTAAAACGTCAAAATTTTATTCCAAACGAAAAAGGTTTGATTTGGGAAAAACCTAGGGGGGTGGATACCACCCTTCCCTGGTAGCCCGGGTGTTACTTAACTGCCACGTTTTTTAGGTTGCCATTATAGCCTACTTGACAAATTCATTGGTATAGTAATCTTGTTCCATTTTTGTACGAAGAGTTTTGTATTTATTGCGATATTATAAGTGGTAAATATGGCTTTTTTACGGGGTTGGGATTTTTTTTAAATTTAGTATAAAGTTTTTCTTTCTTTTTAATAATAATACAGGTAGCCTACCGGTAGCGTATAGGCTAACTTACAACACCGAGCAACTCTACATTATATACAGCATTGGACTAAAATCACACAAAAAACTGTTCATAATAGTCACTGAACTTATCATTGTTCCCTGTCTACTAGAATAAGCGGGAGATGAAGCAGTGGTGAGAACTATTACAAAACTATGCAATCAAATCTGGAGAACTGGGCAGTGGCCGGAGGACTGGAAAAGGACCGTGTTCATACCAATATTCAAGAAAGGAGACGCGAGAGAGTGTGGAAATTATCGAACGATAGCGATGATATCGCACACGAGCAAAATACTTCTCAAAATAATCCACAAAAGAATGGAGAAGACAATCGAAAGGGAATTACCAACCAATCAAGCGGGATTTAGGAAGGCGCGAGGAACGCGCGATCACATCGCCAATATAAGGTGGATTATGGAGAGACAGAGGGAATACGGGCAACAGGTGCATATGTGTTTTATAGAGTACAGCAAGGCGTTTGATTGCATAGACCATACACTACTGTGGCGGACGCTAATTGAGATGGGAATTCCGAAGCATTTGGTTAAACTACTAAAGGGCCTCTATGTGGATCAAGAAGCGGTAATAAGAACTGAATATGGTGACACAGGGAAATTTAAAATAAGGAAAGGAGTGAGGCAGGGGTGCATTTTGTCCCCTTTCCTGTTCAATCTGTATGCCGAGAGAATTATGAGGAGGGCTGGATTGGAGGAGGCAACAGAAGGGGTAAGGATAGCGGGGAAAATACTGAATAATCTGAGGTACGCCGATGATACGACATTATTGGCGGGTAAGAGGGACGACCTAGTTGAGTTAATAAGAAGAGTCAGGAAGGAAAGCGAAAAGGCGGGACTATACTTCAATGTAAAGAAAACAAAGGTTATGACAACTGCAACATACAAAAACTTTGAGGTGGATGGAGAAACAATAGAGGTAGTATCGAGCTTCACATTCCTGGGATCTATGATAGAGAAGGAGGGAAGAAGTGATATGGAAATAAGGAGGAGGGTAATAATGGGGAAAACGACAATGAACGGTCTGGAAAAGATTTGGAAGGATAAATACGTGAGCAGGGAAACAAAGAAAAGACTGGTAAGAGCACTGATCTTCCCAGTGGTCCTATATGGATGCGAGACATGGACAAAGACACGGGATATGGAAAAGAAAATCAACGCGTGTGAGATGTGGATTTGGAGAAAGATGCTAAGGATTTCATGGACGGAGAAGAGAACTAACGAATCGGTGCGCGAGGAGCTTGGAATAGAGAGGGAGGAGACACTGCAGCAAACAGCAACTTGGAGAAAATTGAGCTACTTTGGCCATGTGATGAGATCTAACGGTCTGGAAAAGGAGCTGATGACGGCATGCGGTGAGGGAAGGAGAAGATGCGGAAGACCTAGGAAGAAATGGTTGGATGAGGTACAGGAAAAGTCTGGCATGAGACTGGAGGAGCTACGAGAGGCGACTAGAGAGAGGAGACGTTGGAGAGAATACATCAGGGCTTTCGCCAGAGCTCCAGAAGCTGACGGCACCAGGTGACCAGGTGACTAGAATACAAAAAATTCAAATTACGCCATCACACCAATAAATCGTAAGAACAATCTTTGTGAAATAGGCCTAATGAATATTTTTTGTAATGTGGTTATATCAGTTTTTCGCCGGTAGGCTATTGTCACTTTTATTATGGACTATGCTCATGCATAGGCCTATTAATTTGCAGTTATGTGTAACTTCTGAAGTCTTTTGCAATTCAGTACGAGTCGACCAGAATGGGGTTTATACTCCCATGTCACGTTTGCGACCCCCACGTGACATGGTTAGGCGCAACTGGTTGACAGCGTTTAAATTTTGACAATAGTCAGAACAAATTGGACAGAACTCAAAAGTTCATTATCCAATGGTGACAGGATTTTGTATTCCTCAATTTGTATTCCTTTTGCGGTTCATTTGAGAATAGACCTATAAAATAAAGTATAAATGCATCCGGCCGACGCTGGGTAATCCGCGTCAAGAGAGTCTTCTTCCTGTGGACACAGCGACACAGTTGCTGATTATTATTCCGGAATTAAATAGGTAGCCTATTGTGAGACGTCTATTCAAATACAAACTCATCCTAGAGGTGAATTGTCAATTAACACACAAGTGCGTGCTCAAGAGACGGAAGCAGCTATATAGGGCCTATGTGAGTGTAGCAGAAGGTTTGTTGCTTGTGTGACTTGATTAGATAGCCTACCGACAGAAGCTGTGTCACGTGCTTGGCGCTCTATAGCATGAACTAGTAGGCTATAAATATCCGTTGCTAAGCTAGTTGGGTGTTCAGTCTTTTGTTTCCTGCTGTCTGGAAGAGACGAGCAACGCCAGCAGAGAAATCATCGACATCATGAGGCTTGCGTTTGTCTTGGTCGCATTTCTGATGCGGCTTCAACAGGCACATCTATCCTTTGAGTCAGGTACTCAGTCGTGGAGTGACGATGGGCTGCGAATTGATATGGATTCGAACCACGATGCAGATAAACGAAGTGCATGGGAAAAACGAAACTTATACAAAGACGAAGAAGCGCTAGACAGGTCCGCTCTGCAAGAGGGCGAAACACTCGACTCAAACGAATCTGTAATCTCCGACCTAATCAAGAGAAGAGGATGGGGCAAACGGACAGCCAGCAAGGCCATCTGCGAGAAATTCGATTCTGAGTTCAGCGTAGCTAAGCGAAAGGGCTGGGGAAAGCGCGACTATACAACGGAGAAACGACGAGGGTGGGGAAAACGTGAATTTCTCACCGAAAAACGTCGTGGTTGGGGAAAGCGAGACTCTTTAGCTGAGAAACGCCGCGGTTGGGGTAAACGTAATTTGGCTGATAAACGTCGCGGTTGGGGTAAGCGCGATTTAGCTGAGAAACGTCGTGGTTGGGGTAAGCGCGACTACGAGTCTACCAGTTCGGTATTGGAAATGCTATCTCTAGGACTGCCGGTAGACCAAACTGACGACGCAATCTGCTCTGCTCTTCTGAATAACTTGTACTTCCACAGCTGCATGGCATTCGAGGTAACACTTTCTCAGATTTTGCTCTTAATTTTCTGCCTTGCATTTTCAAGCTCCCGTTAAAAGCTGAACAGTGACCATTGGCTGTTAACCCTACGGCAGGCGCCCTTGCAAATAGTATTTTTCTATCGATTATAGTCCATACTTGATTGGAATCTCGCTGTCATGAAACCTTTCACAACTGCACAAAATTAAGTATCAATACAAAATATGCCAAAATTTGAAATTTCTCTACAGTGCACCGAATTCAATCAGGCTCTACGTCAGGGAGATCTGCTTATTCACCAGTATTAGGCTATATAAATCAAGTCAGCTATAGAAGCCATGGCTGCAGTTTGTCCATTTTGCATGCTGTCAGTACAAAATCTATAGGGAGGTCAAACCGTAGAGAACCTTGGATAAAACTCATAAAAGGCTCTTTCGGGGAGTTCCACCCAAAACTGCTCAAAAGAATTGATACTACCCCACCCCACACTCGATCCAGATCCTCCACCTTTCTTAACGATACCCGCATTATCAGCTACTGCCTTGGCTACCGGATTAGTATTCTATTCTTAGTATTGTATTCTTACTACGGTCCTTTGAATAACATTCTGACTCGATGCAGCACTTGTGAATAATCTGGAGCTCTGCGACCGGCTTTCGAGTGGCGCTTTAGAAGTTTAGAAATTATTATTAAAATATAGAAGTAGCTAGAGGAACACTTGCACCTTGAAAACTGGCACCTATTTTTTTCATTTATTCATTAATTCATTCAATAGACTTAAAATATTACAGCGCCGCTTCAGGAAACCACTTTTAACATCTACTTTTTTAAATTGTCAACAAATTTCTTCGCACTAAAGAAACTATTCATATTAAAGCTGATAGTCCTACACAAAATGAAACTGAAAAATTTGCATTAAGAAACCTCATTGAAAAATACTCGTGCTATTAATTTCCAGCTTTGCATTTTTCAAGCTCTTGTTACTAAAACATTAACGGTAACTGTATTCATCATCGAAAGGTTTTGCCCCCCTGCAAAAATTTATGCGGGTGCCAATGACTGACGGACCCAGCATCCGACAGTTCGCGCCACGTGACGCCGCAGGAAGAGGTCAACTGTTCAACATTGAAGAGGAAATGGTGATGAGGGTATCACTGGATGGGTATGAGGGAGGGGTGCGGATAGGAAGAAGGAGTATAGCAAGCCTAAGATACGCGGACGTTATGATTCTGTGGGTAAACTCACATGAGGAACTACAGGAGCTTGCAGACAGAATCAACAGAGCAGGTAGCATATATGGACTACAGATAAACAAAAACAAGACCAAGACAATGACATCAAATGGAGGAAGATGTGTAGTGAGAATCAGGGGCGCAACCAGAACATTTTCCTGGGGGTGCTCATAATTATTATTGTAAACAACGAGTGCCGATTGCCGAAGGCACAAAGCCAATGCTAACGCCAATGCCCCTGATCTGTGGAGCGTCGTAAGCTCCCTCAGCGAGGTCTAAAAACCACCACATTTTTTACATCAACTTCAGGCTCTTGTTTGCCAGCTGTATTTATGAGCGATAAAGTCATGAAAACTTATGAAAAACATGGTTTAAGACTTAAAAAATGTCCGTTCCCATTTGTTTAGATAAGACAAAGGGTAGGCTATTAAGGCCTACAGTGGCAGAATTAGTAACCAGTGTTCAATCTAACCCTTCCCCAATAACCAGTGTTTTATTTAGTCCATTCTCTGGGAATCAAGGTTTCTGTGCGAAAGCGAGCATCCGACAGAAAAGGGCAGGGAATTTGGGAGGAGATGTGCTCCTCCACATCAGAAATTTTCTACTTTCCACACTGCAATGGTAACATAATTATTAAGCCGCAATCTAAAGCAAAATTGCTATATATACTATTTCAGTGCTAATAAGAGTGGTCTAAACTTCAATAAATATACTCACAATAATAAAAAATTATTTTTGTGAGTTTCCAAGTTTATTATGGTACCATTTTAAGATGTCAACTTAGAAAATTAGCCTAACTCTTACTTCAGTGCTGATAAAAAAAGAGTGATTTCAGATTTCAACATCGGTAGCATAAAAAGGGGTTTGGGTAGGGGGATGTGGCTCCTCCCCAACATAGAATTTTTCCACACTGCAGTGGTATCATTTTAGGCCATTTTAACGAAATTTATCATGATTCCATTGCTGACAGACATGGTGTAGGCCTAAGACTTCAATGTCTCTCACCATTGTTTAATTTGTATAATTTCCATGCTGTAATTTGCTTTTAAGCTGTCATCTGAATAAAATTGCTCATTTTCAATGCTGATGGTCATAGATTTGAGTTTAAAATTTCAGAGTGTTGCCTCGCAATTACTTAAATATTTTGGATTTGCACAGTACACCAGGACTTTTAAAGCTGTCATTTTTGTTACAAAATAGCTCATGATTATAGTGCTCAGAGACGTTATATCAGATTTTAATAAAATGTCTCCTCCCATCGGTTTAAGAATTTTTTTAATTTAACCTACACACACTTAAAGACATCATTTTAGGCTCTAGTCTGAACAAACAGTGGATAACAATGCACAAATTTATAGGCTAATAATATTTATGAAATATTTATAACATATCGGGGATATAAGCATCTCCGAACAAAAGCTTTGGGGGTTTAAAACTTCAGAGTGTTGCCTGACAATTACTTACGTCTCGCCTATCGCCTCTGACAGTAAGTTATGCACATTATAATATCATACGATAGTAACATAATTATATTTTCATAATTTATAATAAAATTATAACTATATAGTAGGAAATAAGATCATAGTAGAATATATGGCAGTTTAAACAATAAACAGCAACTAAGAACTATCATTTTGTCAAATTTTCTGGGAGAAAATTTTCATTTCTGGGCGCTTTCTCCGCTGAAAATGTCTAGATCAAACAAAGCTAAATAACTATATATTATTATAATACGAATTTTAAGTAAACAATTCTTAATTAGACCTTAATAAAATAGCACACACCAGAGGCGACGTTAGGCGTACGCACTTACGCAAGTGCGTACAGCGCGAAAAGGATATAAAAAAAGCGTCACCACTTTTAACATCCAAAATTACCTCTATGCGTATACCCAAAATGGAGCAAAAAGCTTATGCTGGTGAGACCCCATAATCGCCAGTAGGCATATACGGTATATTAATACATACACACATACATAGCCTATATATAATATATTATATAAGCTCGTATCGATCGCTGTTCGCTTCATATTATTTTGTGCAAGTTGTATTGTGCGTACGGTACAGAAAAAATCATAGTGTATTGTGCGTACAGACAAAAAAATCCTGGCTGGCACACACGGTATGCGTACTATCAGTTATGCCGTAATATATTATCAATAAATTGGCGAGACACTGTAATGTAAAGGTATAGGCATATCACTAACCGCTTTTAATTCATCACTAGGAAAATTCTCGAGACCCAGACAAACTCAGGTAGACCAGCTAACACTGAAATCTATTGCTTTTTGAACCATGAATTTGCCTAAGATCATGATACAGAAGAATTAAGAAACTTGCTTGATTGTGTAATTTGAAAGACTGAAAGAGTTAAAGACCCCCTCACCCCTCCCACAAAAAAGGCATCGGCTTTTGAAAAATTGCGTGGGTCACCTTTTTAGCCATGGGGTACTCAAGCACCTCCCAGCATCCCTCTGGTTGCGCCACTGGTTGGAGACGCTTAAGTTGTGTAGAATCAATACAGCGCCTCATGTATGCTGTAGTGATTATATATGCTCATTATGCTGGTAGCCTACTTCATTCAGAGACTGAAAATGAAGGAGTTTATTCAAATTTTAATGGGCTGTTACCAGATGCTTTGCCTTTCTTTACAACATAGTTTGTCATTCTTGTTGTAGACAGAAGAAACGCTGAAAGCTTTGAACTGCGATGAGTCGCGATCACTGAACGGCGACGAATGAACAGTAGGGCCTACTTCGCCTCCGAGTCACAAATAGCCTACTTTATGCCAACCAATGCTACTAATCCATACACAGACAATAATTCTATAAATTGTCGAATTTCCAGGAAATATAGACGTCGTTAAGGCCTACAGTATGACAGTTTCTTCAGTTAGGCAATAGGTTTTTATAAAGCAACAGTCACCAAGCAACGCAAATTCAAGAACGTTTGTAATAAAAAAGAGAGGGTACGAAAGTTGTTCTGTCTTTATGACCATGAAAATGTTTGACCACATAGCCGCCTATATCCAAGAATCCCTTGTCACGCCTTGTGGCAATAAATGTCAATAAATAGGCCTAAATGAGAGAATCATCGATTTTTCACGTTGCAAAACCAATTCAATCATTCATCAGTCCATGTTTAACTTTTTATCAGGTCTCGCTTAAAAAGAAACTTAATTGGCCAATGGCGTCTTGAAATTCCAAATTTTAGAAACAATTAAGTTGCAACATAGTTAGAAATTGGCGTTCAGTCAGGAAGACAAAATTGCTACAAGATTCTTCTTTCTTAAATTCTTGGCAGGTTTAAAATTCCAATGACGCCATTCTTCTCTTCGCTGTGCTTTTCTCTTCGTTTGCTGTATCCGTCAGTCATCATTCATCCTAGCATCATCAAGTCTCGGTCTTCCTCTCTTTCTTTTTCCCTCCAATATCACTTCTCCCAGAATTATTAGGGAAGCACAAACATCACGGAACAAAAACGTTCATCAGAAAATTTTCGATCAAGAGCTGGACCGTATAGTCGCTTATTACACTGGACAACAGTGATGTTGCTTGCTGGACACTTTCATGTGTTTCTTATGTAGTTTCTGCTGCTGATCACGAAAATCACCTTGAAATTATCCCATCACGTAACGTTTTTGAGAAATCTTAAAATTTTCATTATGTTTTGGAATCGTCAAAAAAAACAGTGATTGGCCTCCCTAAAAGTGATATAACTTTTGTTCTGTTTGAAATATTTTGATGAAAGCTGGCCATCTGAATTGTTTTTAAGCCTGTAAAATTTCATGTCGAAATTCGTACTTTTGGCCAAGATATTGGCCAAAAACCTAAGGGCCCCCTTTTTGGTTCATCCCGTACATTGTACATGTGCAACTAAACAAGAAATAACTGTGAAAACTTTAATTTCATGTTTCCAACTTTTCTAAGTGATACAGTCCTCATCGGCATCAATATTATGAGGAAGAACTGTTATAAAGATTTGTTGTTCATTCAAATTAAATTATAGTATATTGTAAATGTGTACAATATAATGTGAGCGCGTAAGTTAAAATCTTGCATGCTGATTTTCTCAAAAACCTTACGTGATACAACAATTCTGAGCACACCATCGTGTTCAGCACGTCAAATTCTATAGAAAACAGTGGCAGATTTTCCGGAAATAACAAAATTAAGTTATAGTATATTGTAAATTATATGCAATAAATGAGCATTTAAGTTAGAATCTTGCATGCTGTTTTTCTAAAAAAACCTTGCGTGATACAACAATTCTGAGCACACCATCGTGTTCAGCACGTCAAATTCTATAGAAAACGGTCAAAGATTTTTCGGAAGCAAAAAAAGTTAAAATTTGTTGTCCAAGAAATTTGATATAGGCTAACCGGATCGCACGAGTTTCGCGCCGGTTGCCTACCGGTAGCGTTAGATCGAAAGTTTGACACAAACGACAAAATAATTAACAGGCTTGTTTAATTTCAAGAACAAACAACAATCGCATCTAGCGATAAGAGAAATCTCTCGAATGACTTATATTTAAATAGCTCATGTGCGAATTTAAGAGCAGACACGGATAAGGTCTTGATATTCGCAGACAGTTGTGCTGAGGAAAAGCAAAAACAATATGCCAGTCAATATAACAAACGAGCAAAAGATAAAGAATTCGAACCAGGAGAAAACGTCATCGTGCCCAACGTCAACCAATAAATTGATGGCATGGTCCATGTACGGTCCTACAAAGAAGATCCAAATATTCTTATCTCGTGGACATGAACGAAAATGGTTGACGAATTGTTCATGCCAACAAGATGAGAAAGTTCATCACGAGAACATTGCCGCGTGGTCTTATCATGGAAGAGGATGACGAATTTGGATCAGTGGTAGAAATACTGCTGAAAGAAGACCATTCAGAGACAAAACAGAAATTACTCCAGTTGAATTATGAACAAATTGGACATCTTACGAGCGAACTACATTAACTCTTTACTGAGAATTGCCGATATCCTATGCCGATCGTCAGTGATGTCTTGAGCAAAGTTATGAAATCAAAGTTTATTTCCGTTATGGACTGTCGCAGTGCCTATTGGACTTGTCCTATTAAAAAAGAGTGATCAAACTGCGTTTGTTACACATAATGGACTGTAAGAGTTTACGCGTGTTCCTTTTAGATTGATTAACTGTGGACGGACTTTTGTAAAAGCGACAAACATAATTTTGCAACCGATTAATGTATTCACTGTATGTTGATGACATTGCAGTACATTCTGATGATTGGGACATTCATTTGAGACATTTGGAAATGTTTTTGAAACAAATAAGATTGCATAATGTAACGTTGAACTTGAAGAAATGTGTGTTTGGTAAGGGTGATGTGAAATTAATCGGTGACCTAAAGGATCAGGGAAGATGATGAATCCAGAAAGGATTGACAGTTTGAGTTATTTGAAGAACTCTGAAACGAGGAAGCAAGTGAAACAAGTTCTAGGATTTTTTGATTTTACAGACAGTTTATTTGTAATTTTGCTGAAATTGCTAAACCATTGACAGGCTCAACCAGCATGAAAGTACCTGAGAGTATTGTTTAGACTGATGCACATCATAAATCTTTTGATTCCCTTAAAGAGATTGTATTATCAAATGTGGTCTTTATATGTTTGAGGTTGGTAACCTTTTAATTTGTACTATGACAGCAGTGATTTTGCTGTGAGAGCTGTTCTATCACAGGTGAACGATGAAGAGTCAGAAACTGACAGATACCCAGAGGAGATGGGCGACGATTGAGAAGGAAGCCTATGCAATCATATGGACTTTAAACAGATTGAAAGAGATTATTATTTGTTCTAAGATCAATGTGTTCACAGACCATAATCCTTTAGTTTACTTGACTGGGCTCTAGGACCATTGCTCATAGGCTGATTTCTCATAGGCTGATTGCTCATAGGCTTATTGCTCATATGGCTCATTGCTCATAGGGCCTATTGCTCATAGGCTCATCGGTCATATGCCTAAAATCAATGAACTTTGGCCTATGTTTACAACAAATAAACCATTGGCCATATGGGTGACCGTCTTCACGCCTTAGTTTGTGCTTATCAATTAGGAACAATTAGCGTTGGTAGACTAATAGAATCACTGGCACTGAAGAAACTTATGAAGATAAATACTTGAAGGCGTGATCTGAGTTGTTCGAAACGTTGGTTGCTAAATTGTAAAGTCCATGACACCATAGGTGGTAGACAAAGATCTAGTTGTTAAAAAGTGTAACGTTTTTATAATTGAACAATTTCACGTCTAGTGGTTAGTTATCAAGCTTTTATTTGAACAGTACAACTTTTTTCTCAAATGTGAACAATTACATGACCTACTAAATGTTTCTTTTTATTTTCAATCAGTGTTTTCTTTTCTGTACCTTCATTCGACTAATTTAACTTGTAGCCTATTTTATTATGACCAATACACCCTATGACCAATGATCCATATGAGCAAAAAGACCTATGAGCAAAAGACTCTATGAGCAACGAGCCATATGAGCAAAAAGACCTATGAGCAATAGGCCCTATGAGCAATGAGCCATATGAGCAATAAGCCTATGAGCAATCAGCCTATGAGCAATCAGCCTATGAGCAATGGTCCGTACACCACTTGACTGAATCAATGTCGAAATATGCTAAGTTAGTCAGAAGGTCGTTATCATTAAAAAAATTTGATATTCTGTTGAACTACGAAAAGGGAAGCTGAATGTAGGCTAGTAGCTGACTGTTTATCTAAATTGTGGTGTAAGATATTTTATGATGCCATAGTGTAAGAATTGTTTGCATTCTCTCAATTTAGGTACGTTCGCTAATTTTTAAAGATAATTAGCTTTCTTCCAAAGAAAGGAAAGAGGTAATATAAGCTAATTTTGTATAACGTATAATGGCCAGCTAATTATTATGCAAGAGCCTACAGGTAAAGTAGGTCAGGTGGCTGAGTGGCCGTAAAGTTACGGCTGCCGGACCGACGCCGGAGAGCGAGAGAGAGAGAGACAGAGAGAGGCAGAGAGAAGGACGGAGCGACTGAAGGAAGGATGTACACTCAGGGTGAGATAGGCTTTTGATACGTGTGCCAGTTGAGTTGTGTGGACATGGATAGTAGAACAAGACTGATGAAAGATAGTCTTAAATCTTAACGTTGAGTTGTTTTGGTAATGCAAATTTAGTCGTTGTCGTGTCGTTGCTGTTGGTTTGTTTCTGCTGGATTTTAAAGTACAAATATAAGAGAAACTTATCGTTGTTTTCGGTAGAAAAGCTATGCCTAGTATAACTCACTAATCTCTACCCATGCATACGAAAGTAACCCACCACTCACATATAGGCCTATGCCAGATTTAAGCCAGGTGTAATTGTACACGGTGTCCCAATTGAACTGATACCCTTTTTGTTTTGGCGATATATTTGTAAATTCTTAATGAAACTCTATAAAATTTCAGTGAATGTAAGAGAGATAAATTATCAATGTTTCCTGAAAATTTGATCCAATTCTACGAACAGAGTCCGAAGTTATGCATGTTCAAATTTGGACAACGGAAATTTTAAGTTTCCAACATGTAAAAGATAGGAAACTATTGTTAGCAACTGCACACCTTACTATCGAAGATAATAAATATGACGTCATATTTCCGTCATTTCCATGTTAGGGGACAATGATAAAAATGGTTTTCAGCAAAGATTATTTGAGTTTAATAAAAAAAATTAATAGAAGAAAAACATTACGGTGCAAAAAGTTTCAAAGGAATTTTGTAACAGAAACTGGCCCGTCGCAGCCTTATGAAACATCGCATACGTGACGTCATCAATCCACTTCAAACAGCGATCTGTGGAAGAATGGAATCGTTTTGATCAAGGGATTGTTGACAATGCAATCAATGAATGGCGAAAGCGCCTTAGAGCATTCATTCGAGCTAGTGGAGGACATTTTGAACATCAGCTTTGAAGAACAGCGCTAACACTATAATTTCCTATCTTTTACATGTTGGAAACTTAAAATTTCCGTCGCTCAAATTTGAATGTGCATAACTTCGGACTCTGCGGGCAGAATTGGATGCAATTTTCAGGAAACATTGATAATTTATCTCTCGTACATTCTCTGAAATTTTATAGAGTTTCATTTAGAATTGACAAGTATATCGCCAAAACAAAAAGGGTATCAGTTCATTTGGGACACCGTGTAGATGTATATACTTTTACCTAGCCATTAACTACGAAGTTAGAGTTAATTAGGGATAGGCCTAGGCTACGCTGAACTTTTGAAGAGACTGGACAGGCGTGAGGGAAGAGGTGACCGGACAAAACCTCCCCCCCCAGGTAGCACGCAAACGTTTTTTCAACGTTTGTTTTTAGTTGGGAACGTTGGATAATGGTTTGCGTTATATTATAAACGTCAGGATAACGTTGCAGAAACGTTACGAGGAAAACGGTTATATTACAAACGTTTCCCTATCGTTGAGACAACGTTTGCACAAAATTGTACTTGATGTTGCACATGATTTATTTGCATCCAGATTGGCCGCGTTTTCTATCAGATAAATACAGATACGTTTAAACACACGCCCTATTGACACAAAATCAATATAATTTAGCACGGTTTAGCAAACGTTTCAGTAACGTTCCAGCAACGTTTGAAGAAAATTTATAAAACCTTCAGACGTTTTCTAAACGTTTGGGGAACGTTTCGATATAAGGTTCGGCTGCAGACGTTACTCTAATGTTCCAGAAACGTTTTATCATAATATTAGTCTATTTTCCGTAAAGAGGGATTGTTTCAACAAATATCAACTGCATCTTACTTAGCCGATACCAGTTGAATTTAGAATAGTTCGTTTATAAAATCCTTGTTGACAATAAGGCAATTTTTCTACCTATAAAACCTTCAGACGTTTTCTAAACGTTTGGGGAACGTTTTGAAATAACGTTCGGCTGCAAACGTTAGTGCAATGTTACAGAAAGGTTTTATCATAACATTAGTCTATTTTCCATAAAGAAGGATTGTTTCAACTAATATCAACTGCATCTTACTTAACCGATACCAGTTGAATTCAGAATAATTCGTTTATAAAATCCTTGTTGACATTAAGGCAATTTTTCTATCTAAAAAACCTTCAGATGTTTTCTAAACGTTTGGGCAACGTTTTGAAATAACGTTCGGCTGCAAACGTTAGTGCAATGTTACAGAAAGGTTTTATCATAACATTAGTCTATTTTCCATTAAGAGGGATTGTTTCAACTAATATCAACTGCAGCTTACTTAGCCGATACCAGTTGAATTCAGAATAGTTCGTTTATAAATTCCTCGTTGACATTAAGGCAATTTTTCTATCTAAAAAACCTTCAGACGTTTTCTAAACGTTTGGGGAACGTTTTGAAATAACGTTCGGCTGCAAACGTTAGTGAAATGTTACAGAAACTTTTTATCATAGCATTAGTCTATTTTCCATAAAGAGGGATTGTTTCAACAAATATCAACTGCATCTTACTTAGCCGATACCAGTTGAATTCAGAATAGTTCGTTTATAAAAATCCTTGTTGACATTAAGGCAATTTTTCTATCTATAAAACCTTCAGACGTTTTCGAAACGTTTGAGGAACGTTTCCATCATAACGTTCGGCTGCAAACGTTACTTTAATGTTCCAGAAACGATTCGCTTAAATATTAGTGTATTTTCCATAAAGAGGGATTGTTTAAACCAATATCAACTACATCTTACTTAGCCAAAACCAGTTGAATTCAAATAGTTCCTTTATTATATCCTCGTGGACATTAAGGCATTTTTTTTATCTATAAGACCTTGAGAAGTTTTCAAAACGTTTGGGGAACGTTTTGAAATAACGTTCGGCTGCAAACGTTACTTTAATGTTCCAGAAACGTTTCGCGTAAGTATTAGTGTATTTTCCATAAAGAGTAAAAGAAGGATTGTTTAAACTAATATCAACTGCATCTTACTTAGCCAATACCAGTTGAATTCAAATTAGTTCGTTTATAAAATCATCGTTGACATTAAGGCAATTTTTTGTATCTATAAAACCTTCAGACGTCTTCGAAACGTTTGGGGAACGTTTTCATATAACGTTCGGCTGCAAACGTTACTTTAATGTTCCAGAAACGATTAGCTTTAATATTAGTGTAATTTCCATAAAGACTGATTGTTTAAACCAATATCAACTGCATCTTACTTAGCCTATATCAGTTTAATTCAAAAATAGTTCGCTTAATAAATCCTCGTTGACATTAAGGCGATTTTTATTTATAGGCCTAATATCTTCAGACGATTTCGAATCCTTTGGGGAACGTTTTCTTATAACATTTAAACACACGGCCTATTGACAAAAAATAAATGTATTTTAGCATAGTTTAGCAAATGTTTCTGTAACGTTTTAGCATCGTTTGATAAATTCAATTAACATAAATTGACAATTTCATGAGCGTATGGCCTAGATTGCCTAAAAGGTGTCGAAACAGATGACCACATTGATAGAGTCTCCTCAAAATAAAGACCATTTAGTCCTATTTAATAACGAAATTAATTACGTTTGCAGCCGAACGCTATATGAAAACGTTCCCCAAACGTTTCGAAAACGTCTGAAGGTTTTATAGATACAAAAATTGCCTTAATGTCAACGATGATTTTATAAACGAACTAATTTGAATTCAACTGGTATTGGCTAAGTAAGATGTAGTTGATATTAGTTTAAACAATCCCTCTTTATGGAAAATACACTAATATTAAAAGGAATCGTTTCTGGAACATTAAAGTAACGTTTGCAGCCGAACGTTATATGAAAACGTTCCCCAAACGTTTCGAAAACGTCTGAAGGTTTTATAGAAACAAAAATTGCCTTAATGTCCACGAGGACATAATAAGGGAACTATTTTGAATTCAAATGGTATAGGCTAAGTAAGATGCAGTTGATATTGGTTTAAACAATCCCTCTTTATGGAAAATACACAAATATTAAAAGGAATCGTTTCTGGAACATTAAAGTAACGTTTGCAGCCGAACGTTATATGAAAACGTTCCCCAAACGTTTCGAAAACGTCTGAAGGTTTTATAGAAACAAAAAATTGCCTTAATGTCCACGAGGACATAATAAAGGAACAATTTTGAATTCAACTGGTATAGCCTAAGTAAGATGCAGTTGATATTGGTTTAAACAATCCCTCTTTATGGAAATAACACTAATATTAAAAGGAATCGTTTCTGGAACATTAAAGTAACGTTTGCAGCCGAACGTTATATGAAAACGTTTCCCAAACGTTTCGAAAACGTCTCAAGGTTTTATAGATAAAAAATTGCCTTAATGTCAACGAGGATTTCAAAAACCAACTTTTTTGATTTCAATTGGTATAGGCTAAGTAAGCTGTAGTTGATATTGGTTTAAATAATCCCTCTCTATGAAAAATACACTAATATTTAAGCGAAACGTTTCTGGAACAATAAAGTAACGTTTGCAGCCGAACGTTATATGAAGACGTTCCCCAAACGTTTCGAAAACGTCTGAAGGTTTTATAGATACAAAAAATTGCCTTAATGTCCACGAGGATATAATAAAGGAACTATTTTGAATTCAAATGGTATAGGCTGAGTAAGATGCAGTTGATATTGGTTTAAACAATCCCTCTTTATGGAAAATACACTAATATTAAAAGGAATCGTTTCTGGAACATTAAAGTAACGTTTGCAGCCGAAAGTTATATGAAAACGTTCCCCAAACGTTTCGAAAACGTCTGAAGGTTTTATAGAAACAAAAATTGCCTTAATGTCCACGAGGACATAATAAAGGAACTATTTTGAATTCAACTGGTATAGGCTAAGTAAGATGCAGTTGATATTGGTTTAAACAATCCCTCTTTATGGAAATAACACTAATATTAAAAGGAATCGTTTCTGGAACATTAAAGTAACGTTTGCAGCCGAACGTTATATGAAAACGTTTCCCAAACGTTTCGAAAACGTCTCAAGGTTTTATAGATAAAAAAATTGCCTTAATGTCAACGAGGATTTCAAAAACCAACTTTTTTGATTTCAATTGGTATAGGCTAAGTAAGCTGTAGTTGATATTGGTTTAAATAATCCCTCTCTATGAAAAATACACTAATATTTAAGCGAAACGTTTCTGGAACAATAAAGTAACGTTTGCAGCCGAACGTTATATGAAGACGTTCCCCAAACGTTTCGAAAACGTCTGAAGGTTTTATAGATAAAAAAATTGCCTTAATGTCAACGAGGATTTCATAAACGAACTATTTTGATTTCAATTGGTATAGGCTAAGTAAGATGCAGTTGATATTGGTTTAAACAATCCCTCTTTATGGAAATAACACTAATATTAAAAGGAATCGTTTCTGGAACATTAAAGTAACGTTTGCAGCCGAACGTTATTTCAAAACGTTCCCCAAACGTTTCGAAAACGTCTGAAGGTTTTATAGATAAAAAAATTGCGTTTATGTCAACGAGGATTTCATAAACGAACTATTTTGATTTCAATTGGTATAGGCTAAGTAAGATGCAGTTGATATTGGTTTAAACAATCCCTCTTTATGGAAATAACACTAATATTAAAAGGAATCGTTTCTGGAACAATAAAGTAACGTTTGCAGCCGAACGTTATATGAAGACGTTCCCCAAACGTTTCTAAAACGTCTCAAGGTTTTATAGATAAAAAAATTGCGTTTATGTCAACGAGGATTTAATAAACGAACTATTTTGAATTTAACTGATAGGCCTATAGGCCTAAAGTAAGATGCAGTTGAAATTGGTTTAAATAATCCCTCTTTATGGGAAATACACTAATATTAAAGCGAATCGTTTCTGGAACATTAAAGTAACGTTTGCAGCCGAATGTTCTATGGAAACATTCTCCAAACGTTTCTAAAACGTCTGAAGGTTTTATAAATTTTGTTCAAACGTTGCTGAAACGTTACCGAAACGTTTGCCAAACCGTGCTCAAATACATTTATTTTTTGTCAATAGGGCGTGTGTTTAAACATAGGCTATCTGCATTTATCTGAAACAAAACGCGACCAATTTGGGTGCAAATAAATCCTGTGCAGGCCTAACGTCAAGTAAAATTTGGTGCAAACGTTGTCTGAACGATAGGGAAACGTTTGTAGCATAACCGTTTTCCTATGAACGTTTATACAACGTTATCTTGACGTTAATATAATGTAACGTAAACCATTATTTAACGTTTCCATCGAAAAATAAACGTTGAAAAAACGTTTCCGTGCTGCCTGGACTGCTTTCCATGGCATGTTAATCAACGGTTCAGGGTTCCTGCAAAGGCTGTCCGCTTCGCGTAGCGACCTAGATTGTAGGCCTAATTCGAGCAGAACAGCCCTTACGAGTGATGGTAGTCTGATGGCAGATCCTCTGCATGCATTCCCATACCGAGTTTGAATACTGTTTGATTCGCCTACCGAGTTGTTAGGCCTAAGCTACTCCTCAACGCGTTAAGGTTTGGGTCGGACTTGAGGGAAGTAACCAGTGGATTTAGGCTCAAATAAATTGTCCGCTGGGTACATGTTCAGGCAACCTTCTGGCAACTCAGGGACCATGCAGAGCAAAGGCCTTTTCACAAGGACGTTTTTCACCCTTCAGGATGCATGACTTTGAAACTTCCGACGAGAGATGATTCCAACTTCCTTTAGGTCTAGGCCTATTGGACACTTTCGCCATGTTCGCAGTTCGAGAAACTGGCAAAACTTTTTTCCTAGTCTATGATTTGTCAGAAAGGAAAAGTTTAGTCTCATTTTAATTTCCTTCCTCATGTAATATGCTGCGCTGCGTCAATTTAATTGTCTTGAATAAACGAAATATACCCGGAATAAGAGCATTTGTCCCGATGTTTTGCCCTGGCTTGCCCTATTAAGCTTATAGCTTACACGCCATGGCTGTCTACGTTTCTCACTTACCACCCTCTTAATTCCTGACAATTTTGGTTGAATTAAGCGAATGTGACTTCGCTTTTTGTACGCACAAATTTTGAATTGACGTTTGCGGTTAGCCCATTTACTTACTTACTTAATTACTGCACGTCCGTGTTTCAAACCACAGTGACCTGTGGAATGCCGGAGCTTTGTTCTGATTGGTTGAAACGAAAATGTAAGCGCACGTGCGCTGTGAACCGTTGCGGTCTTCATGGCCGGTTTCAACCAGTTCCTTTGTCTTGAAAGAGCGTGGAATTCATC
Source organism: Lumbricus rubellus (assembly GCA_945859605.1). Classification (NCBI taxonomy): domain Eukaryota; kingdom Metazoa; phylum Annelida; class Clitellata; order Crassiclitellata; family Lumbricidae; genus Lumbricus; species Lumbricus rubellus. The sequence continues at coordinate 43,781,811 of OX243812.1, read as the reverse complement.
CACGTGGTGATGATCGAATCCGTCAAAGTGAAATAATTGCTGATTCTCATCAAATTCTTGTGTACGTCAATGTATTCAGCAAATCTAGGTAAGGCAAACGAAGTGAAATTCATGTTTTAATAACTTGAGAAACTTTGCTGTAAGCGTGCCATGGATGTTCTAGTTGAAAATTCGGTCTACAAAATCTATAGTTTAGACGTGCCAAACTTTTCGCTAAATGTAGCGTTATTTCTTTTACCAATCCCACTTTTATTGAGATAACAATTATTTATTTTCATCAATCCAGCTGAAAATTTAGGATTTTTAATCATTCCCACTTTTGCCTTTCAGCAATATTATTTTAATCATTCCAACTATTAGCAAGAATCCTTTTCGTCAGTCCAACTTGGGTAATCCTTCACTTTAGCGTCCGAAATTATTTCAAGGTTGCATCCTATGTTATATATATATATACTCCAGGTTTTCAGCGTGTCGTAGTTTCAAAATAACGCGTTCACTAACGCATGTTTGCGGAAACTTGCTTAAATGGAAGCTGGATTGATGAAAATATTCATGCCTAGTTGGAACTAGATTGATGAAAATACTCTTGCTTAAATCGGGGTACAGTTGACTACTTTGGCCATGCTCCAAATTTCACAAAATTTTACGTGGGCATACCTGGCACCGAATGTACTTAAACGCACCTATTCCCGATTTCCGCAAACGCCCCTTGAATTTGTTATGAATTTTTGAAAATCCAATGTTAATCAATGCAATATCGCCAGAAAATATTAGTTTATTTATATCGGATATATTCCAGGGGCGTTTGCGGAAATCGGGAATAGGTGCGTTTAAGTACATTCGGTGCCAGGTATGCCCACGTAAAATTTTGTGAAATTTGGAGCATGGCCAAAGTAGTCAACTGTACCTAAATCGGAGCAGGATTAAAATATAACGGTTATTTAACTAGAAGTTGGATAGCAACTACTGAATGAGGCGATTGACATTAATAATTTCGGACGCTATTTAAAGTGAAACGATCAGTTTAACCCGGAGTATATAATATAGGATGCTACCTTTGGAACCATTGAAATAATTTTGAACGCTAAAGTGAAGGATTACCCCATCTTATATACAGTCGACTAACGCTAACAACCATGCTGCATGATGCAACTTAGTTAGTAATTTAGAACGGTCAGAACAATGGGTTACGCTACTGAAAATCCGATTTAAACAAAAAAATTACTACTAAATTTATTCACATATTTTTGCTTTAGGTTAGGGCCTACTTAAGAGAACACAGTAAAGGTAGGCCTAAATGATTTAAGTTTTGGGGTTAGAGTTTAAAAATTGTTTTGCGAGTTATTATATTTTATATTCGATAATTCAGCTTGTTGACTTTAACACAAAATCTGGATTTTGGCGTGAACCATTGATTTTTTAGCCCTTTGCCGTGGAACCATAATTATTATGATCAGTGGCGTAGCCAGGAATTTCTGAAGGGGGTGGGGTTTTGGGATGGCGGCCTCTTTCTGACACCAAACCAACAGTGTTGCAGTAAATCACAAGGGAATAAAGTAACAAAGGGAATAAAGTAAGAAAATAATTGTTACTTCAAACAATATTATTGCTTTGGTTTTTTCTTATTTAAGTGGATAAATAACATTTAGGAAAACATTCTGAGCCAATGGGGGGGTTTAACCCCGAAACCCCCTTGGCTACGCCACTGATTACGTGATGGTGACAATTTTGAAATTCTATTTAATAGTCCTCATGCTGATAATGCCCATGACAACCAAGGCCGTAGCTAGGATTTGATTTCAGGGGTGTTTCTTCAAATTTTCCGGTCCCAAAAAACTGACGACCTTTTTTTAATCATCCGACCTAAATCCTCAGATCCTCAGAAAATGTCACCAATTTCAGTCTGAAAAACTTATGACTTTTTTTTAGTCATTCGACCAAAATCTTCAGAGAAATGTCACCAATTCATTCTATTTTTTGTTACATTTTTCATTTCGGTTGGTGATTTCGTGGTTTTTATTTCGTGGTTTTACATCATGTGCTAGTAAATGCATTATATTATTTTTTTTCTTTTTCCATTTCGGGGGTGTTCAAACACCCCCTAGCTACGGTTTTGATAACAAATTGTTATGATGATGTTTTTGACGAAAATGATGACTGCGTTGTTGATGGTTATGATAAAAGTGTACTTTTGTACTGTGAAATTTTGTAGGTCAGAAGAGGTCGGTCATAACCCATCTTCATCCTCCGCAGTTCTGGAGGATCAAATATTGGATGACACAGACATTCAGAGTAAGATTCATGACTTTGTAGCATAATTAATAATATAATTTTTGCTTGTCATTAGATTGTTTATCATTGTGTTGGGGTCTGATGCACAAGGCATCATCCATCGAATAATCCTGAAGTCTGAATGCATATCTATGTAACCAATGGCAATATGAACGCCATAAACTTCGCTCAAATAGAGTGCTGCAGCCACATTCCATATTTCAATGCTCTCAGTAAGTAGGCAATTACTTGAATTTTAATGGCATCAAATATTAAACTGTGTTAGTTAGTATAGCCTACCATGGCATCATATCATGCTCAAAGCATTGCAGGTTGCATTTGTGCAAGGATTATTTTTATGAATCCAATCGTGTGCACAATTTAAGCAAGAATTACTTTCGTCAATCTAAAGTCTGCTAGTCAGCTAGTGTAGCAAGAATTCTTTCTTGTCATCAATGAAATTTCTGTTCCAATTATAATTTCCGGACGATAAAGGCAGCTTGCATGTACAAGTAACGAAGAAATATTAAAATGATAAATTACCGTTTTAAAATCTTTCTGGAGGCTTTCACTCACTTTTCTATTGTAAAAAATTCCTTATTGCTTAAATTTCGTCTTGAAATGCATTTATTGAGTGCATTTTGCAGTGGGATGTGGCTTGTAGGTAGCAGCACTCGCTTTGAGTGAGTCATGCAGACCTATAATTGTTTACTTACTCAGATACTCCGTTTTCGGTGTTGCCATGCCATCATACTAAAAACCTGAGTCTTTATTCAGGCTTGCCATTTAACTAATTCGTCGCTTTATAAGGCACAGCTTTGTTTCTTCAAGATAGTAATGCAATGTAATTAAGCCAAATATAGTTTATAATCTGAAAATAAATGTGTTGTCTTGTATATTTAAAATGTGACCATACATCAACTGCATTTAAGACTTTTAAAATGGTATCTATGCTTGAATTAAAACTTTCTTTGCTGGAGTTGATCATTGTTGAAACAGGTCATCTCTTTGTCTTTATCTTGCCATTCATAAAACTAGAACTGTCCTGCTGAGTAACCTTTTTGTTTGCTGGAAATAGATCAGGACTGTAACTCACTTTGTATTTTTTTGTTTTACTCAGTCGCCTACGAGTGTAATATTGTTCTTAAATAATTCTTAGCTGCTTAACCATCATAGGCTGACTCTGAATCTTACTGGACTGATTTCTTGGCGGCTGTCCTGATTATTTTAAAATTAAGAGAATTATGAATTTCTGTAAATTGTTGGGCTACAGTTTAATAACTAGCATGCTCCAGTGACATCTTCTGTGTAATTATTGTGACTCTGTAATGGGTATCCATGTCAACAACATACATGCATATTACACAGATGCATGCATATACGCAGAATCTCAATAACATTAGTAACTGAATTAAGGTTGCGATCTGGTTTCAGAGAAACACTAGAATTCGCTAGTGGGCTCTGTGTTCCTGCATTCATCCTGCTGGGACGAGGAGCAATGCTCTCTACAGCATGTCGGGGACCTACTTCATGGTGCTGCACTCGTATCTACAACGATGCACCACATCAATCAGCCACAGGCATTGGACCGTCTTCTTGCAACAACATCCTATGTTACACCTTTCGCCTTCCACCTCAATTATCCCAGAAACACTTGGAACTAATCTTACGATGGACCATTCTAGATTTCTTCAGCATTGTTGCATCATCTTTATGTGGATATTCATGTGGACTTGTGATTGTTGCGTGGTTAGCTTTCTGGGCTGTCAGCCGAGAGGTTAGGGTTGATATCTTTACCGAGACAGACATTTGTTTCAAAAAGTTTTTGATTAACCTGCACAGTGCACCCCTATCCAACTTGGCCACAATGCGTACACTGTCGGTGGGAGGATTAAACGTCCAGGGAGAGGAATGGCTACAAATCCTCAAAAGCAGGGTTTAAAAAAATGCTGTTGGTAACATTTCTAAAACATTCATAGGCAAGCCTAACAGACTGCTCTTTTAATTTAAAACTATTGTGTTTGTGTTAAGACATTAGTGTAATGAACCTTTATCAAAGATTAGGTCTACACTTTATACTGCACTTTTATTTTTAGGGCTCTGACTACCCTCTAGATACTTGAACATTGTTGTTTCACACCTGTATAAGCTAATTATTGCTAGTTTTGAGGTTTCTTTTGCTAAGACTCTATTTAATTAATCTGCTTAATCAAGCTACACAGGACACAACAAAGTTTACGATCAGAACATGTTTTGAAGTTCCACTGCCTCTGTATATTTGCTCTGGTGTATAGTCTAATTTATCAATAAACTAAATTTCGCAGTGTGAAAAGATTATATATATATATAAATTTGTTTTCACCATAGCTATGAAACTCATTGGTTATTGATAATTGTACAGTGTTGCACGTGCACATTGAATGGCTGAACTTAAACATTTTGGTGTTAACTAGAACCTGTTGTCATCCTTAGTTTCAGTGCCATATAATTTTATATAAGCCTAATAGAAATTAATTTTTTCAGACATTCTGATGTTAGATATATTTATATATAGCATAATTTTATGCCTTTTTGATGGTTGATTAAATAAACGATTTAATTATTTGCATACTTCCATGTAAACGTTTTATAAACATTAAGTCAACTGCCAAATCTACGTTTTATCAAGGTTTTTCCAAACGTTAGTTGAACGTTTCCGCTAACCATTTACGAACGTTGTATAAAGGTTATGCCAATGTTGAGGCAACGTTTAAATTTGGTTGGCATAACGCTCTTTTAACGTTTGCAATAAACGTTTTATAAACATTAAGTCAACTGCCAAATCTACGTTTTATCAACGTCTTTTCCAAACGTTAGATGAACGTTTCCGCTAACCATTTACGAACGTTGAATAAAGGTTATGCCAATGTTGAAGTAACGTTTAAATTTGGTTGGCATAACGCTCTTTTAACGTTTGCAATAAACGTTTTATAAACATTAATTCAACTGCCAAATCTACGTTTTATCAACGTTTTTTCCAAACGTTAGATGAACGTTTCCGCTAACCATTTACGAACTTTGTATAAAGGTTATACTAACGTTAAAGTAACGTTTAATTTTGGTTAACATAACGTCCTTTTAACGTTTGCTGTAAACGTTTTATAAACATTAAGACAACTGCCAAATCTACGTTTTATCAACGTTTTTTCAAAACGTTAGATGAACGTTTCCGCTAACCATTTACGAACGTTGTATAAAGGTTATGTTAACGTTAAAGTAACGTTTAATTTTGGTTATCATAACGTCCATTTAACGTTTGCTGTAAACGTTTTATAAACATTAAGACAACTGCCAAATCTACGTTTTATCAACGTTTTTTCCAAACGTTAGACGAACGTGTCCGCTAACCATTTGCGAACGTTTTATTAACGTTTGTGTGCTGCTTGGGCCTGGACAAAACCCCCCGGACAAAACCCCCTCGGACAAAAACCCCCCGGACAATTCCCCCCCCTGATTTAGCCTAGGACATTAACCCCCCCGGACAATTCCCTCCTTTGCTGCACAAGTGAGTGCAGGTAGACCTATAATTTGCTTAAACTTAGGCTAATTATGCAGTTCCCCGTGCTGTGTCAACTAATTAGAGTCATACGGGTAAACACCTGTCGCTGTCATTCAAGCGTGAACTTATAACTTGTTAGTGTCATTCAGTCACTCCGATATGAAGCTAGTACCTGTTGGTGTAATCTAGTACAGCATGAATCGTTGTCAGCAATCCAGCTTTCAATGAGGCAAAAATTCGTTTCATCCAACTTCTATTTAAGTGACAATTATATTTGTCCATCCAGCTCCAATTTAAGAAAGAGTATTTTCATCAATCCAGCTTCCACTTAAGCAAGAACATTTTCATCAATCCAGCTTCTATTTATGCAAGAACATTTTCATCAATCCAGCTTCCATTTATGCAAGAACATTTTCATCAATCCAGCTTCTATTTATGCAAGAACATTTTCATCAATCCAGCTTCCATTTATGCAAGAACATTTCCATCAATCCAGCTTTTATTTATTCAAGAACATTTCCATCAATCCAGCTTCCATTTAAGCAAGAACATTTTTATCAATCCAGCTTCCATTCATGCAAGAACATTTTTATCAATCCAGCTTCCATTTATGCAAGAACATTTTCATCAATCCAGCTCCCATTTAAGTAAAATTTATTTGTATCAATACGGCTTCTATTTAGAGAGAATTCTTTTCATCAATCCAACTTGCGTAATTCGGACCACCGTTTTATAGTACGACAACTTATGCGCAATATATTCTACAAGGGGGGGAATTGTCCGGGGGGGTTAATGTCCGGGGGGGTTTTTGTCCGGGGGGGTTTTGTCCAGGGGGGGTTTGTCCTACAACCGAGGGAAGAAGCTCACACTGGACATTCCTTGCGACCGACGACGCATGACGCTGGGTATTCCCCCAACTTAATAGGCAATAGCTGAGCGCGTATGCTCAAAAGATAAATTGTTATATGCGGTCGTTGCCAACGTAGCCAAAAGAACACGGGCCAAAAGGCAATAACGACTGCCGTCTATTGTTCACACTGTCCAGCTAAATACGACCGCCTATTGTTCACGCTGGGTATAGCCGGCTATTCCTACTCCAGACTCGGAATAGCGTTATGCCTAGTATAACTCAGTATTGTCGACCCATGCATACGGAAGTAACCATATAGGCCAGATTTAAGCCAGGTGTAAGAGTTACTGGTCCTGGGCATGACGTTAAACTGCATCCATCCTCCGCCACAGGGAACCAACAACGCCTCTGTGCCGGTCCTAAGCCCGGACAAAGGAGGAAGGTTTACCAGATGGGTGGAGATACACTGGCAGAAAAAGACCAAGACCTATAAATCCGCAAAAAACACGACACAAGTGACATAGCGACCCAGATGCTTCAAGATGTCATGATGTGGAGCACACATGCACAGGCCGGTCAGGACAGCCGGTGGAGAGAGTCGAATTAGAGAGCATACGTGGACCACATACGGGCATTTACCCAGGTTGTCCTTCGTACCTCTCTCCCAATATTCTCTTCAATCGGACAATGTAGTCTAGCGGCTCCAAGATGTTTATGGTAAGGAGCAGACCTGCTGACCGGAAGCATGATGCGAGACAGACTCAGACAGAGAGTGGCGTGGGCTGGCATTGTCCTGTTGAAAAAATCAGCCTTCTGGGGCTAGATTTCTGATTACAAGTAGAAGATGTTGTGACAGCAGAACGTCGCGATAATTATGTTCAATTAATTTTTACTCCAGGATCAAGGAAGAATAAATTGGGAACGACCAAGCGCCGAAACCGCAACGGACACCATAACAGACTTGCTGAAAACTGAAATTTCGGGTGATGAAGTTGAAATATCCATATATTTTTATCCCTTTAAATTTATGACATGATATTTTGGAATACTTTTCTTGGTTCAATTCCCTAAATATTGTGGAAAAGTTTTTATGATTACTCATCAGACATCAGAGATGTAAGAAAAACAGTTCGGCTTACTTTTTGTTGAATCTAACAGAAAATTGCTTGCAAACTGAAATTTCGGTATATGAAGTTTAGATTTTCATATCTTTTTATCCGTTCAACTTTATCTCATTAAATTTGGGAATCATATTCTTGGTCCACTTCTCTAAATATTTGGAAAATTTTAGTTTGATATGTCATCAGGTATTAGAGATATATGCAAAACAATTTGGCTTACTTTTTTTAACCACGGTGTATAGGTGGTTTTTGCTAGAGGTGGAAAAAGGTTCCTCAGAACATGATTGACATTTATCACTACACTAGCTGGGGTACCCGGCGATTCCCGGGAAATTTATGTAAATAGCCGTGAAGCTATGGCGACGGAATGGAAGTAGCAAAAGTTTGGGTTTTCGGGCCCCCACCATGGCTCCCTCCACTGGCTGGACTTGACGGTCTTCTGTCTACATGCAAAATTTCATATCAATGGCTGCAAAGCTGCAAAACAAATTTCGCCCCAAAATTTGTGTCCACCCCGTACAGCACCCTGCTCCCACCAGGCCCATGCCGGGCGAGGTGTGTGTTGGTTTAGGGCGAGGTGGTTTCGGTGGCACCCTATCGAGCTGCAACTTTTCCAGTGAATAGCTGTGAAACTATGGCGATGGAATAGAAATAGCAAAGTTTGGGTTTTCGCACCCCACCGTGGCCCCTGGTGGGAGAGATTCACCAAACCTTCCACTGGCTGGACCTGACGGTCCTCTGTCTAGATGAAAAGTTTCAGATCAATAGCTGGAAAACTGCAAAAAAATTCCCCCCCCCATATTTTTCGCCCCCATAAACAACGCCCTGCCCCACCCGGCTCCTGCGGGGCGAAGTGTGTGTTGGTTTAGGGCGAGGTGGTCCCGGTGGCACCCTATCGAGCTGCAACTTTTCCAGTGAATAGCTGTGAAACTATGGCGATGGAATAGAAATAGCAAAGTTTGGGTTTTCGCACCCCACCGTGGACCCCTGGTGGGAGAAATTCACCAAACCTTCCACTGGCTGGACCTGACGGTCCTCTGTCTAGATGAAAAGTTTCAGATCAATAGCTGGAAAACTTCAAAAAAATTCCCCCCCCCCAAATTTTTTGCCCCAATAAACAACGCCCTGCCCCACCCGGCCCCTGCGGGGCGAAGTGTGCGTTGGTTGGTGGCGAGATGGTCCCGGTGGCACCCTATCTAGCTGCAACTTTTCCAGTGAATAGCTGTGAAACTATGGCGATGGAATAGAAATAGCAAAGTTTGGGTTTTCGCACCCCACCGTGGACCCCTGGTGGGAGAGATTCACCAAACCTTCCACTGGCTGGACCTGACGGTCCTCTGTCTAAATGCAAAATTTGACATCAATAGCTGCAAAAAAAATTCGACCCCCCCCCCCAAATTTCGCTCCCCCTAAACATCGCCCTGCCCCACCCGGCCCCTGTGGGGCGAGGTGTGTGTGTTGTTAGGGGCGAAGTGGTCCCGGTGGCATCCTATCTAGCTGCAACGTTTCAGGTTAATAGCTCTGAAACTATGGCGATGGTGTAAAAATAGGGAAAATGGAGTTTTCGCCCCTCCCCCATTCTCCCTCTGGTGGGAAAAATTCGCCAAATCCTCCACCTGACAGTCCTCTTTCTAAATGCAAAATTTGACATCAATAGCTGAAAATATTTTGGCCCCCAACTTTTTTTCGCCCCCTAAGCAACGCCCTGCCCCACCCGGCCCCTGCGGGGCGAGGTGTGTGTTGTTGGAGGAGCAAGGTGGTCCCGGTGGCATACTATCTAGCTGCGACGTTTCAGGTGAATAGCTCTGAAACTATGGCGATGGTGTAAAAATAGGAAAAATTGAGTTTTTGGCCCCTCTCCATTTTTTCCCTGGTGGTACAGATTCGCCAACTCAAATTCTGGGAGGACCTGGCGGTCCTCTGTCTAAATGCAAAATTTGGAATCAATAGCTGGCAAAAAAAAATTTCGCCCCCCCAAAAAAAATTCCACCCATCCTGGCCCCAATGGTGTTAGAAATTTGCCAACCCCTGCACTTGCTAAGTTTGATGGACCCCTGTCTAGGTGCAAAATTTCAGATCAATAGCTGCGAAACTGTAGGCGTGCATTCTGGACAAATATATATATATATACATACATACATACATACATATAAATAAATATATAAACATCTTCTCTTATAGATATAGATTACGAAGCCTAGTATAACTTAACCCTTATAGGGTAACCGGGGGTAAAATATAACCCCCAGTCTACTTTTTTCGTACCCTTCCTTTGAATAAAACAAAGAAGACTTTTGCTTTTGTTACTTTTTTAAAATATGTTTTTGCTTCACAATGTCGTTTTCAGCTGTGCCAGATTGCACTGCCAACTAGCGGCAGACTGATATGAAGAATAAGGTTTTATATTCCGGTACTGGATAAATCATTTCTGCACTATGTAGATACAGGCCTAAACATAGTAGGCCTGGCTGTTAGAACTGAAATATTGGAGATATGTGGTTGCTTGTTGCCACAAAAGGTGCCGTGGACTCATTTGACCAGGAAACTAAGGGATATACTTGCAGTCGCAGGACCAGAAGATGATGAACGCGTCTCTTCTATTTCTTGGTTGATGCAGCAGCCGCTCAACGCGTATGTCGTAATATTATGGAAGTTGCAGAATCCAACGCGGCGAGATCACGCACATTCAGTAGGCCTACGTTTGGACAAGCGCCGTGTGTTCCTGCTGGAAGTTAGTCATGAGCTAATCAGACCGCTTATCACGCACCGCTCCGTAACGGCGGACATAATTATGTCATCAGCCATCAGTCTCTCAAGCACTGTTAGCACTTGGAATGGAGCCAGCGGTTGATCCAGTTCAAACTGCTACTAAGAAAAGAGGTCGATGCCAGAGTTGCCCTCGACAGATTGATCACAAAGTCGAACACCGCTGTTCCAAATGTAGCCTAATTATATTGTATGCGGAAAGCATGCACAAAAACGTTTATCATACGAATGCATAAGATGCACACTGAAACTGTAGAAAATCTATCACGAGTGTACTTGTCACTGAATGTTTTTATTTTGTCAGTTTTGACAAACTAGCTCAATGGAGAGAGCGTTGGCCGATAAACTGAGAGTCATTATCGCGACCCGGGTTCAAGCCTCGCTCAGGGCAAAAGTTTATTTGAATTTTCTGTTAGCTGCCAGTGGCGCTTTCTGTTGTGACTTGTGATGTTTGCCTCGGGTCAATAGGTTAGCCCCTCACACTCCTGGCTTGGCCGATCAGGAGCGTTCCAACACTTAGGCCATTAATGTTAAGTTACCGAACCTGTTGTAGCCGACCTACGTGTCGTGCGAAGCTGGCCGCATTTCGTATAACTTGTACCTGTAATCGTTCTGCGTTGTGTCAGATTGAATTTGAATAAACGAATATTATTTTATTATTATTATTATTATTATTATTATTGTTATTATTATTTTTCCCTGAGGTACTTCATTCCCCAGGGACTTATGGACTATTATTATATGAAAAGTGTATGTCTGGTGTGTCAGGCCTCGTCTTCAGGGTGTGAGGCAAAAGTGTTATTATTATTATTATTTTATTTTTATTTCTTTATTTTTTATATATTTTTTTTTTGCCCGAGGTAGTAAAGATCCCTCGGGCGGATTATTATTATTATTATTATTATTATTATTATTATTATTATTATTATTATTATTATTATTATATAACTTCACCATTTATTGAAAAAACACTCAAGCCGAAAATAAAACTAAAAACAGAAAAGATTGTGTTCAAGCATAAAGTGCATTGCTATCGTCCCCGGGGTGTGATGCAAAGGTGCCTCTAAAAGCAACGGCGTTAAAACGCTGTGTGCAAATGGAAATCCTCTGAAAGAGGTACGCAATCTCCCTTGGATCGCCGGAAACAGCGGCAACACGGCGGCCCAACTCCAACAAAAACTCCCCACCCGCGCGATTGATGGGGCCCAACGTTTCAATAGCGATTGGCACAAACTCGTGGGAGATAGGAAGCGTGGAATATTTGCTGCATTTCCGATCCGCCGCATGTTCCGCAGCTCCTCCGGGTGTCGTTGATGACAGATGGATATACGAGACCGCACATGTATGGATGGCTGTGAAGTCCCAAGCGATATATTTTACTCTGGCCCCGTCTGGTCTTTTTCCGTCCGTTCTAATCAAGCCTGGCGGCTCCTTTGAACTCGGGATATTCGCCTTCGCAAGCGCCCTCCACACCAAGTCGTTGACCGCAAAGTGTCGGGCTGTTCTTCCAGACGATCGTCTGCAGGCCAACCCGTGGTGTCCTCTTGAGTCGGTGGACTCTCCGCACTGACACTGGTGTGGCGTACACAAATCCAAACCCAGACGCAATCCAACAGCCACCCGGATTGCCTCGTTGCTTAGGTCCAAGCCGCAGGCGGTCACCGGAACGGTTGATAACCAGTCCCCCGCATGAGGGGAGGTCACTGCGAATAACCTCGCCATATTGACCGGATCACTGTAGGCGGCCCAAACCGCTGCCTTGTCAGCCTCTATCAGTGGACCATCCCACACCTTCTGTCTGTTCAGCAGGGACTCTTCATTGCTCGGAAGGGTTTTCTTGCGGAACTCAAGTAGAAAGTCGATGTTGACATCGGTGACCGGACAAAACCCCCCCTGGACAAAAACCCCCCCGGACAAAAACCCCCCCGGACAAAAACCCCCCCGGACAGAAACCCCCCTGATTTAGCCTAGGACATTAACTCCCCCGGACAATTCCCCCCCTGCTGCACAAAGTATAATTTGCTTAAACTTAGACTAATTATCCAGTTCCCCGTGCTGTGTCAACTAATTAGTGTCATACCGGTACACACCTGTCCATCCAGGCGTGAACTTATAACTTGTTAGTGTCATTCAGTCACTCCCATATGAAGCTAGTACCTGCTGGTGTAATCTAGGACAGCATGAATCGTCAGCAATCCAGCTTCCAATGAGGCAAATATTCGTTTCATCCAACTTCTATTTAAATGACAATTATATTTGTCCATCCAGCTCCAATTTAAAAAGAGTATTTTCATCAATCCAGCTTCCATTTAAGCAAGAACAATTTCATCAATCCAGCTTCCATTTAAGCAAGAACATTTTAATCAATCCAGCTTCCATTTAAGTAAAATTTATTTGCATCAATCCGGCTTCTATTTAGCGAGAATTCTTTTCATCAATCCAACTTGTGTATTTAGGACCACCGTTTTATAGTACGACAACTTATGCGAAATATATTCTACCAGGGGGGGTTATGTCCTACCCTGGGGGGGTTTCTGTCCGGGGGGGTTTTTGTCCGGGGGGGTTTTTGTCCGGGGGGGTTTTTGTCCAGGGGGGGTTTTGTCCTACAACCGTTGACATCACCCCACTCCTCCTTGTTCAGGATGGTGCTCACGAGTGACTTGGTCGATGCAGCTGATGCCAAATAAGCTGAAGATGCCAGCATCGAGACACGTCTAACTCCGAGTCCACCATCTCTAATTGGGAGTGTGGCTTGTATTCATTGGATGTTGCTGAGGCTGATGTTGAGGATGTTCTCTAGTCCTTTGCGCATTTGATCGTCCATTTTCTCGAGCAGTGGATGGTCATGGCATGGGGCAGTTCTCAACAAATAGGTCAGTTTTGCTGCTCCAAAACTTGCCCGCAGCAGGATCAAAGCTGCCTGGGCTCGCAGGCAGGCCAGGTCCGTCACTGCCCGTTCTAATATCTCGCTGTGCCTGAGCAGCGCCCCATCTAAAGCCGCTCCTCGGAACAGTGGAGCCCCTAGTAAGAGGAGTGACCCCATGTCCATCCGCTCGAATCCTTCGAATTCTGACTCTGTTTGTTCCGTCTTTGAATAAAGTTCACATTTCTTGCTATTAAGGCAGATACCCAGCGATGACTCCAGGTCCTTAATCGAGGCCAAATCCTGCAGTACGTCCTCCTTCTTTCCTCCCAGCGAGATGTCGTCCAGATAGCCAAGCCTGAAACTTGAGCGCATTGCGCGCAGGATTGGCTGTAGAGGCAGGCAGAATAGTAGGGGCCCCAATGGATCTCCCTGCTGCGGTCCCATCATCGAGCGGACCACGAAGGAGCCAAACTGCAGCTGAGATTCTGCTGAGTACGTCTGGTGTGTGAAGGCATAGATCTCCGGAATGGTGTCGAAAACCATATGCAGCATGACGTCTCTTCGCAAGGTGTTGAATGCGTTTGTGAAGTCAAGCTTCACGAAGATCTCGTCCTCTGACATGTTTGTGACGAAGCTTCTTGCCGCATGTACTGCCGCTTCACCGCCTCCTGGAACTGCCACTCCGACTTGCAATGGGGTGAAGAAAGATTCTAGCCTACCAAGGGCGTAGCTGTTGGCACACTTCGCTGCTAGCCTCCTCAAAGCGTACCCAATCGCTATTGGTCAAGACCTCCGGATTTTTTAGAGAGGGCGATTAGGGTGCCGCCAAACACCAGCTCACGCATTCCTTTTGGGCATTCGCCTCTCAGCAACACATTGATGAAACCTGTTAGTGCTTGCAAGAACGACTCTGATGATTCTTTATTATTCAGCAAGTCGAGAAGGTGCTGGGGTCGCAGTCCTTCCGGCCCCCCAGCGGACCCCGCCGGGAAAGAGCGCACAGCATCCGCCACTTCCTTTTCCGATGCCTGGTATGGTGTGGACTGCGCCTCATCCGGCAATTGCGACAGTTTGGAAGACCACTTGTCCGACGGGTGTCTTTCCTGCATTGCTGCAAATGTTTCTGATGTCGCTTTAGCTGGATAGTCCTGGCTACAGAGGATGCGTGTAGCGGCTTTGATGTTTCCATCTTCCAATTTGGCGTTGACTGCTGCCAAGAACAACTCCCTCTCACTAGCGCACTTCCTGTTACTTCCTTCGTCCTGCTCTTCTCCCGCATCCGTCCACTGGAACTCCCGATTATCAATGCGCTTCTTGACCACATTGGCCACGTTGGTAAGATTGATAATTATTAATTATTAATTTGAGGTATTATTATTATTATTATTATTATTATTATTATACCAACTGAACAGACAGCTTTGCAATTACACGGCGCTAATAATAGCAGCAAACAATTATGGGGTCCGTAGCTCAATGGAGAGAGCGTTGGCCGATAAACTGAGAGTCATTATCGCGACCCGGGTTCAAGCCTCGCTCAGGGCAAAAGTTTATTTGAATTTTCTGTTAGCTGCCAGTGGCGCTTTCTGTTGTCACTTGTGATGTTTGACTCGGGTCAATAGGTTAGCCCCTCACACTCCTGGCTTGGCCGATCAGGAGCGTTCCAACACTTAGGCCATTAATGTTAAGTTATCGAACCTGTTGTAGCCGACCTACGTGTCGTGCGAAGCTGGCCGTATTTCGTATAACTTGTACCTGTAATCGTTCTGCGTTGTGTCAGATTGAATTTGAATAAACGATTATTATTATTCTTCTTCTTATTATTATTATTATTATTATTAATATTTTTTTTACCCGAGGTATTTATGATCCTTCAGGTGTTCAAAATAATATCCGGAGATGGGTATGATGTTACTCTGGAACGGCCTCATCTTCGTCAAGATTTTGGTGGGTAAAAGTTCCCCTGAAAGCCACCGCATTAAAGCGCTGAATGATAGTAGAGAGGCCCTGGAAGAGGTAACAGGTCTCCTTAGGGCTAGGGTCTCCGGTGATTAGAGTTAATCGTTTCCCTAGCTCTTTGATAAAGTCCATGCCACTGGTATTAATAGGGCCAAGAGTCTCGCGAGCCACTGGGACAAAGAGGTAATTTGCTAGAAGCTGGCTGTATTTTTTGTCTTTTCTTGCAGCTGCCAGTTCTGCTGCTACGCCCGCCTCGGCCGATGTCACTTGAAGGTAAGATGGCGCCACAGTATCGATTACGGTGGCGTCCCATAGGAGACTGCGTCCTTGATGTTCATGGGATTAACGTCAGTCCGTCGGGTCTCTTTCCATCTGTTCTGGAGATCCCTGGTGGTTCCTTGATGTTAGGTCAACCAGCGCGGGTGAGGCTGCGGCTTATTATGTCGTTCAGCATGGCATGTCTAGCGAATCTGCCTGGACCGAGGCCGCATGAAAGACCATGAGAGTCGTCCGCTGTTGCCAATGCTCCGCAAGGACAGATGTGTGGCTCGCAAATTTTGGTTCCCAAGCGAAGACCCACCGCTATTCGTACGGTCTCATCGTCCATACTCAGTCCACAAGCTGTCACAGGCAGCGCAAACAGCCAGTCGCTGGCGTGAGGAGCCACTGTTGCTTTTATCCTCGCTTGATGATGTGCGTCGTCTGATGCTGCTTCCAATAGGTCGATCTCTTTCTTCACGAGCGCTGCGTCCCAGTATGATTGTTGATGTGCTGCGTGGTTGTCCGAATGTGTTGTTTCGCTCTCTTCTTTCCATCGCTTTAACATTGCTTCTGCTCGTGCGTCTGTGATGGACTGGTCATATCCCAGCATGATGGACTGGAGGGCGTGGGTGCTCGCAGCGGAACCCAAAAAGGCAGGGAGCGCAAGCGAGGCCACCCGACGTATGCCCAGTCCTCCGGTCTTGACTGGCAGAGACGCTTGAAGCCATTGGTTGTCGGTAAGATTGATGTTGAGAATTGAGCTCAGACCTTCTCTGAATTTCATCAAATCTTTCCAGTAGCACATGCCCACTGCACGGACAGCATCGTAATGTGTGCAGCAGCTTCTGGTAGCACAGTGAACTTCTTAAGAGTACTAGCGCATCTTTTAAGTCTTGAAATTGCTAGAGTCAATTCCTCGCATCTTGATTGAAGGCTTGCTGTTAGTGCTTCTTCAGATGACAGCGGCGCGCCCAACAAGCAGGCTGTCCTCGGCGCGACGGTGAGGAATTGTTGCAGGACCGGATGTTCGATACATTCGTCTGGGTGTTTGATGAGTTCACATTTTGTGTAATTGAGTTGTAAACCCATCAGTCGACTCGCTTCCTCTAGTATCCTTATGTCTTCGGCTACAACAGCTGTTCTACCTCCCAATTAATATGGTGACAGAGATGGAGCAGCAGAAGGAAGTTGGATTGTCCGGCGATCGACGGAAGCGCAAGCTATTGACGGAAGGAACAAGCAATTTCTTCATTTGTTAGATAGTTATTACGCTTATGTTCCATTAAGTTGATTAATTATCTTTATTGTTCTGTATGTCGACAGGTTGAGGACCTCCAGCCTTTTTATGTATGCCTATTTCTATCATCCCTATGGCAGATCTGGGCTATCTGGACGACACGTCGTCCAGATAGCCCAGCGTCAGTTCAGACGCCATCTTCTGCAAGATTGGTTGCAGTGGAAGACAGAACAGCAGTGGTCCAAGAGGGTCACCTTGCTGTGGGCCGACTGTGTGTACTGCCCGAACTGCAATATCGTAACTTCGTCATAGGCGAGTCGGCAGTATGACGTCAGTTCCGGTGCAAATTCATCTAGCGTTGACATCATGTTATTTCTGTACAAGCTGTTAAATGCGTTTGTAAAATCCAGTTTTACAAGAATGGAGTCTGCAGGCATTTCTTCGAGGAATCTTCTGGCTGAGTGAACTGCGGCTTCCGCTCCTCCCGCCACACCCACTCCGACCTGCTGCGGCGCGAGGAAGGCTGCTGCCTTTGGAAGTGCGTGGGAGCTAGCGCATTTAGATGTTAGTCTTAGCCAATAGTAACCGATTACTAACGGACGCAGTCCTCCCGTCTTCTTTCGCAGTGCCATTAGCGTGCCTCCGAATAAGATCGGTTTAATCTGATCTGGACACGCCCCTGTCAGGATTAGGTTGACCAGGCCTGTGATAGACGATGTGAGTTCCACTGCGAACTCTGTGCAGCTAATCAGATCCACCAGATGTTGTGGTCGGATACCGTCCGGACCTCCTGTGGAACCAGCGGGGAAGGATCGAATCTGGCCTCTCACTTGCTCCTCCGTGATCTGTAGAGGCGTTGTTCGGGGTTCAGTACAACTCAGCGGTCGGTTGCTCGGGGGTTCGGATGTTTCAGGCGTAGTTCCTCTAGTGTATCCTGGTCTGCCTTCGCCGGTCTGTCGCTTGAGCATAGAATTCTCACCGCTGCTCTTATGTTTCCGTCCTCCAGCTTCGACGCCACCGCTGCAGCCACTGCTTGGTCATCGCTTTCTTTAGAGTATCCTTTTTCTTTCTTGTCACTGAGGTCATGTGTTGAAATTTCCGTCCACTTCATTGGCCATTCCGTTTGAAAGCAGTCCACTCTCTTTTTGATTGTTGACGATAAATTGTGGCGCTTACCGCCCCTTCGTGGTTTTTCCAGGACACCGGCTGCGAAGGTCATCAGCATGTGCCAGAGTGATGGATTGTCCGCATCTTTAAGGATTTTATTTATGATTGAGATCAGCAGTCTTCCCGCGCTTGGTCTGGCTGCTTTTGGAATGCGCTTGAGGATCTTGTGTGGTAGCGACGGATGGGTGATTTTGTCGTGGACACGGCCGCATCCACTGTCTCCCTCTCTGTCAGCTTCAGATCCTCTGACTTCCTGTTGCAAGAGCGTGGTTGGACCCGCTTGTGATGTACTGCGGATTTCTGACTCTTTTACCTTTCTGTTGGTGCTGCGATCATCTGGCGCTGAATCTATCTGGTCCAGTTGGTGCGGTTCGAGAGGTGGTTTGTGTGAACCTAGGCATGGTTGGCTTCTGGGTCCATGGAGATGGACCTTTCCATCCCGGTTGTGCAGTTGTCTTTCTACTCTGCATACACTGCAGATTCCGCGCGACTTCTGTGATGAACGAGGGGGTATTGAGACGTCCAAACCATCGGGTGCTGATTGTGACCCCCAGGCGATCACATTTGCTTGCCATTTCGTAGGTGCATGTCAAAGGCAAATTTTCGTAGTTTTTCGTAGACGATTAATAATCCATTAATAATCCAGCGCGACTCCGATTCTATTGTCATGTGTTGAACAGTGAAACAACAGGTGTGCCGATTAAACTACAGGTGTGCCATGGGGCATTACCCGCTAGCGTTAAGGGTCGTGCTTATTGTTAAGAAACGAAGCTGATCACCTTTATAATTAAGAGATTTAATAGGATTAATATTGAATATCTCAGAGACACAAACTAGCCATTCGGCTCAGCCTGTACGGAAGTTAAGTAAAGAAGTGAGGAACAAGAACATCCACTACACAACTTTAGAGTAAACATAGTCGTTATACTATAGCGCTACTTATAAAGTTCAACACTTATGAGGTACAATTGAGTGAAAACGTGAACAAGAAGGAACAAACTTTTCAAACCGGGTAAAACCCTGCTATCAAATAAGAAGATAGACTTGAAAAGAAACTGTGCAAAGTGGTTCCAGTAGTAAAAGAGCGTATTACAGACCAATTATCCTCTCACAGCGTAAACATACCGTCATCTTGTTCGAAGGGCCGTTCCGTTGTTATTATTATTATTATTATTATTATTATTATTATTATTATTATTATTATTATTATTATTATTATTATTATTATCACTGTTATTCAACAAAATTTGGTTTTTATTATTATTATTAAATTATTATTATTAGTAGTAGTAGTAGTAATAGTAGTATTATTATTATTATTATCAACACACATTTATTTTTTTCCAAAGAAAATAACAAAGTCATTTAAAGTCTAATGGAAATGCTCCTGTTCACAAAAAGAGCTAACATAGTTCTTCAGTGCAAGACCTCCATGTGTCTTGACTGTTTGAGTCTGTCGTTCCCAAAACAGACAAAGAGTTCCCTATTTGTAGGGCGACTGATAGACGTTGGAGCAGATGGCTCGTCTCACGCTTGTCTCCTTTGGCCACTGAAATTTTTCGTCCTAGATCTTGTATGAAATGCAGAGAATCTGTGTCCCAGCTGCCTGCTGTTTCGACTGCAACCGGAACGAAATGATGCGATCTTGCTAAGTCTGCATATTTGCTCTCTTTATTACGAGTGCTCTTTCCGCCGCGGCACCTGCACTTTCTGCAGTTAAATGTCTGTATGATGTTGCAAACGTGTCCGGTACCGTCACATCCCACGCCAAGCAGAGACCTCTGTGCCAAGGAATGGTGGCAACTCCATCTGGCCTTTTGCCATCAGATCGGGAGAGACCATTCGGTTCCTTTATGGCTGGTATTTTAGCTCTTGCGAATGCACGCAAAAGAACGTCATTGATCATACCGTGACGCTGCTGCCTTCCAGCTCCTTTGTTGCAAGAGAATCCGTGCAGGCCATTGGATTTGACTATGGCGCCACATTTGCATGTGTGCTTTTCACACAACGCAGTGACTAGTCGAATGCCGGTGACACGAAAAGGATTATCCCCCCTGAAAGCTATCCGGGAGGATGAATTAATCTATCCCCCCGGATGGAATTAACCGATCTAGATTATCCGGGGCATTCTATCCCATTTTGTGAAAAATGTGTATAATTAAAAACTTTATACTCTAATAAAAATTTAAAGTGACTCTAATTGTTTTAATTGACCTAAGCAATGCTCAGAGAAAGGCAACTCGATTTATGTAGTGTCTCCGAGTGTTTTTAAGTGTTTTAAATGTTTTAAGTGCTATAAAACCAAAGCAAAACAAATTATCTAGTCGGAATAAACATACCTGTTAGTGTCATTGTTCAAAACAAAGCAGATGAAAATTAATTTGCAAAAATAAATGCACGCGTAAGTGTTTTTTTTACTTTTCCTCATTTGGGAGATACTATTAATACGGGGGATACTCTATTTCGTGACACCGGCTGCTATTCGCAACGTGTCTCCCGACATTCGTAGTCCGGCTGCTGCTATCGGAAGTGCATGAAGCCAGTCCCCTGAATGTGGTGATTGCGCGGCTAAAAAGCGGGCTTTGTCTGAAGAATCAGTTGTTCTTTCTGATAGGTCTTCAAGTGCATGTGTGATAATTGCGCTGTCCCATTCTCTCTGTGCATGAGCCTTCTGCTCTATGGGAGGAGGTGCGTTCGATCTTAATGACCACGAATTGAAAGCCTCCTCCACAAGTGGGTCCACAAGTGACACATCGACATCGTGTAGAATTTTGTCTTGAAGGCTTCGTGTGCCAGCGGCTGATGCCAAAAAGGCGGAAGTTGCCAGCATAACGGCACTACGAATCCCCAGACCACCATTCCTCACAGGTAGAGATACCTGGATCCACTGATCGTCGCTCATGTGAATGTTGAGAAGACTGCATAAGCCCTTTCTCAAGGCGTTGTCGAAGTTGTGTAGAAGTCCTTCGCTCAGGAAACAGGCTGATGTTCTTAGCGTATACAAAAGTTTCGGGATGCTTAAACTGCTCCTCAATAGGGTGAATGAATCGTGCGGATGTAATGTCTCAAGTCTTGTGATAACTTTCACCAGATCGTTATCTTCTTTTGGATGGATTATTATTATTATTTTATTTTTTTTGCCCCGAGGTATACAGGATCCCTCAGGGACTTATCTACCGCCTAATATAAAATCAGTCTGGAACGGCCCTATTCATATTCCGTATCCTGATCGGCGAAAGTGCCCCTAAAAGCGACTATTATTATTATTATTATTATTATTATTATTATTATTATTATTATTATTATTATTATTATTATTATTACTATTATTATTATTATTATTATTATTATTACTATTATTATTATTATTATTATTATTTTTTATTTTTTTAAATTTTTTTTTTACCCGAGGTACCTAGGATCCTTCGGGATTTACAGAAATTATGCTTGGAGCTGTTTTTGTGTGTTTAGAAGATCAGGCCTCGTCCTCCGCAACAGTATTAAAAGTGCCACGAAATGCTATGGCGTTGTAGCGCTGGATACAGATAGAAAGGCGCTGGAACAAAAATGTCACCTCACGCGACTCGCCAGAAATGACCGAGAGACGTTGGCCAACCTCGCGGATGAAACTGAGCCCGGCAGAGTTGATGGGGCCCAGTGTTTCCAGGGCAATGGGAAGAAAGAGGTGTGAAGATGGCAGCCCCACGTACTTCTCGATTTTTCGTACGGCGGCTTGTTCCGCAGCGGATCCCGCCACATTTGCTGTGTGAGCGATATAGGATGCCGCGCAGGTGTGTACCACCGTGGCGTCCCAGGCCAGATGCTTGCCTGCTGCCCAGGGGATCAGTGTGGCCCCATCAGGTCTCTTGCCGTCTATGCGAGATAGACCAGACGGCTCTTTACAACTTGGGACATCGGCTCTCTGCAACGCCCGCCAGACTATATCATTGATGGTGTGATGACGAAAGGACCGAACAAAAGCCATTCTACATGCGAGACCGTGTTGGCCATCGGGGCCCACCAGAGCACCGCAGCCACATTGATGTGGGCTGCAAAGACTCAGACCCAACCGAAGACCAACTGCCACGCGCACTGCCTCATTGCTGAGGCAAAGGCCGCACGATGGGATTGGAAGGGCTGTCAACCAGTCGCCGGAGTGAGGGGAGCTCACTGCCAGCAAGCGCGCTCGGTCAATTGGGTTGGTGCTGTTACCCCAAACTGCCGATTTGTCCGCATCGATTACTGGCTTGTCCCATGTTGCCTGTTTAGCCGGCAACGGATCGACACACGATGGAAGTGTATCCCTACGAGCCATCAAGATATCACCCAAATGCGGATCAGACGCCGCAGAGCTGAGGTCAAGAATGGCTGACTGGAGTGCGAGGGTTGTCGCAGCTGATGCCAGGCAGAAGAAGCCAGCGATCCAACCCTCCTCACGCCCAGACCGCCATGTCTGATGGGTAACGTAGCCTGCAGCCATTGGGTGTTGTCCAGTTTGACGTTGACGATGGCTTCGAGGCCAACTCTCATGATGTTGTCAAGCCTTTCTAAGGTTGAGTGGTCAGAGCAATTATTATTATTTTTTTATTTTTTTATTATTATTATTATTATTATTGTTATTATTATTATTATTACTACTATTATTTTTTTTTAAGTACCCGAGGTATCTATAATCCCTCAGGTGTCAGATATTAATAAGAAATTTAAACTCTAGAGTGGCCATCCATGTCAAGATCAGGAAGAACAAAAGTGCTGTGGAAAGCAACAGCATTAAAACGCTGAATGGTGATAGACAGGCGCTGAAACAAGAAGCTTGTTTCTCTTGCGTCGCCTGAAATTTGGCTCAAGAGACGACCCAGGTCGGCGAGAAATGCCTGTCCCTTGGCGTTAATTGGCCCCATTGTTTCAAAAGCCAATGGGACAAAGTGGTAGGTTTGCATCAAATGTGCATATTTTGTGTTTTTCCTGGCTTCAGCCAGTTCGGCAGCGCCCCCCCCCCCATCCGAATGGAGGTTGTGGCGAGATAAGAGGTAGCCACGGTATCTGCCACTGTAACGTCCCAGGTCAAACAACGACCCGAGCGCCAGGGAATCAATGTAAGGCCGTCTGGTCTTTTGCCATCCGACCTTGACAAACCAGGTGGTTCCTTAACTGCCGGAATGCCTGCCTGAACAAGGCCCCTGCAGATTAGGTCATTCAGGACCGCATGTCGGGCCTGACGACCAGGACCAGGACGGCACGAGAGGCCGTGCGATCCTTCAGCGGTCACATGAGTGCCACACGGGCAGCTGTGTGGATGACAAATGACGGTACCTAGACGGAGGCCCACCGCTATCCTAACCGCCTCGTCATCCAGCCTGAGACCGCATGTACTTATGGGTAAGGCAAACAGCCAGTCACCTGCATGAGGTGCTGAGACTGCTTTCAAACGAGCTTGGTGGTAATCACTAGTGTGAAAGTGGTCAAGCTCGGCTATTGATTCTGCAATAACCGGTTTATCCCAGAAGGATTGCCTGTGAGAAAGTTCTCCATCAGTACGGTATGTAGGATATTTTAAGCACCAATGCTCAAACGAGGTAGAAAACTGTGGGTCTGTTTCCATGTCCACATTGCTCAGCATGGAGGTTTGGAGGGCGAGGGTACCTGCAGCGGAGGCCAAAAAGGCAGGAAGCGTAAGCGAGGATACCCTGCGGATACCCAGACCACCAGCTTTAACAGGGAGGGTGGCCTGCAACCATTGATCATCTGTCAGCGAAAGATTCAAAATCGAACAGAGACCAGCTCTCAACAGAGCATCATATTGTTCAAGAAGAGGATGGTCCGAACAAAGACTGCAACGGAGGATGTGCATCAGCTTGGGGGAGCTGAGTGAACATCTCAGTAGAATCAGAGCGTCGTGTTTAGTGACGCTTACCAATCTGGACAGGGCCAGAGAAAGCTCAGAGCATCTTTTTTCAAGACAGGCCGTGAGTGCGTCCAACGTGGAAAGTGGAGCACCAAGAAGAACGGCTTTCTCCGGTGCAGTGACTGAAAAGTGACTGAGCGGTTCAGGCAACTGTGAGTCGATGGAATGCGTTATTACTTCGCATTTCGCATGGTTTAGGGACAACCCCAGTTCCATGCACTCACGTTCGATAGTCTCAACGTCGGCAGCCACCCCCGCTGCCGCCCCTCCCAACGTAACATCATCGAGATAACCTAGAACCAAAGGGAGCATAAGTTCAGTAATATCGATTGCAACGGGAGACAAAACAGCAACGGACCTTGCTGCGGGCCCACTTTGGACCGTAGAAATAAACGACCGAACTTTAGGTCAGAAGTTTCTGCATAAGCCAAATTGCAATATGGTAGAAGTTCAGGTAGAGTGTCAAGTACTGAGGACAACATTCGGTCTCTGTATAAACTATTGAATGCGTTAGAGAAAGCAAGTTTTACAAGTATTGAGCCTTCTTCCATCTTGCTTATGAAGCGCCTAACTGTATGGACAGCTGCTTCGCATCCTACAGAGGTGCCCACCCCCACTTGTTTATGAGAGAAATAGTTTGAAACTCTTGGGAGTGCGAAAGTGTTCGCACACTTAGAGCTCAACCTACGCCAGCAATAACCTATAACAATAGGTCGAAGTCCTCCGGACTTTTTCCGAAAGGCAAACAGTGTGCCACCAAAAAGAGTCGAACGGACTTCGTTGGGGCAAATTCCAGCCAGTAGCAAATTAACAAGGGCTGTGATCGCTGAGATCAGTTCGGGGCCAATGTCTTTGCAATTTGTCAAATCGAGCAAATGTTGGGGTCTAAGACCATCGGGTCCCCCAGATGAACCTGCTGGAAAGGAACGGATGTGTATACGCACTTCCTCCTCAATGGTTTGAAATGGAGGTACTGGGGTTTCCATTGGTATAATTGGTCGGTCAGGAGGATGGTGTGGGTGTTTGGAGCTTAATTCTTCCAGAGTGTCGAGGTTATTTGGGACTGGTTTATCCTCTGAACACAGTATTCTGACCGCTGCTTTTATATTACCATCTTCCAGCTTGGAAGATACCGCTGCCGCTATTATTTCCTGATCATCAACCATATGAACACTTTTGGCAGCGGTTCTGGGGTGTGACATGTCTGGTGCGAACAGGTCATCTATCTTGAGAGGCCAAATAGTCGAGAAGTTGTCGACTCGACCTTTAATAGTTGAGGTTAGGTTGTGACGTTTGCCGCCTCTAACCGGCTGCTCTAAAATGAGAGCCCCAAAAGCAATCAGAATTTGCCAGTGGAGGGGGTTAAGGGGGTCTGAAATGATCTTATTGATGACCGATGTCAGCAGTCTGCCTACTGCTGGTCTGGCCGCCTTAGGAACATGCTTGAGCAGTCTGTTTTTCAGTACTGGATGGGGAATTCTTCCCCAGACCCAAGGCCGTCCGCATCTTCTGCCAACTCCGCAGGGTTGGGTGGCTGAGGTACAGATGGATCTGCAGACTGAGCACTCCGGGCATCTGAGATCGTGTCAGTGGCAGTGTTTTCCCTAGGGGGTTTGTGAGACCCCGGGCATGGATTCTGGCGTGGGCCGTGGAGATGGACCTTTCCATCCTTGTTGTGTAGCTGCCTAATGGTCCCAAACATGCTGCAAGTACCCCTCGCCTTCTGTGAAGCGGCGGTCTGAGATTGAGACCCGCTCACAGTTATTATTATTATTATAAATTATCCATTTATCTTAAGCTGACCCAGAAACGAAACTTATCATTGTCTGGGTCGCACATAGACTTTATACTAAGGTTAAATATCGAGCAAACCGCTCGTGAAGTTTAATGCAACTCGGGTAAGAAATATGTATAAGACATTCAGACGTCGAAAACAGCTGACCCAAAACAGACAATGCAACGTGAATGGCCTAAGAAACTCATAGAATTCAAAGAAAGAAATACCTGTGGAAATTATCAAACGTCGAAAACATTTTTATTATTATTAATATTATTATAATTAGGCCCTATTCGTCTGCGTACACTATAGTAGGCCCATTATTATTATTATTATTATTTATTTTTTATTTTTTCCCCGAGGTACCTAGGATTCCTCGGGATTTCAAAAAATTATGATAGGAGCTGTTATTCAATGTAAAGAAAATCAGGCCTCGTCCTCCGCGACAATATTAAAGGGACCACGAAAAGCGATGGCATTGTAGCGCTGCAGACAGATGGAAATGCGCTGGAAGAGAAAAGTTGCTTCTCGCGGCTCACCAGAAATGACCGAGAGACGCTGACCAACCTCGCGGATGAAACTGAGCCCGGCAGAGTTGATGGGACCCAGTGTTTCCAGGGCAATGGGAACAAAGATGTGTGATGATGGTAGCCCCGCGTACTTTTCGGTTTTACGTACGGCGGCTTGTTCCGCAGCAGCACCCGCCGCATTCGCTGTGCGAGCGATGTAGGATGCCGCGCAGGTGTGGACTACCGTAGCATCCCAGGCCAGATTATTATTATTATTATTATTATTATTATTATGGGGGAGTTACTATTATTATTACTATCAGATTATTATTATCATTAATATTATTATTATTATTACTATTATTATTATAAACTAATTATTGTTTAAAAACTAATTATTGTTTAAAAACTAGTCCAGAATTGTCAGGCCTCGTCTTCAGGGTTTGAACAGAAAGAGCCTCGGAAGGCCACGGCATTAAAGCGCTGGATTGAAATCGACAACCGCTGGAAGAGATAGCAAGTTTCTCTAGACTCCCTTGAAAATTCGGAAAGAC
Source organism: Lumbricus rubellus (assembly GCA_945859605.1). Taxonomy (NCBI): domain Eukaryota; kingdom Metazoa; phylum Annelida; class Clitellata; order Crassiclitellata; family Lumbricidae; genus Lumbricus; species Lumbricus rubellus. The sequence continues at coordinate 43,755,030 of OX243812.1, read as the reverse complement.
GTCTTCCAAGATCTTTGATAAAAACAAGACCGCTTTCGTTGATTGGACCTAGGGTCTCGAAGGCCAGCGGCACAAATAAGTAGGTTTTGGACAGTTCACTGTACTTCGCATTCTTTCTGATGGCAGCCAGCTCAGCCGCCGCTCCAGCTGCGCCCGATGTAGAGCTAAGGTAAGATGGAGCCACGGTGTCCGTCACTATTATTATTATTATTATTATTATTATTATTATTATTATTATTATTATTATTATTATTATTATTATTATTATTATTATTATTATTATTATTATTATTATTATTATTATTATTTATTTTTTATTTTTATTTTATTTTTATTTTTTTTTATTTTTGCTTCGAGGTATTTAGGATCCCTCAGGGACTTATTACTAACTACGTGTTTAAAAACCAGTCCAGAATGGCCCTAATCGTCGATTTCTTGGCTAGCGAAAGTAACCCTAAACGCTACTGCGTTGAACCGTTGTATTGTAAGTGAAAGACGTTGGAATAAAAAAAAATTGTTTCCCTTGCGTCCCCCGTAACGGTGCAGAGTTTCTGACCCAGATCGGACAGGAACGTCAGGCCTTCGTTGTTGATCGGGCCCAGGGTTTCAAAGGCCAAAGGGGTGAAGTGGTATGTGTATTATTATTATTGCTATTATTATTATTATTATTATTATTATTATTATTATTATTATTATTATTATTATTATTATTATAATTTTGTTATTATTAATTTTTTTTTTTTTTTTTTAATTTTTTTTTTATTATTAAACCATCATTTATTTCCGTTTTAAAATGTGCAAACAAATATTATAATTATTTTTTATTTTTTATTTTTTAAATTTTTTTAAATTTTTTTTGGCCCCGATGTAAACATGATTCCTCGGGGACTTCAACTCTCTCGATAAAAACAAATTTGTCTGGAATGGACCCTAATCGTCAAGAAGGTCCAAGTTGGAGAAAGTACCCCTAAAAGCGACATAGTTGAAGCGCTGAATCGTTAGCGAAAGCCGCTGAAACAAGTAAGACGTTTCGCGGACGTCCCCAGTTGCAGTGCTTATGCTTTGTCCCAAAGCAGAAAGGAAAGTCAAGCCCTCGTTGTTGATGGGGCCTAGGGTTTCGAAAGCCAAAGGAATAAACAGATGGGTTTCAGACAACTGACAGTATTTTGTGTGTTTGAGGGCCGCTGCTCTCTCGGCCGCCGCACCCGCCACCCGAGAAGTGTCGGGTAGATAAGAAACGGCTGAGGTGTCGGTCACGGTCGCATCCCAAATGAGGCAGCGACCAGCACGCCACGGAATCAGAGTGAGACCATCAGGTCTCTTGCCGTCAGCCCTTGACAGGCCAACGGGTTCCTTAGTGGAAGGGAAGCCAGCCCGGGTCAAACCTCGGAAGACAATATCGTTCAGGGTCGCATGTCTGGATGAACGACCTGGACCCAAAGAGCAGGAGAGCCCGTGCAGGCCGTCAGTGGCCACGGCAGAGCCGCAAGGGCATCTGTGCGGTTCACAGAGGGGAACCCCCAGCCGGAGACCAACTGCTACTCTGACTGACTCGTCGTCAAGTCTGAGCCCGCACGAGGTTATAGGGAGAGCAAGCAACCAATCGCCTGCGTGCGGGGCAGAGACAGCTCTGAGACGCGCTTGATGGAGTGGGTCCTGAAGCCTGGCGTGCAAGTCAGATACGATCTTTTCTGTCAGTGGTTTTTCCCAAGATGATTGCCTGTGCTGTCAGGAAGCTGCACCGAACTGGCCGTTAGCCAGCGGGACAACATCTCTCCATGTTTTAGATCGGCAGGGAATGGCTCACCTAGCATGATTGACTGGAGCGGAAGTGTACCTGCGGCGGAAGCCAGAAAGGCGGGTAATGCCAGCAAGGTTACAGATCGAATGCCCAGTCCACCATCTTTGATTGGCAATGAGGCTTGAAGCCACTGATCCTCTGACAGGGACAGATTTAAGATCTCGGTTAGTCCCGAATGTAGGGTCGCGTCGAAAAGCGCCAGGCCCGGGTGGTCCGCACAGGGGCAGCAACGTAATGTATAGAGAAGTCGAGATGAATTCAACGAGTATCTCAAAAGGGTAAGAGCGTCGTGTCTTCCAATATCCTGCAGTCTTGCGAGCGCCCGCCTGAGCTCTGTCGTTCGCTCCTCCAAGGCCTTTTCTAGCGCACCAAGCGTGGACAGCGGTGCACCCAAAAGCGATGCCATTTGAGGGCTAGTGTATGTGAAGAAGTCCAAAGCGTGATGATCCGCTGCGAGACCAGGATCCTGCGAAATCACCTCACATTTTGAGCGGTTAAATTCAAGACCTAAATCCCGGCATTTTCAGCTCCAGTAGTTTAACATCATCAGCAACTACTTGCGCCTTCCCACCCAGAGTGAGGTCATTTAGGTAACCTAGAGTGAGAGGGGATGCCAATTCCGCCAAGATGGGTTGGAGAGGCAAACAGAAGAGTCAGGGTCCCAAGGGGTCGCCTTGTTGAGGACCAACCTGGGAGAGAAGAATTCATGTGCCGTATTTCAGGCTCGAAGGTTCGGCATAGGCCAAGTGGCAAAAAGATGCGAGCTCGGGGAGAATTGCAAAAGCAGAGTTCAGCATCTGATCTCTGTAAAGGCTATTAAAAGCATTTGAAAAGTCTAGTTTCACTAGCATAGAGTCATTGTCCAAGTTGTCCAAGAAGCGCCTTGCGGCGTGCGCTGCTGCTTCGCAGCCTCCGGCCACGCCCACTCCCACCTGCCTTGGTGACAAATATGTCGCAACCCTAGGTGCAGCATAAGCGTTTGCGCATTTGGCGGTCAGCCTACGCCAAAGATAGCCAATGACTATTGGGCGCAAACCCCCTGAGCTTTTGCGCAAAGCAAAGAGAGTGCCTCCAAAAAGGGTCGCTCGAATCTGAGGGGGGCATGTGCCCGCCAGCAAAAGATTAACCAGAGCTGTGACTGCAGCTCTTATTATTATTATTATTATTATTATTATTATTATTATTATTATTATTATTATTATTATTATTATTATTATTATTATTATTATTATTATTATTATTATTATTATTATTATTATTATTATTATTATTATTATTATACCAACTGAACAGACAGCTTTGCAATTAGACGGCGCTAATAATAGCAGCAAATAATTATGGGGTCCGTAGCTCAATGGAGAGAGCGTTGGCCGATAAACTGAGAGTCATTATCGCGACCCGGGTTCAAGCCTCGCTCAGGGCAAAAATTTATTTGAATTTTCTGTTAGCTGCCAGTGGCGCTTTCTGTTGTGACTTGTGATGTTTGACTCGGGTCAATAAAGTAAGTAGGTAAGTAAGTAAGTAAGTAAGTAAGTAATTAAGTAAGAATATTCTTTATTTGATCACCAGCAAACGCACAGTAGTTTACAGAGGAAAAATAACAATATATAGGGTGACACAAAAGTTCGTTCACCGTTTTCAAAATGCGTTATCTCGGTAACGGCTTCATATTTCGTTATCATATTTGGTCAGTGTATGCACCAGTCAAATGAAAGATATTGGTAGAAATTTTATTATGATCCGTTCCGTTTTCGAAATTATTTATAAGAAAATGTAAAGTCGACCAGTTTTTGCGGAAAAACCGTTCATCAAAATTTACACAGTAATGAAAATGTGTAATACGCCTAGCCTCGTATACAAAGCGTGACAAGACACTGTTGTTACCTATATAGGACATACACAGACGTCGGTTATTAGCGTACAGTATCTCCTTTCTGCTTAATGTCGGGCCTTGACGGCACTGACTCTATCCAGCATAGAAAGAGTAAGCCTACGTTTGTTTCGCCTGCTCCAAAGTTGAAGTTTAGTCCTTTCGACTCCTTCGGTGATGGTTTGGTGTGGGATGACTGCCAAGGGTCTCACTAAACTTCAATTTGTGCCAAATGGTACCCGACTGAACTCGCACCAACATTCTCGAGCAATTCTTGAAGCCAGCGTTCGAGAGAGAAAATGACAACGGCAGTGTCATGCGACGAAAGTTATTTGTTGACAATAATCTATGCGTATTTCAGCATGATGGTGCACGCTGTCGTACATCAGCTGTGACGAAGTGGCTAGACGACACAGCCGCACATAAGACACACATAAGGCCGAAGGATTGGCCACTCAACTCTCCGGACCTCTCTCCGATTGAGAACTTGTTGAGTATTTTATCTCTCAGCGTTTATAAAGATCCTGAGCCAAAGAACGCTGATCAGCTCAAGCGTCGCTTCCAACGAGCGTGGAGATCGATAGCAGTTGGGACCCTTCAGATGCTGATCCAGTCAATGCCGGATACAGTCATTATGCAGAAAGGAGCTACTGTGCGCTAATAACCTACGTCTGTGTAACATGTCCTTGTACCTAACAACAGTGTCTTGTCACGCTTGTATACACGTTTTCGTTACTGTGTAAATTTGATGAACGCAGTTTTTTCCGCAAAAACTGGTTGTTTATATATTTTCTTAGAAAGAATGGCGAAAACGGACCGGAGCATAATCAAATTTGTACCAATATCTTTCATTTGACTGATGTATACACTGACCAAATATTATAAAAAAATATGAAGCCGTTACTGAGATAACGCATTTTGAAAACGGTGAACGAACTTTCGTGTCACCCTATATAAAACATTTATGCAAGGTTATTTAACATTCGCATAATAAAACTTCTTTTGGCAAAAGAATCAACTCTTGGAAGAGTTAGATTATGTGGCCTAGGTCTAGTATTGTAAGGAGCAACCTTTTGAGAAGGGAGGAGGTCGTGAAGAACGTGGCTAGGATATAAGAGGATAAAGCGGAAAAGAGTAGAATCAGCTCTCGAACACAGCGCGTCAAAACTTGGAAAATCGGTTGGAAGGAAGCTTGAACGGGTCAATTTTCTTAAAAGACCATTAAGACGTTTGCGCTCCATGGCATTGGCAAATCCCCACCAAACAGGGGAGGCATAAACTAGTCTTGCGATGGTAGTAGCTCTAACAACGTCAAACAGACGTTGACCGTGGAGGCCATGGGTGACTAAAATACGAAGGGCAAACATGGATTGCTGGGCTTTACAGCATATTCTGTCAATGTGAGCCTCAAAGCCAATCCTATAAGAAACGGTGACACCCAAAACAACCACCTACTGGATGCCTTTCCATGCCCGAGATGGGGTGGGGGAGAAAGAGCAATAGCTTTAGACCGAGGTTGTCTGATGATAAATTCACTCGTCTTAGCTTGATTTAGTTTAAGGTTGCTAATGGATGCCCACTGTGAAATATGGTCAAGTTCAGAAAGAGTGGTGTCAATGCAAGAATCTGGGATTAGTAAGTAGCTGTCATTGGCTTATTTAGGAAGACGGTTTTCACTGAATTTAGGTTTGAGACTAGAAATGGCTATGACAAAATCAGTAGGTCAAAGGCCAGATCCTTGCACAATACTAGCATTTATGGTACAGAGCGGAGAGATATCACCCCCAAATTTGGTGCAGTGCTGACGCTCGTGCAAGAGAGCAAGCACCCAGTTGCATAAAACAATCGGGAATGGGTTGTGATGCCAATTGATCGGCGAGGTGCTTGTGTCTAACAGTGTCGAAAGCCTTGCTAAAATCAAGGGACAGGAGTCTTACATAGGGCTCAGGAACAAGCATGGATTGGAGTTCATGAGTTATGGATATAAGCGCAGCAGATGTGGATCCAGAAGGGCGGAAAGCAAATTGGTCTGTAAAGATGCGGTTGGAGCAAGGTTCAGTGATAAAGGGATAAAAATACTTATGTACAACAATTTTTTCTAAGATGCGAGAGAGGATGGATGTGATAGAGATGGGTCTAAAGTCAGCCTCTATGGGCTGAGCGGGGCTGTTGAAGACTGTACGGCAGTGCCTCCGATGAGACATTCCCAAGAGAGGGATACATGAAGAGATGGAGGGAGAGGGAGAGGGAGAGGAAGAGAAATGGTGGGAGAGGGAGAAGGAGAGATGGCGTGGAAGCCAGTACAGCGGCGCGTCCGATGAGTCATTCCCAGGGTGTGCGGGCCTTGTAGCGCTGCTAATTATGGTTCACTAATTACTCTAATTAACAAATTCTAATTATTATTATTAATATAATATAATTACTGTGACCTAATTAAAATGCATAATTAGCGAGACCCCATTAATATGACCTAATTAACGTGACCTAATTACTATGCTCTAATTAATGTGACATAATTAAGATGATCTTGACCTTTGACCTTGACCCCGATGACGTCACTGGTCACGTGACAATTGAGTGTAAGAAAGGATTTCTCACTCTACTATTCATCTACTGTGAAACGACGCTGATAAGGCTACGAAACTTAGACTGACGTTAACAAACCTTTCTTGTAGACACTAAGCAAATCCCTACATACGATTCACATTCGTTTATTTCAAATCTAATTCTATGCCTACTGACACTAGTTGGACCTACGTCAATGACGTTAACAAACCTTCGTAGGGATACCTACTGTAGAAGACTCCCATTCGTTCATTTCTCTACTGTATTGAATTTCATTTTGAATGGAAAGGTCAGATGTAGTTACTAGTTAAATGGCATTAAGAACTTTCGAAGTCTTATCGGTTACGGCACTATTCTAGGATTTTTACATGAAGGGGGAATTTTGTACGGGGGGTTATGTCCTACGAAAAATGGGGGAATATGTTCGGGATGAAAAATGTCAGAGGAGATAATGTCCAGAGGGATAATGTCCGTTCCCGTTTCGTCCAGGGGGTTGTACGGGGGTTTTGTCCAGGGAAGGGGGAATGTCCTACGCTCATTTTCGCATTTGAATGCATCCTCATAACTGATTCATTTGATTACCAAAAAGTCAGTGCTTATTGTTCAACCAACATCATATTGCAAGTGATTGGCCCAGCTTAGGCTACAACCAGCACAGTGGAAAGCTGTTGACAATTTATAGCAAACAGCCCTACTATTAGGCCCTATAGGCCTATTTGTTCGTGAATGGAAAAAGCAACGAAACTGATAACATACTTCGTAAATTTATGCAGTCATAGAGGATGAATATCAACGATAATTTATTCTACATGAGGTTGAAACCCATCGACACAGATTTCAGATTTTAGGTAATTATCGAGAAACTCTTGAAACATTAGGCTATACAGTATACATGTAACACTGGAAGGTCTGTATGTCCATGGAAGAGGGAGTTGAATTGACCTCTCTGTGATTTCGACGAATTATTTCATCATAATGCAGAATTTGCACAGTTGTGTCAGTTGTTTTGCTGCTTCTAGACTCGCGCACTGTACTTTTCGTTGGATTTCTCAAGGATTTTACGCTTGTTAGAACGCTTTTGTTGCAAACGCCTTGGCCATGTGACTGCATCAGCGACCATCCCTATGATGCACAGCCGAGTCGTTCCATTGCCGTGCGTGTACACCGCTGCTAGCCAGCCGATGTTTACATCTCGTCGGAGGACGATCCACGCGGGTCATTAGAGTGACCTCGAATGTTGTCACTGATGGCGCTCCCAACACCCGATCGACAAGCGAAGAATGCCTTCTCCTGTACGTATTCTTGCTTGAGATTCGACGATTAGCCGGACGGGCGTCATCTATCACCTACCAGAGACTCTGACCAACCACACCATCTACCAGCTCTACGGGAATCCAATGGTTAATTCTACGTGTTTGCGAGGGCTCGCCACCGGTGACTCTTTCAGCTAACTGTGTTTTGTTTTGCAACTTGTCGTTATTTTTCGGTCGCTTTGTCTATTAGTATCATTTGGGCTAGTTAGCGCAGAGTAGATATCTTGAAGAGGCGCTATATAAATTCTCAGAATGAATGAATGCAGTAGCAGTGGCGGCGCCAAGATTTCAGGTTTGTGGAGGCTGAAGCCCTAAGCCCAACTAGAACATTTTTATGAAGCGCCGAAGGTGCGAAGCTGCGAGTGCCAAAGGCAAGAAGCCCATACCGACTAGGGTGTCTGGGTAGCGTCGTAAGCTCCCCCAGCGGGGTCTGGCCCCAGCCACCAACGCATTTTTAGCTCTGTTGACATAAACTAGAGCTTTTTAGGCTCTTTTTTGCCAGCTATATATGAACGATACAAATCATGAAAACTTAAAAAAAGAAGTCGTTTTGCAGAGTCGCAGACTAGCTACCAGTTTAAGAATGTCAAAATTTTATTGTAAAAGAAATGGTCTTAGTCTTTACTATCACAGGCGGAGACCTGGTCCGAACTTGGGGGGGGACGGACGAGCGGCCGAAGGACGATCGCTGAAGCATGAAGTGCCGAGCAGGGGAGGAGTTTGGACAGAGAGATGTGCCCCCTCCCAAAATGTCAAACATTTTAAAATTTCAGCACTGCAATGGTAGCATTTCAGGCTGTCATATTAACGACTAAAAGAAGGTGTCTTAAGAAATTTTGACGACTAAAAACGAGTGTTTTCAAAAATGTTGACAGCTAAAAAAAGTGCCTTCATAAATTTAGACGACTATAAAAAGGTGTCTTCAGAAATTTTGACGACTAAAAAATGTTTCTTCAGAAATGTTGACATCCAAACAAGGTGTCTTTAGAAATTTTTAAGACTAAAAAAGGTGTCTTCAGAAGTTTAGACCATTATAAAAAAAAGTGTCTTTAGAAATGTTCACAGCTAAAAGGGTGTCTTCAGAAATTTGAAGACTAAAAACCATAGGGGCATGTCATAATTATGTAGAGGATTTTACAGATACAACCAGCAGCGGCGCAAGGATTTCAGGTTTGAGGGCAGAAACCCCAAACCATTTCTCCCAGGGACGAAAGTAGAACATTTTTCTCAAGGGCGGCAATTTTGCATGCGCTGGAGACGCGAAGCTGCGAGTGCCGAATGCACGAAGCTCATACCGACTAGGGGGTCTGGGGCAGCGTCGTAAGCTCCCCCAGCGGGGTCTGGGGTGAAGCCCCAGAAACCAGCCCGTTTTTCGCTATTGACATCGACAGGAGCACGTTTCAGGCTCTTGTTTGCTTATTGTTTATGAACAATAAAGTAGCCTACTGACTTTTTTATTTCCACATTGCAATTATAGCATTTTGGGCTGTCATTTTTACTAAATAGATCATAATTTCAATGCTGAAAGTCTTGGATTATGACTTCAAAAGTGTCTCCTTATAGGCCATTGTTTAAATGCTTGGATATAAGCACTTTAATGGTAAAATTTTAAGCTGTCATCTCAACAAATTTCTCATAATTATTTCATTGCTGAAAGAAATGGTTCATGAGTTCAACAATGTTCCTCTACGTTGTATAAATTATCGAATTCCACACTGCACGGGTATACCAGTTTTGCTGCCGTCCTAGCGAAATTGATCATGATGGATAAATAGTAGATAACACTCTAAAAATGTACAATGACATTTTTGAGATATTTTTTGAAATATTGGGGAACAGCATCTCCGTCCACAACCCAGGGCCGTCTTATCCATTATCACAGTAGGCACTGTGCCTAGGGCCTACGAACTTACCAGGGCCTACGAAATCCTGGGGAAAATATATTTAAAAATAAGTGCAGCATTTATCTCCCATTGAGCTGGGCCACTGTAGTTAAATTTATTGTTATTGTTAATTTTCACATCTTCTAGTTCTTCTACAGTAACTGTACCCAATGGTTTCGGACGACTCGGAAGAGTACTATCATCAGACTGCTGCATAGGAAGCATAGCCCTCCCGACGCTACCGTGGCATATCTGTTCATTTATATCACCTAGGCCTGTTTCACTTTGTCCTGGATGGCCAGTGTTAGTCGTGATTGTTTCCGGTACTGAGAGATGGGTTGTAGTAGAAGAAGCGAGTGATGTCACTGACATGTCTTTGTTGCAATTTGTATTTATAAAAAAAATTAACGCACCCTTGATCTTTTTAGTGCTTCATCTTTCTGTTTCATTTTCCTTCGTTTCTCAAATCCACACTCGTGTTTTCTCTTATAACCATCATACATGATTTTTTTTTTAGAAATTGGTATTAATAATTTAACAAATTAAAATTTAAACGCGATGGCGAATTTTCATTAGAATTTAGACTGAAACGCCGCTAACCGAAAGTCGAAAATATTACATTTAGCAGATATCGAAAATAAATATTACAAAAAATTAGATTGAGATTTAAAATCAAAACTGAATCCGTTCACAAAACATGGTTCAGCATGACTTTAAGAAATAATGTCAATGTGTTGCAATTTGAATTACCGGTGGCAGTGATGACACAGCTGGGTTTTTTCCACTAGATCTGGGTTTTTGGCCTTCGTTTGGGGTTTTTTCGGGCCAAATCTGGATTTATTTTGATGAGTTGACCATTAATTTTGTACTTAAAACACATGAATATTCTGTGAAATTCAATGTAAAATGGTCGTCATACATAATTATTTCCTCACTAATTTTAAACTCCAGAATCAAGATCTCATTTTGTCAATTCACAAATAATTTGTAACCTGGGCCGATATGCACAAGAGGGTATAACTCATACTCTTTAGCTTAAACGTGGCCTATGCGGGAGCAGTGGGTAATTTCCGTATGCATGGCTTGTGATTAGCGAATTACGATAGGTATAACGTTATTCGAACTCACAGGCAGGTATAAGACCGCTACTCCGAAGGTGAACAATAGACAGCCGACTTTATCTGGACGCATGAACAATGGGCAACCGTTGAGATTTCCTTGTGGACCGTCTATCTGTGGTATGATGAATTACTAACAGTTCGGTGCTAACATGTCTCATAAATTTATTGTACGGATTAATAGTGAAGACTGCCTTGGTCATATGCATGCAATACAATGCTATTGTACTTCGTCAGCATGACTTTAAGAAATAATGTCAATGTGTTGCAATTTGAATTACCGGTGGCAGTGATGACACAGTTGGGTTTTTTCCACTAGATCTGGGTTTTTGGCCTTCGTCTGGGTTATTTTCGGGCCAAATCTGGATTTATTTTTATGAGTTGACCATTAATTTTGTACTTAAAACACATGAATATTCTGTGAAATTCAATGTAAACGACCGCATATAAATATCTTTCACTCAGCTCTAACCTATTGAATTGGGGGGAGATCAAGTGCCATGCATCGTCGGGTGCAAGGAATGTGTAGATTAGTTATTCACTTCCAATTCTATCTTTATGCATACGGATACATTCCAACGGCTACGTCTGGATGAGTTACGTCTGGAGGAAGGTCTACCTTTAGCCTACGCTATTCCTACTTATATGCATTTCGGCCCTGAGGAATAGCTCTGCGCAGAAAGTTAATAAGCCATTTTGACATCTCAAAATAGGTCAGGTCACTCCTCTCTCCTTGCTAGGCCGTATTGACATCTATAACAGGCGGCAATAGGCCTACACCGTACTGACTGTAGGTAGGTCAGGTCAATCCTCTAGTGGTAGGCCTATAGTTGTTGCAGAGTATTAATGTTCTAGGTGGTTAAAACTTTGGATTGTTGATGTATTAAGAAATTTGGCTGGAAACCTCGGACAACTTTAAAACTTCGTAAACTTGAGCCACGTATGTTATGTGTTTACAATTCTGGTAGGCCTAGGCATGACCCGCTGCGCATATGCAGGCCCGCCGACAGAAATTCCGGGCCCCTGGGCAGGGAAGCCACGGGCCCTAAACGGTCATTAGGCTTTTATAGCAACTTTTAATATAAAAAAGCAAATAGAAATATCAAAAGTGCGGATGCGGATGTACGATAATGATTACAATCAGTTCTTAAAATGTTAAGAATTTAGTTTTCAAATAAATAAAAGAAATAGGATATGGTGGTCTAATCAAAAAGCAACCCTTTCCGAGTTTAACTTCAGCAAAAGCGTTTATGATAGGCCTATCCTGGTAACCATTTTATGATTTTTGTCTGGGAACCTTTAAAATGCACTTCGGAAATGCTCTTTTTCTCGCCTGGTAAATTGTCCGGATGTCTTGGAGGACCGTTTCTTATGTTGTAGCCTAGTAATTCTATACCGTCTCGATCGTTTGTGTAGGGCCCTGGAGGCAGAGTGCCAACGTAAAAACCAAGCATTTTACAGTTTCTATAATTTCATGATTTTCGTAAGTCTAATTTATAATGTCATCTTTGGAAATTATGATGCCACACCACAAATATCATTCTCATCCATTATCCATTCGGTTATGAACATCATGAACTTTTAATTCACTCGAATCAACCGGTGTAAGAGTGATTTACGGGCTCTGATTTGTCTTCTTTTGAAATCAGACAACGTATAATAATTAGCAGAAGAGCGTTTTGAGACAGAAGTGAGCGTGTCTTTTGGAAAAAACCTGATTAGGCCTAGTTATAAGGTAATGGACATGCAGTTGCTTGAAAGTTGAAGCTGAAACAGTTGTAGCCTACTTGTGTGATAATAATATTATTAGGCTATTATTCAAAACGGCATATAAACTTTCTATAGGCTATAATAGGCTATTATAGTCAACATATGAACATTTTTATAACCAGTGTAGCCCGGGCCCCTGAAAGTCGCCGGGCCTCTGGGCAGAGCACCCTCTCGGCGGGCCTGCGCATATGCGCACACGATTGTATCGATTAAGCTTATTGGCAGTCTCGGACAACTTTAACAATTGATATCTTGAAATTTTAATTACATTTTATTCGACCCTTTTGACGAACATTTTATTAGCCCTCATACGAACAAGCGAAAAATCAACTTAATTTGAACAAAGCGTGTCTAAAATAGCTTATATGAATAGTCTGGGTTTTTCTGGGGGCTTACGGAGGGAAATCTGGGTTTATTTCTGAAACGTCAGTGGCAACACTGACCGGTGGGATCGTCCGTTGACCAAGATGGTCGTCACTCTCGCCTCGTTGTCATTACGGCCATTGATATGTATTATATTAGCTGGATTGATAAGGCTTCGTATAGTGATCCATGGCCGATGGCGAATCAGTTGCGACTTCCGCTATGGGCAGCGTGTGCTTGTTCCTATGTAAACCCATGTTAAATTCATCAACATTGAAGGCAATTTTCAAGAAATCTGGCCGCTAAATACAGTTAAGTTGATTGTTTTGTACGCCACTCAACTTAAAAACCCTAGGCTGGTTTAAAAAAGTTCTGTATCATTGCTAAGAAATTTGTGTTTTAAAGCGAAGTGTTGTAACGCCTATCCTTTACTATGGTTTGCCTCTAGGAATCCTAGGATCCTGGGATTTGCCTCAGAGAATTGTGGGATTTGCTCTAATGAATCATTGTCTTTCCCTTAGCGAGCGATACTCCGAACTTTCACAGGCTATCAGCATTCCAGTAGCTATATAGTACATTTCCGTGATTACGGCGGATTATTATGTCTTAAGCAGAACCCGCTCCATGGTTGTTGCACATTCGGATGTACGCTGTGGCTGTGATTGTGTGCGGAGCTTTTCTCGTCTGTCCTTGTTGCAAATTAGCGTATAGACGGTGATTCGATTTGACATCTTTCGGAACATTACCTTTTCTTTTGATGCCTGCCATTGGACGAGTTCATTTTCACCATCGAGAAGGGACGCCAGGTTATTCACTTCGTCAACAATTTCAACATCTCTGCCACCTGGCGAATGACGTTCAACGCTATCAACACTTTCCAGGGCTCGTTTGAGAAGCTGGTCAGGTCTGCCACCTGGCGAATGCGGTTCTACGCATTCCTGGACTCGTTCGAGAAGCTGGTCAGGTCAGCTACTTCAACATCTCTGTTTCTCTACTGCCTGCCGAATGCGGTTCTACGCCTTCCAGGACCCTTCAAGAAGTTGGTCAAGTCAGCCACTTCAACATCTCTAGTTCTCTACTACTTGCCGAATGCCGCTAAACTCAAACCTATGACGTTACGATAAAAGTTCTGGATAACATTGCATCATACGCGGAACATTTGGATGTGCACCTTCTATCACCCTCAGACTAGAATCTGTGGACTGGACTCTGCGTGTTTGCGATGGAGTTTTGTTTACAGTGACTTCTGTTTGGGGCGGTGTTTGCTTTGGATGTAATTGTAGATCTGTCGTGATGATAACTCTAACATCTGAGGCTTAGATAAGGCGGATGTTCTCCCACTATGTGTGCCTCTGCATAGTTATTCTTCAAGAGGCGCTATATAAATCCTTAAATACATTATTCTTTAGTTTTCTGTAACGCGCTTTCGTGCAAGATTTCTATTTTGTTTATGCGCGCTAGAAATGACAGTCTAATAATAATAACAATAATAATAATAATAATAATAATAATAATAATAATAATAATAATAATAATAATAATAATAATAATAATAATAATAATAATAATAATAATAATAATAATAATAATAATAATAATAATAATAATAATAATAACTTTGATTGGCTGCTAGCACCTCCGGTAACTGCTTTGGGTCTGCGCCTGTCCGACGAAGTGATAAGGATTTCGGTTGGAATGCGACTGGGAACGACCCTCTGCGAACCGCACGTGTGTCATTGTGGCGAAAGAGTCGACGCCAGAGGACTTCACGGCCTGGCATGCAGAAAAAACGCTGGCAGACAACAACGTCACAATATGCTCAACGACATCATATGGCGCTCCTTAAGAAGGGCAAACATTCCGTCTCAGAAGGAACCGTTAGGGCTCACAAGGGAAGACGGAAAACGGCCGGACGGCGTGACACTTATCCCTTGGACATGTGGAAAGTGTCTCACTTGGGACGTGACGGTTTCAGACACTTTTGCAGCATCTCATCTGGCAGCAACATCTGCAGAAGCAGGTGAGGCCGCAAACCGAGCAGCCGCTGCCAAAAGGACCAAATACGACGCAATCACCCGGACGCATGACTTCGTGGCGGTGGCATTGGAGTGCAGCGGATCCTGGAGCACGGAAGGACTGGACTTTATTTTAGACCTGGGACGAAGGTTGACCGAGGCGACGCAGGACAGGCTCGAGACAAGCTACCTCCTTCAAAGAATCTCGATAGCAGTCCAGCGGGGCAACGCCATCTGCTTCTCTTCCACATTGCCTCTGTAACAATACTATATAATCCGACTGTTGTTGTATAATAATAATAATAATAATAATAATAATAATAATAATAATAATAATAATAATAATAATAATAATAATAATAATAATAAAATTAATAATAAAAATAAAAATAAAAATAATAATAATAATAATAATAATAATAATAATAATAATAATAATAATAATAATAATAATAATAATAATAATAATAATAATAATAATAATAATAATAATAATAATAATAATAATAATAATAATAATAATAATAATAATACTTGGCTTCAGCCGCGTCGACTCTCGAGCTTCAGACCGCCATTCTTGCGACCGTGGAGGCAGCCCCCGATGTGTATGTGGCGGACCTGTTGGAGGCACGTCAAGACACACTACCTGCGTCGACAGAACCCCTGCCCATCAGACAGAGCTGCTGGGATCAGCCTCTGATCCAGAAGGATAAGTTGGAAGTCCGCAGGAGTGCCGTTGATCTTGTCAACCAGGCCAGGCTGGTCGCGGTCAGCAGTCCTCATTCAGCCGACTGGCTGACCGCGCTCCCGATTGCCGCGTGTGGCCTTGCGTTGGACAATGAAGCGGTCCGGGTGGCGGTGGGATTGAGGTTGGGCCTGGACTTGTGCGGTCCTCACACATGCAACTGTGGCGCTGTAGTTGGCCCGGATGGCCACCATGGCTTCGTTTGCAGGAGGGCATTGGGACGCTCCTTGCGCCACCACGCCATAAACGACATCATCTGGCGCGCCCTCCTCAAAGCAGATGTTCCGAGCGTCAAGGAACCCGCGGGCCTATTTAGATCTGACGGCAAAAGGCCCGACGGTGCAACCCTAATACCCTGGTCGGAGGGGAAGTACCTGGCGTGGGACGCCACAATTGTGCATACTTGTGCCGCCTCATACATTACTCAACCGGCCAATCTGGTAGGACCGGCATCAGTACAGGCGGCCATCCGTAAAACCCAGAAATATGCAGGTCTTCCCGCTTCTTACATCTTCCAACCAGTGGCCATGGAGACCCTAGGTCCGCTTAATCCATCAGCCCTGGAATTCATCAATGAAATCGGCAAGCGCATATCATCCGTTACTGGTGACAGACGCGAGGCAACCTTTCTTTTCCAGCGTCTTTCTGTCAACATTCAGCGCTACAACTTGGTGGCTTTTAAAGGAACTTTCTCTTCAAACCCTGAAGACGAGGCCTGACAATTCCAGACTGGTTTTATAACAGTAGTTAAGTGATAAGTCCCTGAGGGATCCTAAATACCTCAGGGCAGCAAAAAATAAAAATAAAAAATAATAATAATAATAATACAGAGTTGAGGCCCTAGGGGCCAACGAATAGATTAATATGCAAGGTGCCTAGGGCCTACAATGACCATTAGACGGCCCTGCCACAACCACAAACTTTGGGCTCTCGTGGACCGTCCCCTGGCCCCAAGTCTCCGCCCATGACGGCTGTTGCTAAATGAACACCCCATTTCCCAATGTATAGTTGTGTAGAACTACCGGTGTAGCCCCTCAGGAGGCCGGTGGGCCGGACATGGTGCACATAACCTCATCACGGTCTGCGGCGCATTCTATTAGCAATAGCAACGACGCGCTATATTGTAGCGAAATTCAAAATTGCTGTCCTTGTTAATTTCAGCCCCTTCCTCCGCCAACCCGGACTCAACACCCTTCTCCCGCTAGCCCGGACTCACACCGGGCCAAACCTCAGCCCCCCTTCCTCCGCCAGCCCGGACCCACACTGGTCCGGACCTCATTCCCCTTGCCCCCCCCCGCGCAGACCTCAGCCTCCTTTTCCCTCGCCACCTCGGACCCCCAGCCCCCTTCCTCCGCTAGCCCGGGCTCAGACTGGTCCGGATCTCAGCCCAACCTCCGCCAGTTCGAATCCTCCAGACTCCAGTCCTCTCCCTCTTCCAGACCCGTCCGTACCTCAGACCTGTCTGTACCTCAACCCCCTGCTCCGCCATCGCGGATCTCTGCCCTTTCCACCGCCAGACCGGCCCGGACCTCAGCCCTCTGTCCCCTGCAGCTTCATTAGGGTATAAATAAGAGGACTGTATGCATGCTAGTGTTGAGTCGCAGAGAGAGTCGATGTCCCGGAGTCGAGCCCAGTCGCAATTGATGGCTCACATGTGAGTCGATGTATGACCGTCTCCCGCAGTTGAGGTCCGAAAATAAGATAATAATAATAACTTTTAAGCCGATACATGAACATTCATTGTTTTTTTGCTTTGGATGAGGCTGAGTCACATTTAGGGGCTTAGCCTCCTAACCCTTCCTCTGGTGCCACCAATGGCATAAGCATCTAAACTGTGATAATATAATATTATAGTTGATTTCGTTGCCGTTGGTTATTGTCTAGTTTTCTTATTACAAAGCATGGTGTAAGAAGGAATGGTGTGCACACTTCCTATACTGGCCATACAAGGTTTTTGGCTCCACTTATTTTAGTACAGCAGGTGGCGCTGCTGTCGCAGGTTGCGCGAATGCAGCACAGGGAATATAGAGCAAGAAGTAAGGAACATTCGAAACATGGAACATAGGGACAAGGAGAGTGCAGGAACATAGCAGGGAACATCACTTGGAACATACTAGTGGCGATGAGGATTAGGTAGCATTGCAAGGAACATGGAAAATCACACGGAACACCTAGGAACATAGGCCTAATATACAACAAAGAACGTGGAACGTAAAGAACATGAAGCATCACAGATAACAATGTTCAGAGAATGTGGGAATATAGGACGAGGAACACGGAACATGCATGCATTCCGGAACACGCTACAAGGACTGTAGAACGTAAGGAACATGGAACATCAGAGGAAACATCAAAAACATTCAGGAACGTGGAACATAAGAGGAAACATAAAAAACATTCAGGAACATGGAACATAAGAGGAAACATTAAGGAACATGGAACACGGAAAGTGCAACCGGAATTGGATCACAAGGAACATGGACCATTAGGTGAAATACGGAACATGGAACATCAGGGGAAATTAGAATAAGTGAAGAACAAGGAATGGAGGACGCAAAGAACAGGGAGCATCAGAGAGCAAAAGGAACATGAAACATCACATGGGCCACCAGAGACATCAGAGAAAAAGACGCGGAACAAGCAACAAGGACCGTGGAACATAAGCAATATACAACAAGGACCATGGAACATAAACAACCTGAAACATCACGGGAAAATGAGAAACATTAGAGAACACGGAATGTGGAACACGCAACATGGTACGTGAAACGTAATGAACATGGAACATAAAAGAGAAGATCAGAACCATTAAGAAACATGTAACACGGAAATGTGGAACAAGGAATGTGTAACACAAGGAACAGGTGAACATCAGGGAACGTTCGCTGGAAAACAGAACACGGAATGTGGAACACGCAACAAGGTCCGTGGAACGCAAGGAACAAGGAACATAAGAGGGAACACAAGAAACATTAAGGAACATGGAACCAGGAATATGCAGCAAGAAATATAAGGAACACAAGAAACACAAGGTAACATAAGGAACAAGGAACATCGTAGGAACTTCAGAGGCAATAAAAAATACGGAATGCGGAACACGCAACAAAAACTGTGGAGCTTAATGAACATGGAACACCAGAGGGAACATCAGAAACATTAAGAAACAAGGAACGCAAAACACGCAACAAGGGCCGTGGAACAAAAGGAACATGAATCATCAGGATAAACATAAGAAATATTACCGGTAAGCAACGCGGAATATGTAACAACGACTGTGGAACATAAGAAATAGGGAACACCAAGGAACACCAGGAACATGGAACATCACATTCAACACCAGCGACATAAGAAAACAAAAGGACGCGAAACAAACAACAAGGATCGTGAAACATAAGGAATATAAACAATTAAGGAGCATGGAACATAAGGAACCTGGAATTCCAAATGGAACAAGGAACACGGAACATCAATTAACAGGGAACAGAGGGCACATCACAGAGAACAAGGGAACACGGAACATCGATATGAACATCAGGGTCAGAGGACATAGAAAACATTGAAACACAGGGAACACAATAACATCACATGGAACAGAGAACACGGAAGACAAGAGAAAAGGAAACAAAAAGCAGATGGAACAGAACATAGCAAAGATAATTTGTGTCGCCCTCCTCCTTCGTCCAGACATGAGACTGGCACTAAGGAACGGACATGCAGTGAAGGAGTATAAGTATATATGCCATACAATATCATGAAATTCCATTAGGCTTATAGGCGAAGTTCGTCAAATAGCGACGCCAGCGCCCTCTAGCGACCTGAGCCACAAATTTTAGCCAAGTGCGCACACCATCCCTTCTTACACCATGTTACAAAGTAAGCCGTTTTAGACATTTTCAGCTCTTTGTTTTTTGGGGGGCTGATCGAGCCACGTTTAGGGGGGCTTAGTCCCCCTAGCCCCTCTGGCGCCGCCACTGGCTGAGTAGGCTAGCCATTTGTGGAGAGAGTTACATTTATCTGTTGATAGGCTACTAGGTTCATGTTCTGACCAATAAATTACAAACACACACTAGTTTTTTTATATAATTATACTCTTCTTCTTTCTTCTTTCTCTCTTCCGTCAGTCATGCGACGACGATGAGGCTCTCACATGACTTCTCCAGACTTGTCTATTTCTGGTGAGATCCTTTGCTCTTGGCATACTTATATCCATCCTCTTCAGATCTTCTCTGACGTTGTCCATCCAAGTCTTTGGTTGTCTTCCTCTGCTTCTCTCTCCTTCTATATGCCCGTGCAGGGCCGCGAGTGGTATAGGCCTAGTCTTTTTCCCTCCATGCGCTCCACATGACAGAACCATCTGAGCCTTTTCCTGATTTTTTCCACTACCGTTTCTTCTGCGCCCTCTTGTCTCTTGTCTTCTCGTTCCTGATTCTCTCCCTTTTGCTACTGCCTCTGATTCTCCTCAGCCAACCCATTTCAGCCACCAGCAATCTTCTCTCGTCTTCTCTACGCAGACACCAGAACTCTGCAGCGTTGCCACTCTGAAAAATAAAAAACCCAAGTTGGTCGGTCGAAAAAACCTAAGAAAACCCAAGTTGCCCAAATCTACCATTTTTCCGTCCAAAAAATCTGATGACCTTTTTTAGTCATTTGGCCCAAATCTTCAGAAAATGTCCAAAAATGTCAGGTTGGCCCAAGCAAAGAAGCAAAAAACCCAAGTTTTGTCCGAAAAAAACCCATCTCCCAAGTTCGGAGAAAAAAACCAAGATTTTTCGGCCGAAAACAAACCCAAGAAAAACCAAAGTTCTTCGCAAAAGACCCCATTTCCCAAGTTCGGATTTAAAAAAACAAGATCTTGTGAAAAAACAAGAAGTGGCAATGCTGGAACTCTGAACCACACAGCAGTACCGGTACCACCAAGGTTTCATAGAGTTTCATCTTGGTTGTAATCGAGATGCTCTTTGTCTTCCACATTTTGCCAATCTTACTCGCTCTTCCTACTTCCAGCTAAGGCGTCTCAGGGCTATTCGCAAATCTGTCACATCTTCGATCTTTACCTCAATTGTTCATGCTTTTGTATGTTCTCGGATTGACTATTGTAATTCTGTCCTTATTGGTCTGCCCAAGGTTCGCCTAGCTCCTCTGCAATCTGTACTCAATGCTGCTGCTAGGCTCGTTGCCCGCCTTCCTCGATTCTCCCACATTTCTTCATTCATGAGTGAACAACTTCACTGGCCTCCACTCTCGGCCCGTATACAAGTTAAGGTCCAAATTTTGGTCATCAAGTCACAAATGGGTCTTGCTCCGAAGTATATATGTGTGATCAGATACTTCGCCCCCTTTCTGCCACTTCGCTGCGTACTCTTAGGTCCTCTGATCGGCTTGACCTCTTTGTCCCTCGAGTCAGGACCGCCATGGCGCAGTCCAGATCATTTGCCTGCATTGGTCCCTCCCTATGGAATGGGCTTCCCCCATCAGCTCGCTCTGCCATCCTCTCTGGTAGTGTATCCACATCTTTCTCTCGTCTGAAAACTTGCCTTTTTTCTCGGAGTTGAACGCACTGGGAGCGCTTTCGAAAGGCTCTTGCTGCAAGAAGCGCTTTATAAATGGTCAGATAAGATAAGATAAGATAGAAGTTTAGGCTTTCAAAAAAAGCTCAGACGACATGCATAAATAGAAATGACATCATTAGACAGTAAGCCATATGGACACTTAATTCAACTGTTGGTCGTGTTTAGAGACATTCTCAATTAAGTATTAATGGTGTAACACTGTAAATAATTGGAAAGTTGTGATCAAGTAACCTAAAGATTATTACCTACTATTTTCAAATTTCAACTGACGAACGTAAATACGATGAATCGTCTACTGTGATTGGTGGTTCTTTCATGACGTTTAATTGGTTCAGTTAAAAATAGACCTCAAACCCACAGATAAAATTTAACGTTATTATACACCGTGATTCAAAAAAAAGTAAGCCAAATTATTTTTCAAATATCTCTAATGAATGATAATATATCACGCTAAAATTTTCCAAATATTTAGAGAATTGGACCAAGAATAGGATTCCAAAATTTCATGAGATAAAGTTGAACGGATAAAAAGATATGAATCTTTAAACTTCATATGCCGAAATTGACGTTTACGAGCAATGTTTTGTCAGATTCAATAAAAAGTAAGCTAAACTGTTTTTATTATATCTCCAATGCCTGATAATCAATCATACTAAAAGTTTCAAAATATTTAGAGAATTGAACCAAGAATAGGATTCCAAAATATCATGTCATAAATTTTAACAGATAGAAAGATATGAATATTTAAACCTCATCTCCACAAATTTCAGTTTTCAGCAAATCTGTTATGGTGTACGCTGCGGTTTTGATGCCTGATAGTTCCCAATTTTGGTCTTCAGGGATCCTGGAGTAAAATGTTACGAAGTTTATTATCGCAACGTTCTGCTGTGACAACATCTTTCACCTGTTATTAGAAATCTATAGCCCCAGAAGGCTGCTTTCTTTCCCGCAGAACAGCGCCAGCCCACAGAGCCAATGAAATCATCGAAATGCTGACAAGAGAGACGCCAGACTTCATTTCTCCTAACTTATGGCCTCCGAACAGCCCAGATGTGAATCCTGTCGACTATAAAGTGTAGAGCGTGCATGATGAAAGACCCAGTCTACCAGACAACAATCCATGATATAAACGATCTGAAGCAACGCGTGCTGGAAGTGTGGGATGGCCTGGACCAGAGGATAATCGACGATGCTGTTGCCTAATGGCACCAGCGCCTCAAGGCTTGTGTGCAAGCTGGAGGATGACACTTTGAGCATCTTATTTAATTAAATAATCAAATCATACCGTTGGAGACATATTGCTAGTTCAATTATCTACATATCTGGAAAGTTTTAGAATGATTGATCATCAGGCATTAGAGATATGAGAAAAATTTTGACTTACATTTTACTGAATCTGACAGAAAATTGCTTGTAAACGGCAATTTCGGTATATGAAGTTTAAATATTCATATCTTTTTATCCGTTCAACTTTATCTCATGAAATTTTGGAATCGTTTTCTTGGTCCACTTCTCTAAATATGTGGAAAATTTTGGCATGATATGTTATCAGGCATTATAGATATATGAAAAACAATTTGGCTTACTTTTTTTGAATCACGGTGTATATAGGCCTCCCCTTGTTTCTTATTCGGAATCAACGTCATTGCGCTGCGCGGCTCAACATAGGAAGCTCTGTATAGTATTACGAGGTCGTTGGTACATATCAATGGTTTACTCTATTGTATGTTTACGTCACCTTCTTACTCCCTTCCGTGTGTGTGCTAATAATAAGTGATTCCGTTAGTGTGCGTCCGTGCGTCCGGGACACACAAATTTTGACACCGGACGCACGAAAATGAAGGTCGTGCGTCCGTAGTTATGTTAACGATGCGTCCATGGGACACCAGTAAAAAATACCGTGGGGTCCGTAGCCTATATTAGGCCTATGTGTCACTAACACTTACTTACTTACTTACTTACTTACTTACTTACTGTCTCAGTTTATGCAGTGCGAGAAACTGGTGAGTGGTGATTGACTGATTGGGGAATAATTTATGCAATAACATATTTATGAATAAAATTATGTTTATTTCTTTGCTATAGTGATTAATTAGTGAGTGACGTACGTACATAGCCTATACACATATAGGCTATATAATAGGTCTAATAATTATGTCATCGATAATAATTATGCTAGAGCTAGAGCGTCCTATGAGCGTTCCTGGCTTAAAAAGTAATGACAGTTGTAGGATAGATCTTAAAATCAAGAAAATTAAAAGAAAAAGTAAAATGTTGAAAAGCAAGAATAATTATCGTCGGGAAGATTGGTAGGCCTACTGGTCATATAGACTAGACTCCAAAAATTTCTGTAATGATGTCCTTGCTAGCGGCAGGGGCAGATCCAGTGCCCAATCCGGCCATGGTCCCTATTTAAAAATTGCATGGGTCGTGCCGCCCCCTCCCATTTGGTTTCAACAACATTTAAATCAATGCGACTAGAGAGGTCAACAGATTACGACCAGATGACTAAAAAAGGTCATCAAACTTTTTGGCAGGGAAAATGGTATAGGCCTATTTGGGACAAATTTCGACCGGATGACTAAAAAAGGGTTATCATATTTTTTTGCAGGAAAAATGGTACATTTTTCACACATTAAAAAAGGTCATATGATTTTTTTCCGGCAAAGATCACCGAATAAATTATCCCCCCCCCTTCACAAATTTCTCGTCCATGTAGGCTATACCAAAGATATTAGAGTCGTAGACTAAGAAGTGACACCTCCTATCTCCGCTGTATATTTGGTCTGGGTGGTGGTCAATGCACACAAACCGTGGCGCCACGTTGTGACTGGGTTTATGGCTCATAGCAACCGCCCTAGCAACGATAGACGCCATGGGCAAAATAGATAAATTTATACGACAACGATTGGACAATTGTAGCCTCCGTAAACTAATATAACTATTTAAACTGCACTCTAAATATGATGTGTAATAATAACTTTTATTTACTAATGTATCTTATTAGAAGTTTTATGTTTAACACGTGCGACTCTTACAGGCATCTGGACACTGCAATTTCGCTCTATTTATAGCGCTAAAAACCCGTCGCAAGGTAGGTGAGGTGAACATTAAAGTACATTATGTAGCGCATCTTAGTCTACGACTCTAATATCTTTGGCTATACCGGTACGTAATACTAAGCGTTTGTCGCCTATTCGCCTAAGTGCCTAATAAGAATTTCGGAATTTTTTACATGTGGCCCGATGGGACTCCAAAAATGGATGGGTGTGGAGTCCATGACTCTCATTCATTTGGCGTGGACTCCATCTTTCTTGATGTGATGCGTCCATGACTCCGAGAATTCAGACCTTGACGGGACTGCTTAGTAATAAAGACAGTTAAGCTTAGCATGGCCATCTTTTATCTTTGTAATCCTGAATCAATGGCCTGCATTTCAACAGGTTTTGGGCCCAGGCCGACTTGTAAATTAACATGCACTGTAGGTGGACTAGTATTTTTCTCGTTTTCTCGTTAATTATCCGAGTCGATAGAAGCTGTAGGTTCTTCTTCGTCAAGCATCAAAATGGCGGCATTGCAAGACCTACAGCAGCAAGTTCTGAGAATTCAGGAGAAAATTAGCACTGGAACAGGTAGTGTAGCGACAACAGTTACTACAAATTCCGTCGGAGGTTTACCGAAAGCGAGGCATCTTGATGGCAAAAATTATGGTGATTGGAAATTCTGGATGCAAAATTTCTTAATTGACGCTGGTTTATGGCACTGTGTTTTGCCAAAAGAAGCCCGTGCTGTTGATCCGGATTTGGACTTACGTGCGTTAGTCAAAATCAATCTTAGCCTTGCTCAGCAAAAGTCACAAAGAAATGCCAGACTGCGAAAGCTGCTTGGGACGCATTGAGAGCTGAATATGAAAGCACTGCTCTTGTTCGTCTAATTGGACTGTATTCTAGTTTGTTTAAGACAAACTTCGGGAACTTTCCTTCTATGCAGCAGTATGTAGATCACATTTTGTCAATTACTGAACAATTGGTCAACCTTTTCAGGACAATGTTGTTGGAGGCATAATTCTTGGAGGTCTTCCAGATCAGTATAGGCCTTTAATATTAGGCATCCAAGGATCAAAGCAAAACACAACAGTGGAGTTTGTAAAAAGTCTTTTGCTTAAGGACTGTTAAGGACCTAGGATCAAATACGACTTCAAGTGCAACTCATTCAGCATTTTCAATGGGCAGGTCTCAAATGAGCACTGTTGAGCAGGTCCCACAAGGGCATGTCCCAGATGAAAAGTAAGCCAAAAGAACCACGTTGTTTTGAATGTAATCATTTTGGTCATATTCGTTCGCAATGTGAGAGGGTCAATGTTAAACAACATAAGAATTCAGCCAATGCAAATTTTGGTGCTATGTCAGCCCAAACGAAATTTTCTGTTTCATCGGTGCAATCTACCTCGATGAATGATGATTGGTATCTAGATTCGGGTGCCACAGTAATCTAACATTTCGACTTCACTGGCTTAAAAAAATTTCTTCGTATTCTAGTCAAGAGGTTGGAATTGCAAATGGAGCAAAGTTGAAAAGCACTGGAATTGGAAGATTATCGATTCCGTTGTCAACAAAGATAACAATGTAAATTTCAGATGTTGTTCATGTTCCAGATTTGGCTATAAATCTCTTGGCAGCTAACAGAATTGCTCAGGAAGGTAAAACTGTGTTGTTTGATAAGAAGGGCTGTCGCATAGTTAATCAGCAGGTCAAGGTAAATCTAAGAAGGGTCGTTGGAACTGTCACAGTAGTTAACGAACTGTATCGTTTGAACTGTACGCAATCTCCTGTGTTTGCTGCGCTGTCAACGAATTCTGTCAACTTATGGCATCGTCGTCTTGGACATCGTAATCGTCCTTCAATGCGCCTGCTTCAAGCCACGATGTCTTCTGGTGTTCAGTCAGCAAATATTCCATGTGAAGCTTGTGTGAAAGGCAAACAGCACCGCAAACCGTTCAAGAAAACAGGAGCCAAAAGAGTGAACCAAGCTCTTGGTCTTGTTCATTCTGATATTTGTGGTCGAATCCATGTTTCATCCGTTGGTGGAGCACGGTATTTTCTCACATTTATTGATGATTTTACGAGACACTCGGTTGTCTATTTCTTGAAATCAAAGACCAAAGTCTTGGAGAAGTTCAAGGAGTACAAATGTCTTGTTGAGAATCAGACTGGTAAACGTATCAAAACTCTTCGAACAGATAATGGTACTGAATATGTCATTGAAAGTTGTCTGGGTTTTTACGACGTAGTGGAATTCGTCACGAGACCACAATTCCGTATACTCCTCAGCAGAACGGAGTTGCAGAGCGTCTAAACAGAACTTTGGTAGAACGAGCTCGAACAATGGCTCTAGAATCCGGAATACGCAGATTTTTGGGCAGAAGCAGCAAAAACGGCCAATTATCTGAAGAATCGCTCACCTACAAAAAAGTCTTATCAAAGATGACACCTCAAGAGGCATGGATTGAAAAAACCTGACCTAAGCCATCTTCGTGTTTTTGGTTGCAAAGCTCTGGTGAAAGTTCCTGAACATAACCGCAAGAAATGGGACTTAATCATAGCAGTGTATGTTGATGATCTTTGATTCTCTCGAACAACAAGGAAGCAAACAGAATTTGAAAGCAGATCTAACGAAACGTCTCAAGATGAAGGATCTTGGAGAGGCACAATATTGTGTGGGCATTCATATCCAAAGAGATCGTGATACAGGAACGATATCGCTTGATCAAGAGAAATACATTGAACAAGTGCTCAATCGCTTCAATATGACTGAGTGCAATGGGGTTTCAACTCCACTTGATCCAAATCAAGATTTGTTCAGAGAGGAATTCTTTCCTAACAGTCGACAAGAATAAGAAGAAATGAGAAACATTCCTTTTCAAGAAGCTGTGGGTAGCCTTATGTATGCAGCACAGGTTACAAGACCAGACATTGCATTTGCAGTGGGGGTTATGAGCAGATTTAATAACAACTATGGAAAAACTCATTGGGTAGCAGTGAAAAGAGTCTTTATATATCTTTTGCAGTCTGCAAGTGCCAAACTCGTGTACAGGAAAACCAATGAAGATATGATTGGGTTTAGTGATTCTGACTGGGGTGGTGATAAAAGGGATCTCAAATCAGCCACTGGCTACACTTTTGTTTTAAGTGGTGCCGCAATAAGTTGGAACTCAAAGAAACAACCAACAGTTGCAAAGTCAACAACTGAAGCAGAGTACATGGCTTTAAGCATGGCTGCTACAGAAGCTATATGGTTAAAGGGACTTCACAAAGAACTTGTTCCTCAGTCTTCAGATGTTGTGAATATTTTCTGTGATAACAAAGGGGCTATTGATCTTTCCAGAAATCCTGGATATCGACCAAAGACCAAGCACATTGCTGTGCATCATCACTTCATTCGAGACAGAATTGCAATTGGAGACATTCTGGTTAAACAGATTGAAACAACAAACATGGTTGCTGACTGTTTAACAAAAGGACTATGTAAACATGTGCATAACAAATGCATTTCTGGGATGGGGTTAGAAAATTAAGGCTAACCTAATTTGTGAGTGTGTATAAAGCGGGGGTGTTGAAATAACCAATTACACACATTCTAGATGGCGATAGCGTAGGTGACTCTAAATAGTTTACTCTATGTTTACGTCACTTCCCTCTTCCTGCCTTCCGTGTGTGCTAATAATAAAGACAGTTAAGTTTAGCATGGCTATCTTTTATCTTTGTAATCCTGAATCAATGGCCTGCATTTCAACACTTCGTGACCTGCTCCAGTATTCTGCCTTCCAGTCTCACTTCTAGTCTTTGTGTTGTTTTCCAATTATCATTGTTTTTCCGCGATTATCTTCATTCCCAATCTCCTGCTACTATCGTCCACCTTGTCCGTCAATTCCTGTAACTTTTCTTGTGAGTTGGCTATTACGTCAATATCGTCGGCAAACCGCAGGTTGTTCACTAGGCGCCCATTGAGATTTACTCTTTCTTTCTCATCTCGCATTGTAAGTCCTATCACCACCTCCAGGATCGTGCTGAATAAATCCGCCGATAGCCCACACCCTTGCCTGACCCCCACTGTGATTCTAAACCATTCCGTAAGCCCTATCAACCCGAACTGCACTCGTGGACTTACTGTACAGAGCCTCTATTAGTTGTACCAGCTCCTCATATATAATCACCCGCAATTTGTATTTTCAACCAAAAAATAGCGGTTATTTTTAAGCTTCATCGTGCTGGTGGCAAGGCTTAACCTTAATATAAAATCAAAAAATTTGGTTTTTTAGACTCGTCTCTTTGAGACGCAAGGGAAAATATCCGGGGAGATATGAATTTTCAACTTTGAATTTTTTGGAGCACCCTAACCAGGGGTAAAAGCCCGTCACATGTCGGATTTTTTACTTTTTTTATTCAGTTATATTTAACAGCTAATCTGGTTCAAAATACTTCTTACCGAATAAAAATATATTTTTATAACTGAAGTTATATTATTTTGAATCTGCAATTTGCTATATTATAGGCCTAACAATTCAGAAAATCAAATTCATAGCTACGGAGCATTTGTGTCATGGAAGTCATTAGTAACAATTATGCTACTTGATTCTGTTGAAATTTGCGGGTCAATAAAGGCTATGTCCTGTATCAAATACATCAAACGGCATGAAAATTGATATTACAGGCAACTGCTAATGCAGACACTTCATCATAGAGACAATTAGGGTGACAATGTCAACCAAACAAAAAAATAAGTTTTAGAATTTTTAAAGTCTCATCCCTCAAAAGTGTTCTCTGTAACATCAGTACTACTGGTGAAAATTTTCATGGAAATTTAAACACTTTAGACGTGGCCGAATGACCTTGAACGTTCAATATATAGGCCTATAATAGACAACGTTGAACATGTAATGTGCAAAATATTTTTATGCTCTACCAATTACATTTCTAATGCTCATTTCAATGTCCTCTGTAATCACTCTTGACATGCATATGGTACAGTTATTATTTAGTTAAAAACCAATAGGTCTAAGTCAATTTAAAAATGACACAAGTGAGTCTTGCAGACAGTAAGTTATGATCTAATGTCATTTTCATTTCATGTGTCACTGCAGCATTCATGTCGCACAGTCGCGGTCGCCTTCACGAGGACCAGCCGCGACATCTGGTCGCCGTCGGTGCCGTTATCAACCAAACGACTTTGGCGACTTCAGAGTACGACACCTGCTGCTAGAACACCGACGACCCTGAAGATAGGGGTACCCAGCGGATTCGATGGGGGCCTACGATCAGGGAAGGGGAAAACATTTGGCCGACCATCAAAGTTGGCCGCAACGGACCCAGCGATCCGCCCGATCGGCTTCAAAGGGGGCAATCAGCCTTTAACTGTGCCCCTATAACGAATCGT
Organism: Lumbricus rubellus; assembly: GCA_945859605.1. Taxonomy (NCBI): domain Eukaryota; kingdom Metazoa; phylum Annelida; class Clitellata; order Crassiclitellata; family Lumbricidae; genus Lumbricus; species Lumbricus rubellus. The sequence continues at coordinate 43,725,584 of OX243812.1, read as the reverse complement.
GGCGGCTGGCACTACCCCACCACGCTGGGGTATTTAATCGTAGCGTCACCTACAGTCGGGGCGCTCTCGGTGTGATGACAGACACTTAACATCGTCGAAGATTCATTGAACGAGGATAAAATCGACTAAGGGCGAGAGCGGCCAGATAACTAATTATTGATATCTTATAATACCGTAACCGTCTTATATGAATAGTTAATAAACGTACAAACCCTCTTCTTTTCGTGGAATTCGAACCTCGTGGCGCGATCTTAAGCACAAGGATAGAGTAGGCCGCGACAATTCATCAGGACTGTAAATTATTGTGAAATACATGCGACACACATCCTAGCAGTCAAAGAAAAATCAATGGGCCGTGATCCTGCTGAAATTGTTATCAATCAGGATTCCATTAGACATTCTCTGCCCCATCATCATGAGACTATTGTGAAAGAAATCTGTGCATCATTAGGGCTTGAAGTTCCACATAAAGTTCATTGTTGTTCGAAGGATTTTACGTCGAAGGAACGCTGCCCTGCTGTGCTGGCACCTGGGTTCCTTTACTGTGAACAGGTGAAGCACAAGCTTCAGCCGTTTTAACTGGCTTGAATAGTGGAATATAGTTGACCGAGTGGCCGTATACTATCTATGTCTTTTCACACAACTTCTATCCTCTAGTCTATAGTCTATAGCAATGCTGGTCTTCGATCGAGAGCATACGTTCTACACAAACCTCGGATACGGTAGATATCTTCAGCTTGGTGATAATGGGGGACAGTCTTCGATTCTCTGAATACAAACTTTTGTGAACCTACGAAAACACTGTTTGAGATATTTGGATAGGGAAGTTGATACATTACAATCTGTTTCATCTGAGCTGCATCCTCTGTGAGCACAATATCTTTGTTCATCATGTGGATCTCAGGGCATTGGTGCACCAGTCAATGTCCAACGTCAGCTCCCTGAAATGACTTGCAACTGTTGAAGCAGCTCCTCATTGCTTACAATGCAGTTTACAAAAAACTGTCGCTACAGCAGAAATACACGCCTTTTCGAGCCATTTGAGGTAAATGTACATGAGTGAAATGTTGGTTGACCTGATGTTGTTTGATTCGGCTGTTTCCGATGGCAGCGAGATAGCAATGGTCGAACGTTCGGGTTAATATGTTGAACCTCTTCGACATATAAAAGTTTATGTGCCAGTACTGTAAAGGCTCGGCCTTTGGGCTGTCTTACTTAGCGACCCAACACGCGTGTAAATAAGCGCTGAAAGTTAGCGGGGACGTACGGATTCGCGTAGCGACCGATACGTAGCACGCACGATTATATTCAGTTTCTTTCTTTTCGTTTTCCGGTTCGAGTTTAGGCTGACATTTTAGTCACATGGCAAATTGTTTTAGAATTAAGGCTGTTTCGAGTGGTTATTGTTTGTCTTTAATAATATCTCTACGTCGCGAGTGACGGGGATAAGTTGCGTGTTTGTTGGCATCTGTTGTGGTGAAGTTCAAGCCAAAAATGGCAACAAACAACTTAAGTCCCTTCCATGACACAATGTACAGTTATGACCCTTCGTATGGTAACGGTAATGATTACGCCCATGCGACGGAAGAGGGAACAGCGACGCACGGTGAGATAGACCACTGGAATATGTTAGCCTCAGAGGAAATGGCCCGATCGGAAGAGCAATTAGGATTAATACAGTTGGCGAACGCCGCCCTCGGGTCAGCCTATAACGAACCGGATGAAAGCAGAGAGCGTGCGAGCCCAGCTCGACCCCTATCGGCGAGCGCTTCCAGACCGGAAGCCGTCGACAGTATGTCCCCCGAACCACTCGCGCGGCATCCTGGCACGACACCGGCGAACACTTCAATCTCCGCTCTCTTTCGAAATAACCGTCCGCGTACCAGCGTACTCTTCCCACAATACACTCCCTCACTGGTGGATCGTGGAAGCAGAAACTTACAAAGTGATACCGGAAGTGTGGGGTTGGCTTACTCTTTGAGAAACGATAACAAGACCAGTGAAGAGAGTATGTATCAGCAGAGGAAAAGCAGACGCTTGGGATGCCTTTTAGATGATGAAGAGACAAATGAAGAGAGTACGTATCAACGAGGCGATACCAAAAATTCTGAGCAGTGGAAAGACGAAAGGAAAGCAGAGAAGGAGGGGAGGACATATCGACAAGAGTACGCTACGGAAGTAGAAGAAATTAATGAGGGAACTGACATTAATTCTTCACGGGTAAAGAAAAACACGACGACGACCGAGACTGGACAATTGCAAGAAATTTTAGCACCACTACAAGAACTGTGTAGGCATCTAAGCGAGATTTGTGTGAAAAATGGAAAAGTTGCAAGCAATAGTCCTGGGCTGCGGGTGGAAGTCGGACAAACGAGAAGTCGTCCTGTTGAGTCCAGTCAGTTAGAAACTCATTCGGTGATTTCATTTGAGTGCGATGGGTCGAGACCTAAGCCAACCATCGAGGAAAAATCATGTAGGACGAATGAAACGAGAACGAAGGCAGGTGGAGACAGACAAAAGCAGTGGCTGAAACTGGAGAAATTTGACGGTCAAACGCCTCTGGAAGCGTTTCTCGTTAAATTTGAGATCTGCTCAAGACACAACGAATGGGACGAAACCGAGAAGTTGAACCAATTGATGTGTGCCTTGGTAGGAACCGCAGCGCATCTTTTATGGGAATTCAACGCTCCCGGTCTGTCATCGTCGAGCGACCTTGTAGCACGACTTAGGAGTAGATATGGATGTTCTGATCAAACAACATTATATCGTACTCAGCTTCGTACTCGAATACAGAGAGAAGGAGAGACCTTGCAATAATTAGCGCAAGACATACGGCGACTAATGGTGTTGGCCTATGCTGGCCCATCTACGGAAATGAGTGAGATGGTAGCCATTGATGCTTTCATTGACGCGATCGATGACTCCGAGTTGGCTCTGCGCGTGCGAGACAGGGAACCAACTAACCTTGAGCTAGCGTGCCGATATGCCATCAGACTCGAAGCTAATAAATCCACACGGAGTAGGACCGGAGATCAGGAGCGGAGATCGGGACGAATCAAAGCGATCAAAACAGACGACAAATCTAGCGATGAGATACTTCGTAGATTGTCGGAGCAAATGGCCAACATGGAACAGCGTCAGTTGCAGATGGAGCAATGGTGGAAGACACCGACGTGGCAAGCTTCCAGTACGACAGATAGACATTATGAGGAGCCAAGAGATATGTCGATGGAAAATCGACAGAGATCGGAGAGAGGGGCAAGAAATAATGTAGCGACCCACGATCGGAGGAATCGACGAGGTGATGGGCGGTGCTTTCTCTGCCTTCAGCCAGGTCATTTCCGGAAGGACTGTCCACAAGTGATGAGATACGAGCAAGGTCAAGAAGAAGGAGAAGGGATAGCTAACACACGTTACATCCAAGGAAGTACTAACGCGTACTTACAACTGCGAATAAATGGGCGGAAGATCCTAGCTCTGGTTGACACAGGGAGCGAGATGTCGCTAATTCCAGCTTCAGCAGTACGCCTGCAAGACATGCGAGAATCACGACAGCTCCTGAAAGCGGCTAACGGTACATCCATTCGAGTGCTGGGCGAGATCACGGTGCAAGGCGAAATCTCAGGACAGATCTTCCAGATTCCCTGCCTAGTCACCGAGCAGCTGAATGAAATGATCCTGGGACTCAGCTGGTTAGAACAACAGAACGCTAGTTGGAACTTCCGCGGACGCTCAATTCAACTGCAAGGACGTGAGCACCAACTGCATCGTGTAACAGGAGCTGCGCGATGTAGGAGAATCGTGTTGGCAAGAAATGTTCAGGTGCCTCCTTTGAGCGAAATGGACGTGGAAGTCTTCGCTGTCCTTCCCAATATGAAAACTGACCCTCGACTCTGGGCTGTACAATCCCAAGTGCTAGAATCTGGCGTCCTAGTAGCCAGCACGCTGCTGCCTGATCGCACCACAGATTTACTGGCCAGGGTGATGAACCCTACGAATCAAATGATCCGTCTGAAAGTAGGCAGCCAATGGAACTTGGAGGAGGTTCAGCTAAGCGAGTCGAAAGCAGACGACGACCTACAAAACCGACCTAGCAGGGTGAACCGAACCACCGAAGTCGACGCGGGTAGTGATCCAGCCGACCTGCTGTCCCCTTTATGGCAGAACGTGTCAGACGACGTTCCACAAGAGGCTAGGGACCGACTAAAGAAGATTGTGTTGGATAACCGTCATGCGTTCTCATTGGGAGACTGGGACATGGGCTACACCGAAGTGATTAGACACGAAATTGACACTGGGAACGAGGTCCCGGTGCGACAACCCCTGCGACGCCAGCCCCTGACCCTACTGCCAGAGATCGACGCTCAGGTGGAGACGATGCTGCAACAAGGCCTCATCGAACCATCTGCTTCGGAATGGGCGAGTAACGTTGTCATGGTGACCAAGAAGGAGGCACGGCCAGGTTCTGCGTTGACTACCGCGCGGTGAACCTAAAGACCAGGAAGGATGCGTACCCCCTGCCTCTGATCAGCGAGAGCATCGACGCCCTCGGCGACGCCAAGTGGTTCAGCACCTTCGACCTTCGCGCTGGGTACCACCAGTTGGCCGTACACCCCCACGACAAACACAAAACTGCGTTCGTGACTCGACGAGGTAGCTTCCAGTTTCGCGTACTGCCGTTCGGGTTGTGCAACAGCCCTGCGTCGTTCTCCCGCATGATGAACCTAGTCATGGCGGGGTTAAACTTCTCCATCTGCCTAATCTACCTCGACGATATTATTGTCTTTGCCAAAGACATAGCGACTCACCTGAACCGGTTGGAACAAATTCTACAGAGACTTACGAAGGAGAATCTTAAGTTGAAGCCCACCAAGTGTCACTTACTCCAGACCAGTGTGACGTTCTTGGGCCATGTTATCAGCGCGCAGGGAGTGGCGACTGATCCATCTAAAGTACAGGCGGTAGGAGAATGGCCGACCCCGAGGAACCTGAAAGAAGTCCGATCGTTCGTCGGGTTGTGCTCCTACTATCGGCGATTCGTCCCGGACTTTGCGAAAATTGCCCGCCCCTTGCACGAGCTGACACGCAAAGGTCAACCGTTCCGTTGGACTGTGGAGTGTGGGACCGCCTTCACCGATCTGAAGAAAAAATTAACCGATGCCCCCGTGCTGGCGCCGCCTAGGGATGAAGGCATGTTCATTCTTGATACGGACGCCTCTGGAGATTCGATTGGCGCTGTGCTCTCACAACTACAGGAGAACCAAGAACGAGTAATCAGTTATGGTAGTCGATTATGCTCGGCAGCAGAGAGGAACTATGATGTCACGAGACGGGAACTTCTTGCAATCATCTATTATCTCAAGAACTTCCGACCATACCTGCTGGGACGTCGGTTTCTGTTAAGAACGGACCATTCTGCCCTACAGTGGCTGCGGCGCACACCCGTACCTATCGGCCAACAAGCTCGATGGCTGACCACCATTGAGGAGTTCGACTTCGAGATTCAACACCGAGCCGGCTCGGCGCACCTCAACGCTGACGCCCTCTCGCGGCGACCGCATCACGTGGAGATGATACGAACTGCGCGAATTCCTCCCCGACCAGAAGAATTCCTTCCAGATGATTGGGATATAGAGACCCTGAAGAAAGAACAAGATGCCGACCCGGATCTCGGTTGGGTAGTGGCGCAGCTCCAGGCGTCCAAGGACCCACCGCCGTCCGAAGTAGTCCGCCCCCTAAGCGGAACCATTAAGATATTGGTGTCGCAGTGGCCGCAGCTCATTCTCCGAAACGACCTGCTGTACCGAAGCTGGTTGGCTGTCGATTCCGGACAGATGGAGCGGTGGCAACTGGTGCCCCCGCCTAGCCGACGGGTGGAGCTGATTCGCTTAGCTCATCGCGGAATGACCGGAGGACACTTGGGACTGAGGCGAACGTCTGTGCAGCTGAGCAACCGAGTATACTGGCCGTTGTGGAAGGATGACGTGCAACGCGAACTGCTCCGTTGTACCGAATGTTCGAGGTACCGTCGCGAGAAGCCCCCTCGGCAAGGTCTTCTGCAAGACATGAGAATCGGAGTACCGATGGATCGACTTGGGATCAACATCACTGGACCACACCCGGTGTCCAGCGCTGGTCACAAATACATACTGACCGTGATAGACCATTTCTCACGTTGGGCAGAGGCGTTCCCTATCCGGAATCAAGAAGCTGGAACCGTCGCGAGGATATTGTGCGACCAGTTCTTCCCACGCTATGGGTGCCCGCGTCAAATCCTCTCCGACCAAGGCCCGTGCTTCGAATCACACCTCTTCCAAGATTTGTGTCGTCGATTGGAGATTGATAAGGTTCGGACCTCGGCGTACAAGCCTAGCACTAACGGGATGGTGGAACGATTTCACCGAACACTGAATAGCATGCTGGGCAAAGTGGTCTCCCAACGACAGAAAGACTGGGACACGCTTCTACCTGGGGTGATGGCTGCGTATCGTGCCACCAAACATTCGAGTACGGGATTCAGTCCAAACCTGTTGTTCATGGGACGAGAAGTTATCGCACCCATCGATCTGGTTCTCAGCGATGGCTCGGCGATCGAACTTTGCGACCGAACGGTGGATGAATTTGTGGATCAACGACTGCAGCGGATGCAGGACACCTATCGGTTGGTGCGAACTCACTTTCAGCAGATCGCGCAGCATCGGACTGCCCGATACAACCTTCGAGTGCGACCCGCCGCATTCGAACCCGGCCAGTGGGTATGGTACTACTGTCCTCGTCGACACACTGGTATCAAGACCAAGTGGGCCAAGTTCTACGAAGGACCGTACAAAGTTATGGACCGCGTCGGGCCTGTACTCTACCGAATACAGAAGTCGGCCCGTGCGCAACCGAAGTTGGTCTACGTGGACAAGCTGAAGAACTTCGGAGGAGACTGTCCGAAAGACTGGGATAGGCCGGTATCGAACGATGTTACGGACCGAGATGAGCCCCTGGGACTAAACGAACTTGTCCAAGACGAGGAACTGAACTCTACCCCTAGACCGACCCGTCCCCATGTTTTACCTGTTCGGTTTCGTTTGTAAACCCCGCCCTGACAGTTATTCACCGTTGTGAAAACGTGTTGGTGAGGTTAAACACCTAGATAAGTGTTGGTGTTGTCCGAACCGAACTAGTTGATTAAGTGACTATTCACCGATGAACCAGACGACTTCGGGTCGTGCGCTAGTTAATCATGTAGCTGTGCTAAGGATGATTCTACTGTTTCGTGTTCTGTTTGGTTTTGTGTTCTGTTGGACGTTTTGATGCAAACAGTTATGACTTTGGGTGCATATCTATTGACAGTAGGTGACCCTGTAGTCCAAATTTCATTTGCCGGGTTTTCTGTTTTGACATATGCCCGAGGTATGGAAATTTGTAGAAGGGGTAGACCGTTGTTTGAATGGTCCAGTTACCGTTTGGGTCTTCCCGTGGTTTCACCACTTGAGTAGGTGGGGGAGAGTGTAAAGGCTCGGCCTTTGGGCTGTCTTACTTAGCGACCCAACACGCGTGTAACTAAGCGCTGAAAGTTAGCGGGGACGTACGGATTCGCGTAGCGACCGATACGTAGCACGCACGATTATATTCAGTTTCTTTCTTTTCGTTTTCCGGTTCGAGTTTAGGCTGACATTTTAGTCACATGGCAAATTGTTTTAGAATTAAGGCTGTTTCGAGTGGTTATTGTTTGTCTTTAATAATATCTGTACGTCGCGAGTGACGGGGATAAGTTGCGTGTTTGTTGGCATCTGTTGTGGTGAAGTTCAAGCCAAAAATGGCAACAAACAACTTAAGTCCCTCCCATGACACAATGTACAGTTATGACCCTTCGTATGGTAACGGTAATGATTACGCCCATGCGACGGAAGAGGGAACAGCGACGCACGGTGAGATAGACCACTGGAATATGTTAGCCTCAGAGGAAATGGCCCGATCGGAAGAGCAATTAGGATTAATACAGTTGGCGAACGCCGCCCTCGGGTCAGCCTATAACGAACCGGATGAAAGCAGAGAGCGTGCGAGCCCAGCTCGACCCCTATCGGCGAGCGCTTCCAGACCGGAAGCCGTCGACAGTATGTCCCCCGAACCACTCGCGCGGCATCCTGGCACGACACCGGCGAACACTTCAATCTCCGCTCTCTTTCGAAATAACCGTCCGCGTACCAGCGTACTCTTCCCACAATACACTCCCTCACTGGTGGATCGTGGAAGCAGAAACTTACAGTACCACTACAGGAGCCTAATTTTGTAACTATAAACAGTATAACATAATATTACAGTATTTTAAATGGTGCGACTTCTAAAATTCAAATTTTTTATTTTAAGTGTCACCCTAATAGACATGACATATGCTGACTGAAACTCTTCGTTTGCACTAGTCTGCACTAGATATTCTTGTAAACTTCCTACAGTTATATGGAGATAAATAAACGACAGCGTTCGCTTGGCTCGCTTGACCGAGCTGTGAGCTTAATGGTCGTAAATGATGCAGCGCTGAACGTGGTGTCGCACTGATCCATTCATTTAATGAAGTAGGACCTACTTACAAACCAAGAGGAACCAAGCAATAGGCTACATAATAGTACATATACTGCAGTCGGTTATGAAATACAGGAAGGAATAGCCAGACTACATAAGCTAACAGCCATAAATAGACTTGATAAACAGCACTGGAATAAGATACCAAGAGATGTGCATTTGCATTCATTTCAAGAACTTATATAGCGCCTCTTCAAGAAATCCACTCAGAAGCGCTCCCAGTCCAACCACGGTGAAACAAAAAAGTCTTAAGGAGCTTGAAGAACACTGACGAGTCGACCCTAGGCAGCAGGCGCATCTGCAACGGGAGACTATTCCAGACAGAAGGACCTACAACTGAGGAAGCACGACGCTCACAGGTTGATGTTTCAACACGCGGGACCAAAAGCTTACCGCTATAGGCAGAGCGAAGGGCTCTGCGAGAAAGGACAACAGATATTGGACAGCAGAGTTCACACAGATAAGTCGGGGCACATCCAAGGAGACAACGCCAAACCAGTGAAGCAATTCTGTATTCGATGCGCTGTGAGATAGGGAGCCAGTGTAGAGTATCACGAATGTAAGATGAAACGGAGGCATATTTTGGAATTCGACCAATTAGCCGGGCTGCAGATCGGAGAACACGGTCAAGTCGGGATATCAATAATAGAGGCAAACCAACCAGAATAGAGCAACAGTAGTCCAAGCGGCTGGTGACAAAAGCATGAACAAGGGTAGCAGCAGAGTCCTCTGATAAGGAGCGAGAGATGACCCGTAGCTGACGAATTTGGTAGTAACAGCCACGAGTCAGCTGGTTGACATGTTTTGAGAAACTAAGTTCTTCATCAAGCATAACACCCAAGTCCCGGACAGAATCAAAAAAGGTAACATGGGGAAATGCTTTAGCCACGGCACAACGATCAACATTTGCCAGTCGTCGACGTCCACCCAACCCGATGAATTGAGTTTTGGAAGCATTAAGTAGGAGGCAGTTAGAGGCTAACCAGCTAGCCAGCTTATCCATAGCATGACACATTTGCTGAACTACTTCCAGACTATTGTCAGGGTGGCAGTGGGTGTACGCTTGAACATCATCAGCATAAAGCTGGTGAAAAAGACCACAAGATGTCAGCAGTGATCCTATGCCAGACGTATAAATAATATACAGCAATGGTCCCAAAACAGAACCCTGAGGGACTCCAAAAGGGGCAGGAACCCAGACAGATCTGGATGTACCAAAGACAACGGAATTGGTACGTTCCGATAGAAAAGAATGAAGCCACTTAAGAGGCTGATCCACGACGCCAAAAGAGGTAGAAAGGCGTTGGAGGAGTATGTTATGGTCGACGCAGTCAAAAGCCGAGCTAACATCGAATAAAGCCAGAAGAGAGACGCGTCCTTTATCCATAGCACCATAGAGATCAGATAAAAGGCGGAGTAAAAGAGTCTCAGTCGAATGATTCTTACGGAACCCAGATTGATGGGAAGGGAGCAAATCATTTACATCCAAGTAAGCAATTAATTGCTTAGCAATGATACGCTCAAGAATTTCAGATAAAAATGTTACATTGGCCATTGGGCGATAGTTCCCCGGATCTTCTGCATCTAGGCCCTCCCGCTTCAGCACCGGATGCAGAATCGATCGTTTCTGAGAGACTGGAAGCTGTGCTTCACGAATCGAGCGGTTGCACATCATAGTAAGGAATGGAAGAATGATATTGATGTGTTCCTGTACTAGAAACGTAGGCACCGGATCTAGTTCACACGTCTTCGGTGCAGACGTTAGGATAAGTGCACGAAGTTCAGTACTTGTAATCTCACGGATAGTGTGAAGTCGGTGGTCGGTAAGTGGATAGTCTGGCGGCGAAGCCGTCGAAGTGGCATCGCGGATGGATGTTATCTTCGCTGTCAATTTCTTAAGAAACTCATCGGCTGTGAAAGATGTTGTTTGTGTGCGATGAGTGGATGCTCGGCGACCGAGAAGGTCGTCAAATGTATTCCAAAGCTTCTTTGGCTCACCAGATCTGCGCCTGATGACCGCCTCCCAATACTCTCGCCCCCGGTCCTGGTAGAATGCATGCATCTCTCGTACATAACGAATCCATGCAGTTTTGTCCTTATCTGATCGGCTTCGCCTGTATACCCTTTCAAGACGCCTGGCCCGGCGACGGAATGCCCTGCATTCAGCGTCAAACCAGGGCGATAACGGGCATTGGCGCGAACGAACTGAGCGAATCGGGAGAAACGTGTCAAGCAGATCGGACATGGCAGTTGAGTAAGAGTCAAAGAGCTCTGTGGCAGATGACGATGAACTGTCTTCGGTGTTATCGAAGAGCGGATGGACTCGGAGCGCTGCAGCAAAGGCATCACAATCGAGGCTTTTCCAGTGACGAATCTGCCTGGTGATGTAGAGCGCAGGTTGATAGATGAACGGGATGTCCGCAACGACGAGGCCATGGTCAGATAACACAGGAGGGTGGATGCATTGCAGATGTCAGTCACCTGGCAGTCATCTCTGGTCACCAAAACGTCAAGCCACCCTCCAAGATTGTGTGTGGGCTCAGAAACATGTTGTTTTAATCCGAACTGGTCAAGTATCGTAGCGAAATTCATTGACTCTGGTATTGAAGGATGCTCCAGGCGGAGATTGAGGTCTCCAACAAGGACCAATTGGGAGTTGTACGTAGCGAACTGTTCCAGTAGGACCGAAAACTCCTCTAAAAACGCCGCGGGTGGTGAAGACGATCCAGGCCGGTAGAGTGCCAGAAGGATTACTGGACCTCGCTTGTGAATTGTGTTTATGATGTGTTGGGCCAGTATTAAATAATAATAAATAAATTTTAAAAAAATCATGCATAGTTATCTTATGATACATAACCATTTAAAATGGTGCGACTTCTAAAATTCAAATTTTTTTTAAAGTGTCACCCTAATAGACATGACATATGCTGACCATGGTGTAAGAAGGGATGGTGTGCGCACTTGGCTAAAATTTGTGGCTCAGGTCGCTAGAGGGCGCTGGCGTCGCTATTTGACGAACTTCGCCTATAAGCCTAATGGAATTTCATGATATTGTATGGCATATATACTTATACTCCTTCACTGCATGTCCGTTCCTTAGTGCCAGTCTCATGTCTGGACGAAGGAGGAGGGCGACACAAATTATCTTTGCTATGTTCTGTTCCATCTGCTTTTTGTTTCCTTTTCTCTTGTCTTCCGTGTTCTCTGTTCCATGTGATGTTATTGTGTTCCCTGTGTTTCAATGTTTTCTATGTCCTCTGACCCTGATGTTCATATCGATGTTCCGTGTTCCCTTGTTCTCTGTGATGTGCCCTCTGTTCCCTGTTAATTGATGTTCCGTGTTCCTTGTTCCATTTGGAATTCCAGGTTCCTTATGTTCCATGCTCCTTAATTGTTTATATTCCTTATGTTTCACGATCCTTGTTGTTTGTTTCGCGTCCTTTGTTTTCTTATGTCGCTGGTGTTGAATGTGATGTTCCATGTTCCTGGTGTTCCTTGGTGTTCCCTATTTCTTATGTTCCACAGTCGTTGTTACATATTCCGCGTTGCTTACCGGTAATATTTCTTATGTTTATCCTGATGATTCATGTTCCTTTTGTTCCACGGCCCTTGTTGCGTGTTTTGCGTTCCTTGTTTCTTAATGTTTCTGATGTTCCCTCTGGTGTTCCATGTTCATTAAGCTCCACAGTTTTTGTTGCGTGTTCCGCGTTCCGTATTTTTTATTGCCTCTGAAGTTCCTACGATGTTCCTTGTTCCTTATGTTACCTTGTGTTTTTTGTGTTCCTTATATTCCTTGCTGCATATTCCTGGTTCCATGTTCCTTAATGTTTCTTGTGTTCCCTCTTATGTTCCTTGTTCCTTGCGTTCCACGGACCTTGTTGCGTGTTCCACATTCCGTGTTCTGTTTTCCAGCGAACGTTCCCTGATGTTCACCTGTTCCTTGTGTTACACATTCCTTGTTCCACATTTCCGTGTTACATGTTTCTTAATGGTTCTGATCTTCTCTTTTATGTTCCATGTTCATTACGTTTCACGTACCATGTTGCGTGTTCCACATTCCGTGTTCTCTAATGTTTCTCATTTTCCCGTGATGTTTCAGGTTGTTTATGTTCCATGGTCCTTGTTGTATATTGCTTATGTTCCACGGTCCTTGTTGCTTGTTCCGCGTCTTTTTCTCTGATGTCTCTGGTGGCCCATGTGATGTTTCATGTTCCTTTTGCTCTCTGATGCTCCCTGTTCTTTGCGTCCGCCATTCCTTGTTCTTCACTTATTCTAATTTCCCCTGATGTTCCATGTTCCGTATTTCACCTAATGGTCCATGTTCCTTGTGATCCAATTCCGGTTGCACTTTCCGTGTTCCATGTTCCTTAATGTTTCCTCTTATGTTCCATGTTCCTGAATGTTTTTTATGTTTCCTCTTATGTTCCACGTTCCTGAATGTTTTTGATGTTTCCTCTGATGTTCCATGTTCCTTACGTTCTACAGTCCTTGTAGCGTGTTCCGGAATGCATGCATGTTCCGTGTTCCTCGTCCTATATTCCCACATTCTCTGAACATTGTTATCTGTGATGCTTCATGTTCTTTACGTTCCACGTTCTTTGTTGTATATTAGGTCTATGTTCCTAGGTGTTCCGTGTGATTTTCCATGTTCCTTGCAATGCTACCTAATCCTCATCGCCACTAATATGTTCCAAGTGATGTTCCCTGCTATGTTCCTGCACTCTCCTTGTCCCTATGTTCCATGTTTCGAATGTTCCTTACTTCTTGCTCTATATTCCCTGTGCTGCATTCGCGCAACCTGCGACAGCAGCGCCACCTGCTGTACTAAAATAAGTGGAGCCAAAAACCTTGTATGGCCAGTATAGGAAGTGTGCACACCATTCCTTCTTACACCATGATGCTGACTGAGGTGCAATACTTCTAAGAAATAATTGTAGTCTAAGCGGACCGGTACAAGTCAGTTTCTGGTTGGTAATCTTCACTTTTTGAACATAAGATGCCCCTTGGCACAGTTGTAGTTGGACCTTAGAGAGAGTTTTCAGAAAAGAAGGCATCCGAAATTTGCCTTAGAAATCAAAATGGCGACTTTTTAAATATAGCGGCCTGAGATTAGGAATTTCTTATAAAATATAGTATCATATATTTCGTCTATATATTTCTGACTCGAATAACATGAATATAAGGACAAATTCAACATTAGACATCAAAATTAAGTTAAAACAAGTATTTTTACATTTAAAAACAGCAAAATTGCTGCTAAAATTAACATATAGTTATTCAGCTCCATTGATTGTTTTCCAATGTTCTTGAGGCATATTCCGTAAAAACCCTGGATGGTTTCTCACAGTTTTGATTATAATGCATCGGAACCATTGGGAGTTGTCATTAGAAATCAAAATGGCGGTTTTTTTAAGTGGCGTCCTGCGTCAAAGACATTCATACAAATTGTCAAGACATGTCGTTTACATATATGATTTTTTACTCAAATAACACCAATCTAAGGTCAAACTCATCATAGTACATAGAGCCAATATGATCAATGTTTTGCAAAATAGCCAAACTTTTTATAAAAACAACTATTTCTTTTGTTTTCGTTGCTTTACTTCAGTTTTCCGTGGCATCCTTCCTCATTAGTCTCTAAGACAGGTTTGAATGGGAATATGTACATTCCCATTTATTATTTAAATAGACGAAAATAAATACGCCTAGTGCGACAGATAATATCGGCGGCGAGCGTCATCCTCCGAATAGGCTACCTCAAAGAAATGTTTACACACCAGCTTACGGCGATCGAACCATGGATAGGCCTAATAATACGAATAAATTTACGCCAGATTTCAATCCTGAATTTCTCTGGTAAATTAGGCGAACCTCTTCAGTTCTAATGAAGAACTTTAATTATTTAGGCGTAGCCTATATACCATTATACCTAGACAATTATTGTTCCTACTTAGGCCTATATCTCGAACGTTGCTCTTTGATGTGATTCGTGAAGCAATAATGTTAATCGATCAAAGTCAGTACCAATTAATCTTCATGTAGAGCTATAATTATGATGGGTGAAGGGATAGATGGATGATAGGTGGTGGAATGCCAGGATTGCCATTTTTACCCTAATTGTCGAAATTGAAAGTAGACATAATAATAATAATAATAATAATAATAATAATAATAATAATAATAATAATAATAATAATAATAATAAATGAAGAAGTTATAAAAAAAAAAAATAATAATAATAATAATAATAATAATAATAATAATAATAATAATAATAATAATAATAATAATAAAATGTTTCATCCGACAGTGTCTTCCGTAATTTCACCGTCACGACTCCACAGAGTGCCTGTTTGCTAGGTGCACCACTGTCGACCAGTGAAGCATTGACGAAATGTCTGGAGAACAGATGCACGGAGTTGGAGTTGGCAATAAGCAGATTGGAGTACATTGCCAAACATGATGCTTTGACCCTCCTTAGATTCTCACTCAGCTCCCAGAGATTGGTGTACACATTAAGATGCTGCCCGTGTACAGGTCACGTTTTGTTGGACAGATTCGACGCAATTCTTCGAAACGGATTAAGTACAGTCTTCAACATCGCCTTATCGAACGACCAATGGCTTCAGGCCTCTTTGCCCGTCAAGCTTGGTGGACTCGGAATTCGTCGGGTGGCTTCGCTTGCACTCCCTGCCTTTCTGGCTTCTGCTGCAGGCACCCGTAACCTCCAATCCTCCATGCTGGGATTAAATCAGTCTGACATCGACTTATGTGTGGAAGAGATGACGCGTCGTTGGTGCGAAGCAAGCGGCATCACACCGCCAGACGAGAGCGTAGCCCACAAACAGTCGCACTGAGACACACCGCTTGTCATCAAGGTGGTCGAATCACTGCTCACCACCCACACTGACGCATACAATCAAGCACGCCTAAAAGCTGTCGCTGCGCCTCACAGCGGCGACTGGCTGTTTGCGCTGCCAATATCGTCGTGTGGTTTGCGGCTGGACGACGAAGCGGTGAGGATAGCTGTAAGCCTCCGCCTTGGAGTGGGTTTATGCGAGCCACACGCATGTCCCTGTGGGGCAGTGGTTACAGCGGATGGCTCCCATGGCCTGTCCTGTTGTCTCGGTCCGGGCAGGATCGCCAGACACGCCGTCCTGAACGACCTGATTAGTCGCAGTCTGACTCGTGCCGGCGTCCCCAACATTAAAGAGCCATCCGGTTTGCTGAGGACGGACGGAAAGCGTCCCGATGGGATGACTCTAATTCCATGGAGCGGAGGCCGTAGTCTCGTTTGGGATGTCACAGTGACGGACACCGTGGCTCCATCTTACCTTAGCTCTACATCGGGCGCAGCTGGAGCGGCGGCTGAGCTGGCTGCCATCAGAAAGAATTCGAAGTACAGTGAACTGTCCAAAACCTACTTATTTGTGCCGCTGGCCTTCGAGACCCTAGGTCCAATCAACGAAAGCGGTCTTGTTTTTATCAAAGATCTTGGAAGACGTCTTTCCGAATTTTCAAGGGAGTCTAGAGAAACTTGCTATCTCTTCCAGCGGTTGTCGATTTCAATCCAGCGCTTTAATGCCGTGGCCTTCCGAGGCTCTTTCTGTTCAAACCCTGAAGACGAGGCCTGACAATTCTGGACTAGTTTTTAAACAATAATTAGTATATATATATTATATATAATATAATATATATAAATTATAATAATAATAATAATAATAATAATGATGATGATGATAATAATAACAATAATAATAATAATAATAATAATAATAATAATAATAATAATAATAATCTTCTCTTCCTGTCTCCCACGAGTTTGTACCAATTGCAGTTGAAACATTGGGTCCCATCAATAGTGCGGGTCGGGAATTTTTATTAGAGTTGGGCCGCCGTTGTGCCGCTGTTTCCGGTGACCCAAGAGAAACTGTCTACCTCTTCCAGAGACTTTCTATTTGCACACAACGTTTCAATGCAGTTGCTTATAAGGGTACTTTTGCACCACTCCCCGAGGACGATATCAATGCTCTCTACGCTTGAACACTTTTCTGTTATTAGTCCGGTTTCAAGCTTGTTTTGTTTTTCAATAAATGATTGTGTTATAATAATAATAATAATAATAATAATAATAATAATAATAATAATAATAATAAATTGTCAGTCCTAAAATAATAATAATAATAATAATAATAATAATAATAATAATAATAATAATAATAGGTTCCAGACGACTCTGTGATGGAAACATACAGAACCAGATGGCAACAGAGCTCCACGGAAACAAGTGAATTACCAGCTTCTGACAGCAAGCAGTCCGCATGGGACATACCTCTTTTATCAGCGGAATTATCAGAGATCACATCACGCGCTGCCGACCCGTATGATAAGGCAAGACTCAATGCGATTCAAGCACCACATGCTTCGGACTGGCTCTTCGCCCTTCCACTGGCTGCCCAGGGTTTAAGACTCAGCGACGAGGAGATGAGGGTGGCAGTAGGCCTTAGACTTGGAGCGGTCATCTGCGCCCCACACGCTTGCACATGTGGCACAATGGTTTCGGCCAGAGGCTCGCATGGTTTGTCTTGCTCACTTGGCTTCGGCAGGCAAGCTAGACATTCCTCAGTGAACGAAATTGTGCTTCGCAATCTCATCAGAGCAGGTATTCCGTCGATCAGAGAGCCAGCTGGTCTCACCCGTATGGATGGGAAAAGACCAGATGGTCAAACCCTCATTCCGTGGAAAAGTGGGCGTTCACTTATTTGGGATGTGACCATCGTCGATACGCTAGCACCATCCTACCTGGCTGAGACATCTAAAATGGCGGGCGGAGCTGCTGAAATAGCCGCTGCTAGGAAGAAACTTAAATACTCGGAACTGCAGACGAAATACAACTTCACTCCGGTTGCGATAGAAACGCTGGGGCCTATGGACGAAGAAGGCCTGGCCTTCATCACAGAACTCGGTCGACGATTGTCACGCGTTACTGAAGACCCTCAGGAAACCTTCTTCTTGTTCCAGAAAATATCTGTAACAGTTCAGCGATTCAACGCCATCGCATGCCTGGGCTCGACGAGGCCGTAGTACTCTGTTTTTAGAGGAATATAACATTGATAATAATAATAATAATAATAATAATAATAATAATAATAATAGTAATAGTAATAATAGTAATAGTAATCATAATAATAATAATAATAATAAAACTTCCTGTTTCAACGCCTGTCTGTTAACATTCAGCGTTTTAATGCTGTTGACTTCCACAGCACTTTTGTTCTTCCTGATCTTGACCTGGATGGCCACTCTAGAGTTTAAATTTGATACATTGATACCTCGGGTAAAAAAATAAATAAAAAAATAAAAATAAATAAATAAATAAAATAAAATAAATTTTAAAAAAAAAATAATAATAATAATACAACCTCAGACCCACCGCCGGGTGGCGGTGGGTCTGAGGTTGGGCTTGGACTTGTGTGGTCCTCACACATGCCATTGTGGCGAGGGAGTTGGCCCCGAGGGCCATCATGGTTTCGTCTGCAGGAGAGCCATGGGTCGCTCCCTTCGTCACCACGCCATAAATGACATCATTTGGCGTGCCCTCCTCAGAGCTGACATTCCAAGCATCAAGGAACCGGCGGGTCTCTTCAGATCAGATGGAAAAAGGCCGGACGGGGCAACCCTATTACCCTGGTCAGGAGGGAAATACTTGGCGTGGGATGCCACCATCGTTCATACGTGTGCCGCCTCGTACATAGCCCACCCGAACGGTTTGGTCGGGCCTGCATCAGTGCAGGCGGCCATCCGCAAAGAACAAAAATACGGAGGCCTGCCCACTTCCTACATCTTTCAGCCGGTGGCCATAGAGACATTGGGTCCGCTCAACCCGTCGGCCTCAGACTTCATTAATGAAATTGGCAGCCGCATCGCTTCAATCAGTGGTGACAGACGTGAAGCCTCTTTTCTTTTTCAACGTCTGTCCATTTGCATCCAACGCTACAACCTGGTCGCTTTCAAAGGCACTTTTGCCTCACACCCTGAAGACGAGGCCTGACCCACCAGACATACATTCTTCCAATAATAATAGTCCATAAGTCCCTGGGGGAACAAAGTACCTCAGAGCAAAAAATAAATAAAATAAAAAATAAATAATAATAATAATAATATAATAATAATAATAATAATAATAATAATAATAATAATAATAATAATAATAATAATAATAATAATACAACGCTACAACGCAGTTGCGCTTAGGGGCACTTTCGCCGATCAGGACACATAGTATGAATAGGGCCGTTCTAGACTGTGATTTTAAACAAAGTAAAATAATAATAATAATAATAATAATAATAATAATAATAATAATAATAATAATAATAATAATAATAATAATATAATTATAATAATAGGCTACCCCATAAAACGATATTTCATATTTTTTCACCCCTCTCGCCTATTTTACCCTTTTGTGCTGTATTTGTTAAATCACAAACGACGGGTTTCGAGCGTCAGTGTCACATTGTGGTCACGTAGGCCTAACACCGAATCGATGCGTTGTCACAAAATTACAAGATTTAGGCTAATGAAGACGTCGGAGAACCTTCAACAATAATCATTTCCCCAACGTTCTAGGAATCTAATTGCACTAGAATATACAACGTTCATAAGTTTCATTTATCTTAGCGGTAACCGGACAAAATGGTAGCGGACAAAATGGTATCGGACAAAATGGTAGGCTTACGGACAAAATGGTATGGACAAAATGGTACGAGGACAAAACGGTAGTTGTCAAAATATTACGGACAAAATGGTACGGACAAAATGGTACGGACAAAATGGAAGCTGGATTAAGATATCTTATTGATGAAATATAGAAGCTGAGTTGGCGAAAGTAATGCTTGAGAAATGGAAACTAGGTTGTTTTTTGTAGGCCTAGCCCTAGTAAAGAAAAGCTTGAGAAATGGAAGCTGGATTGGTGAAAAGAATGCTTGGGATTGTGTTACAATCGGTGAGCATCTTACTGTATCAGAGCATGTTGACAAAACTCTCCGCTCATGTGCCTCCTCAGTCTACGCTCTTCGCGTGCTACGTGCTGACGGCATGCCTGGACCGGCCTTGCATGTCATTACTCGAGCAACCACAATTGCACGTCGGCTGTACGCCTCTCCAGCCTGGTGGGGACTGCTGAGCGCTGGTGAGATCGATCTCATCGAAAGGTTTCTAGGTCGTGTTATACGAGCTGGGTTCCTTCCATCCGATACCCCTAAAGCAGACACTATGGCTCAGGCTGCTGATGCTGCCCTCTTCAAAGCTATAATTAAAGACAAGGATCATGTTCTTAATAAAATTTTCACATATAGACTTCCTGGCAAATACAATCTGCGCCCAAGGCCGCATCCATTTGAACCATGGTGTAAGAAGGGATGGTGTGCGCACTTGGCTAAAATTTGTGGCTCAGGTCGCTAGAGGGCGCTGGCGTCGCTATTTGACGAACTTCGCCTATAAGCCTAATGGAATTTCATGATATTGTATGGCATATATACTTATACTCCTTCACTGCATGTCCGTTCCTTAGTGCCAGTCTCATGTCTGGACGAAGGAGGAGGGCGACACAAATTATCTTTGCTATGTTCTGTTCCATCTGCTTTTTGTTTCCTTTTCTCTTGTCTTCCGTGTTCCATGTGATGTTATTGTGTTCCCTGTGTTTCAATGTTTTCTATGTCCTCTGACCCTGATGTTCATATCGATGTTCCGTGTTCCCTTGTTCTCTGTGATGTGCCCTCTGTTCCCTGTTAATTGATGTTCCGTGTTCCTTGTTCCATTTGGAATTCCAGGTTCCTTATGTTCCATGCTCCTTAATTGTTTATATTCCTTATGTTTCACGATCCTTGTTGTTTGTTTCGCGTCCTTTGTTTTCTTATGTCGCTGGTGTTGAATGTGATGTTCCATGTTCCTGGTGTTCCTTGGTGTTCCCTATTTCTTATGTTCCACAGTCGTTGTTACATATTCCGCGTTGCTTACCGGTAATATTTCTTATGTTTATCCTGATGATTCATGTTCCTTTTGTTCCACGGCCCTTGTTGCGTGTTTTGCGTTCCTTGTTTCTTAATGTTTCTGATGTTCCCTCTGGTGTTCCATGTTCATTAAGCTCCACAGTTTTTGTTGCGTGTTCCGCATTCCGTATTTTTTATTGCCTCTGAAGTTCCTACGATGTTCCTTGTTCCTTATGTTACCTTGTGTTTCTTGTGTTCCTTATATTTCTTGCTGCATATTCCTGGTTCCATGTTCCTTAATGTTTCTTGTGTTCCCTCTTATGTTCCTTGTTCCTTGCGTTCCACGGACCTTGTTGCGTGTTCCACATTCCGTGTTCTGTTTTCCAGCGAACGTTCCCTGATGTTCCCCTGTTCCTTGTGTTACACATTCCTTGTTCCACATTTCCGTGTTACATGTTTCTTAATGGTTCTGATCTTCTCTTTTATGTTCCATGTTCATTACGTTTCACGTACCATGTTGCGTGTTCCACATTCCGTGTTCTCTAATGTTTCTCATTTTCCCGTGATGTTTCAGGTTGTTTATGTTCCATGGTCCTTGTTGTATATTGCTTATGTTCCACGGTCCTTGTTGCTTGTTCCGCGTCTTTTTCTCTGATGTCTCTGGTGGCCCATGTGATGTTTCATGTTCCTTTTGCTCTCTGATGCTCCCTGTTCTTTGCGTCCTCCATTCCTTGTTCTTCACTTATTCTAATTTCCCCTGATGTTCCATGTTCCGTATTTCACCTAATGGTCCATGTTCCTTGTGATCCAATTCCGGTTGCACTTTCCGTGTTCCATGTTCCTTAATGTTTCCTCTTATGTTCCATGTTCCTGAATGTTTTTTATGTTTCCTCTTATGTTCCACGTTCCTGAATGTTTTTGATGTTTCCTCTGATGTTCCATGTTCCTTACGTTCTACAGTCCTTGTAGCGTGTTCCGGAATGCATGCATGTTCCGTGTTCCTCGTCCTATATTCCCACATTCTCTGAACATTGTTATCTGTGATGCTTCATGTTCTTTACGTTCCACGTTCTTTGTTGTATATTAGGTCTATGTTCCTAGGTGTTCCGTGTGATTTTCCATGTTCCTTGCAATGCTAATCCTCATCGCCACTAATATGTTCCAAGTGATGTTCCCTGCTATGTTCCTGCACTCTCCTTGTCCCTATGTTCCATGTTTCGAATGTTCCTTACTTCTTGCTCTATATTCCCTGTGCTGCATTCGCGCAACCTGCGACAGCAGCGCCACCTGCTGTACTAAAATAAGTGGAGCCAAAAACCTTGTATGGCCAGTATAGGAAGTGTGCACACCATTCCTTCTTACACCATGATTTGAACTAATCATTAAAAACAACAAAAACTTCATAACACGGATGCTCTATAAAAACATTTACTAGGCTTTTAATCCGCTGCTCTGTCTATGCTTGTTAACTGTCGCGTTGTGTCGACCGGTTATTTTGTCAATAAAACGAATATATATAAATGGAAGCTGACTTGATGTTTTTCATTCATATGTTTCATGATGCATCCAGCTTCCATTTAAGCTAGAAAACCATAAAGTGGTCGAGTGGGTTTGTAGCCCGCTCGCCACGCCGGCGGCCCGGTTTCAATTCCCGGTCGGTCGGTTTATCAGAGATTAATTTCTCGGATCTTTACTGCGGTTGGCTCGGCCGCAAAATAAACGTGGAGTGAGAGGTTGTACTCAGCTTCCGACACTAATCATCTTCGAAATGAAAAAGTGTCGTTAAGCCCGAAGTATATATAATATATATATATATATGGTACGAGGTATACTTCGGGTTTAACGACACTTTTTCATTTGAAATGAAATATTATATTTCATTTCTCATGCGTTTCTTCATTAATCCAGCTTCTATTTCATATAAAAAATTATAAACAAATGACTTAAACCACCTTCCATTTAATCCTTACCAATTTGTCCGTATATTCTGTGTCATTTTGTCCGATACCATTTTGTCCTAATACCATTTTGTCCGCTACCATTTTACCCGTGCCATTTTGTCCATACCATTTTGTCCATACTTCCGAGCTGCAGATTTCAATGACAATCCATCTTTTATGGCTTCAAGAGCCGCAGCAAGGCAAGTCGAGCCATACGCCGCCCGCTGCGATTTCCTATTGTAATTGTGCACCATCTTCAAATTAAACTATATACCATTTAAAGCTATATTTTAAGCTATATTTCTGTTGTGCACTTACGTAGCTAAATAATGACATAAGGTTCATACCGATCCCTTAAACATGAAATAAGTTACAGCTGAATGAATTGCATACGAGAATTAGAAAACAGACACCAAGAACAAACTTTTATTTGATGTCCTTCACCGAAACAAGAAATTGATCACATTTGAACTTCCTATAATTCGTAATGGCCTCTGCTGTCATGGACAGTTATCAAATCCCCCCAAAAGTCGCCAAATGCAAAGATATTCAGCGGGGGCGTCTTCCCCACACTAGGCGTTATGCCCCACCCTACCCTAGAGTCGGTGTCATCTCCATAGAGGTGGTGGTCAACAGAGATGGGTTAATGATGTAGCACATATGATAAAGAGAAGCGGATCAAGGGTGGCGCCTCGAGAGCTGCCAAAATTGTGACAGCACATTGCTCTGTCGACTCGACGGTCGTCCGTTGCACCACGTTCGATGAAGCATTGACTGAGGAAATCTAAGAGGATCCAGGCGGCGATCAGACTAGACTTTCTTCAGGCGAGTTCTGGCTTGTATAGCTAGCTACGTGTAAGCTAATGTATATATAGACTAGCTAGGCTACTTGACGGGTCATTCTCAAGTTGACCAGCTGCGCACTACAGTTAGGCCCACGACTTACACTTGTATTGAAGTGCAGCTTGCTGCAATAATCGAACAGCCTATATGCGCAATAAGCTTATAGATACGATCACATTGTTTAAAAAGCGTTGTTCAGTTTTGAAGGAGCAGTTAATCAATGTTAATCGACCTATGTTGGTCGTTCTAAATGTATGTTTATATACACTGTGTCCGGTTTAAAAGTAGCAGTCACAAAAAGTGTCATAACTCGGTCAAAACTTGTAGGATTTGTCTGGAATTTCAAAAACAGCAGGAGTGACCATATCTACACGAGATTCCGAAGGCGTTTGCAAATATTTGGCAGTTTGTCAAATTTCTGAGCGTTTGTGTTGGAGCACCGAAAAATTAAAGTTTTCAACATAGGCCCCTACTTACGCAGACGCTGTGACGTCGTCATCGATGAAATGCGGATAGCAATTGGTATACTAAAGAATATTCTTATCTTATCTTATCTTTATATTACGCGGACTTATATCCCTCGCAATCTGACGCACCGTTCTATGGGTTCCTGGTGCTACTTTTTATCCGGACACAGTGTGTATCTATATATACACTGTGTCCACGATAAAGTAGAACCCAATAAAAAATGTCATAACTCGGTCAAAACTTTCAGGATTTGTCTTAAATTTTAAACACAACAACAGTGGCCATAGCCTAAGTGCTGCATCACTCCTAGTTCGGCCAAGCCAGAAGTGGGAGGGTCCTTCTCGTTTTCAGCATAAGCCGTGTCAAGAAACACAACAGAAAAGCGCCAACGGTAGCTAACAGAAAATTCAAATAAATAATAACATACCCACTACATCAGCGCGCCCCACAATGAAGACCCTCCGAGTTAATGTATCAGCATGCGGAATCACTCGATTGTGTGATCGAGGGCGGAGGGAGTAGATAACATTCTTAATAGGAGGCATCAGACAATTAAAAACATGGCTATGATTTTAAAGCACAGAAGAAAAAAGTGGGGTCAGCACAGCCACAGAGGTCATCAAAATACTCCTGGTCTTCAGGCAGATGCTTGTATTATAGTAACCATTTTATGTATTATTAATTGAATATGCGTTCGATGTGCAGCATTAGCAAAGCCATTATGGCCATACCATGCAGAAGAAGCATGGAGAAGGTGGGACAACGATGTTGCCGGTGTAGTGCAAAATACTATCCGGGCAACAGAAACGATCCGGCCACGCCCACTTCTTTGCTAGGATGCAATTTCGCATGACTTACGTGCGAAATTTAATCCGTTGACAAATACGATCCGGGTGTCTTGACCGACATGTTAAAAATAACAATAGTCTGTTTATTTAGCATAATAACTCGGTGTGAAAAAACTATTTTAATTCACGCCGATTGTGAGATATTAACATCACGAACATACGAGTATATTTAGGAGAAAACGTGATTCTAACAGACGAAGCGGTGTTAAGTAACCTACAGTTGCGTTCCGAATGATGGCAGCTGACGCACAACCAAATTCCCACTGTAAAAAGTATTTCCTGTAGGAAAACTGTATTATTAATAAATCGAGCGCGTCCCATGTTACGGGCACCTTATATTAAAGTTTTGCCTGTGTGTGACTGTTGGCATTCGTCTGATTGTTTGTGTCCGCGTTAAGGTTATGACAACACCAACGAACTATGTCATGTCATTCATCTTAAACACCTTTTTACCATGACCCAGATGCTTCAAGGTGTCTTGATGTGGAGCATACATACAGGACAGACCGGTGGAGAGAGTCGAAGGAGAGATCATACGTGGACCACATACGGGCATTGACCCAGGTTGTCCTTCGTACCTCCCAATATTCTCTTCAATCGGACAAGGTGGTCTAGCGGCTCCAAGATGTTAGTGGTATGGAGCGGTGCGTGAATCGCCCAAGCGACTTTGCGCATGCGTAGAAGCTAAAGGCGGACAGTTAGAGTAAAAACTATTGCCTGCTATTTGGCTATAGATTTCCTGAATTTCATTGATATTGTTTGAATATTGTTCAAATTATAGCAATTTTTCTAGTGGCTTTGTTTTTTATGCCTCACGGTGTATCTTCCAACTGGTGTTATTTGCTGATGACACTAATACCTTCCCTAATGATAACTCTATCACCGATCTATTTTGCAGGACTAATAGTGAACTCCAACTAATATTACTCTGGTTTAGAACTAACAAGCTGTCCCTTAATCTAACTAAAACTGACTATATTGTTTTCTATGCTAAGCGTGAAACACCCCCCATATTGTCATTGATGGTAGGCCCATATCCATTAACCTGGGCCAGTAGTCTTGGACATTCTTATACGTAGCGTACATGACGTTTTCGGCGTAAATCTCTCCTGCTCTCGAATAACGATATAAAATGGTAGTCACGGGGCAGGCGCAGACCTGTACTCTCTGAATAGCGGTACTCCCATTCTCGACCAGCTATAAATCTCTACTCTCTAAGATGGCGTCTGTTTGTGTCTCGAAACTCGCTGCATTCGACGACACCTTACACGTCAAAACGTGTTTAAAACATCTGCAATGAACTCGTATCCTTCGTCCACGGCGAACATTACATTAGCTTTTATTTTCGCCGTCACAAAATATTAAAATTTGGCTAAATACCCTAGGAAATTGCATTCCAAGCGCCGCTGCGCGGAATGAATACCAATTTGTGGGTCGCTTGCCTAACGTGTCTAACGTAGCGGCCGTTCTATCTGTTGTAATTAGTTTGTTCTAGCGACAGCTTGCATATTAAATTCCACAATAAATCAAACGCATGCCACGTGAAACTGGACAGTTCGAGAAACTAACAAGAAATAGCTCCTTTAAGAATTTTAATTCGGCGATCACTAGCTGAAACCGGTTACGGTTTCATCATATTCTATCCACACATCACCGTTCTATTTAAAATCTTTTTCACTTTCTCGCTATGTAATTCTATTACTATACATCTAACTTTCACTCACATAATTATTATTTTCTCTTGTCAAGTCTCTGGATTTGGAATTTAAACTATATTAAATATGAATCGTTTTGCTTTGCGGCCGCCTATCTACTTGCTTACTTCTTGTCGGAGACGATGCATATAAATATAGTAGGCTATGCGCATGCGCGATAACCTAGTATCTATAACCACGCTTTAGTGAGATGAATTAATAATCCATGGTCTGCGCCTGCTATATGACTTCCATACAAGAGTAAAACCCGTTAAGAGAATAACAAAGTCCGTGAACAGCCTTTTCGCCTAGCGTACGTTATTCTATCTCATAACTACCGGCCCAGGTGATCTCGACCAAGTTTTTAGGTACTATTATCGATTCTTATTTGAATTGGAAAGAACATATTTAACAGATTGCCAAAAAAGTAGCTAAGAACATAGTTATACTACAAAAAATACGCCATAACTTGCCTTTCAATATCCTTATCAACCTCAATTATACGCTTGTCTATCCATATTTTTCATATTGTAATATCTTAATGCATGTTAAAGTTAACTACTCTCAAACTCTCCACTGTTTGGTTACACTGCAAAAATTGGCTATAAGAACTGTCTACCACCTCCACTGGAGACTTAGTACCAAGGACAACTTCAAAATTAACCGTATACTCACTATATATTGGGGTGAGTCCGTAGCTCAGTTGAGAGAGCGCTGGTCTATAAACTGATCCACGCCACCTAGGTTGAAGCCTCACACAGGCCAAAATTTATTTGAATTTTCTGTTAGCTGCCAGCGGCGCTTTCTGTTGTGTTGTTTGCCTCGGGTTCTGCTGAAAATAAGATAGCCTCACCCACTTCTGGCTTGGCAAAACCAGGAGTGATCCAGCACTGAGGTGACGTGAGGTCAAAAGTGTTAAGCCGAACCCACTGCTGTAAAGCCGACATGCGTGTCGTGCTATAGTGCACCGTAATTCGTATAACCTGTACCTGTAATCGTTCTGCGGTTTGTCAGACTGAATCATTAAAGAACAATAATATTGTGGAACCGATACATGCCGATACATTGATGCCTGATATATTATTATTATTATATCAGGCATCAATAGGCTCCAAACATGTATCGGTACCACAATAATTTGTTACCACCTTGTTTTAATAATTATTTTAAACTGGCATCCTCTGTGCATCAACATTACACTAGACACGCAGCTAATTTCCGATCTGATTTTGCTAGAATCAATCCGAAGCTGTTTTCCATTAAATGCCAGAGCCCAATCACATGGAACTCCTTACCTGAACTGAAGTTTAGAGAGATTAAGATCCCTTCCAACTTAAAGCAGGTTTAAGAGAGTTCAGGTTACCTAACTGAAGAAGGATAATTGAATTGTATTGATCTGATATCTGTTTTCAAGTTTTCTGGTTACTAGTGCATGATCTGACCCAGGTAGCATACAGTGTTTCCCTGTACTGCTTATTTTTGCCAAGATTGACATGGATCTCCTCTGCACCTTATACCCTGATATGCATTTCTCTCCAACTGTTCGTGACTTGGGATTTGCTCTGGAACCTTTCTCTGACCATGTTAATCGCGTCTCTATCACCTGCGTCAACTGCGTTCTTTCCGCCACTCATTCTCTCTTAAAGCTGTCAAGGCGCTTGTCCATGCATTGATTTGCTCTAGAGTTGACTCTGGGAACTCTGCATATGCCGGTGTCACTAAATAAAGTTTCACCCTCGATACAAAGTCTCCCCCCGAAACAGAGTCTCCCTCTGGCTGAAAATCTGTTTTGGAAGACATTTTTTCTCGTGTAAAAGTACATATATATTCGTGTTAAATAACGTGTTAGCAACGTAAACTAACGGTTTGATATGCTTATATATTAATTTATGCGATTGCAGCCGATTTCACGATCAATAGGGGGAGACTTTGTTTCGTGGGCGGAGGAAATATTCTCTCCCCCCGGAGACTTTATTTCAGAATATAGTCTCCGGGGGGCGAATTTATTCTAGAACAGATCCTCCGGGGGAAAATCTATTTCGAAAAAATCTCCGGGGAGACTTTTAGGGGGGGGACTCTGTCACGCGACACCGGCCTCTCCTCTCTTAACCTCTCTAAATTCAGTCGGTACGTGATGCTGCTGCAGGCCTAGTTGCTGGTCTTCCCAAATTCTCTCACATATCTGACTTCATTCGAGACACTCTCCATTGACTTTCTGTACATCAGCGCATTGAGTTCAAGATTCTGACACTTTTGTGGAATTCTCTTCTTGATGCAGCCCCTCATATCTACGGTCGCTGTTTAACCTGGTTTCTACTCTCCCTGGTCGCTCTGCCCTACGTTCGGCTGCCAATGGCCTTCTTGTTGTTCTCCGCATGCGAGGAGCTACTGCCCAATCTAGAAGCTTTGGCCCTTCTTGCTGAAACCGCCTCCCTCACAAGCTACGTCTTGAGCTCCTTGGTCTCTCTCTTCCCTCTGTTCCGTAAACGACTGGTTTTTGTTAGAAGGAGCGCTGACTTGGATACGGACGCTACTGAATCTGTGAGCGGCGCTTTATAAATGTTCAATTGCAAACACAATTACAATTCCCTTTGTAATTAACCATTTGCCACAGCTGTTCTGACTTTTAGCCTATTTGCCAATATGATCACTTCGGTTTAGAAACCTCAACTTTCTCTTTCTTTCTTAACTGACTAGCAGTACCGGTACCCATATGATTGCATTGAGATGGTTAGTTTATGTTTATCAAATTAGGCAGGTGCAGATAGGCGAATTTATGTTTAGATATTTTCATGGCCTATTCTGTGTTTAAGAATTTCTTCCTCCATACTACTGAGGTGCACTCATATCATACTAGACACGTTGACTCTTACCATTTGCCTCACGCCCACACCAATATCCGACGCTTCTCTGTTAAATACAGTGGGGCTCAAACATGGAATTGAGATTCCCCTTTCCATCAGACTGCTGCCTAGTCTTCGTCTCTTTAATTTAAACTGCGTGCCCTGATTCTCGACAATAAATAATGATTATTTTCTGGTGCATTGTGACTATTATTGTTTCTCATTACAGAGTGAAAAAATTGACAAACTTTTAAATAACTTCTCTTACTCTGAATAAATTAGATTTAAATCCTTACTACCCATGCTGCATCCCGACCATCCAGTGACCTCTGTGCCTCAAACTTCGTCTAGAGCCACTAGAGGCCCTATGATCATCGAATGTGTTTCTGTGCTAGTTAAGGTGTTTGCTGTTTGTTCTCCCAAATTGTTTTTCACTTATTATACTTTATGTTAGGACCACTGTACGGCCATCATCATCTTGGTATAATCGCCCAGGGGACTCACCTAGCGGTGTTGTAAGACCCCTTCCGAGTCCCCTTCCAACCAAATAAACACCATTGGCATCGTTATTTAAGTATTGTTTTGTTATACTTGTTAACCTTGTGTTTATGATGCTTTATTTTATTTGTTTAGATATCCTCTTGTGTTTTTTGGCTGCCAAATAAATGATTTGATTTTTATTTGATTTTTTTTTTTGAGTTAAACTACACATTACATGTATTTGATCTGTTTACATTGTCTGATCTGCCATTCCATCAGCGACTGATATTGGGGTACCCCTGATAGCGGAACTTGTCCCTTTGGGGTTTCCCCTTTAAGCGCTCATCCGTATAGGATCTTTTGCTTTATGATGTACTGCTATTTTTATTGTTTACTGTTTATTCCTTCTGTTATGTTAATCATTAATGTTAATGTTAGTGTTGCTATTCTGTGTTTTTTCCAATGTGCTACGGTTGTTGCCTTAATGAATGGTATTTTATTTGATTTACATTAGCTACCAGGGACACTTGCCAGTGTATAACGGTAGAAAGTTGATTAAACATGACATGTATGAGGCCACTGTTTACCTGTAAATGGTACTCGTGTAGGCTCTGTAGACTGTCATCTGTAGATGTTAGATCGTGTGTGTTTAGGATCGACGATAATTTCAAAGTCCGTCAGAAAGACTTCGTGATATATCTGAAGCGTCATTGACCTAGTGGCCACATGCTCCCTCCGTTTCAGTCGGGCGAGTGAGGCACATAATACACAACGTAAAAAGGTTCGCCTTTACATTAAGCGGAATCTCTTTGCATTATACGCACGCTATATTATATCCTATTGCTTCTGAGCTACAACAACTATATCGAGAAATTGGAAATGGCAAAGTTCAATGTGGTTGGTAAATACTTTACGATCGAGAACAAAGCCACATGTACGATGATGGGTGTGAAGGAAGGTCTGACAGAACCTCGTACTCCAGTGGTCACTTGGAAGCCACAGAAAGGAGACAGTCAGGTCTGGTACATGGATCCATTGACGGACACGATCCGCAATAAACAGGGTCACCTATGCCTCGATATGGACGGTAAGTCATCCACACTGGTAGATGGTAATATACATGCATGAGCAATAGGCTACATCTTGTGTTCCTATACACACCGTGATTCAAAAAGTAAGCGAAACTGTTTTTCATGTATCTCTAATGCTTGATAACATAGGCCCATATCACGTTAAAATTTTCAAAATATTTAGAGAATTGGACCAAGATTATGATTACAAAATTTCATGAGATAAAGTTGAACGGATAAAAATATATGAATCTTTCAACTTCATATGCCGAAAATTCAGTTTGCAAGCAATTTTCTGTTAGATTGAATAAAATGTAAAGACAAACGGTTTGTAATTATATTTATGGCCTGATAAGTAATCATGCTAAAATTTTCCAGATATGTAGAGAATTGAACTGGGGTGTTCGGAGGCCAAGTAACACCCAGAATGATCGCCTGTTTGTCACGCGAGGCACAAAAGACCGACAGGTTGCTGCAAAAGACTGTTGCGTACGCAACCCATTTCAGCAAGTCCGTTATGGTGTCCATTGCGGTTCGCCGCTTAAGATTGGTCGTTCCCATTTAGTTTTCATTGATACTGGAGTAAAATTAATGGAGACTATTATCGCGACGTTATGCTGTCACAATATCTTCTACCTGTAATCCGAAATCTATCCACAGAAGGCTGCTTTGTTTTTCAACAGACCTTAGTCCTTCCATGCACTTGTAGTGCATCGGGCGACACAGGTCCTCCACGTCACTCAGTCCTCTGCCGCTGCCCTGGCCACCTCCCACGTCATTCCTCCGTCTTCCAGGTTTTGCATCGCCATATCTCGCCAGGTCTTTCTGGGGTGTCCTCGTCTTCTCCTCCATCCAATCGGAGTCCAGTGCATTGCCTGCTTCATAATTCCTTCTTCAGTCGATCTGTGTAGGACAGTGCGCATTGTTGTCAGTGCTCCAGCCCACAGAGTCAAGGAAACCATCGAAGTGCTGACAAGAGAGACGCCAAACTTCATTTCTCCCGGTGCGCGGACGATTGATCGCCGGACAATTGATCACTGAGGACGTGTGATCATCGATCACACGTCCTCAGTGATCAATTGTCCGGTGATCACCGGACGATTGATCACCGGACGATTGATCACCGGACGATTGATAACCGGATGATTGATCACCGGACGATTGATCACCGGACGATTGATCACCGGACGATTGATCACCGTTCTAGTGGTCACTGCAATTTATTCATTAAGGATGAAAGAGAAATGTTGCAATTACCCTATTAAAGATAATAAACATTAATATAAAACTATGTGACAAAAACTCTACCACATAATGTATTAAATCTGTAATGAAATTATAAGAATTGAAATGTGAAAATATAGGTACTGAAACGGCTCTTAAACAGGTAACTAATAGCCTAAGATAAATCTGCAACTACACGCAAGTAGGCTAAGTAAGAGCCTTTTATACAACAACAACAACAAGAACTGAGGGTTTTGGGTAAAGCATAAGACAAGCCAAGCAGGCCTAATTTGACGTAACACATTGATGGACTGCTATAGGTCGTCTTTAATCGCAAAAAACAAAAGACGTTTATTTGGAATGCGTAGACCTACTTAAAACTCCCGAAGATCCTGCGTGGTCGAGTGGGTTGTAGCCCGCTCGCCGCGCCGGCGGCCCGGGTTCAATTCCCGGTCGGATCTTTACAGCGGGTGGCTCGGTCGCAATATAAACGTGGAGTATGAGGTTGTTCTCTGCCTCCGACACTAATCATCTTCGATATGAAACAGTGTCGTTAAGCTCTGAACATTTCATTTTTTACTTAAAATTCTTATGTGCCATTTGATGTGTGTACATTTAAGAATTAACAGGAGCCGACGATGTTTATCTTTCTAGCGGTAATTACGGCATTTCTCTTTCATCCATTGTTAATTAATTGCAATGACCACTCGATTGAGAACCGGACGATTGATCGCCCGATCAATAATCCGAGATCAACCATCCGGTGATCAACCATCCGGTGATCAACCGTCCGGTGATCAATCGTCCTATAACCATTTCTTCCACTTTATGGCCTTCGAACCATGGGCGCCCGCAGGATTTTTTGCAAGGGGGGGGGGGGGTCAGTCAAGACCATGAGACTTAGGTTTGCCTAATTCATTTTATTCGTGGTCGGCCTACAATATGATATGCAATAGGACTATATTTAGTTTACGGCTAAATCTCTTATTGACAATTAACCTACCCTAACGTTCTTGAGGGTCAATCTGGGAAAAGGAAGTGTAATCGGCGTGCATCCCATAGGTCCCAAAATGGGGTGGGTCCGTAGCTCAGTTGAGAGAGGCGCTGGTCGATAAACTGAGAGTCATGCACGCGACCCGGGTTCAAGCCTCGCACAGGGCAAAAATTTATTTGAATTTTCTGTCAGCTGCCATTGGCGCTTTGCTGTTGCGTTGCTTGACTCGGGTTTCTGCTGAAAAATAAGATAGCCCTTCCCACTTCTGGCGCGGCCGAACCAGGAGTGATCCAGCACTTAGGCAATTAGTGTTAAGCCGAACCCACTCTGTAAAGCCGACCTGTGTGTCGTTCTATAGTGGGCCGTATTTCGTATAACCTGTACTTGTAATCATTCTGCGGTGTGTCGGATTGAGCTATTAAACTTATCCAAAGATATCGGTTACTTTCTCCATAAATTCAGTCTTGTTCTAAGGCACCGATCATACGCTACACCACTGCGCAACACAAAATGCAGTCTCAACAGTTCTAGTTGCGAACACTTGCACTGTTCATTTGGTTGTACTTACCTTAATTCCAGCTGATGACTTCCAAAACAACAGATATAGGTGTTCGATTTGAAGTTCAAACCCCCACTGCAGCACAACATTTTATTTCTCAATTTCAGACTATTTCACAATTATTTCTGATCCTCCACCCTCACGAATCGGATCTCGATATGTTTTTTTCTTCTTTGTTTCCCTTCACAAGTTCACATAGAAAACCATATATTCCATATACACGTGTATGTAGGCCTGCACGTGTATAAGGTCTACACACATAATTATTACTATATGTACAGGGTGGCGCAAAATAAACCGGACTATTAGTTTTTGCAATTGCATCGCTTGAATCACCAGAGTAATTAATGCCTTAAAACAATCACTAGACAGAAATGACACCAAAAAATGGCATTGGCTTGGCATTTAATATAACATTGAATGAACTGTAAAATTTCAGTGATGTTCAATATGTCCTCCGTTTGCTGCGATAACCAATGATAATCGCTTGCGAAACTGTCCAATACCCGGTTGATAGTGTCCTCGCTGATTTCGTCCCAGCATGCGGTCAGAACTTTTTTCAAATGTTCAATATCTCGAATTCTCTGCCTGTAGACAAGCTGCTGAAGCATTCCCCAGATCGAATAGTCTACGGTATTCAAGTCCGGACTGTTCGGTGGCCAATTTTCTGGTTCAATAAAGTCTGGAACGTGAGCAGTGAGAAAAGCAACTGTTTTTCGTGAACGATGAGCAGGTGCTCCATCCTGCTGGAAAGTGAAATTGTCATCAGAGTGAGCTGTAATGTCTGACAGTAATCCTTGATGTTGGACGACGTCACATTTCTGTCTAATGGTAGTTTTAAGGCGATAATTACTTTGGTTATTCAAGCGATGCAATTGCAAAAACTAATAGTCCGGTTTATTTTGCGCCACCCTGTATATATATTCATAGTGGGCCCATCACAGTCGTCTTAAAAAGTATATATCCTGTCTTTTGTCTCTATGTGCATGTCCAACAACTTCGCCGGCATTGTGGGGTGATATATTGCACCTCCACCATTCCCCGATTTCGATAAAATCTTTCAACGACCAGATTTGCATCTGCTGTAAGCCTATAGGTTATATCGGAAGATTCGGGCTCAGAATGCCCGGTCTCCAATCTCTATGATTCGCACAATATATCATCCTACACGTCTTCGAGCCTGCTGACCCTTCCTTAGGTCAGGACCAGCTTTGAGTCTTTGATCGGCATAATGTAAATAAGAGGAACATAAACTGATGCACACCAGAGCCCACATGCACGAGAGGGTATAACTCTTACTCTTTAGCTTAAATGTGGCCTATGCGGGAGTAGTGGTTATTTCCGTATGCATTGCTTGAGATTAGCGAATTACTATAGGTATAACGTTATTCCAACTCGGAGGTAGAAGTAAGCCTGCTATTCCAATGATGATTTTGCTGGACAGCGTGAACGTTGAGAACGTTGAGCGGTTGAGATTTCCCTGTGGACCGTCTATAGGTCCTAATCTGTTCACCCCACGCTGGCAACGACCGCATATAAATATCTTTCACGCATGCGCGCTCAATTAAACCCTATTGAATTGGGGGAAGAGCAACCGTCATGCATCGTCGGGTGCAAGGAATGTCCAGCTTATCAATGTCTCTTGGTATTCTATTGCCATGCATACGGCTAAATTCCAACGGCTATGTCTGGATTAGTTACGTATGGAGGAAGGTCTACCTCTAAGGTAGCCTGTACCTGGCCATATGCATTCCACCCTGGCTCAGAGGATAATCGACGATGCTGTTGCCGGGTGTAGGACATTATCCGCCGGACATTATCCCCTGGACATTATCCCTAGTTGATTGCGGAAAACAAAATGCGGGATATTTAAAAAATAACATTGCATAATAATTACAAATCCCTCTATCTTTAGTCTATTTATTTATTATGAACGCGACATTATTGTAATCTTATTGCGTTGCAATGTCTCCGAAAATTTGGTCGGAACTTCTGAAGATTAGGCCTATGTAACCTGTGATCCCAGATGTGTGTCAAGTTCGCAGGCATATTGAGATCAGATTCGCCGTATATATTCGTTCTGATCGTTTCAGGTGTGACCTCCCAATAAGGCACAAGAGTCATATACACGGTGATTCATAAAAAAACGTTACCCTACATAAGTCAGCATAACTCATGTCGATGACCATCAAATTTAATGAAATTTCAGAATAATATAGTTTGATGATCCAGCCAAGTGCTACATAAATTATTTCACATTCAGAGCTATAATGACGTAACGCGGATGACGAAACTAATGACGTCATGATAATCTCGAGAAACAAGCAAGATTCCAACGTTCCTGTCAGTCACTGAGGTTGTACCATGCAAATCTGGTCAATTTCATCTGGTTTAGCCTCCTGGTGAGAAATTGTTTACTGTGTCATCACCCAGTAACAATCAGAATGTTCGCAATCACGTATCTTTCGGTACACAGAAGAGCAACGTTCCAGCAAATTGTCTTTTGCGGAATCGACCAATTTTCAGCAAATCCCTTATGGCATCGGTCGGGTCTCTGCACTTGGTCGTACGAACATATCCATTTCATCGAACCAGATGTTGAGGTCAACGGACAATATTACAGAGATATTCCACTTTGCCAGGCATTCGTGACATTAAGGAGTAAGCTTATTTCATCGTCCATCGTAATAGCGCTCGTGCGCACAGAGCTTGAGAGACTGTTGCGTAATGGAAACTCATTATTTCATCCCGCCTACTTTGTGGCCACACAACAGTCTTGATTTAAATCCAGTAGACTATCTTATAGTCTACTGTAGTGTCATGTAAGAAAATGTCTACATAATTCGAACAAGTGATGTCGAGTTGTGTCGTCGAATTGGTGAGGCATCGGACACAATGGATCAGCGCATCATTGATGAAACGGCCAAGAAATGCGTATGCGTCTTCGCGCATGCGTATCTGCCCGATTAGGGTAATTTCGAAAATAAATTTTAACTTCCATAATGTTCAGAAATGAATCCTCTATCTTCACCTAAAATTTCGTCAACATAACCCGATGTTTGGCGGAGTTACAGTAAAATATGTAGAGTAACGTTTTTTTATGAATCACCGTGTACTTCGCCCCCTTTCTGCCGCGTCGCTGCGTCCTCTTAGGTCCTCTGATCGCCTTGACCTCTTTGTCCCGCCATGGCTCAATCCAGATAATTTCCCTGCATTATTACCTCCCTATGAAATGGGCTTCCCCCATCAGTTCGCTCTGCCATCCTTGTAGTGTATCCTCGTCTTTCTCTCGTCTAAAAACTTGCCTGTTTTCTCTCGTCTGAAAACTTGCCTGTTTTCTAGAGGCTGAACGCACTGGGAGCGCTTCTGAAAGGCTCCTGCTGCGAGAAGCGCTTTATAAATGGTCAGATACAATACAATACAATACAATACAATTAATCATCATCAGAACTACCTAGACCAATAGTCACTAGAGCGTTTAAAATCATTATTGTTCCTAGCGACTATTGGTCTAAGCTCTAAGTAGTACATGTACTTATGGTGTTTCATATGCCCTTTTAAGCGTTATGAGATGGATAGGGCTTGAGTATGACATTTCAAGTGGCAAACTTTGCTAATTTGATGCATTGAAATACACGGTCGATAATATGTGAAGTTTGGAAGGCTACAATAGGAACAATAATGATTTAAACCCAATCGCGACTATTGTTCTGGGTAGTGCTGATGGTGTTTAATATGCTCTAAATCAGCACTATTAACCGCTATATGATGGATAGAGTCCAAATATGTGAATTTACGAAGTGAAATTACCAGTTCTAGCGTGCCTTGTGTTTGTGCCTTCTTGGGGACGTCACCCGCGAATCGATATAGTAGGCGAAACTCAACCCCAATATGTTTGCGAACTTGACACACATTGATCCCTGGTTTTAAGCCTACAGAGGAATAGTAGAGCAACCATAACGTGGTAAACAGTATTAAAAATAGAAAGCCAGTTTCTACTGACACCCTTCTGAAACCAAACAAGGTGATTATAATTAGCTGCAGCTGTTTCTATTCACAGAATCTGCAGAGATGTATTATTATATATGGAAATATTTGCAGTTTAGCCTCACTTGTGGTAACGAAGCTCACTAGAGACACCCTTCTACTTTATTCAAGTATGGGACTGTCATTTGCAGAGTGCAACCAGTGACGGAGTTAGGCAGATGTATTTGAAAAAGCATTTTAGCATTTTTAAGTGTTTATCGTAGACACCCTATTTTCGTACATGAAGTTCCTTAATAAACGATCCAATTTCTAAACCGGATTTTCCATTCTAAAAATAGAAAGCCAGTTTCTACTGACTCAACACCGCTTCGTTCATACGATTCACGGTTTTTTCCACGTTTCCTTGCACACTCGCAATGTCACTAGCCTATTATATTATATCACTTACATCAGTTACATGCATGTTTTACTGTACATTAGTTCGTTGCATACCGAGTTATATGTTTCATAAAGCGAATTATTCCTAATAAACGTCGAAAAGCAACCCGGATAGTTTTTGTCAACGGATTGTTTTTCGCACGTATGTCGTGCGAAATTGTATCCTGACAACGAAGTAGGCGTGGCCGGATAGTTTTTGTTGCCGGATAGTTTTTCGCATGACACCGGGTGTAGGACATTATCCCCCTGGACATTATCCCCCGGACATTATCTCTTCGGACGTATTCCCCCGGGACAGGACATTATCCCCCCAGTTTATTATAACTTTACAAACGGGATATCTGATTCACGCTGATAAGTCTACGAAGTTCATGTGACGTTAACAAACCTTTGTAGGGCTACTGACTGTATATATTGTGGGGCGCGGTGGTGCAGTGGTGGCGTCGTTGCCTTGGAGCCGGAAGGTTCGAGGTTCGAATCCATCTCGCCGCATAAGGATCTTGGGCAAGTCCTTCACTCACAATTGCTCAGCGCTTCGGCGTGAAACTCCGATGCAGTGTCCTCTCTGCATCTGGAGCGCCTCTGAGTAGTGAGAGTGAAGGGGCGCTATAACAAGTGCACATACAAACCATACAAACAAACAAAAACTATTCCAATTCGTTCACTCATCTACTGTGAAACGACGCTAATAAGGCTTCGAAGCATAGACTGACTTTAACGAACCTTTCTTGTAGACATTAAACAAATTCCTGCATACGATTCACATTCGTTTATTTCAAATCTAATTTGAAAGCCTACTGACACTAATTGGACCTACGTCAATGACGTTAACAAACGTTCGTAGGGATACCTACTGTAAAGGACTCTCATTCGTTCATTTCTCTACTGTATTGAATTTCATTTTGAATGGAAAGGTCAGAATGATGTAGTTACTAGTTAAATGGCATTAATATTATAACTTTCGAAGTCTTATCGGTTACGGCACTGATCTATGATTTGTACATGACAAGAGATTTTGTCCGGGGGATTATGTCCTACAAAAAATCTGGGGAGAAATGTCTGGGAGGATAATGTCAGAAGGAGATAACGTCCGTGGGGGACAATGTCCAGGGGGGTAGTTCGTGGGAATTTTGACTGAGCTTTAAGCGACTGAGGTGTGTTTTCAAGTCGGAAGATGGTACTCTCTAATACGGGAACGATTAGTCCGTTCCCTATGCAATGGCACCAGCGCCTCCAAGGCTTGCGTGCAAGCAGGATGACTGGATGAGGACATTTTGAGCATCTTAATTCATTAAATAATCAAACCATACTGTTGGAATCACAATGTTATTTCGATTCTCTACATATTTGACAAATTTTAGAATGATTAATTATCAGATTGGGCACATAAAGACTTTGGCAACAAATCGAATGACTAATTTTCAGACCTATTGCATATATAGATTATAATTATTGTTGCTGAACTTGTGGTCATCCGTTCATGCTACTGTACACTGTATCTACATTGTACAATCGCTTATCTTGGAGATCGCGGTCATGAAATCGAATGCAAAATCGTTTAATTGGTTCACTATCAAAAGGGCTACTTCGAAAGGGCGACCATCAGATGGGCGACCAAAAAAGGGCGCCGATTTATAAAGGCGACTCTTCGAAAAAGCGCCGATAAAAATAGCTACCGGGGCGACAATCAAAAGAGCGAACATCGAACATCGAAAACAAACAATTCTGTAGAATTGAGTACCTCGGAGGGATAGCTCATAACCTCACCCTCAACATTAATTTTGAGCAGAGATTTTCGTTTTATTTACTGTCATTGGGTAAATGAAAGAATGATTTAAGTGAGACTGAGATCCTCGCCTGTTAACGCAACAATTATACATGTATAATATGCACCAACGGCGGAGGCAGAATGGGGGAAAAGGGAGGAGTTTTATGAGCAGTTGTCGGAATTGGTAGACAAGGTTCCAAAAACGGACATGTTGATTGTGCATGGGGATTTTAATGAGAAGGTTGAAGAAGGAGGTGCAGATGGAGATGTGATGGGTCAGTATGGACTAGGAGTTAGAAATGAGGCGGGATACTAGATTTCTGCAGAGAGAAAAAGTTGTGAATTGCAAATACAAGATTTCAACAGAACAAAAGAAGACGATACACATGGATTTCACCAGGATTTCACATGGATTTCACCAGGAGTCAGAAATCAGATTGATTACATCATGATAAATACCAGGTGGCAATCAGCCATAAGGAACTGTAGGACACTACCGGGAGCGAATTGTGACAGTGATCATCAATTGTTGACAGCTACTATACAAATTGAGCTGAAAGCAAAAAAAGAACGAATAGATGCCTGCAATTTGACACGAGGGGAGACACCACAGAGTACAGAGTGGAGATAGAAAACCGGTTTAAAACACTTCGGACAGTGACACGGGAAAGGGATCCTAACGACATGACATTGTGGGGAGAGGTAAAAAAAAATAATGCAATCGGCTAAATTAAAACTACCAATCAAGAAGAAAGAGAAGGGATTAACGTGGATCACAGAGGAGAATTGGATTTTGTTGACAAGAAGAGGGAATGCAAAATGCGGGGAGATGTGGTAGAATATGTTGCTTTGAAAACCAAGGTACAAAAATTAATAAGACGTGATAAAGATCAGATTATAAACAAGCTACTCGTATGTCAACAGATAGAGGATGGAGACAAGAACCACAACATGAAGCAAGTATATGAAACGGTGAGGAAGATTCACGGGGAATTATACTGCGCCGCCGCTGGTAATTAAAAACAAAGCAGAAGAATTGCTCACGGACCAAGAAAAGGTTTAAAACACTTCGGTGGAAAGAATACTGTGAAGAACTGTATGAAGAAAAGGAAAATGAAGTGGATGGAGTCTGGGGCAGAGGAGGATTTGTTACAACTGGAACACATGATAGCCGTCTTTCCTAATGCCCACTCTATGTGGGCATTAGGAAAGACGGCTAACGGGAAGGCGGCAGGTTCAGATGGAATAATTGTGGACTTGTTGAAAGTTAGTGGTGAGGATGTAGTGGATAGGTTACACGAAATTTGTATAGAGGCGTGGAAAACGGGAAAATGGCCACTAGAATGGACAGAGTCAGTGTTTATCACTATACCGAAGAAGGGAGACAAGAAAGAATGTTCTAACTATCGGACAATTGCACTGGTGTCGCATGCAAGTAAGGTGCTTCTGAAGATACTAGGAAGAATCAAGACAAGGGTGGAGGAGGAAATAGCAGAGGAACAAGTTTAGACCAGGTAGAGGGACAAGAGATCAGATTACAAATTTGAGAATTGTGATGCAAAAAGCGGAACAACATCAGCAGCCCCTATATAACATGTGCTTTGTAGATTTCCACAAAGCTTTTGATTGCATCAAACATGGACGGCTTTGGATAACCATGCTGGATATGGGCTTTCCACCGCATCTGGTTGAAATCATCAACAGATTATACAAAGGACAGAGAGCAGCAGAGAGAATAGGAGGTGTACTATCAGAGTGGTTTAAAATTTGTAGAGGGGTAAGACAGAGATGCGTACTATTTCCCTAGCTATTTAACTTGGTGGCGGAAATGGCAATGCGAGATGCGCTGAAACAATATAAGGGAGGATTCAAGATAAGGAGAAGAAGGGTGGCAAACCTCAGGTATGCGGATGATATTGTGTTGGTTGCCACATCATCGGAGGAGCTTTAAGAACTGATACAGAGGGTTGAAGATGCAGGGAAGAACTGTGGATTGATATTTAACAAAGGAAAAACGAAAGTGATGACTATAGTGATAGCAGGAAGATTGAAATTTATATAGAGGGTGTGGTGTTGCAACAGGTAGATAAGATGCAGTATCTAGGAGCCCAAATAACTGTAGATGGAATATGTGATTAGGTCATAAGGGCAAGACTGGGAATGGCGAATGGAGTATTGTCAGTACATTGAGTACGGTACGGAAAAACAGAGGCATCAGCATACCAACTAAACGCGATGGTTTAGATGTGAATGATCCAGCTAACTATCGTCCGATTGCGAATGTAACTTTTCTCTCTAAACTTCTAGAGCGCATTGTTGCTAATCAGTTGATTGCATATTTAGATGTTAATGAGCTGATCCCTTCGCAGCAGTCGGGCTTCCGGAGGTACCACTCCACAGAGACCCTCTTGCTCCGGCTGCTTTCTGACCTGTACTCTGCTATGGACCACGGTCAGGTTACACTCTTGGCTCTCTTCGATGTTTCTTCTGCATCCGATTCTGTTGACCACTCCATCCTCTTGCAACGTCTTTCTACATCCTTTGGGCTGGTTGGCCAGCCTCTTTCAATGACTGCGTTCCTTCCTATCCTACCGTTCAAACTGTGTGGTTATTGGTTCCTCTAGGCCCCTCTGGGTTTCTGCTCCTTTTGGTGTACCTCAGGGTTCCGCACTTGGCATTCTATTACATCTTCTCTACAAGGCTGATCTCTGTCCTCTACTTGAGTCCCAGGGGCATCTTCATCAGATCTTTGCTGATGACACTCAAGCTTACATACATTCTAACCCATCTGACTCAGTTAACACTGTGCGCCTGATGTGCCTGACTGTTGACATCCTTTCCTCTTGGATGGCGTCAAACCGGCTTCTCTTAAATCCCAGTAAGACACAATTCATTTGGCTGGGCGCCGTCAGCAACGTGATCTGCCTCTGCTAGCTCAACTGTTCCCGGATGTTACTTTCTCTTCCACGGTCCGTGACCTGGGTGTCACCCTTGACTGTGAACTCAGTCTCATCCAGCACGTTAACCTTGTCGCTCTAAGCTGTTATTATGAGCTTCGTCAGCTCCGAGTGATTGCTCGCTCTCTCTTTCATGATTCGCTAATTGTGCTTGTTCATGCCTTTGTAACCAGTCGAATTGTCCATTGTTGCTCAATCCTTGTTGGCCTTCCCCT
Source organism: Lumbricus rubellus (assembly GCA_945859605.1). Lineage (NCBI taxonomy): Eukaryota > Metazoa > Annelida > Clitellata > Crassiclitellata > Lumbricidae > Lumbricus > Lumbricus rubellus. The sequence continues at coordinate 43,682,692 of OX243812.1, read as the reverse complement.
TGGGGTTCTGGGACGGTTAGATCGGGTTCTGCGCTCTGCTGCCCGCCTCGTTGGACGAATTCCTAAATTTTCGCCTGTCTCTGCTTACATGCTGCATTGGTTGCCAATAGCCCAACGCATCCATTACCGAATTGCTGCCCTTGTTTCACGCTGTATTCTTGGTTGTGCTCCATCTTATCTGCGCGTTCTCTGTCGCCCAGTCTCTGACATTGAAGCGCGAAGGGACAACTGCTTGTTCCACGGGCTCGCTTAGCTACCAGACAGTGCCGAGCCTTCTCGGTTGTGGGGCCGTCAATCTGGAATGACCTCCCCCAAACCTCCATCTCCTCCACCTGACCAGTCAATCTTTATTTCTCAAGTCCCATAAATCTTTTTTCTTTAGTTGTGGCTGGGCTGGGAGCGCCTCTGAGTAGTTTTTTGAAGAGGCGCTATATAAATTCCAATAATGAACGAATGAATGAAGCTGCAACTGTTGAGGACACTAATATGGCCAATTGCAACATATGGAGCGGAGTCGTGGACGTACAGGAAGAGTGAAGTGAGAAGAATAAAGGCTTTTGAAACGACATCTTACAGAAGAATATTAAGAATACCGTGGACAGCTAAGAGAAGGACTAAGGAGGTGCAACAGGAGGTACGTGGCGAACGGCTGTGGGGAGAGGTGGTAGGGAGGAAGCTAAGTTACTTTGGAAACATCATGAGGAAGGAAAACTGTCTGTAGAAGGATATAATCACTGGAGGCACGGAGGGAAAGAGGAGACGTGGAAGACCGCGTAGGATGTGGATCGATTATGTGAACGAGTGGATAGAAACGATAATAATAATAATCTTCGTTTAATTCTCAATCTGACACAACGCAGAATGATTACAGTACAAGTTATACGAAATACGTCCCACCATAGCACGACACACAGGTCGGCTTTACAGCAGTGGCTTCTGCTTAACACTATTTTCTAAGTGCTGGATCAAGCCGGAAGTGGGAGGGGCTATTTTATTTTACAACAGACCCGAGGCAAACAACACATCAGAAAGCGCCACTGGCAGCTAACAGAAAATTTAAATAAATTTTTGCCCTGTGCGAGGCTTGAACCCGGGTGGCGTGCTTGACTCTCAGTTTATCGACCAGCGCTCTCTCAACTGAGATACGGACCCACCCGATGGAGCAGGCGATTCGAGCAGCCCAGCATAGATCTTCAGGGAGACAAATCGTCCTTTGTGTCGCCAAGGTTCGAAACGAATAAGGCTCCGACGCATTGAACATATTGCATAGTTGGATTTATTATAAGATAACAACCTGCTAATCGCCGTTGAACAGTTCAGCAGAGAATTTGGTTGTAGGCTATTGACTCTAATTACTTTCACTTGAAAACATTACAAAGTTGGATTCATTAGAAGATTTCAAACTGCTAATCAACGTTGTACTATCGTTCTATTGGCTCTAATTACTTTAATTGAAAACACTACAAAGTTTGATTTATTTCGTTTACCTTATTCATAAATGATCCCAAATATTATGAAGTTCGATATGGTAAGAATTCAGCATGTAGGACCTGTTGGTCGCCCTTTTGTTTGGTCGTCCTTTTGATCGCCGCTTTTCGAACAGTCGCCTTTGTAACGCCCTTTTGTGGTCGCCCTTCTGATTGGCGCTTTTTCGAAGTCGCCCTTTTGATAGGATACGGGTATAATTTCTGTCATTGCTAACACTAACGCCAGTATCGTTCAGGAGTCAGAACTATCTAGTGCATACAATACAATACAATACAATTAGTCGTTTATACTGCGCTTTAACAAAACAACTCTTGCACGGGAGCGCGCGCTTCACTCAAATCTAGTTATAATGAATTGAAAACAAACGAGTTTTAACTTTGATTTAAACAAATGAGTTTTAACTTCGATTTAAACTCTGAAATTGGCGAATGGAGATCGGAAGACTGTTCCGTTCTTTAGGTTCTGAGCTTGAGAAGGAACGACTCCCAAACTTTCGGTTGTAGGACAAAACCCCCCCTGGACAAAAACCCCCCCGGACAAAAACCCCCCCGGACAAAAACCCCCCCGGACAGAAACCCCCCCAGGGTAGGACATAACCCCCCCTGGTAGAATATATTTCGCATAAGTTGTCGTACTATAAAACGGTGGTCCTAAATACACAAGTTGGATTGATGAAAAGAATTCTCGCTAAATAGAAGCCGGATTGATGCAAATAAATTTTACTTAAATGGAAGCTGGATTGATTAAAATGTTCTTGCTTAAATGGAAGCTGGATTGATGAAATTGTTCTTGCTTAAATGGAAGCTGGATTGATGAAAATACTCTTTTTAAATTGGAGCTGGATGGACAAATATAATTGTCATTTAAATAGAAGTTGGATGAAACGAATATTTGCCTCATTGGAAGCTGGATTGCTGACGATTCATGCTGTCCTAGATTACACCAGCAGGTACTAGCTTCATATGGGAGTGACTGAATGACACTAACAAGTTATAAGTTCACGCCTGGATGGACAGGTGTGTACCGGTATGACACTAATTAGTTGACACAGCACGGGGAACTGGATAATTAGTCTAAGTTTAAGCAAATTATACTTTGTGCAGCAGGGGGGGAATTGTCCGGGGGAGTTAATGTCCTAGGCTAAATCAGGGGGGTTTCTGTCCGGGGGGGTTTTTGTCCGGGGGGGTTTTTGTCCGGGGGGGTTTTTGTCCAGGGGGGGTTTTGTCCGGTCACCCAAACTTTCGGTTTGTGCGAAGTGTCGCAAAATCAATTCACGAGGACGAACGAAGACCTCTGGGCATAGAGGCGGAACTTGGCGTGACCATGGATGACATGTAGAGGATGGAGATGTTCCGTAGTGGATATGAAACATCAGAAGCTCGTGACATGCAATAAGTTTTTTAATGCAATAAGTTTATAATTTGTAAGTAAAACGCTGTCAGCGTGACAGGCCCATGAAAATAGAAAGGCCTTCAAGCATAGAGACAAGATACAGGATAATATATATCGAGGTGAATTTGCTTTGGGCATATTTATTGACAATGCGAAAGCTTTTGATTCTGTAAATCATGATATTCTAATTTCAAAATTAAAAAATATTGGTGTAAGGAATATTGCCCTTGATTGGTTTAGGAGCTTTCTTGAAAATAGAATACAACAGGTCTCGTGCAATGGTTCATTATCCAAAATCAATCTGATCAAATTTGGTGTCTCACAAGGGTCTATTTTTGGACCCCTCATCGTTTTACTTTTTATCAATGACCTTCTAAACGCCTCCCCTTCACTGCGCTTTCTTCTATTTGCTGACGATATTGCCTCCCGTAAATCTTATGAATCACTTTTTCAATTGATGAATCGTGAGCTCTAATACGTTGTTGATTGGTTCCTTGTTAATAAGTAATTATCGTTGAATCTTAATAAAACTAATTAGGATATATTTTATTTTACTCTCATCGTAAATCAATTCCTGACATAAAATTAACAATTTCTATGGACAACTTCAATATACCCTCAACTAAATTCCTGGGTGTTCATGTGGACCAATTTCTAACTTGCAGAGTTCATATTGAAAACATCTCTAAAAAGATAGCTAAAAGTGTTGGTATCTTGACCCGTATTGCTTATCTTCTCCCACGGTAGTCTCACCTCGAATTAGACTTAGCTTATATTACTCTATTATTCATTCCTATATTTCATATTGCAATATTGTTGGGCTTCTAATTACTCTTCTCGACTTACATGACTAACCTCACTTCAAAACTCTCCCGCCTGTCTTCTTCTTCTTCCTGTTATTTAAATTAAGAATACTTACCATTGAACAGATAAGAGTCATGCAAACGTCCGAACATATGCATGCATAATCTTTTGCCTTTTATGATTTCTTTACTCTATATCTATTACCTCTGACTTGGTTCCCTAAAACTTCAGATCCTTGTGTAATTATAGACGTATTATCACTAGAACAAATACTCGTATGTTCTCAATTAAAAGTGCGGGTCCGAGGACCTGGAACAACTTACCTTTGTTTATTTGGATTTCCCTCCGTTTAACCTTGTTTAAAGTAAACTTAAATGTCATTTACTTCACGCTGTCTCCTATTAAACTACCAAATGTCTATGTTCTTTTATTTTCATCCACTTTTCTATTTTGGTATACTCATCAACATCACCTTTAGACGTTTTTTCCACGATGTTGTGGCGGACAGGCCACTAGAGGTATAAGACATAATAAAATACTGTCCGGGACCTAGCGGGAGTAACCCTGACTCTCTGGCTGTGAGTCTTGTATCTGAAACCGGTTTCGTTTGGACATCGGTTTCGTGTGATTTGGGTTTCGGATTGCGGTGGAATAAAGCCTGCCACACGATGCGGCGCTTATATCGTGGAGTAGTACCGACTACTCCATACGTACTATGACTGGTTAAAGCTGCGACTTTTCATAGTGATTTCGGTTGTGTTCGTCTGTCTCCTACAGGGTTGGCTTTGGCCATTTCGAAGACAATTTGGGCGATCCTGGTTTATAGCCTTTTGTTGTGAGGACTTGCGGTGATCTGTCAAGGAGGTTTCTTGTCATCGATCTCTCGGGGTGTGATCCTCCATCGGCCTGGTAAAGAACAGGGAGGATAGAAATTGGGCGGAAGTCCGCTTTTTGAGAAGGGGGGTGTGTGTTTTGGCTTTTGGCCTGATGATAGCTGTTTTTTTTGGGGTGGGATGAAATGGGATAGGAATGAGAGATTGACGAGGTGAGACAGAGGTAGTGAAAAGAAAGATGCTGTGAGTCTAAGAAACCAAGCAGGTAGGATGTCGTAACCAGTGGCAGTAGGATGCAGATGGTCGTGATTTGCCTAGCGGGTGATCACAGTATTCTGTGAAGGTTCCGGTGATTATTTTACAGACGGAGTTACGTTTTACCTGTGTCGTGGATTCTGCAGGGTTGGGCTGGGATCCCCTCTGTAAAGAACGCGCCTGGAGTTTTCTCGATCCTGCCGTGTGGCCGATCGGTGTGAGTTCGTCAACGTGTCTTGTGTGTTACGGGTTTTCTGTGCGGAGGTTCGTTAGTCTGTCAACCGACATTGGACTGTCGTGGACAGGGGTTACTTTTGTTTATCGTGTCTCCAGGTTCTTCGGGTATTTTGTCACACGTTTGATTTCAGTTGCTCTCCGTTGGTAGAGTGTAGTTTGTGTACTGAGTGTCCAGGCAAGCCGAGGGCTTTGCAAGTAGCTTACTTTAACAGTGCTAGATAAGACCAAGTGTTTTGCAAGGGATTTACCACTGAGGTCAGTAACTGCTGAGAGTAAGTGCTAGATAAGACCACGTATTTTACAAGGAACTTACCACTGAGGTCAGTAACTGTTGAGTGTAAGGGCGATAAGCGCCAGTAGAAAACCTACAATAAATCAGTCTCTTCGTAGACGCGGGTTTTCCGTTACCTGTTTCCCCAGGCCTCCCGGCCTTTTAATTTTCGCGCATTCGCCCCGGTCGTCCCAAGTGGTTCACCGGTGGCGCAAGTGTTGATTCCTGCGGTCTTCTGCCAAGTCAGCGACCCACGCGTGTCGGTTGGTCTCGGTGGGCTTCGGTTGTTCATCGTCGTGTCTACAAGGCGATCGCCGCTGCATCTGCACGGGCGCCTTCGCCGGTTTCTGGAGTGATATTTTCGTCGCGCGGTGACGGAGGTCGGCCGTTGTTGGTCTCGGTTCTATCGGGCCTGCGGATCGACTCCGACCGTTGGTGTGTCTGTGTTGTGATCGTCACTTGGGTGAGTGTTATCGGCACGAAGGGAAGGGCATCTGTCCGAGTCCTCGGGCTAAGCCCGATGGACTGGCCTTGATTTCAGGCGATATGGTCTGCGGAGATACGGGAATCTGCAGTACTCCCCAGTGGTGGTGTTGGTTCGGTGGCTGCCCGGTGCAGCGTGATAACGAAGGGAAGCGATAAGTCGGGCCAGAAGACGGGGACTGCCGTCGCCAAAAGTGGTGCTCGCCGAGGCCGCTCTGCTTGCGGGACAAAGAACCCTGTGTTGAGAGTCGGCCATCCTCTTGCTCAGGACGTCGCCTACTCGTCGACCGCGGACGAGGCAGAGAGCGGGTCTGACATAGCCGAGCGCGCCATCTGGTCGCAGGCGTCGGTTTCGGGGTCGTCTTCCCCCTAAAGTGAAGTCGCTGGCGGGGCTCACGCAGCGCACAGAGACCCGGGAGACTCACGGCGTCCTGGTAAGACCGAGTATCTCCCGGGCGCTGAAACGGCACCGCTAAGTGATGCCATCGAACCTCAGGGAGATGGGTCGCAGCGGGGTGGTGGCCGAGGTAGGTCTGTTCACTCAAATCCTGATACGCCACAATGTATAGTTAACTAGATCAGATAAAATTTCACTGTAATACTCTATTATTCGTATAACCGGTTGCTGTTCATTTGCACTGGTATTTGTGAAACCCTGACAGTGGACTACTGTCCCTTAAGGGTTTTCTCTTTTTGCTTTTTGTTAGTTTCTATATACATATAGACATGTAAGCTGGGCGATTGGATATACTGATGCTCCAACTGAAAGATGTGAAGTGGAGTATTGTCGGAATATCGGAGATGAGATGGAGAGGAACCGGAGAGTTTGATAAGGACGATTACAAGATTATATACTCGGGAAGAAAGGACAACAAGCATCAAGGGTTGCACTCATTCGGAAGAAAGAAGCGGCCAGGGCCATGATTGGGTATGTAGCAGTGGGACCTAGGGTAATAAAGGCAAGATTCAGAACATCAGGTGGAAAGGTGACGATTGTCCAAGTATATGCACCAACATCATACTCAACTGAAGAGGAGATAGACGAATTCTATGAAGCATTGCAGAGCACGATACAGAACACGCCAAGCCAAGAGATGACAATAGTAATGGGAGATTTTAACGCAAAAGTAGGCAAACACTGGGAAACTTGGAAGGGAGCACTGGGAACGTTTGGATATGGAGAGGAGAATCTCTACCTCGGTCCGTGACCTTGGAGTCATCTTAGACCAAGAACTTTCCTTCTGTAAGCACATATCTTCCCTGTCACGTGCCTGCTATTACCAAATTCGACAGCTGCGCGTTGTTGCTCGCTCTCTTTTATTCACTGCTTCTTCTACTCTTGTCCATGCCTTTGTCTGCAGCCGCTTAGATTACTGCTCTTCTCTTTATGTTGGCCTCCCACAGGTCCGCCTGAACTCCTTGGTTAGGGTCCTTCGATCTGCAGCACGCTTGATTGGTGGCATCTCCCGGTTTAATCACGTTTCTGCCTTCATGAGGGACGACCTCCACTGGCTCCCACTGCAGCAACGCATTGCTTATAGAGTTTTGTCTATTGCTTGGCGCTGCATCCTGGCTCAAGCTCCATCATATCTATGTGCACTTTTTACTCCTGTCTCCATTTTTCTGGGCCGCCGTTCGCTGCGGTCATCTGCCCGTTGTGACTATCTTGTCCCTTTTTGTCGTACTGTGGGTCCAGCTATCTGGCTGGAATGGCCTCCCTACGGCTCTCCGTTTTCTTCCTCGTGACTCAGCTGGCTCTTTCTACCGTCTTCTCAAGACCTTTCTTTTTTACCAGGCCTGGGTTGGGAGCGCCTCTGAGTGGGGATCTTGAAGAGGCGCTATATAAATTTACGTGATTGATTGATTGAAGTTATGAACACAGCATTTCACCAAAGGAAGGAAAGCAGGAAGTGGACATGGGAGGTACCAAATGGAATAACAAAAAATATTATAGACTTCATTACCTGTATTGGTAAACGATAGGTGGAAAAGCAATGTGACAATGTGCAGAGCCTTCTCAAAGCCAGATGTGGCATCAGACCTCAAATTGGTAATGGCGGGAATAAAGATAAAACTAAAAACAACAAAGAGAGAGGATATCACATGAAGGTTCAACGATGAAAAACTGGGAGAGAAAACAGTTAGGCAACAATACATGGAAGAAACATGGAAGCAGATAAGGGACATCTATACAGATACTTGGATACAAGGAAAAAAGGAGGGGTGCACCGTGGATATCTCAAGAGATGCATAGGCTGAGCGACGAGAGAAGAGAGAGGAAAGCAACGAAAATGCACAGCGAAGAAAACAGGAAAAAGTACCATAAGCTAACGAGACAGATTAAAAAGAAAGCAAAACAATGCAAACAGGAGTGGCTGGAAGATAAATGCCTAGAAGCAGAAGGAAACGCAGTGGTACAAAATACCAGGGAACCTTTTAGAATAGCAAAGGAAGTCTGAGGCACAGTTAATCACAAAGTGACAACAATAAAAGACAGGAATGGAAGGCTGCTGGAAGATAAGGCAGAGATTAAAGACAGATGGAAGGAATACTATGAAGAGCTATACAATGATAGCAGGAATGACGGATGAAACAGTGCATGAGGAAATTCTGGTAAGTAATAGCCAAGAACACATGGAAACATACTAAAGGAGGAAGTAGAAGCAGCAAAAGAACATAAAAACCAGGAAATCACCAGGTGAAGATAACATCACAACAGAAATGATACAAGCAGGAGAGGAGTGCTTAGTAGAAATGCTACACACGCTATGTAACAAAATATACCAAGAAGGGAAAGCCCATCAGACTGGGGAAGAGCGATTATAGTTCCGATCCATAAAAAAGACAAAAGCGACTGTAAAAACTACAGAGGTCCATATAGCACTGTCGCTGAGCATCACCGGGAAAGTCTAAACAAGAATAATACAGCAGCGACTGAGAAGATATGTGGAGCAGGTGGAGGCTGAAGAACAAGCAGGGTTTAGAATGGGAAGAGGCACAACAGATCAACTGTTTGTGATACGACAATTGGCAGAAAAGTACTATGATAGTAACAGAACTCTGTACAATAATTTCATCGACTTCAGACAGGCCTTCGATAGTGTATGGCAACAAGGATTGTGGCAGGTTTTGAGGAATTATGGGATACCGGAGGAACTGGTAGAGCTGTTGGAAGACATCTATGGCAAATCGATAAGCGCAGTGAGAGTGGATGGTGAGCTAACCGAGTCGTTTAACCCTTAAATGCCGAAATGGTAGTAAATGGTATGGGAAATCCTATACCCTGCGGCATTAAAGGGTTAAGTTGACGGTAGGAGTGAGACAGAGATGCGGGTTGTCACCATATCTGTTTAACTTGATTCTCGAGGCAGTGATGAGTTTTGCATTAAGAGACACAGAGATTGGGGCCGGGATTAATGGACGGATAATCAATAACCTACGCTTTGCTGACGACATAAATCTAATCGCCGAAGATCCAGATCACCTGCAAATGTTGACTGACAAAATACATGTAAAAGATTTGGACTCAAAATAAATGCGGAAAAGACCAAGACAATGAATGACTATAGGAAAACAACATGAGAAGATTGAGATCAGATTGGAAGGCGAGCCACTGGAGCAGGTGACAGAATTCGTGTACTTGGGGTGGGGGCCTGGTAACAGAAGATGCCCAATGCACAAAAGACATAAAACGCAGAATTAGCCTGGCTTTCAGCAAACTAAGCAGACTTAGCAGGCTATGGAGATAAAAAAAACTGGCAGACTCAGCAGGCTATGGAGATAAAAAAAAATATATCGACAAGAACCAAAGTAAGGCTTATGAATCCCTGGTTATACCACTGCTGCTATAATATTATGGCTCAGAATGCTGGTGCCTGAGGAAAAAAGATGAAAGAAGACTGCTGGTAGAAGAGATGAGCTGGCTGAGAGGAATAGTGTGCAGATCAGGGAACCTTTTAGAATAGCAAAGGAAGGAAGGATACGCAACGAAATAACTCGTGAAGAAACCGAACAAAAAGAAACAGTAATCGACAGAATCAGGAAGAGAAGGCTGACTTGGTTCGGACATGTAACACGGATGGAGGAGGAACAACTACCAGCGACAGTGCTATATGGACAAACGGAGGGGAAAAGAAGCAGAGGAAGACCAAAAAGACATGGATGGAGAACATGATGGAGGACCTATAAACGAAGGGCATTGACATACGATAACACCAGAGACCGAGCAACTTGGAGACGTCTTGTAAAGGCCTCATCGTCAGCATGCGCTTGACGGAGGAGAAATTGGATATACATTATATGTAATAAAGATGTTTTGTCAACTGTCACCTTGAGCAATCAAACATGTGGTTCATTCATTCATTCTGGGACTTTATATAGCGCCTCTTGAAGTGAACTACTCAGAGGCTCTCTCTTCACTATCTAGCCGAAATGATGTTAAGTTAACAGTCATAGCGAGCAAAACATAACAAGTTGCAAAACAAAACACAGTTAGCTGAAAGAGTCACCAGTGGCAAGCCCTCGCAAACACGTAGAATTAACCATTGGATTCCCGTAGAGCTGGTAGATGACGTGGTTGGTCAGAGTCTCTGACGATTAACTATTAACCGGACTCCCGTCCGGTTAATCGTTGAGGCTCCAGCAAGGATGCGCGTAGGAGAAGGCATTCGTCGCTTGTCGGTCGGTAGTTGAGAGCGCCGCCGTTGACAGCAGTCGAGGTCACTCCATGCGCTGTCCCGCGTGAACCGTCCTCCGGCGAGATGTAAATACCGGCTGTAGCAAAGGTGTACACGCACGGCGTATGGAACGACTCGGCTGTGCATCGTAGGGATGGTCGCTGATGATGTCACGTGGCCAAGGCGACCCGCAACAAAAAACCTTCTAACCAACATGAAATCCTTGAGAAATCCAACGAAAAGTCCAGTACGCGAGTCCAGAAGCAGTAAACTCCAACTTGTCTGAAATAACTGTGAAAAATCTGCATTATGATGAAATAGTCCGTCGAAATGAAAGAGAAGTCAGTAAACGACCACATGGCCGCTGACCTGCGCAGAACTGTAGCGATTGTGGTTATGGTTATGCGACGAATTCCGGAGGGAAGGTGCTTCCATATTGAGGGACCTATAATAGCATAAGTCCGATGTTGGATTAATAATATCTTCTTTATTCACATTCAATCTGACAAACCGAAGAAAAATTACAGGTACAGATTATACGAAATACGGCCCACTGTAGCACGACACGCAGGTCGGCTATTCCGCAGTGGGTTCTGTAACTTAACATTTATTTGGCTTAAGTGCTATATCACTCCTGGTTCGACCAATCCAGAAGTGGGAGGGGCTATCTTACTTTCAGCAGAACTCGAGAACTTTGCAACAGTAAAGCGCCTACGGCAGCTAACAGAAACGTTAATGAATTTTTGCCCTGAGCGAGGCTTGAACCCGTATCGCGATGATCACAAGATTCACAACTCAGTTTATCGACCAGCGCTCTCTCAAATGAGCTACGGGCCCCCCAATGACGTTCGTGATCTAGGTATATATAGATCAAGGCGGTCAGCAGAACGAAGAGGGTGTGAAGATATTGCAGAAAGATGCCTGCACCATGGTGACCCGTCAAAAGGGCGCAAGACAAAAGGTCGCCGACAAAACGGGACCAACAAAAGGGTGCCCAACAAAATGAGCTTTAGCACTCTATTATATCATTCCGTCAGTGCCTAGCGCTGGCCCAATGCGAAATAAGGCCGTCACCCCAGACCCACGAAATCACCATATGGAACCAATAAAGGACCCCGATAGCTGACCTTCGAAATCAAAATGAGTGAATGCTCATTCAGAGTTTCAGGCCTTGTCAATGCGCCGGACAAAAGGGCGCCGACAAAATAGCCTCGACAAAATGGCACCGACAAAAGGGCGCCCTACAGAAGAGCGGCGCTCTTCAGTGTTGCCACTGAGGTTTCAGAAATAAACCCAGATTTCCCTTCAGAAAAAAATCCCGAGAAAAACCCATACTATTCATACAAGTGATTTTAGACCCCGTTTGTTGAAATTAAGTTGGTTTTTCGCTTGTTCTGATGAGGGTTAACAAAATGTTCGTCAAAATAGTCGAATAAAACGTAACTACAACTTTAAAATATCAATTTTTAAAGTTGTCGGGAACATGTCATCCATAATGACAATAAGCTTAATCGATTTATTCGTGTGCGCATGCGCAGCGGTTCGATCCTATCAGAATAATTTTAAGCACATAACACACGCGGCTTAAGTTTACGAAGTTTTAAAGTTGTCCGAGTTTTCAAGCCAAATTTTCTTAATACATTAATCCAACGTTTTAACCAACTACACTGTGTCCACGATAAAGTAGAACCCACAATAAAGTGTCATAACTCAGTCAAAACAGTTAGGATTTGTCTTAAATTTTAACCACAACAACAGTGACCATATTTACATGAGATCCTACAGCCGATTTGAAATATTCGTGAGTTTGCCAAATTTATGAGCGTTTGAGATGCAGCACCGAAAAATGCAACTTTCCAACATGCAAAAGCTGAACGGAAGCAAAATTCAGCTATCAATGGCGCTCAAAATGTAATTTGTTTTCACGAACACATGACCATAGACGTAGTAGTGTAGTAGCTGTCCCGGAAGACACTCGGCTTCATATCCGCAGCTGTGGCCGCCTATCAGTCTAGACCTCGATCCGGGTACATGTACCGGAGTAGCGCGTTTTTCGTTCCCGTATTCATGACATCGATAACCGTAGGGCGCGTCTGATTGAAAAGTGGCAGCTGTTTGACCAGGTGATCATCGAACAGACAATCAAACAGTAGCGTCTGCGTCTACGGTCGTGTGTTCGTGAACAAAAATTACATTTTGAACAAAATTTATAGCTGAATTTCACTTCCTTTCAGCTTTTGCATGTTGGAAAGTTGCATTTTTTGGTGCTGCATCTCAAACGCTCATAAATTTGGCAAAATCACGAATATTTCAAATCGGCCTTAGGATCTCATGTCAATATTGTCACTGTTGTTGTGTTTAAAATTTCAGACAAATCCCAACTGTTTTGACCGAGTTATGACACTTTATTGTGGGTTCTACTTTATCGTGGACACAGTGTACATGTAGAACATTAATAGCCTCCTTTGCAACAATTAGACCACTAGAGGATTGACCTGACCTACAGTAAGCTATGTATACATGTTACAGACGTCAATACTTTTTAACAAGCAGAGAGAAGTGACCTGACCTATTTAGGGATGTCAAAATGGTCTATTTCTGTGCAGAGCTATTCTTCAGGTTTTAGATTATTTCTGAATTGACAATGTGAGATCTTGATTGTGGAGTTTTAAATTAAAATTAGTGGAAACAATTATGTATCAAAACCGTTTTACATTGAATTTAGGAGAATATTCATGTGTTTAAATACAAAATGTCAACTCAGCAAAATAAACCCAGATTTATCCCAAAGAAACTCAGGCGAAGGCAAAAAAACAGATCTGGTGGAAAAACCCAGCTGTGGCATCATTGGCGCTTTTGGAAGTAATATTATCGCGAACGATAACGCCGAAGAAATAAAGTATTAAAAAAAGACAGGTGATCCACACTACATACATGATTAACGTATCAACGTTTAACGCGATGTAGAAGCTAAAAAATTATTTAAGAAATACAAACAAAGAGTTAAAATGAGAAGTTAAAACTTCAATAAAGCTGTTTAAACTAGAATATGACTAGAAGTTATAGCCGAAAATGTCAAAAATAGACTGTCGCAGAGTCGTTAAGCGACGGGAAACCAGAAACGTATACATTAGGCTACGTTTCATTTGACAGTGTGGAGCAATTTGAAGCAAATTTAACCTTTACACACCTCCCTGACATACACCCCTTGCTTACTAGTGTGGTTCTAAAAAATGAAAGTGGTTACAAATATTTCTCAAACCCACCATTTGGTGACGCCAGGTGTTAGTAGGTAACAGCTAAAAATTATAAGAAAATATTATTATTTAGGACTGGCGCGGAGCTGACGAAGGTTTCACAATTTGCTACTGGTTTTCATAAAACTTATCTAGACATCGGTTAATGGCAATGTTAGTAATAATTGCACACAAGCTAAACACAAAATCTGAGGTAAACAATTTAATTAATTTTCTGAATAATGATAATAAGTCATGCCGGTGTCACGAAATAGAGTATCCCCCGTATTAAAAGTATCCCCAAAATGAGGAAAAGTCGAAAAAAACACTTTCGCGTGCTTTTATTTTTGCAAATTAATTTTCATCTGCTTTGTTTTGAACAATGACACTAACAGGTATGTTTATTCCTACTAAATAATTTGTTTTGCTTTGTTTTTATAGCACTTAAAACGTTTAAAACAATTAAAAACACACTAAATAAATTCGAGTTGCCTTTCTCTTGGCATTGCTTAGGTCACTTAAAACAATTAGAGTCACTTTAAATTTTGATTAGAGTATAAATTTTTTTATTATACACATTTTTCAAAAGGTGGGATAGAATGGTTTATCCCCCCGGATAGTCTAGACCATTTAATTCCATCCGGGGGGATAGCTTTTGGGGGGATAATCCTTTTCGTGTCACCGGAATGAGTAAATTTTATGTAGTTTTAATATATTGACTGCAACACTTAGAAGATAATGTCATAAAATTGTAGCCGAGAATATCAACACTTGCGATGAATTTGTCAGTCAATCAACTTTTACCAAATCGATGGTTGCCGTTTTGGTTGGCTCATAGAATAGCCTTTTGTGTTTCCCTACGACCTGTTGCGAGGACTGCCTTTGTTCTGCACTTTGTGCTGGCGAAGAGTTCAATTTTTGTACTGAGGTGTCTATTCTACTTGTGCGATACAGTTTACCACTTTAACGGTTTGGAGAATTGCATGGCTATTTTGTTACATTCGACATCCATTAATATCGGCTTGGATCATACTGTAGAAAGTCATCAGACAGTTCCAAAGTGTTGAAGAATAATATGAGTGACTTAACGACAGAAGTATATTATAATCATTATTGTGGAGTCCTGTTTTCGTACAGGTTCATGGAATGGTGGGATTCGTTTTAGTGATCTCACAGAACCTGAATATTCGTTTATTGGCATTGCCATGAATGTCTTCACATCTATTTAAACAGGATCGTCAAAGAACGAAAGACCAACCAGCAGCTCAGACAAGTCTTGGTATAGTGAAAACTAAACGTGTATGTGGCATCCTTAGCAACATCGTTGTTCTTGTCGGTGGAGAGCACGGAGAGCAAATGCAGGTTATTTTGGAGGGAAACAGCTGATGCTGCGCTCTGGAAACAGTATACCTACTTGGTATTATAATAATTACGTGGACGGACAAAATGTCCCCAGGACAAAATGTCCCGGACAAAATGTCCCGGACAAAATGTCCCTGGACAAAAAGTCCCCGGACAAAATGTCCCCGGATAAAATGTCCCCGGACAAAATGTCCCCGGACAAAAAGTCCCCGGACAAAAAGTCCCCGGACAAAATGTCCCCGGACAAAATGTCCCCGGACAAAATGTCCCCGGATAAAATGTCCCCGGACAAAAAGTCCCCGGATAAAATGTCCCCGGACAAAAAGTCCCCGGATAAAATGTCCCGGACAAAATGTCCCAGGAAAAGTGATCCATGGTGGAGAATCCCTCATCAATTCACGACTGCCGATCAAAGACACACGACGACCCCGGATAGACATTAGCCACCCAGTCAATGACATCAAGTCTAGAATAACAGCAGCCTTTCTGCTCATGTGGACCGCAGTATTTAAGTACTAGTGCAGACCCACCGGACACCCAGGAGCTTACGTGGGATTTGGTTCTACTGCCATAAATGATAAATCGATGTGTGGAGCTGGATCGCCAACAAGTCACTGGCATCTTAGCCGCTGCTCAACACACGACCTACCACTTTCCCCCTTATCCCCAGAAAGAGTATACTTGTTGTCACGCTGTGCCTACTCCGAGGCTATTCGATCACCACGAAAGAGGCAGAGTCGGACACCCGAGTCTCCGACAACGAGTTCAATATTGTTTTCTCTCTTACAGAAGCGATTGACCTCTGACTTTTCGAGACAGGGACTGCGGTTATGGGTACGGTGAACAACCATTGTGCACTGAAGGTAGACTGGGCTGTGACTCGGGTGGCTTCAGACGGAAAAGTGTGCTGGTGCCCATTCCGACCCGTGAACAAGTAGCGTCCGGGACGTGGAAGCCACATCCTGGCACTTTGCAACGATTTACTAAACTTCTTTTCAGTTGCCTACAAATGTTTGCTTGGTTGTACTAAAGTGGTTAATTTTTTACGTTTTATAATCATTATTATTGTATAGCCTATATTTTGACATTTCTTTTCTTTTATTATGTACTCGCTAGTTTTGTTGATTTCCAATCATGTCATTTGTTTGATCGGAATTTCATTATAATTAAAACATTTAGAAAAGCACAGGGCCTAAAATTCCCTAAATAGAAGGTTTATAGATCTAATAATACTGACAATAAATCATTTTTGCACAAATAACTGCTGTCAAAATACAGAGGGACTCGTGAAAGAACGTTTGATTTTATGTTCTTTAAAGGGACTATTTGTTCAGGGACATTTTGTCCGGGAACATCTTTATCCGGGGACTTTTTGTCCGGGGACTTTTTGTCCCGGGACATATTATCCGGGGACATTTTATCCGGGGACTTTTTGTCCAGGAACATTTTGTCCGGAAACTTTTTGTCCGGGGACATTTTATCCGGGGACTTTTTGTCCAGGGACATTTTGTCCGGGGACTTTTTGTCCTGGGACATTTTTTCCGGGGACTTTTTGTCCAGGGACTTTTTGTCCGGGACATTTTGTCCGGGACATTTTGTCCGGGGACATTTTGTCCTAGCACCAATAATTATTATGTCATTCACAAAGAGTGATAGGCTACTTCCTTCATATGCTCCCAGACTTGTTCGCCACACAAAAGACACGAGACTTCCGCGATTTCGTTGATACTGGCCGCAGACCATGTCGAGGTTCATATTATGAGAGGAATATCGACATTTTAAATGTGTAAATAGCTATGCCCATCATAACGCTCGACCCACAGTTGCTGGATATCGGAAACATATTCATGTGGTTGAATGCCACCGGGAAAATGGCAGATAGCTCAAGAAGTTCATCAGTAGCTATCACAGCAAACTCAAAACCTCGTCCTTCCATGGGATCTGGACGTCATCTGCTTATCTCCTGTGAATGTGAAAAAGGATGCCTGATCTATAATGGGCCAGAAATCTTTAAAGTGATTTGATTGCTTCATATTGGTAAACTTGAATGCATCATACAGATAGAAATCATTCTCCAACATGATTTCCGAATTGTTGTGGTGGCATGCTAAATTTAGGAGCTCTCAACCTAATTCTCTTTATGAGCACACTCCATATTCGTAAGTCTTAAACATTTAGCGGCACTAGGTCGACCAACCAAGCAACTTGCAGTAGCAGCTTGACTTGTTACTTTACCTTTTAGCATTTACCGCAGCGCATTTAATTCAGGACTGCATATTTTGCATCTCTTAAAGGCTGAGCATCGTTTCTAACTGCGTGAGCTCTGCCTCCCACTTTCCATTTGCATAGAGCACCGCGCTCTGCTGTCTATGGTGACTCAATTGTTACTTTCACTCATAGCGTCACAATGCAAAACAAAACGAATATGGAGTGTGGTTGGTCCAACTCCCTGGAACTTGACTCTTCGACACCTCTCAAACTATTTTCAGTTTTTAAAACCGCTGAAGACTGTTTTTAGCTTGATATCGGCCGGGAGCACCTCTGAGTGGACATCTTGAAGGGGCTACATATAAATTCTGATTGATTGAATTATCGATTGAGTGATTGATTGACTGACCAAGACAAATTTATGCTTAATATAAAGTAGGTAGCAAACTAGTTCATTATTCATCATTAAGAAATTGCCGAATATACGAAATCATCTAAATTTCAACTGGTTCGCGCCAGTCCTAAACACGTTTGGAATTTGAAAATATTTTGAATAAAGAGTCTCTATAAGTCGTATCACCAAATGCTGGGTTGGAGAATAAAGAAGAAACAACTTCAAAAGTTACCATTGTCGATGGAACCACACTATTGCTTACCATTATATGAAACTTATCTCACGTGATTACGACTTTTCCAACCTCTCATGTTACCGATTTATACACCCAATTTGCTTATTTAAACACCTTTTCCAGGTCCTCGGAGCATGTTGTCTATCAACAAGCATCATGCGTGAAATAGTTAAGTATTAGTTGATCGTTGACGCGTCGTCGTTGAGCTGCATATTTACTAGTAATATTATCACCTCTTGGCTGACTCTTCATCGATGCTATTTTTTTTAGGAGCGCCGCTCTTATGTCGGCGCCCTAATGTCGGTCGCTCAAGCTTTTGTAATTATTGTTGCTTGGTCCCAAACCAGATGAATTGAGACTTAGAATGATTAAGGATTGCTGTCATCCAGAGATGATCTTTCCGTAGAGAACTCATCGTTCCCACCAGAGAGATCTATTCAGAAGATGAGTCATGCACAAGAGCTTCGACATCATCAGCATAGAGATGACCCTTGGCCTGATATTTACATAAGATAGAGCGGTGAAAAAAATATATAAAAGAGAACCTAAGACCGACCCCAGGGTATTCTAGTGTTACCCATGACAACCATCTGAGAACGATCTGTAAGGTATGATTTAAGCCAATGAAAGTTTGTGCCACATAAGCCAAACGAGAGGGTAGAAGCTGCAGAAGGAGCTCCTGATCTACCATATCAAACGCGACAGAGGCATCAAAGAGTGCAAGAAGAGACAGCGGAGATCTATCAATTACACGACAGAAGTGAAATCAGAGGAGTTTCTCTATGGTGGTGGCCTCTGACGCCAGGTTGGGAGTGGGGGCAAAAGCTCTGATTGCTCCAACAAGTCTCTCAAGAGTTTTAGATAGGTAGGAGAGGATAGAGATGGGCCTGTATGCCCGGTCAAGTTTATAACAACAATTTCAAAACATAAATCAGATCACCCCGACAATTATAGGCTCTTCAAGTACGTAGATATGCATACTTTAAGTAAGCATCAAGCACTGCCACTGTGCCACAGCGTCAAACGAACTCGGCTATGTGAGTAAATGGATGGAAAGATGCAATTCAAAGCTAAATTTAGACAAATACATTGGAGATGGTAAAAATTTTCGGCCAAAAGCGAGTACCTCAGAGGCGTGTGGACTGGGTGGGGCGCAAACCGAAATTTTCCAGACAATCCCGGATACGAAGAGAATTAGCAATTAATTAATTCGATACATTATATGAAATTTCGATTAACTCTTTCCCGCCGGATCGGGTCGCGGGTGACCCGATAAACCCAATAGGTATCGGAACAATTCAGGCGGGAATGAGTTAAGCGAGTGGATAGGCCTACTATAAGTCTGAAAGTTTGCCCTGAAGGCTATGCATGTTTGTTTATGTTTTTATGTATGTAGTCCTATCGTGTCACACGAAAGGCTATCAAGCGGAACGCTATGACATTAAAAAAATTGCAAAACGTTCACATAGGAAATTGTAAGTAGTTGAATGACTAAGAGTTGATGCACAGCGTCCCCCAGTAATGACTAAGAGTTCTGTCACAGCGACCCCTCCCTCCTCGACAATTGTATGACGTCACTGGGTTACTGGCACAGCCACGCCCCTGACAAATGGCAAGCCTCCAAATTGTCACGTGACCTGTAAATCAAATGGTCCGTGTGTATGTGTGTCTGTCCGACTGTTTGTCTGTCTGTGTCTTTGTATGCCTACACATGTGATATAATTAAATTGGATCTGTCAACACCCATCAACGGTTGGAAAGGCATGCCGCTGCCCGAGCGCCCGTGTCTCATCTGGCAAATAATTCAATTGAATCTGTCAACACCAATCTACTGTTGAGCGCTGTGAACTTTATAATTAAACCAACTGTTCTCTTCTTGTATTATTAGATTTCAGTCTGTCAACACCAATCATCTACCATTGGTTATGAACTTTATAATCAAACGAGCATATGTTGTATACAAACGGAGCACAAAAAGATAATGTATGCAACTGCTATACTATGTAAAAATGGTTCCATCAGCTTTTTGCATGCAAAATGTGATGTCTTCAAGCTGTGCGCGCGCCAGCATGTGTAGTAGCATCTGTTTGGGGCAGCATCTGTGTGGGGCAGCAGCAGCGTGGGACAGCAGCTGTGTTGCACAGCAGATGTGTGGGCAGCAGCGTGCGTCAACATCATCGTCAGACATTGTTGTACAGCAGAAGCATCCAATTTTTCAAAACACAACTAAAATAAGTAGTGTATAACTGTATGTGATGATGATCCCGTCTAGCTAGCCCGGAGGGCTAGCCAAGGGGGATGAAGTGTTAGCGACTTCATTTTCAAGGCCTCGGCATATGAGGGCGGTGGCCAATCCTCTCCCTCGCCGTCTCATCATCCACTGACCGTGAGGTCAGTGTACTCATCATAGCTGTGTCGGCTAGGGGGTGCTTGTGGAACAGAAATCTCGTTACAAATTTCTGCCCAAGCGGGGAATTGAACCCCCGACCTCTTATTCGACAGTCCAGCGCGCTAACCACTGTACTACCGAATTTTCTAACTCTTTCAACTTTTTTTGCATAGATAAGTATGTGAATAAGTAAATGTATGAAAACAAGTCATGTACAAACTTCATAAAACTTGATTCTTATGCCTCGCCTCACGCAGCGGCCAACCGGAGTTTCCCGGGAAATTTTGGTTACTCATCTCCCCCGCTCCCCATACACAAAAGCTGGAAGCTGCTATTAATTAAGTATTATAAACAAAGAAACACATAATTCAAGCTTAGAATTTAATCACCATTCATGCTACTTCGTTATAATTATTTTTGGTTCCTATCAACAGGGCGCACATCAAAAGGGCGCAAACAAAAGGGTTCAATCAACAGGACGAAAATCAAAAGAGCGCATGGCCATTAGAGCGCGTGATCAAAAGGGCGCATATCAAAAGGGCGCATGTAGACCTACCAAATAGACTATAGAAAATATTTCGAAACGTGAATCCATCGTGAAGTAGCAAGTCTTTACCGCGGTTAGGCTAGGCTCTCAACAAATTCTAAACTCATTTCTGCAGTTATTTCATAATAGCACAATTTTCAAAAAAATATCATAGGTCTACCTCTACAAAATTGCATGGAATTTTTTCCATAAGATTATGAAGACTGGGCTATGTTGACCGTTTGCTCTATTTTCATTGCAAACTCCCTTTGGTTTCATTTAATTTCTAGCCCATATGATTTTGATTGCTCATCGCTTTAATAAGCATACCTTTTCTGTTTTCGTCTATATAAATTTACGTTTATTGACTTATCGACCTGCCAAAATCGTTCGTTCTATTAATTTTCGCCCATTTTATTACGTCTTTTTGATTTTTCTAGGCCATTTATCTTTTTGCCCTGTTGGTAGCCTAATGCGCTCTATTGATTTTCGCCCTATTGATTGCGCCATTTTCATTGCGCCCTTGTTTATTTGCACCCTGTTGATAGTGAAGCATATTTTGTAGGTCTACATCTATAATTATATGGTTTGTTCTGTTTAGCATCTGGTCGGATAATTATGAATCCGTACGAAAAAAATGATACAAACCAGAAATGGAAATACAATTCCTCTAAGGATGTGTTGGAAAATATCGCCAACTCCGTCAAGGTACTTGACGTTCCAGGAGGAAGCAAATCAGTTGGAGAAGAAGTCTGTGCTACTGAATTTCACGGAGGGAATGCCCAGAAGTGGAGCCTCGACGGACTGTGAGTTTATGCCTATATTGTACACACTAAAATTAATACACTAATAATCGATCGATTGCTTCATATATCGACCGATCAGTTGATCGTTCAGTTCGTGGGTTGATGACAGACTAAGTGAATGGTTTTATATTAGGCTTCGTGGCCAGTCCGCCGACTGAACAAACTGAAGTCGACCGTGCTTGAGTCTTTTGGGCATGCGGACGCGTCGTCCAAATATCACGTACGCACGGAAGGGGACGGGCCACGAGATTTGAGCGATTTGTTACTTGTGTACGGATGCCTAAATGTCTAATTATTCATTCATTCATTCGGAAATTTATATAGCGGGCTTTAAGGAAAAAATACTCAGAGGCGCTCCCGACTCCAGGGCGCCCAAAAAGAACAGTTTTCAGTTTGGTAAAGAAGGATTCTGGTAGAGTCCCATGGTGTAGGCGAAGCTCTATATGAAGGCCGGTCAATCACAGAAAAAAAATAGAAACCTAAACAATACCGAAAACACCTAGACATAGGTGAAAAAAGCTATGAGTGGCATCCTTGATAGCTAATCCACCAACTCAGTGTTGCCACTGAGGTTTCAGAAATATATATTTCCTTCCGAAAAAAACACATAGAAAACCCCAGACATTCATATAAGCTTTTTTGGACCTACTTTGTTCAAATTGAGTTGGTTTTTCGCTTGTTCGTATGAGGGTTCGTCAAAAGAGTCGAATAAAATGTAATTAAACTTTTCAAATATCAATTGTTAAAGTTCTCAGATACTGACAATAAGCTGAATCGATACATTCGTATGCGAAGCGGGTCGTGCCTACCAGAATTTCAAACACATGATGATGTCATAACACAGGTGGCTTAAGTTTACGGAAGTTTTAAAAGTGAAGTGAACTGGATCCCACACTTTACCTTCCTGATTCACGAATTCATCGACATAATATTATTACTTCCTCTCCTCACAACACTTTGCAATCGATCTCCACAGGAAGGCATTCTACCATCGACGCAGAAGAGATAAATCCTGATCCCTGATCTGAAGAGTGGTGGATTAGATCCGACTAATCTCGGAAACTATAGACAGATAGCGTTCATCGAAAAGGTCGTCGCCATGCAGCTCGTCGCCTTTTTTTCATGAACGTTCTCTCTGTGTGGTCTATGGTTCTTCTAGGTCCTCGTGGGTGCCTGCACAATATGGTCTACCCCAGGATTCAGTCATTGGTCCACAATACAAATGGCTTATGCGGTCCCGGGTCAGCAGTATGCAGACAACGTCCAGGAACATGACGAATAAGGAACACGGAACAAATAAGGGAAAATCATAGGGAATAGCAAAGAATATGGAACATAATATTTTTTATTGAACACGAAACAGAGAACATGGAATATGAGGAACAGGAACATATATGGGGTCCTATAGTTCAGTTGAGAGAGCGCTGGTCGCTAAGAGCCATATACGCGACCCGGGTTCGAGCTTCACACAGGGCATTAATTCATAAAAATTTATATTAGCTGCCATTGACGCTTTGCTGTTGTGTTGCTTGACTCGGGTTCTGCTGAAAATAAGATAGTCCCTCCCACTTCTGGCTTGGCCGATCAGGAGTGATCCAGCACTTAGGCCATTAATGTTAAGCTAACGAACCCACTGCTGTAAAGCCGACCTGCGTTTCATGCTATAGTGGGCCGTGTTTCGTATAACCTGTACCAGCGTACCTGTAATCATTCTGCGCTCTGTCACATTTAAAGAATAATATTATTATACGGAATAAGGTAACCCAGCTTATTTGGCTTGGCACACCCCAGCAGCTTTCTACAATTGATTTTGTTCTTCTCTCAGAATTATTTCCTCACTACACCGTCTCCTCGACTGTTCGTGATCTGGGTGTTACCTTGGATACTTGGATAGTTCCCTTTCTTGCACACGCTCTTCCCATTTTCATTTAAGGCATCTAAGGGCTATTCGGCGTTTTGTTTCGTCTTCTGTTTTTAACACTTTGGTTCATGCTTTCGTTTGCTCCCGGATTGATTACTCTAATTCTCTTTTAATTGGTCTGCCTAAGGTTCGTCTCACACCTTTACAGTCGGTCCTAAATGCTGCCGCCAGATTAATTGCACGCCTTCCACGTTATTCGCATATTTCTACTTTCGTGTTTGAACAACTCCATTGGCTTCCTATAACTGCGCAAAGTAAGTTTAAAAATCTCATCTTGGTCTCCAAAGCTCAACGGGGTCTTGCCCCGAAATATCTAGCAAACGAAATTCACCGACCTCTTTCAGGCTCCTCACATCACCCACTCCGCTCTTCAAATGGTTTGATCTTTTAGTTCCTCCTACTAGAACGACTATGGCTCAATCACGATCCTTTGCATCAATTGGCCCCTCTCTTTTGAATACTCTGCCTTCATCTACTCGGTCTCAACTTACCTCCTCCTCATTTTTTCCCCTCAAAACTTATTTCTTCTCTCGTGGCCTTACGCACTGGGAGCGCCTCTGAATGGTTCACACTAGTAGAGGCGCTTCATACGGAAAAGAGTAACACAGAACAGATAACATGGAACACAAGGATCAGAAACATCCTGTGTTAGGCTATTATCTGTTCTGTGCTCAACAAAATATATTATGTTCCACGATATTCCCAATGAATTGTGTTCCTGTTTCTGTATTTTACGTTCCATGTCTTTAGTTCTGTGGTCAATCAAAAATATCGTTTCACTTCACTCTTTATGATGTTCCTTTTTCGTATTTGTTGCTTGTTCCTCGTGTTCTCTGTTCTGTGTTCCTATAAGTTCTGTGTTCCATGTTTCCTTATAGTTCCTTTCGTGTCGATTCGAATAGCTATTGGGAGTGCACAAGCAATTGAAAAATCTAGTGCACACACTTGCAGATGAGTAAAAATGTCGGCCAGTAACCACGTGATCCATAGTCAAGAACCGGGGCCGCTCATTTGCTGCACTTGTCCATACTCTTTAAAATATACGGCTCTAAGGAAGAAAGCTGCCTTAAAAAGAATCATGAGGGAAGTGTCTATGGACGACGCAGTCGGAGAGGACAAAAGAAGAGATGGGAGGATGCGATACGCGGATACGAGGTGACACGAAACAACTCAAACTGAAAATGAAGACAATAAAGACAGCGGAAAGTGAAAGAGGAGGATCCGAGTGGCTGACCCCTCCATAGAGAGGGATTAATTCAAGCCTGAAGAAGAAAAATAAGAATAAGAATAAGAAGTAGAAGAAGAAGAAGAAGAAGAAGAAGAAGAAGAAGAACAATAACAAGATCAAGAACAAGAACAACAACAAGAACAAGAAAGAAGAGAAAGAACAAGAAGAAGAGGAAGGGGAAGAAGAAGAGGAAGAGGAAGAAGAAGAAGAAGAGGAAGAGGAAGAGGAAGAGGAAGAGGAAGAGGAAGAGGAAGAAAAAGAGGAAGAGGAAGAGGAAGAGGAAGAAGAAGAGGAAGAGGAAGAGGAAGAGGAAGAGGAAGAGGAAGAGGAAGAAAAAGAGGAAGAGGAAGAGGAAGAGGAAGAGGAAGAGGAAGAGGAAGAGGAAGAGGAAGACGAAGACGAAGACGAAGACGAAGACGAAGACGAAGAGGAAGAGGAAGAGGAAGAGGAAGAGGAAGAGGAAGAGGAAGAGGAAGAGGAAGAGGAAGAGGAAGAGGAAGAGGAAGAGGAAGAGGAAGAGGAAGAGGAAGAGGAAGAGGAAGAGGAAGAGGAAGAGGAAGAGGAAGAGGAAGAGGAAGAGGAAGAGCAGGAGCAGGAGGAGAAGGAAGAGGAGAAGGAGGAAGAGGAAGAGGAAGAGGAAGAGGAGAAGAAAGAAGAAGCAGAGGAAGACAAAGAAGAAGAAGAAGAGGAGGAGGAGGAGGAGGATGAAGAAGAAACAGAAAGAGAGGGAGAAGGAGAAGAGGAGGAGAAGGAGGAGAAGGAGGAGGAGAAGAAAGGGAGGTTAACTAATTCTCAGCCTTGGAACAAAGGTTGATCGTTTAGGCCCGATTCTAGAAGGTTTGGTTTCTGGCATGCAGGATTTGAACCGGCGGCTAAGCCAAGGAGGCACCACTCCGAGTCTCCGACCATGTCCTCAAAACCCAGTAAGCTTGTTGTTGGACGGAATGAACCTGTTTCTGAGTGGAAGCTTAATTCGATAAAGACAGACAAACACTCCGCCGAAATCTCCCACTGGTTTCTAAAACGCCTCCGAAGACAACGTTTATATAGCGCCCGGTCGGAACCATTCTTATTGACCCCTGCAATCCAACAGCAACACGGAATCTCAATTCCAGCGGACAGGACAACATGTCGCTGAGGGGGTTACGTTAAATTCTTCCATAGCTTTCTCAGTTATGGCCATGGTGTAAGAAGGGATGGTGTGCGCACTTGGCTAAAATTTGTGGCTCAGGTCGCTAGAGGGCGCTGGCGTCGCTATTTGACGAACTTCGCCTATAAGCCTAATGGAATTTCATGATATTGTATGGCATATATACTTATACTCCTTCACTGCATGTCCGTTCCTTAGTGCCAGTCTCATGTCTGGACGAAGGAGGAGGGCGACACAAATTATCTTTGCTATGTTCTGTTCCATCTGCTTTTTGTTTCCTTTTCTCTTGTCTTCCGTGTTCTCTGTTCCATGTGATGTTATTGTGTTCCCTGTGTTTCAATGTTTTCTATGTCCTCTGACCCTGATGTTCATATCGATGTTCCGTGTTCCCTTGTTCTCTGTGATGTGCCCTCTGTTCCCTGTTAATTGATGTTCCGTGTTCCTTGTTCCATTTGGAATTCCAGGTTCCTTATGTTCCATGCTCCTTAATTGTTTATATTCCTTATGTTTCACGATCCTTGTTGTTTGTTTCGCGTCCTTTGTTTTCTTATGTCGCTGGTGTTGAATGTGATGTTCCATGTTCCTGGTGTTCCTTGGTGTTCCCTATTTCTTATGTTCCACAGTCGTTGTTACATATTCCGCGTTGCTTACCGGTAATATTTCTTATGTTTATCCTGATGATTCATGTTCCTTTTGTTCCACGGCCCTTGTTGCGTGTTTTGCGTTCCTTGTTTCTTAATGTTTCTGATGTTCCCTCTGGTGTTCCATGTTCATTAAGCTCCACAGTTTTTGTTGCGTGTTCCGCATTCCGTATTTTTTATTGCCTCTGAAGTTCCTACGATGTTCCTTGTTCCTTATGTTACCTTGTGTTTCTTGTGTTCCTTATATTTCTTGCTGCATATTCCTGGTTCCATGTTCCTTAATGTTTCTTGTGTTCCCTCTTATGTTCCTTGTTCCTTGCGTTCCACGGACCTTGTTGCGTGTTCCACATTCCGTGTTCTGTTTTCCAGCGAACGTTCCCTGATGTTCACCTGTTCCTTGTGTTACACATTCCTTGTTCCACATTTCCGTGTTACATGTTTCTTAATGGTTCTGATCTTCTCTTTTATGTTCCATGTTCATTACGTTTCACGTACCATGTTGCGTGTTCCACATTCCGTGTTCTCTAATGTTTCTCATTTTCCCGTGATGTTTCAGGTTGTTTATGTTCCATGGTCCTTGTTGTATATTGCTTATGTTCCACGGTCCTTGTTGCTTGTTCCGCGTCTTTTTCTTTGATGTCTCTGGTGGCCCATGTGATGTTTCATGTTCCTTTTGCTCTCTGATGCTCCCTGTTCTTTGCGTCCTCCATTCCTTGTTCTTCACTTATTCTAATTTCCCCTGATGTTCCATGTTCCGTATTTCACCTAATGGTCCATGTTCCTTGTGATCCAATTCCGGTTGCACTTTCCGTGTTCCATGTTCCTTAATGTTTCCTCTTATGTTCCATGTTCCTGAATGTTTTTTATGTTTCCTCTTATGTTCCACGTTCCTGAATGTTTTTGATGTTTCCTCTGATGTTCCATGTTCCTTACGTTCTACAGTCCTTGTAGCGTGTTCCGGAATGCATGCATGTTCCGTGTTCCTCGTCCTATATTCCCACATTCTCTGAACATTGTTATCTGTGATGCTTCATGTTCTTTACGTTCCACGTTCTTTGTTGTATATTAGGTCTATGTTCCTAGGTGTTCCGTGTGATTTTCCATGTTCCTTGCAATGCTACCTAATCCTCATCGCCACTAATATGTTCCAAGTGATGTTCCCTGCTATGTTCCTGCACTCTCCTTGTCCCTATGTTCCATGTTTCGAATGTTCCTTACTTCTTGCTCTATATTCCCTGTGCTGCATTCGCGCAACCTGCGACAGCAGCGCCACCTGCTGTACTAAAATAAGTGGAGCCAAAAACCTTGTATGGCCAGTATAGGAAGTGTGCACACCATTCCTTCTTACACCATGGTTATGGCCATGATCGTCACCTCCATTGCTAGTCTTGATATTACCTCACTCGCAAAATTTGTATCTTTAGTAACCTTCTTCTTCATGTTCTCTGTTCAGGCAGGTTCGTATTATTATTATTTCGGAAATTTATTTAGTGACTCTTCAAGGTAGGCTACTCAGAAGCGCTCTCGGCCCAACCACGGCTAAATAAAAAAGAAACCCCCATTTCTATACATATCTTTTTCTTCTTATTCTTCCTCTTCCTCTTCCTCTTCCTCTTCCTAGTCCTCTTTCTCTTCCTCTTCTCCTCCTCCTCCTCTTTCTCCTCCTCCTCCTATTCCTCTTCCTCTTCCTCTTCCTCTTCCTCTTCCTCTTCCTCTTCCTCTTCCTCTTCCTCTTCCTCTTCCTCTTCCTCTTCCTCTTCCTCTTCCTCTTCATCTTCCTCTTCCTCTTCCTCTTCCTCTTCCTCTTCCTCTTCCTCTTCCTCTTCCTCTTCCTCTTCCTCTTCCTCCTCTTCCTCCTCTTCCTCCTCTTCCTCCTCTTCTTCCTCCTCCTCCTCCTCCTCCTCCTCCTCCTCCTCCTCCTCCTCTTCCTCCTCTTCCTCCTCCTCCTCCTCCTCCTCCTCCCGTCCCCCGTCCCCGTCCCCGTCCCCGTCCCCGTCCCCGTCCCCGTCCCCGTCCCCGTCCCCGTCCCCGTCCCCGTCCCCGTCCTCCTCCCCCGTCCCAGTCCCCGTCCCCGTCCCCGTCCCCGTCCCCGTCCCCGTCCCCGTCCCCGTCCCCGTCCCCGTCCTCCTCCCCCTCCCCCTCCCCCTCCCCCTCCCCCTCCCCCTCCCCCTCCCCCTCCCCCTCCCCCTCCCCCTCCCCCTCCCCCTCCCCCTCCCCCTCCCCCTCCCCCTCCCCCTCCCCCTCCCCCTCCCCCTCCCCCTCCCCCTCCCCCTCCCCCTCCCCCTCCCCCTCCCCCTCCCCCTCCCCCTCCCCCTCCCCCTCCCCCTCCCCCTCCCCCTCCCCCTCCCCCTCCCCCTCCCCCTCCCCCTCCCCCTCCCCCTCCCCCTCCCCCTCCCCCTCCCCCTCCCCCTCCCCCTCCCCCTCCCCCTCCCTTTCGGAAGGAGACTTGGGACGGCGCACCATAGATGGTTGAGAAGAATTCTCCACGTATCATGGCGGGACAAGGTAACAAACAAGAGCATAGGAGAAAGAACGGGACTGGATACTATGGAAAATATCATCAGAATGAAAATATTGAGATGGATGGGGCATGTCTTTCGCATGGACGACAACAGAAGAGCGAAGCAAGTGATGATCTGGGACACTGGAGGAAAAAAAGCGAGGAAGACCAAGGAAGAACTGGCCAGAAACAATTATAAGTGACTTAAGATGCCTGGATCTGACATGGGAGGAGGCGGAAGAACTGGCGATGGATAGAGACGAGAGGAGGAGATGCGTCGCCCGGTGTGCACACATGCACAGGAAGGACTAAGTAAGCAATACAAACAGAAATGCGAACTCCCAACTTTCTAGAATTTGGAAAGAAATACATCTTTTGACTTACGGTATTTGGCACAGGACCCGTAAACGGCTAGACAGTTTATTCTTTGGCAAATAGTTCCTTATCGTCCGTCCGTGCAACAGACGCCGGAATGGTCTTAACTTTGGGATGTAGCGGGTTGACGTAACTCGTAGTTTAAGGCGAGGTCTCTACTGTAGTTCTCGGACACGTCTCTAAGAACAGCGCAACAGTAGGCTTTGTTTGTATGTGCACTTGTTATAGCGCCCCTTAAAAGCTCTCTCTACTCAGAGGCGCTCCCGATGCAGAGCGGACACTGCATCGGAGTTTCACGCCGAAGCGCTGAACAATGTTGAGTGAAGGACTTGCCCAAGGTCCTTACGCGGCGAGATGGATTCGAACCTCGAACCTTCCGGCTCCAAAGCAACGACGCCACCACTCAACCACCGCGCCCCACATAGTCGCTGACCTCTGACTGAATCGGCCGTCGTCCCTTGAGAGAGCCGACGTCCCGCTCTGCCTCGTTGCAACTGTGTAGCTTGCCCGGCGTTCAGCTCTGTTTATATTCGATCCGTTGCCCACCGTGTGGCGTTGGACATCTTCGAACGACGAGCGATTCGAGCAGAGCTTGACGAAGATCAATGTATCTCAAACAAGGGCGATAGTCGCTGATCGATGACTCATTCGGACAAGTCGGTGGGCAACGGATCGCATATAAACAGAGCTGAACGCCGGGCAATTTACACAGTTGCAACGAGGCAGAGCGGGACGTCGGCTCTCTCAATGGACGACGGCCGATTCAGTCAGAGCTGGACGTTGTCCAGACGACGACCAAGTTGGGCAGAACTTCGTCTTTCTCACGGGACCTTCGGTAGACTGAAGGTCTCGTATTCCTTCCGACCAAGACTTCAGTTGACTGCCAGGAGTGAGCTCAGGGGTCCCTTAAACACTATAGCTGGACGACCAGATCTGGAAAACATTATTTTCATGGCCGATGCACTTCGCTTCAGCTCATTGCAGAAATACAAGCGCCTTTATTCCAGTCGATTCTTTCAAGCTGGGAAGTCTACTATCCTATCTATGCGCATGTGCTGGGGGCGGAGAAATTAATTGCATTACAATGGTGGCCTCGTCGGTCGGAATCCCAGTTATAAAACAATGGTGCGCTTGTTGGGCGAGAACACAGGCATCGCCTTGGGGTGTGTGGGGGGGGGGGGGGTTGAATGGCTAATTCCAAG
The DNA here is from genome assembly GCA_945859605.1 of Lumbricus rubellus. Classification (NCBI taxonomy): domain Eukaryota; kingdom Metazoa; phylum Annelida; class Clitellata; order Crassiclitellata; family Lumbricidae; genus Lumbricus; species Lumbricus rubellus. The sequence continues at coordinate 43,652,080 of OX243812.1, read as the reverse complement.
GGAACCTAGATTACGGGACATTAGTCTAAAGGCGCTACATAAATACATGGACTGAAAAGACATGTATATAAATAAAGAGACGAGAAATGTTACTCGTCACAGGAATAAGTCAATCAGCAACAACAACAAATTGTGGTTGATGAAATCATTGGCATGACCAGTGGCTACGAACGGGTGCGATGCCTGGACGCTGACGCCCACGAAGAAAACCGTATTCAGGCAGTTGAGAACAAGTGCATCTGAAAACTTACTGCTGAGAACTTCGTCGGCAAAATGATAACATATGAACGGGCAAACAAAACAGCAAGGACCAGAAAAACTATTAACTCAAACCAAATCTAGAAAACTGCGATATTTTGACCACATCATAAGACAGCAGTACAACAGTATCGCGAGCATTCTGACGACGGGTCTCGGGGACGAGGTAGACCGAGGATCTCGTGGTTTGACAACGCCTCGCAATGGACTGGTCTCGTGGGCACACGCCTGCTGATCGCGGCTCGTGACAGAAAACGTTGGACAGTGATGATCCATCCGTGTAGTGCAGCCAACTCAGTTGTCTCGAAGCAACGACGGCGTGACATGACTTGGAACATAGGAGAAGAGGATAGAGGCCTATACCTATCTACACCAGCTCTAAGTTGTACATTTTACGTTTCAGGCCAATTAAGTATTTCGCAATACGAAGTCTAATGTGCGAAAAAGTTCTCGACGTTCTTGGCGGGAAATCGACTCCGGGGTCAAGAGTCATCCTGTGGGACCAGAAACTCAAAAGCGCTGATAGCCAACTATGGTTTGAAGACAAGTATGGAAACATACGATCAAAATTGAATGTCAAGCTTGTCCTCGATGGATTCGGTAAGTTTGCGCTCTGTCACCCTTGTGTCTATAAGCTTAGATAAAGAAAAGCTGTTCTACGCTAGGACTCTTAGAAGCGACGCGTCTATTTAGGCCGTCATTTATCGTCTCATTCTCTAGTTTTCTGCCTCCTATGTATACGCTGAAATATATACATGCAGATTGTGTCTAAAAAAACTGCGCAAAATTGTTTATGTCAGAACTTCGTCAAATTTCCACAAATTTCAATAGCTTTTGGTAGGTAGCTAGCAAAAATGACTGACATTTTATGCTATATATAAATTTTCCACCTCACCTGGCTCATATCACCGCACTACCTTGTTAAACGCAGATGTACCAATTTTCCATAAAACACTTGAATTTTATTACTTGCAACAAAACTGAATTAGCACACAGTAAAGAAAAATATGTTTTACTTAGCATAGTTGTTTAATTGTTATGACAGATCTGCATAAAAGTGTTAGTATTTGTGCTCAAAATGTGCCCCGCATAGCCTACTCGGACACAAGCGCTTAGACGGCGACGCTACTGGTTTAGTAGGCAGCATCCACGATCGACTGGTCAGATCGCGCCCACTCGTCGAGCAGGCGCGTTTTGAGTTCGACGACTTTGGCTATTCTAGAGCGACGAACCTTCTCCTGCAGCACACTCCATGTGCTATAATCGACGGCCACAGTGTTGGAAGTCGGACGTATCTCGATCCAGAAAAGAGACGTTCTGACGTGCTCGATGCGTCGGGACGCCTTCCTGTTGAAAGACAATAAACTCGCCCTGGGTTATCCGGCGTATGTCTGACGGTATGTTTTGGGCAGGAAGGTTGTCGCGATAGTAGGCCTATGCCCCATTCACATCCATTCTGGTTCGATGCAATGGGTTTCAGTGCGACCGCGTCATTTGTAGGCGAAGGTAATCGTGCACTAAAGAATGCGTTGCGATAGACATAATTGTCGGAGATCTTATTCTGAATCCGACTACTCAGATAAGAACACTCCAAATTATCCAGAGAAACCAGAACAATTCATCGGTCCAGTGCGTGTTGTTTGAATAATCCATAAAGACCTTCAACTCAAGTGCTTTAAGAAGAAGCCAGCACAGTAACTAACGGAATGTAATGTAATGTAAATCTTCGAGAATTTCTCAGCGCCCACAAAAGCCACGTCAGGGAGACCAGCTTATTCGCCGGTGCTATATCATATCAAGTCCGCTGCCGTTTTGGTTCCGGTGCCTGGACAAAATTCGGGAGGTCAAGCCGAGGAGACAGCGTGGTGCTACGGTGGTAGTTGGGGGATGGAACCTGATTTGAATCTGGGTAGGATATAGCTTGAAGAGTTCGGTTTTCAGTCGCGAATGGAAAGCAGCAGAGGTGAGTGCAAGCGGAGGAAAGGTTGAATTTTGAAAGGAGAGAGGATAATGAGCGAACATGCGGAGGTATGTTGGGAGTCCATTCCAAAGTGCTGGTGCAGCGTAGACTAAGAAGCGGTTGCAGAATTTCAGAGAGGATTATACTGGAGGCCGAGAAAAATATGATGATGAGCTAACACACAATCCAGAATGCTCTTGCCCGCTCAGTAACTAAGATTACCAAACATCACCATTCACCACATAATCCAGAGGACGAATTTTAGACCTGGGAGTTTGGATGGTGATTAGTTGGAGGGCTGAGAGATTTGAAGAGCGTTGTAAGTTACAACATTGTAATGGACGCGCTGAGGGATTTTTTTTAGCCAATTAAGATTCTCGAGGACAGGGATTATGTGGTGAATGGTGATGTTTGGTAATCTTAGTTACTGGGCGGGCAAGAGCATTCTGGATTGTTTGCAATCCTTCAATTTGAAGAGAATTTTATGGAAGAGCGAATTGCAGTAGTCAAGTTTGGAATAAACTTTTGAAGTGTCTATTGTGCAGGCGGTCTTGTAGTCGAGAATTGGGTGCAGTCGGTCGCGGATATGAATGTAGCAGGTGCGGGATAGTTGGGTGATGTGTTCGAAAAAAGTAAGGTTTTTATCGAAAATGATTCCAAGATAGCGGACAGGAGAAGAGTATGGCGCAGGAAGAGTTGGGTCTGTTTGAGAAATGTCAGGAGAGGCGATTGCCTGTAATTGTGTCAAAGGCTGCAGAGAAGTCTAAGAGGCACAGACAAGAGACTTGTTGACGGTCTATCGCCACAACAAGTTTGCTGTTGAGCGAGGAAGCTAATCGTATTATACGTTTGAGCAGACAACTGTTGAGAAAACATCCTCGCCCTATGGTTGACTTTACCTTCTTCACCGACGAGAAGTTGTTCACCTTTGCACGATCGAGTAACACACAGAATGATCGCCTACACGTCACGCGTGTCATTAAAAAGGCAGGTGACTGCAAACAGACTGTTGCGTATACGCCTTTCCATTCAGCAAGTGATGATGGTGTCCGTTGCGGTTTCGACGCTTGGTCGTTCCCATTTGGTATTCATTGACCCTGGTGTAAAAATTAACGAAGCCTATTATCTCGACGTTCTGTTATCACAACATCTTCTACCTGCTATCAAAAATCTTGGCAAAATTACTATCTAGTCCCAGACGCCCACTTTGGCTTACTTTTTTTATTGAACACGGTCTATTATTATATAGGCTACGCTTTAATCATCATTGCATGATGCTTTAGCCATTGAGCATATTGCTTATTCAATGTTCTTTGTCATGTTTCCAGGCAATTGCGTTGTCACTGGAGAGCACAAGCCTGGAAAGCCAAGGTGCTACTGGGTAATGAGCGGTAACAGAATCGTAAACAAAGAGGACCACAACGAAGTGATCAGCGTCAAGGATCGTCTCTCAATCGACGGCGCTGAACTCAACGTCAGAAGCTACCGAGCCGATATTAGCCAGCATTGGTCTTTCGAATACGTCTGACTTAAGCCTAGGCTACTATGTAAATGCAACATAGCCAAATCTGATGCTTTAGCGAGTTTAGCCTAGCATGAACAATCGCAGCAATAATAAAGCAGTTACTTACGAAATTAATGGAAATTGCTCATAGACTCTAGGCTATAAACGTGTGCTTAGTCATGCACAATTGCATATTATGTATGTGCGCGTATAAAAGAGCGAAGGTTGAACAGAAATCGCTATTCTTTTGTATTTGAATGAAAACCTAGTGCCTAGTGCTGGCCCAATGCGAAATAAGGCCGTCACTCCGCACCCACGAAATGACTATATGGAACCAATAAGTACTATCTATTCCAATAAAGGACCCGATAGCTGAAATTCGAAATCAGGCTCAATTGCGGATACTTACCATCAAAATGAGTGAATGCTCATTCAGAGTTTTAGGCCTAGTCAAGGTGGTGACCCGTCAAAAGGGCGCAGGACAAAAGGGCGACGACAAAAGAGCGCCGACAAAAGGGCGCCCGACATAAAAGCGGCGCTTTTAAAATAAACATAAGATAACGCGAAAGAAATGAAGTAGGCTATTTAAAAAGACAGGTGATCCACCACTACATAGCCTACATGACATTAATGTTTAACGCGATGTAGAATCTAATAAATTATTTAAGAACTACAAAGAAAGAGTTAAAATGAGAAGTTCAAACTTCATTAAAGTTGTTTAAACTAGAAATATTACTAAAAGTTAAATCCTCAAATTTCAAAAATAGACTGTCGCAGAGTGGTTAAATGACGGGAAACTAGAAACGTAGGCTAGGTTGACAGTGTGAAGCTATTTTAAACAAATTTAACCTTTACACACCTCCCTGACATGCGGGGCTTACAATTATGAGACTTATATCACGTGATTACGACCTGTACAACCTCTCATATTACCGATTTACACATTCAATTTGTTTATTTAAACAGTTTTTCAGGTCCTCGGAGCATGGTGTCTATCAACAAACAATTCTGATTCCCAACGTCCGATCCGACCGTAACGGTTGATGCCCTTCCACCGACTCTCGCACCTAAGCATCCATCTGTTTACCTCCTAAAGTTCCTTAAACCCTAGTGGTCAGAGAATCATGTCAGCCACTACAGGAAGAAAGGAAAGATCACGCCTCGTCTCAAAGAACAAATCCATAGTAATAATCTTCGTTTAATAGCTCAATCCGACATAATGCAGAATGATTGCAAGTACAGGTTATACGAAATACGGCCCACTATAGCACGACACGCAGGTCGGCTTTACAGAGTGGATTTGGCTTAACAAAGTTAACACTATTGGCCAATAGCTGGATCACTTCTGGTTCGGCCAAGCCAGCAGAACCCGAGTCAAGCAACGCAACAGCAAAGCGCCAATGGCAGCTAACAGAAAATTCAAATAAATTTTCGCCCTGTGCTAGGCTTGAACCCAGGTCGCGTGCTTGACTCTCAGTTTATTGGTCCAACTGAGCTAAGGACCCACCCCGAATGGAACGATGCATCATCCTAGCATTCTTCTACTGAATTCTAGCATTCTTCTACTGAATCCTACCAGCATTGCCAAACCTAACGCCTTGGACCACCTAAAGCCGACGTACTTTCCTGTAACCCAGATGTTGTTCTCGTCGAAAGCTGGCTGAAACCGTACCATCTTGACACTACTTTCAACATCCCCGAATATTTCCTCTTCAGGAGAGACCGTGTCGGACGAAAAGGAGGAGGCATCGCAATCTGCGCTTCTGATAAGCTTTTCGTCTTTCACTAAAGCCTTCGATTTTCTTGCCTCAAACACCGCATGCGGCAGAGCTCGAGTTACGTTGGATTAGTATAACAATCATGAATCGGAATTACTATATTGGTGGAATTTACCATCCTCCCAGGCCGAAATACGACGTTGACCATCTCCTCTCTACCATTGATTCTACTCTTGATGAAGTTTACTTGGCGATTTCAATCAGATTCCATCTCCAGCCATACTCATATTAGGCCTTATTCCTGAGTTTGAGGGTCCCACACACGCAGAACATTCTCTCGATCGTATCTGCGCTTCTGAGAAGCTTTTCTGCTCCTGCGCGGCCTTCACATCCTCAGTCAGCACTAAGCACGCGGCAGTATGGAGCTATCCTACTGCTGATTCCGCCAAGCATCCGGTCGGATCAGCTGACGGTTCTTCGGATCGAACTGACAGATCTGTAAGATGTTTTCGGCTGCGCACTCCAGGTCGCATTGCTGTGTTTGCATGCTTACCTCGAGAATTACCCATGGACAACATCTGATGCCGACGCACTCCGACTGCCATTTTCACCGATTTCTACACGACCATCGAAACAGCATTGGACCGTTTTTCCCCGTCAATCAGGTTACTACTATACGTGACAAAGATCCGCCTTACATGACTCCTCACATTCAATATCTACTCCGTAGGAGATGCAAGCTTCTCCGAGCACACCGTTATAAGCAAGCGACAGTCATCGCTGTCAGAATCAGCAAAGCCATATCCCGCAAAAATCCGGAATCGTTTGAGGGCTTGGAGAGGGGTTATCTCCGCTTGCGGACGTAGGTGCGCCGCCTGAGGGATGAAGACCAACCAGGTGCCAACGTCGAGTTCATCACGGCTTCATCGCTCAACCATCACTACATGAACATTTCCACTGATTCTCATTATGTACCTCCTCCACTCAAACAAACTGTTGTTCAAGACCATGCTGTAAATTTTACTATATGCGAGCACTTGCATCTGTAAAAGGTAACTCTACCGGCCCGATGGCATACCATCATGGTTGATATCGACCATGGCCCATCTCTTAGTTCTGCCTGTTGCAGATCTGTTCACTTGCTCTCTTACTAACTCCTATGTTCCTTTACAGTAGCGTCTCAGCATGATCACCCCCATACCCAAGATTTCCCGCTCTGTAAAAGAGGCTGACTTTAGACCCATCTCTATCACATCCACCCTCTCTCGCATATGGGAAAAAATTGTTGTACGTAAGTATTTTTATCCCTTTATCACCGAACCTTGCTCCAACCGCATCTTTAAAGACCAATTTGCTTTCCGCCCTTCTGGATCCACATCTGCTGCGCTTATATCCATAACTCATGCTTGTTTCTGAGTCCTATGGAAGACTAATGTCCCTTGATTTTAGCAAGGCTTTCGACACTGTTGGACACAAGCACCTTGCAGATCAATTGGCATCACAACCCATTCCCGATTTTTTATACAACTGGGTGCTTGCTGTCTTGCACGAGCGTCAGCACTGCAAAATTTGGGGGTGATATCTCTCCGCTCTGTACCATAAATGCCAATATTGTGCAAGGCTCTGGCCTTGGACCTGCTGATTTTGTCATAGCCATTTCTAGTCTCAAGCCTAAATTCAGTGAAAACCGTCTTCCTAAATATTAGGCTGGAGTGAAAAAAATGAAATTGATATTTCAGAATCGGCTGGGTGTGCAAAAGTTGTGTACGTGGCACAGTAGTTTGGGTGTAAAATATTATTGGATTTGGTTGGGTTCTTGACGTGCCCCAACGCCCCCCTCCCAAAAATTACGAAATGGCTCAATTTCGCATTTTCATCTTAATTTTGTTTATATTAACAATATTTTATTTTTTGCTACTGTGATTTGATTATGGTGATATCTTTAGATAGTAATCTACATAATGAATAGATAACTCCAACAATGGCAGCCAAAAAGTCGAAAAAGAGACGAACCAGTAGGCATCCATGGAGTCTTTGAGATTCATACGGAATTGCTTCAAACTGTGTTTCCACCAAATGCTATATGCTGAATAGGGTGGAGTGAAGGGTATGGGCAAAATGTTTTTTCAGAATCCATAATTTGCAGGGGGGTGCATAACTTGTACATAGATGCCAGTATTGCCAGGATAAAATATCGCGCCTCTAGTAGGCTATGATGTCTGAAGGTGTCCCAACTCTCAAACCGATTCCAATGTAACAAAAAACTGAAGATCTTCTTTGATGTGTTCAATCGTCTATAATAAGCGGTAACGTCGCTGGTATGAGCAGAATAAACTATTTCAATTGTTATTCTAAAGAACAAAATGAGTAATCGAGGTCCTGCTATTGAAGTTAGTTTGATTAGAAGCAGTCAACGAAACTTTTTCTTTCCATTTTTGTCTACCTCGATTCCGTGAAGATATGGTATCCTTTGGAATGACACATTTCATAGGCCTATTATAGGCCTAATATCTTTCCTTGTTTTAACAATGCGAGCAGAATATTCTCAGGATGTCCGAAGAAGGTATTTTTTATAACTGGATCAACAATCTCCATCATATCGTTGAACTATCTTGAAAATGCAATCCTTCGATGAAGATGTCGTAAACCTTTGTGCACGAAGATCAGGTCTGATGTGGAAAAACATTTGATCACAGGCCAATGCATTCATGATGAATTTATGTGTGTGACAAGTTGTTCAGATGGTTCCAATGATGCTAGTTAGAAGCATAGAATTCGCTGAGCAGTTGTGGGTCACCTAGAATGAATTGCTGAACCTGGATTTCGATTATAGGAACTTGTACAAAGCATTCATAGGCTGGCATAGTATGACATGTATCGAACAAATACTTCTGATCCGTGCTTAGAGCGCTATTATCAACACATGTATAGTTGTCAATTGCAACTGATGTAAAGGGAACTATGGGCATGTTTTCACATACCTGAATTGCTTTTATGAAATGGACCATAAATCTCTCAAGGACCGTCCTCTTACACCATTGAGTTTCTGTATAGCAAATGTCTCAAAGGCAATTTGTTTGCAGGCAACAAACCAAAGAACCACCGTAGTGGACTCTATTACTTATATTTCAAGCAAGAAAATAACACCTCATTCGTTACCAGTATTAGCATTTATTAGTGCCTAGCATTTATTGGTGCCATCTGCCCTTAACCCTCGGGCTACCAAGAGGGGGGTGGTATCCACCCCCCCCCCTAGGTTTTTCCCAAATAAAACTTTTTTCGTTAGGAATAAAATTTTGACGTTTTAGGTGGCTGTAGAGGATTCATTTGCACACATTTTGAGCTAAAATGTGTGATGATATACCATACCATTCAAAAGTTACACCCGATATACCCGAGGCACCAGAGGGGGTGGATACCACCCCCCCTTAGATTATCGGCTGTATCTTATCCGTCCTTTGACATGAAGAGACACCAATTACACCATTCTGTAGAGGGAATGTGGGGCTACATTGTGGTGGTCACGGAGTTGTCATTTGACAACCGGAAGTGCTCAAAATAAATTAAAATATATAAAAAGGTGTTTTATTTTCATAAAATTTTTATGTTGTTCCTATTAAAAATTATTCATAATTTATTTTTTAAGAGAAATAAATCATGTCATTCTATAGAGGGCAATTAGGGCTATTTAGTGATACCAAATAATTTGACATTTGATGACCGGAAGTGCTTAAAATAAATTTAAATGTGTGAAAATGTTGGGTTTTTTACAACGCAAACCGATAAGTCTGCGTAAACGTTTTTCAGCATGTTTTACGTGTTTTTTCTCTTTTTATTGTAACTAAAACTAACTTATTACTAGTTTTTATAGTTGAATATTGGACTTTATTATATGTAACCTATTCTAAATTAAATAAATTATGTTAAAAACACACAGAATCTAATATTTTGCTTATGCGAAAGTATACATTTTGTGGAATCGACGGGTGCCTACGGTAAAAAATTCATAACTTTGGGGTGCTTTCATATATTTTAAACCTAAATATACCATTTTGTGCAGAAATGAATGCTGAATCCATAAGTGTATTACAAGTTATGATATCTCAAACCAAACCCAAAATCCAGGGGGGGGTGGTAACCACCTCCCCCTTGGTAGTCAGTGTTACAAAAAAAGCTTGGTAGCCTGAGGGTTAAATGGTTAAAGCAGATTTCTGTACTTGGCGTGAAACAGCCTAAATATTTTTACATACTCGCTTGTGATGGACGTTCTACATCCACCCTCCTTCAATGAAATGTACCACCAGTACTGCAAAAACAGCCATTGCGGATCCCTTACGGATTTCTATCATTTCTTGTAATCATGAATGAACAGGAAGAACTTCATCATGTCAGCGCGCGTGTGGAAACACAGTTTGAGGCAATTCCGTAGGAATCACAAAGACTGGATGCCTACTGGTTCGTCTTGTTTTCGACTTTTTGGCTGCCATTCTTTGAGTTATCTCTTAAATATGTAAAGTACTAGCTAAAAATATTACCATAATAAAATCACAGTAGCAAAAAATAAAATAAAAATTGAATAAAAAAAATTAAGACGAAAATTCGAAATTGAGCCATTTCGTAATTATTTTTTTGAGGGGGGGGGGGTTTAGGGCACGTCAAGAAGCTGACCAAATCCAATAATATTTTACCCCCAAACTTCTGTGCCCAGTACACAACTTTTGCACACCCAGCCGATTCTCAAATATCAAATTCATTTTTTCCACTCCAGCCTACTAAATATGCCGATGACAGCTACTTGCTAATCCCCGCATCTTGCATTGACACCACTCTTTCTGAACTAGACCATGTTTCACAGTGGGCATCTATTAGCAATCTAAAACTAAATCAAGCTAAGACCAGTGAAATGATCATCAAGCGACCTAGGTCTAAAGCTATTGCTCTCCCTCCCCCCATCTCGGGTTTCGAGAGGGTCCAGCAGATGGTTATTTTGGGTGTCAGCGTCTCTGATAGGATTGGCTTTGAGGCTCATATTGACAGAATATGCTGTAAAGCCCGGCAATCGATGTTTTCCCTACGTATTTTGGTCGCCCACGGCCTCCACGGTCAACGTCTGTTTGAGGTTGTTAGATTAGTTTATGCCTCCCCTGTTTGGTGGGGATTTGCCAATGCCATGGAGCGTAAACGTCTTAATGGTCTTTTAAGAAAATTGACCCGTTCAAGCTTCTTCCAACCGATTTTACAAGTTTTGACGCACTGTGTTCGAGAGCTGATTCTGCTCTTTTCCGCTCTATCCTCTTAAATCCTAGCCACGTTCTTCACGGTCTCCTCCCTTCTCAAAAGTTTACTCCTTACAATACTCGACCTAGGCCACATAATCTAACTCTTACAAGAGTTGATTCTTTTGCCAAAAGAAGTTTTATTATGCGAATGTTGTATAACCTTGCATAAATATTTTGTATATTGTTATTTTTCCTCTGTAAACTACTGTGCTATGCAGAATGAATGAGGACAGAAAAATAAAGAGGGTGGTGTTTGGAAGAATGGATGGAGACAACAGAAGAGGTAGACCACACAAGGAATGGCTGGACAACATAACCGACTGGTGCGGAGCGCCAATACAAGTCCTGACACATGTGGCGATGGAACGACAAAAATGGCGAGGAATAATGAGGATGGCAGCAGGCACCTACGGGCACTGGTCCCTCGGTTCTTGATGATGATGATGATGATGATGATGATGATGATGATGATGATGATGAAACTACTGTGCGTTTGCTCGTGGTCAAATAAAGAATATTCTTCCTTACCTACTTACTTACTTACTTACTTACTTATCATGCATTAAATATTTAATTATTAGTTGCTCGTTGTCGCGTCGTCGTTGAGCTGCAGTGTTGCCACTGAGGTTTCAGAAAAAACCCAGATTTTCTTGAGGAAAAAACCCAGAAAAACCCAGACCGTCGTCCGGCCGAAAAGTCAAGAAAATTTTCTATTTTCGCCGGCAAAAAAGTTGATGACCTTTTTTTTTGTCGTCCGGTCGAAAAAGTCAAGAAAATTTTCTATTTTCACCGGCAAAAAAGTTGATGACCTTTTTTTCTTTCTTTTTTTTTAGTCGTCCACCCGAAAAAGTCAAGAAAAATGTACAAATTTTCAACTCACCCAAATAAACCTAGATTTTCCCCCCAAAAAAACAGAAACCCAGACGAAGACGAAAAAACCCAGATCTAGTGGAAAAAACACAGTTGTGGCATCACTGTTGAGCTGCATAGGCCTATCTCTTATATCGGCGCCCTTATGTTGGTCGCCCTTTTGTCGGCGCCCTATTGTCGGCGTCCTTTTGTCATGCGCCATTTTTACGGGGTGCTAAGTCAAGGTGTAAGTCGATGTCGGACATTACATCCGGACATTATCCTCTGGCGTTCATTATCATCGGGAAAAATCCAGAACATTACCCCAGGTTATGACATTAGCCCTTAGACTATGATATATTTACCAAAAAATTGTAATATTAATTGTTTTCGTTTTATTCAACAGACCGCAATCGGTTACAGTTCAAACAGTAACTGCTAACAGAATACATAGATCTTAACTATCCACCTCCCCGCGTAAGGACCTTGGGAAAGTCCTTCACTTACAATTGCTCAGCGTTTCGGCGTGAAACTCCGATGCAGTGTCCGCTCTGCATCGGGAGCGCCTCTGAGTAGTGAGAGCTTGAAGGGGCGCTATAACAAGTGCACATACAAACAAACAGAACAGACAGCATGCAATAATCGGCGCAAAGCACGTCCGCCAAGTCCGGGGCGCGAACTCATTAAAAAATTTCTCTCAACGTTTTTGCCACGTGGTCTGTGCTTCTTTTCTTCCACTCGATGTACATTCTGATGTCCATTTCTATATGGATAGGTTTCTTGCAAAAATAACATGTGAGGTTTTTTGCTGGTTTTGTTGACTGCACAACTTTTAATTCCTGTCCTTTATGTGTTGAGAAATTACTTGTCCAGGCCCGGATTTAACCACGGGGCTGATTGTGCTGCAGCACATGTGCTTGAAAGCCAACGAGAAATAGTGAGTTTTGAGCCGCTTTTTAAGGAGGGAAGTGAGTTTGAGCTACGAAGAATCCCTCTGAAAGGGATACATCGACCCTCTCTTAAAACAGTTAAGTTACAGCTTCTTTACCTGCGGAATGCGCTAATAGATATTATCTAGGCCAAAACATTGACACAAGAACAGATCTGAAGCCGAAGGTTTTGCCAGAAAGAATGGGGCAATTTGAAACAGCTGTTATGACTTTTATCTGGCACACCATATTGGATAGATTTAATGCCACAAGTGCAAGTCTTCAGAAAGTCGAAATTGACGTACTCACTGCTCTGAAACTGCACGAGTCACTGGTAACTTTTGTGGAGGAAATGCAAAGGACTTTCGATGATATAGAAAAGAAGGCTCAGGGTAACGTGGACAATAACCAATATAACGTCGCCTGAGAATTATCTTCGCGTATCTCTACTTTTGTGAATTCCGATAGAATCTAGGTTAAATTTATGGCAAAATTTTACAGAAAAAAATAAATTGAGCCAATAAACATCAGGCACAAACATAATATAAAAATATCGACATCAGGGACAGTAGTGCTAGCGAATCGTAAACAATTCATTTAAAAATAACAACTTTTAAAATAGTTTTTTAGACAGTTGTGAAATTTTTATAAAATGGATTTTAATCAATTGCCTATCTACATCTTATGTGCTGTAAAGTATAACAAACTATGTTTCGGGCTATTGTATGTCTGTCTTGGTTCTTAAAATTGTAAGGGGCCCCGGTCATTCGAGCAGCACAGGGCCCCCAAAACTGTAGATCCGGGCCTGTACTTGTCCTTCTTGTAGACTCTTCAATCATCTTCGGGTCTGCTTTCTAATGCCTCAATCAGTGTCTCATAACTTTCTGGAAGGCTAATGAGGAAGAAAGCAACTGTTAAATGCTCTGCCAACGTTTCTCCCAACGATGTTAGCTGGTCGATTAAATTCTCCATTTCTGCAGGATGGTTTTGCACCTCCCCATGTTCTATTAACTTTAAAGCACACAATTTTCTCAATAAATTTACTTTACTGGACAGTGTTGCCTTTTGATGATACTTTTTCAATTCTTCCCATGAAGAATGAGGGAGATTGTTTTCGGCGGAACCTTGATCGCCCTATCTAACAAATCAGGAGGTCTTGCCTAGAGGCTGCCTCCGTTAAATTCGACACCAACGCAGAAACAAACGCGAGACGACGGCGTAGCGGTGGGACAGAAAGCGATGTCAATGGCGGTCTTACACCCGGATTCAGTTGACGGTACTACAACAGGGTCAGAGATGTCTGACAAAGAGAACGTTGATGGAGACATAAGTATCTCTACGAACATGATCCGACATCCTAGACAGAGAAACAGCAGACTTATGAAGCATATTCTGAGAGGTGCCAGATTCGCTTGCTCTTGTGGGTTAGTCGAAATCATGCGCTCGCTCATAGACAACCCGTCAGGAATCGAGCAATGGGGCAGGCTCCTGTGCTTCGCTTCGAACATCTTGGCGCAACCGAAACGGTCTGGCCGCAGACGCAACATGGCTAATGTGGTGAAAAAGCGTATCGACAACCGGGAGTTCCAGAGGTCGGATGTTGGAGAAGAACTCGACACAGTATACGACGATAAATGCGCCACTGAGAGAGAGTTGTTCTTGGCAGCAGTCAACGCCAAACTGGAAGATGGAAACATCAAAGCAGCCACACGAATCCTCTGCAGTCAGGATTATCCAGTCAAGGCGACACCAGAAACCGTTACAGTCATGCAGGAAAGACATCCGTCGGACAAGTGGGCTTTCAAACTGGCAGAGTTACCAGATGCAGCGCGGACCACACCATACGAGGCATCGGAGAAGGATGTGGCGGACGCGGTGCGATCCCTCCCGGCGGGATCCGCTAGGGGGCCGGACGGTTTGAGACCCCAACACCTTCTCGACTTACTGAATAATAAAGAATCATCAGAGTCGTTCTTGCAAACACTTACAAGCTTCATTAACGTGCTGCTTAGAGGAGACTGCCCAAAAGAAATGCGAGAGATTGTTTTTGGCGGAACCTTGATCGCCCTATCTAAAAAATCATGAGGTCTTCGACCAATAGCGATTGGGGAGGTTGGCAGCGAAGTGCGCCAACAGCTACGCCCTGGGAAGGCTAGAATCTTAGTTTGCCCCATTGCAAGTTGGAGTGACAGTTCCAGGATGCGGTGAAGCTGCAGTACATGCGGCAAGAAGCTTCGTCACAAACATGACAGAGGACGAGATCTTCGTTAAACTTGACTTCACAAACGCATTCAACACCTTGCGAAGAGACGTCATGCTGCAGATGGTTTACGACACTATACCGGAGATCTACGCCTTCACACATCAGGCATATTCATCAGAATCTCAGCTGCAGTTTGGCTCCTTCGTGGTTCGTTCGAGGATGTTACCGCAGCAGGGGGATCCTTTGGGGCCTCTGCTGTTCTGCCTGCCTCTACACCCAGTCTTGCGTGCAATGCGCTCAAGTTCAAGGCTTGGCTATCTGGTCGACATCTCGCTGGGAGGTATGAAAGACGACGTACTGCAGGATTTGGCATTGATTAAAGACCTGGAGACATCGCTCGGTATCTGCTTGAATAGTAAGAAATGTAAACTCTACTCAAAGACGGACCAAACGGAGCCAGTATTCGAAGGATTCGAGCGGACGGACATTGGGTCGCTCCTCCTACTGGGGGCTCCACTGTTCCGAGGAGAGGCTTTAGACGGGGTGCTGCTCAGGCACAGCGAGATAATAAAACGGGCAGTAACGGACCAGGCCTGCCTTCGAGCTCAGGCAGCGTTGATCCTGCTGCGGGCAAGTTTTGGGGCAGCAAAACTTGCCTATTTGCTGAGAACTGCCCCATGCCATGGCCATCCATTGCTCGAGAAAATGGACGAACAAATGCGCAGGGGACTTGAGAATATCATCAACATCAGCCTCAACGACATCCAATGGCTACAAGCCACACTCCCGATTAGAGATGGTGGACTCGGAGTTAGACGTGTCTCGATGCTGGCAACTTCAGCTTATTTGGCATCAGCCGCATCGACCAAGTCATTCGTGAGCACCATCCTGAACAAGGAGGAGTGGGATGATGTTCACATTGACGACTTGCTCGAGGTCCGCAAGAACACCCAGCCGAGCAGCGCAGAGCCCATGCTGAACAGATAGAGGCAGACAGGGCAGCGGTATGAGCCGCCTACAGCGATCCAGACAACATGGCCAGGCTATTTGCGGTGACCTCCCCTCATGCGGGAGACTGGCTTTTAACTATTTCTGTGACCGCCTGCGGCTAAGATCTAAGTAACGAGGCAATCCGGGTTGCCGTTGGACTGCGCCTGGGTTTGGACCTGTGTACACCACACCAGTGTCAGTGCGGAGAGACCGCCGACTCAAGAGGACACCGCGGGTTGGTCTGCAGACGATCTTCTGGAAGAACAGCCCGACACTTTGCGGTCAACGACTTGGTATGGAGGGCACTCGCGAAAGCGAATATCCCGAGTTTGGAGGAGCCTCCAGGCCTGATAAGAACGGACGGGAAAAGACCAGACGGAGACACCCTCGTCCCATGGGCCAGAGGAAAATACATCGCATGGGATTTCACAGCCATCCACACTTGTGCTGTCTCCTATCTACGTCTGTCATCTACTCATCTACTGTATCCGGAGGTGCTGCCGAATATGCTGCGGATCGAAAGTGTAACAAATACTCTTCTCTTCCTGTCTCCCACGAGTTCGTACCAATTGCAGTTGAAACATTGGGTCCCATCAATAGCGCGGGTCAGGAATTTTTATTAGAGTTGGACCGCCGTTGTGCCGCTGTTTCAGGTGACCCAAGAGAAACTGACTACCTCTTCCAGATACTTTCTATTTGCACACAACGTTTCAATGCAGTTACTTATAGGGGTACTTTTGCACCAATCCCCGGGGACGATATCAATGCTCTCTACGCTTGTTCACTTTTCTGTTATCAGTCCGGTTTCAAGCTTGAAAAAAAATAACTCTAATAAAAAAAATAATACGACTTATTATAATAATAATAATAACAGTTTACAGTTCCGCATCACATCACATCCGAGTTTCGATGAGGATGCGTGGACCAAGTGGGACAGACCATAGCGACAAATCAGATGTTTGGAAATCACTCAACGACCCCTTTAGCTGAGCCCGACTTGGAGCGGTGACATCTCCACACGCCGGGGACTGGATGGCTACTGTGCCAATAATATCTTTAGGATTGGGTCTTAGCAACGAGGCCGTCAGGGTTGCGATTGGGTTGCGCATGGGTCTAAATCTCAACGCGCCACACCAGTGCCAGTGTGGAGAGATGGTGGATCCAGAGGACACCACGGTTTGGTCTGCAAACAATCTGGGAGGTGAGCCAGCAGACACTTTGCAATTAATGACATCATCTGGAGGGCCCTCTAGAGAGCTGATACTCCCAGCACGAAAGAACCGCCTGGCCTGTTCCGTACCGACGGCAAACGACCTGATGGCGCGACATTGATCCCATGGGCGCGAGGCAAATACATTGCCTGGGATGCCACTAGTCTCCACACGTGCGCCACCTCATACATCCATGTGACATCGACTACAGCCGGGGGTGTGGCGGAAGTGGCTGGAACACGAAAAAATGTGAAGTACGTGAACCTCCCCGTAACACATGATTTCATCCCTGTTGCTCTCGAAGCACTCGGTCCCATCAACAAATCAGGCTCTGAATTTTTATCTGAACTGGGTCGGCGTTTGACAGTTAGTACTGGCAACCCACTCGAAGCCACTCATCTTTTCCAGCGCCTCTCAATTTGTACCCAAAAATTTAACGCAGTTGCATTTCGAGGCACTTTCACACAGTTGTTCCGTGATGTGGACCGCTAACTAGAGAACAAAGATCTTCTTGTGCTGTTTCTTGTAAAAAGTTTGGTTTAATTAATAAAAGATTGAATAATAATAATAATAATAATAATAATAATAATAATAATAATAATAATAATAATAATAATAATAATAATAATCTATATTAATAAAGAGAAGATTCTGTGTGTGTGTGTGTGTGTGTGTGTGTGTGTGTGTGTGTTTGACCGGAATGCATTTCAACAGTTTTTGACCTTTTCACTCCAAACCTTTATTACTCTGTCCGTCTCGGCGTCGGACACCCAGTGGAGGGGTTGGCGATTTTTTTCCACCATGGGGCCTGGGTGGAAGGCGAAACCCCCCCCCCCCAATTTTTTCAAAAAAATGCAGGTATTGATTTCAAACTTTGCATCTGGACCGAAGGCCATCGGAACCACCCAGTGGAGAGGTTGGCGAATCTCCCCCACCATGGGGGCCACGGTGGGGGCTAAAACCCTAAGTTTATTAAACGCCTTTTTAAACGCTTGCATGGCCATTATATAAACGCAGCTGATGCAAATGATTTTCCAATCCGCTTTACGCGTAGACCTACCGGTGGAGGTCGGAGTTAGTGGTGGCGTGTTGTGGAGTTGTGGTGAAAGGGGTCGTGGAGGGTGGGGGGTGGGGGTAGAGGGGTAGGAGGGTGAGGAAATTTTTTCCCGAAAACCCAAATTTCACGGGTGGCGTACCGCTAGAGAGGTCGGAGTGTGGTGGGGTGTTGTCGGGTGGGTGAGTTTGGGGTGGGTGTGGGGGTGGGTGTGAAGGTGGGGTGGGAGGATTTTTCCCCCCGAAAACAAAAATTTCACTGATGGCGTACCATTGGAAGTCGGAGTGTTGTGGGGCTTTTGGGCGTGGATGGGGTGGGGGTTGGTTGGTTGGTGGAAGGTGTGGGTGGGGTGGGAACTAGCTTGGGCTCGGGGTTCGGGGTTGAGGTGGAAAGTAGGAGTGGGGTGGAGGGTGGAGGGGTGGGATGTGGCGGGTGAACGGGGTGGGATGGACGGGGTTGGTGGGGGTTTGGGGGTGGAGTAGGGGGTGGAGTTGGGGTGTGGTGAGGGTTGGTGGTGGAGGTGGGGTGGAGGAGTGGAGGTGTAAAGCGGGGGCGGGTGGAGGGGTTTACGGGGTGGGGCTGGGGGCGGAGGTGTGGTGAGGATGGGGTGGAGGTGGCGTGGAGGGGTGAAGCCGGGGCGGATGGAGGGGTGGGTGTACCGGGTGGGGTTTGAGATGGGGGTGGGGTGTGGTTGGGTTGTTGCCTAAATTTTCCGGGCAACGCCGGGTACCCCAGCTAGTAATAATAATAATAATAATAATAATAATAATAATAAAAATAATAATAGATTCTGGAACGGCCCTTCAAACAAGATGGCGGTATGTTTACGCTGGGAGAGGATAATTGGTCTGTAATAGGCTCTTTTTCTACTGGAACCACTTTTGCACAGTTTCTTTTCAAGTCTATCTTCTTATTTGATAGCAGGGTTTGTTCCTTCTCGTTCACGTTTTCACTCAATTGTACCTCAAAAGCACGACCCTTAATGCTAGCGGGTAATGCCCCATGGCACACCTGTAGTTTAATCGACACACCTGTTGTTTCACTGTTCAACACATGACAATAGAATCGGAGTCGCACTGGATTATTAATGGATTATTAATCGACTACGAAAAACTACGAAAATTTGCCTTTGACATGCACCTACGAAATGCCAAGCAAATGTGACCGCCTAGGGTCACAATCAGCACCCGATGGTTTGGACGCCTCAACACCCCCTCGTTCATCACAGAATTCACGCGGAATCTGCAGTGTATGCAGAGTAGAAAGACAACTGCACAATCGGGATGGAAAGGTTCATCTCCATGGACCCAGAAGCCAACCATGCCCCGGTTCACACAAACCACCTCTCGGCCCGCATCAACTGGACAAGATGGATTCAGCGCCAGATGATCGCAGCATCAACAGAAAGGTAAAAGAGTCAGAAATCCGCAGTACATCACAAGCGGGTCCAGCCACGCTCTTGCAACAGGAAGCCAGAGGATCTGAGGCTGACAGAGAGGGAGACAGTGGAGGCAATCGTGTCCACGACAAAATCACCCATCCGTCGCTACCACACAAGATCTTCAAGCGCATTCCAAAAGCAGCCAGACCAAGTGTTGGAAGACTGCTGATCTCAATCATAAATAAAATCCTTCAAGATGCGGACAATCCATCACTCTGGCACATGCTGATGACCTTCGCAGCCGGTGTCCTGGAAACCACGAAGGGGCGGTAAGCGCCACAATTTATCATCAAGAATCAAAAAGAGAGTGGACTGCTTTCAAACGGAATGGCCAATGAAGTGGACGGAAATTTCAACACATGACCCCAGTGACAAGAAAGAAAAAGGATACTCTAAAGAAAGCGATGACCAAGCAGTGGCTGCAGCGGTGGCGTCAAAGCTGGAGGACGGAAACATAAGAGCAGCGGTGAGAATTCTATGCTCAAGCGACAGACCGGCGAAGGCAGACCAGGATACCCTAAAGGAACTACGCCTGAAACATCCGGAACCCCCGAGCAACCGACCGTTTAGTTGGCCTGAACCCCGAACAACGCCTCTACAGATCACAGAGGAGCAAGTGAGAGGCCAGATTCGATCCTTCCCCGCTGGTTCCACAGGAGGTCCGGACGGTATCCGACCACAACATCTGGTGGATCTGATTGGCTGCACAGAGATCGCAGTGGGACTCACATCGTCTATCACAGGCCTGGTCAACCTACTCCTGACAGGGGCGTGTCCAGATCAGATTAAACCGATCTTATTCGGAGGCACGCTAATGGCACTGCGAAAGAAAACGGGAGGACTGCGCCCGATAGTAATCGGTTACTATTGGCGAAGACTAACATCCAAATGCGCTAGCTCCCACGCACTTCCAAAGGCAGCAGCCTTCCTCGCGCCGCAACAGATCGGTGTGGGTGTGGCAGGTGGAGCGGAAGCCGCAGTTCACTCAGCCAGAAGATTTATTTGAGGAAATGCCTGCAGACTCCATTCTTGTAAAATTAGATTTTACAAACGCATTTAACAGCTTGTACAGAAATAACATGATGTCAGCGCTAGAAGAATTTGCACCGGAACTGACGTCATACTGCCGACTCGCCTATGACGAAGCTACGATATTACAGTTCGGGCAATACACACTCCTTTCACAAGTCGGCCCACAACAAGGTGACCCCCTTGGACCACTGCTGTTCTGTCTTCCACTGCAACCAATCCTGCAGAAGATGGCGTCTGAACTGACGCTGGGCTATCTGGACGACGTGTCCCTGGGAGGTAGAACAGCTGTTGTAGCCGAAGACATAAGGATACTGGAGGAAGCGAGTCGACTGATGGGTTTACAACTCAATTACACAAAATGTGAACTCATCAAACACCCAGACGAATGCATCGAACATCCGGTCCTGCAATAATTCCTCACCGTCGCGCCGAGGACAGCCTGCTTGTTGGGTGCGCCGCTGTCATCTGAAGAAGCACTAACAGCAAGCCTTCAATCAAGATGCGAGGAATTGACTCTAGCAATTTCAAGACTTGAAAGGATATCCAAGCACGATGCGCTAGTACTCTTAAGAAGTTCACTGTGCTACCAGAAGCTGCTGCACACATTACGATGCTGTCCGTGCAGTGGGCATGTGCTGCTGGAAAGATATGATGAAATTCAGAGAGAAGGTCTGAGCTCAATTCTCAACATCAATCTGACCGACAACCAATGGCTTCATGCGTCTCTGCCAGTCAAGACCGGAGGACTGGGCATACGTCGGGTGGCCTCGCTTGCGCTCCCTGCCTTTTTGGCCTCCGCTGCAAGCACCCACGCCCTCCAGTCCATCATGCTGGGATATGACCAGTCCATCACAGACGCCCGAGCAGAAGCAATGCTAGAGCGATGGAAAGAAGAGAGCGAAACAACACATTCGGACAACCACGCAGCACATCAACAATCATACTGGGACGCACCGCTCGTGAAGAAAGAGATCGACCTTTTGGAAGCGGCATCAGACGACGCACATCATCAAGCGAGGATAAAAGCAACAGCGGCTCCTCACGCCAGCGACTGGCTGTTTGCGCTGCCTGTGACATCTTGCGGACTGAGGATGGACGATGAGACCGTACGAAAAGCGGTGGGCCTTCGCTTGGGAACCAAAATCTGCGAGCCACACATCTGTCCTTGCGGAGCAATGGTAACAGCGGACGGCTCTCATGGTCTTTCATGCGGCCTCGGTCCAGGGAGAATCGCTAGACATGCCATGCTGAACGACATAATAAGCCGCAGCCTCACCCGCGCTGGTTGGCCCAACATCAAGGAACCACCAGGGATCTCCAGAACAGATGGAAAGAGACCCGACAGACTGACGTTAATCCCATGGCATCAAGGACGCAGTCTCGTATGGGACGCCACCGTAATCGATACTGTGGCGCCATCTTACCTGCAAGCGAAATCGGCCGAGGCGGGCGCAGCAGCAGAACTGGCAGCTGCAAGAAAAGACACAAAATACAGCCAGCTTCCAGCAAATTACCTCTTTGTCCCAGTGGCTCTCGATACTCTTGGTCCTATTAATACCAGTGGCATGGACTTTATCAAAGAGCTAGGGAAACGATTAACTCTAATCACCGGAGACCCTAAGGAGACCTGTTACTTCTTCCAGCGCCTCTCTACTATCATTCAGCGGTTTAATGCGATCGGGTAAAAAAAAAACTAATAATAATAATAATATTAATAATAATAATAATAAAAATAATAATAATAATAATAATAATAATAATAATAATAATAATAATAATAATAATAATAATAATACAATAATAATACAATACAATAATAATATAACAATACAATACAACTGCAATTGATTGTGCTCGAAAGAAGATGATTCTTGAAATAATAATAATAATAATAATAATAATAATAATAATAAAATAATAATAATAATAATAATAATAATCATACTGGGACGCACCGCTCGTGAAGAAAGAGATCGACCTTTTTTTTTTTACCCGAGGTATTTATGATCCCTCAGGTGTTCAAAATAATATCCGGAGATGGGAACGGCCTCATCTTCGTCAAGATTTTGGTGGGTAAAAGTTCCCCTGAAAGCCACCGCATTAAACCGCTGAATGGTAGTAGAGAGGCGCTGGAAGAGGTAACAGGTCTCCTTAAAGTCTCCGGTGATTAGAGTTAATCGTTTCCTTAGCTCTTTGAACTACTTCGGATAATTTTATAATAATAATAATAATAATAATAATAATAATAATAACAATTGGGTTCTCGTCTCCGATGTGGTTGGTCGCTGTTGTATTGAGTCTGCTTGATAGATTGATTTTAACCGCATAGTTCACACTAGACACACAATTTTTTCTGACAAACAGCTGGATACAGGTGTAGTGCCACGCTAGCGCTGGAGGGTCAGTGGAATTTCGGCAACTCTTGGTCAGTATTTTGTGCATTTTACTCGCACATTTTCAATGGACGATAATAGAAGGTAAAGGCATGCCAAGACGGTCCAGCCAATCAGCGACCGGCCTATCACAGAACGACGCACCTGTTGCTCAAGGTGTAATCAAGGCCAGCGGAGTGTGCAGCCGATGCCTATCGGTAAGACAATTACACTTGCGTGACGGCACCGTTCACCTGCATGGGCCTCGGAATAGCCATTGCCCTGGATCGAAACAGCCACCGCTCACTCAACCGAGACAAGACGATAGGCCATGTGGAGGAGTAGCGTCGGGGCCTGTACCGACCGGTGTCGCTCAAGAGGGGTCAGGGAGGATCGTCCCCCTGGATTCACCGGATCCAAGGACACAGCGCTGTGGCGATGGAGTAAACCGACATCCAAGACATGGCGGAATAATGAAACATGTCCCGAAGGGTGCGCGTTTCCTCTGTTCACAGGCCCTGGAGGGAATCTTGAATTCCATAAACAGCAACCCGAGGAATGTTGAGAATTGGCACCGGCTGCTGCGCTTTGCATCCATCGTCATGGCCCAACCACCGAGAGCAGGCCGCAGACGCAAAATGGCCAGCGTGATTAAGAAACGAATCGAAAATCAGGATTTCATGAAGGACGAGGAACAGGAAGCGGATGTTGAGTTTGGATCACGAAAAAGGGTCAACGCTAGAGAGCTATTTCTTGCAGCGGTGAATGCTAAGGTGGAGGAGGGCAACATCCGGGCCGCATCACGCATCCTCTGCAGCCAAGAAAGCCCAGTCGTAGCAACAACTGAATCACTCGCAGCCATACAAGAGAAGCATCCACCGAACAACTGGATGGACGAAATGGCAGACCTACCTGAGGCATCACCATCTGCTCCGTTTCAGGTATCAGTGAGAGAAGTCGAGGCAGCAATAAGATTATTCCCGGCGGGGTCAGCTGGGGGGCCGGATGGACTGCGCCCCCAACACCTACTCGACCTAATAAATAACAGAGAGTCGGCGGGTACATTGCTCCAGGCCATGACGGATTTCATCAACGTTATGCTCCGGGGTGAATGTCCACGTGAGATGCGGGAGTTGATGTTTGGTGGCATTCTCATAGCCCTATCAAAGAAATCGGGCGGACTGAGACCCATAGTCATCGGTTACGTATGGCGGAGACTGGCTGCTAAATGCGCCAACCAGTATGCCTTGGGAAAACTGGAACAGTTCTTCGGTCCGCACCAGGTTGGCATTGGAACTCCCGGAGGTGGAGAGGCGGCTGTCCACGCAGCCAGAAATTTCATCACCAGAATGCAAGATGACCAGATCTTCATTAAATTGGATTTTGCAAATGCCTTCAATTCAATGCGGAGGGATGTTATGTTGAGCTCAGTCCACGAAACCATGCCAGAGCTCTATGCCTTCATCCACCAGGCTTACTCGGCAGAATCAACGCTGCAGTTCGGCCGATTCGTGGTGCGATCGCAGATGGGTCCTCAGCAGGGAGATCCGCTGGGACCTCTGCTGTTTTGCCTGCCGCTGCAGACGACCTTGCGATCCCTGCAATCCCAGTTCAAATTGGGTTATTTGGATGATCTATCCCTGGGTGGGAACGCAAACGAGGTTCGCCAGGACTTGGCAAGGATCGAAGAGCTGGAGCCACACTCGGCATTTCACTGAACAGACACAAATGCGAGATCTTTTCGGAGACCGAGGTGACAGAGGTGGAATTTAACAACTTTAGACGAAGGGATCGGGACGAATTGACTCTGCTCGGCGCTCCGCTCTTCAGAGGGAAGGCGCTGGACGAGTCTCTTCAAGAACATAGCAACACCTTGGATCGAGTATTGAAGGACCTAACGGACATCCAGGCACAAGCAGCACTACTGCTGCTACGATCATGCTTTGGTGCAGCAAAAATGACCTACATGCTGCGAACCTCTCCGTGCTGGAACCACCCGTTACTCGATGAAATGGACCATCAAATGAAGACAGGATTGGAGAAGATCATCAACAACGAGCTGAGTGACATGCAGTGGTTGCAGGCTTCGCTCCCGATCAGAGATGGAGGCCTTGGGATAAGGCGGATATCGATGCTGGCATCATCAGCCTATTTGGCGTCAGCTGCGTCGACCGCCGGACTCGTGGGCGCCATCCTGGTCGCAGAGGAGTGGAGCGATGCATACCGGGATGCATATTAACATTCTCTAGGCGATTTCGTAGCATAGGCGCCGTATCATTGGTTGGTTCCAGAGAATGAATATTCATTGTGAGCTACCAACGTATTTTGCGCTCTAGTTGTTGATGAATATTCATGAGCAACGACATGCGCACTTATCCGTTCTAGTAAGTTGTCGTACGAGATAAACATGGCGGACTTCGGTGATTTTTCACAACTTTCGCATAAAACCGTAACAGACTGATGAGACTTTTGCAATCCGCTTGGAGGAACACCCGCATAATAGATAAAAATCAATATAGTCAATACATCCAATCTGACAATAACCCATTGCAAAAGCCCATTGAAAAATTGTGCATCGCATTCTACCTTGTCGGTTGATTGAACTTGCTTCACCGCCTCAGTTTGCCGTATTTTAGGCTACTCACTGGTTTTTAGAGACGTATATTTTTTATTAATTTTACTCACTGGCTGTTAGAGAAATGGAAGCTAGCTGGATGGTTTTTTACAGGTGAAATATAGGTTGGATTGATGAAAAAACGCAGGAGAAATGGAATCTGGATCATGGTTTTTTAGCAGGTTAAATAGAAGCTGGATTGACGAAAATAACGCATGAGAAATAAAAGCTGGCTGAAAATATTTCTAGATCTGAAATAACAGCTGGGTTGATAAAAAAACGCTTTAGTAATGGAAGCTGGATGAGGGTATTTTTAAATCTGAAATAGAAGCTGGATTGACGAAAATAACGAGCGAGAATTGGAAGCTGGCTGAAGGTAATTTTACATCTGAAGTCGAAGTTGGATGCACGTTGAAATACATGAATGAAAATCATTAATCCAGCTTCCATTTAAGCTAACAAAAATTCATGACACCAGCTCCTATTTCATCAATGCGTGAGTCGCCTAGCCTACAGACGAGTTGTCGCTAGAAATGTGAAATGCGCATGGCGATTCTAATTCATATTTAATTTCAGATGTAACCGAAGGTGAATTAATTTTTGCATGTAAAATTTCGTATGATGGGTTTGTCTGTGGTGGTGAATTAATTAACCGACAATTTATTAGATAGCCGAATTATATTTAAAATGTTGTTCACAAGTTTGCTGTTTGGCAGCTAGGCCTTGTTAGATTAAAGAATATAAGACTTACTCACTTATTTACTTTACTTACGTGTGAGCTTGTGAAACGGCAGTGACGTCACAGCTCATGTATATTCATTTTTTAGAACCGGCCAATTAAAACGGTTCGTGCGGCCTGCGTGCTACGAAATCACCCAGAGAATGTTAATATGCTACCGGGATGAGATGATGGAAGCTCGCAAAGACTCGCTTCCTGCAGTGATGGAGCCGATCCCGAGAGAACAGAAGACCTGGGATCGACCGCTTATCGACAGTGACAAGATGAAGATTTGCAATGGATGCGATGATCCACTCAGCCAGGCAAGACTTCGAGCATGGTCGGCCGCACACGCCGGAGACTGGCTCGGGACCATCCCTTTGGCTGCATGCGGCCTAGGGTTGAGCAATGAGGCGGTTAGGGTTGCTGTAGGTTTCCGCCTTGGTCTAACTCTTTGTGCATCACATCGGTGCCAGTGTGGCGAGATTGCAGATCCAGGTGGACATCATGGACTGGTCTGCAGAAGGTCGACGGGAAGGGCAGCGCGACACGCTGCGCTAAATGACATCATCTGGAGAGCCCTGTCGAAGGCGGATATTCCAAGTTCAAAGGAACCGTCAGGACTGAGCCGCACCGATGGAAAAAGACCAGACGGAGCCACGCTGGTTCCATGGCCAAGAGGCAGGTTCATTGCATGGGATGCAACAGCAGTCCATACGTGCGCGTCGTCGTATCTTCATCTGACGTCGACAGTAACGGGTGGAGCGGCGGAGCAGGCTGCTGAACGAAAAAGCACGAAGTATACATCCCTCCCCGCTACGCACGAGTTCATCCCCGTGGCAATTGAATCACTGGGCCCGATAAACAGAACAGGACTGTCATTTCTTCAGGAGTTGGGCCGCCGCATGACAGAGGCAACGGGAGACCCTAGAGAAAGCATGCACCGCTTCCAGCGTTTGTCAGTTTGCACGCAACGGTTCAATGGCGTTGCATTTAGAGGCACTTTTGGGCACGACGTTGGAGACGAGAACCAATAAACTGATTTTAATCTTCTTTTACAGCCCGAGGGATCCTTACTACCTCGGGCGATAATAATAATAATAATAATAATAATAATAATAATAATAATAATAATAATAATAATAATAATAATAATAATAATAATAATAATAATTATTATTATTATTATTATCGACACGTTATTTTATGCCTATGACCATATTATTATTATTATTATTATTATTATTATTATTTTTATTTTTTATTTTTTTTAAAATAATTAATACATGTTTTAAAGTAATACAACAGATGGGTCCGGAATTAGTCAGGCCTCGTCTTCAAGGTTTGAACAGAAAGAGCCTCGGAAGGCCACGGCATTAAAGCGCTGGATTGAAATCGACAAACGCTGGAAGAGAAAGCAAGTTTCTCTAGACTCCCTTGAAAATTCGGAAATACGCCTTCCTAAATCTTTGAGGAAAACAAGACCGCTTTCGTTGATTGGACCAAGGGTCTCGAAGGCCAGCGGCACAAATAAGTAGGTTTTGGACAGTTCACTGTACTTCGCATTCTTTCTGGTGGCAGCCAGCTCAGCCGCCGCTCCAGCTGCGCCCGATGTTGAGCTAAGGTAAGATGGAGCCACGGTGTCCGTCACTGTGACATCCCAGACGAGACTACGGCCTCCGCTCCAAGGAATTAGAGTCATCCCATCGGGACGCTTTCCGTCCGACCTCAGCAAACCGGATGGCTCTTTAATGTTGGGGACGCGGCACGAGTCAGACTGCGACTAATCAGTCGCAGTCTGACTATTATTATTATTATTATTATTATTATTATTATTATTATTATTATGAAATTTATATAAATGACGTCACCAGCGGTCAGTGTGGGCTGACATTTTTAGTCCTCCTGCTATTTAATTAATATTTTGCGAATTGAGTATTTGTTATCGTTGGATTTTTTCACCATCTGAAAGATCAACGTCTCGTGATTCGATGGTTTCTTTTTGTTTTGTGCGTTTCGCTAAGATCAAGTCACAGTTTGCGAAACGACCAGGATTCTGCTGAGTATGGTTGGCCACTAATTTGATTTATTCATAACGTTCAGAGAGCCATTTAAATTTAACGATCTCGTTTAAACCGCTAGCTATGCCATAAACGTTGCCATGACAACGCAACGTCGTCTGACGGCGGATTATATGACGTCGCCCGTCCGTGCGTCACAAAAAGCTAAAGGCGTTTGCTGTGTATGCAGGTCGTTAAGACTGCTTCATAACAAAGACGGGAAAGTCCATCTTCACGGTCCTCGTAATCAACCGTGCCCAGGGTCGCACAGACTACCTCTTGGAACGAGTGGCAGCCAGGGTGACAGTCAAGAGGTAGACGAACGCAGCCAGTCGGATGAGGTTGAGCAGACACCGCCGGTTGTCAGAACGGAACAACTGTTGGTGAACAGCGACGCCCCTGAGATCAGAATTCCGCACCCAAGACTGTCACACAGATTGCTGAAACGCATCCCGAAAGCTGCTAGACTACAAACCGGACGACTTCTCACAACCATAATCAATAAAGTGTTAAGGGACGCCGAAAACCCTTCCACATGGCAGATGCTCCTCACTTTTGGTGCTGCGGTCTTGGAACAACCAAGAAGAGGTGGTCGCCGACACAATCTGTCTTCAACAATCAAGAAAAGGGTAGATGACTTCCAGACATCTTGGAAACTTAAGAGAGAAGAAATCTTCGCTGAGTCCCCATCATTAACAGACATGGTGGAAGATATAAAGCAGATGTCGACCAGTCGATTGCTTCAGCTGTTGCATCCAAACTAGAGGATGGCAACATCAGAGCGGCCATCAGAATTCTGTGCTCTAACGACAGGCCCGTTGCGGCTGATCATGACACCTTAACGGAGCTACGATCAAAACACCCTTCGCCTCCAATCGACCGGCCTCACATCACGGCAAAACACACGGTGGCGCCCTTTCAGACAACAGAAGACGAGGTGCTCGGCAGGATCCGCTCTTTCCCGCAAGGTTCTTCGGGCGGACCAGACGGTCTTCGACCCCAACACCTTTCAGACCTCGTGAACTGCGCAGAAATTGGAGCAGAGCTGATCTCCGCCATCACCGGTCTGGTCAATCTTCTTCTGAAGGGTGAATGCCCTGAACCCATAAGACCTGTTCTCTTCGGTGGTACTTTGATGGCACTTCGAAAGGAATCGGGAGGTCTGCGACCGATTGTAATAGGTTACTTCTGGCGCAGACTAGCATCAAAATGTGCAAACACCTACGCGATCGCAGATGCCACTGCATACCTCGCACCGAGACAGGTTGGTGTTGGTGTGCCGGGTGGAGCAGAGGCTGCGGTCCACGCAGCGAGACGTTTCTTGGAAGCAATGCCTGCTGGATCTATCCTAATAAAGCTAGACTTTAAGAACGCCTTCAATAGTCTGTACAGAGATAGAATGATGTCTTCTATTGACGACGTCCTCCCGGAACTTGCTCCATTCTGTCACCTAGCTTACGCTGAGCCTTCAGATCTACTGTTTGGTCACTATAACATATCTTCACAAGTCGGTCCTCAACAGGGAGACCCACTAGGTTCGTTACTTTTCTGCCTTCCGCTACAACCAATTCTGCAGGATTTGTCATCACCGCTGGTAATGGGTTACATGGATGACGTTACTCTCGGAGGAAATGCAGTCACTGTGGCGGAGGATGTGAAACTACTGAAAGAGCGATGTGAGCAACTTGGACTACAACTCAACCCAGAAAAGTGTGAAATCATCTATCACCATGACATGGAGTACATTGACAGTGTCTTCTGTGATTTCACCGTAACGACACCTGAGAAAGCCTGTTTACTAGGTGCGCCATTGTCCACCAGTGAAGCATTGTCAAAATGTCTGGAAGACAGATGCACGGAGCTGGAGTTGGCAATAAGCAGATTAGAGTTCATTGCCAAACATGACGCTTTGACCCTTCTCAGATTCTCACTCAGCTCTCAGAGACTTGTGTACACTTTAAGATGCAGCCCTTGTATAGGTCACGTTTTGCTGGACAGATTCGACGCAATCCTTCGAAACGGATTAAGCACAGTCTTCAACATCGCCTAATCGAACGATCAATGGCTACAGGCCACTTTGCCAGTGAAGTTAGGTGGACTTGGAATTCGTCGGGTGGCTTCGCTTGCACTCCCTGCCTTTCTGGCTTCTGCTGTAGGCACCCGCGACCTCCAATCCTCCATGCTTGGATTAAATCAGATTGACATCGACGTATGTGTGGAAGAGTTGACGCGACGTTGGTGCGAAGCGAGCGGCATCACACCGCCAGACGAGAGCGTGGCCCACAAACAATCGCACTGGGACAGACCGCTTGTGATCAAGGTTGTAGATTCACTGCTCACCACCCACACTGACGCTTACCATCAAGCACGCCTTAGAGCAGTCGCTGCGCCTCACAGCGGCGACTGGCTGTTTGCTCAACCGATAACGTCATGTGGTTTGCGGCTGGACGACGAAGCAGTGAGAATTTCGATCAGCCTGCGACTTGGGTTGGGCATATGCGAGCCACACGCATGTCCCTGTGGAGTGGCAGTTACGGCGGATGGCTCCCATGGTCTCTCGTGTGGTCTCGGTCCTGGTAGGATTGCCAGACACGCCATTCTGAACGACCTGGTCAGCCGCAGCCTGACTCGTGCGGGCGTCCCTAACATCAAAGAGCCAACCGGATTACTGAGGACAGACGGAAAGCGACCCGACGGAATGACTCTAATTCCATGGCGTGGAGGCCGCAGTCTACTGTGGGATGTCACAGTGATGGATACCGTGGCTCCATCTTATTTAAATTCAACGTCGGGCGCAGCTGGAGCGGCGGCTGAGCTGGCAGCCACCAGAAAGAACGCGAAGTACAGTGAACTGTCCTCAACCTATTTATTTGTGCCGCTGGCCTTCGAGACCTTGGGTCCAATCAACGAAAGCGGCCTTGATTTCATTAAAGATCTCGGAAGACGTCTTGTCCAATTTTCTGGAGACTCTAGAGAAACTTCTTTTCTCTTCCAGCGCTTGTCGATTTCAATCCAGCGCTTCAATGCCGTGGCCTTCCGCGGGTCTTTTGTCGAACCAGATTTTGTTGTATAATAATAATAATAGTTTAACGTCATCCGTTGACAACAAAGACCTTTCTTATTATTATTATTATTATTATTATTATTATTATTATTATTATTATTATTATTATTATTATTATTATTATTATTATTATTATTATTATTATTATTATTATTATTATTATTATTATTATTATTATTATTATTATTATTCTTATTCTTATTATTATTATTATTATTATTATTTTTTTTTTTTTTTTTTTGCGCCCGAGGTATTTATGATCCCTCAGGCTTTAAAAACAATAAATACTAAAAACAGTGTTGTTCTGGAGTTAACGGTCATCGTCACCGGTCGATTGTGCAAAGGTAGAGCGAAAAGAAACAGCGTTAAAGCGTTGAGTGCTAACTGAAAGACGCTGAAAGAGATGTGCTGTCTCCTGCGGGTCTCCTGACACCATGGTCAACCGCCGCCCTAGTTCTGATAAGAACTCCAGGCCCTGTGCATTGATGGGACCCAAGGTCTCAAGTGCCACCGGAATGAATTCGTGTGTACTGGGGATTCCTGCATATTTTGATGTCTTCTTGGTGGATGCCATTTCAGCTGCTGCTCCAGATGTTACGGAGGTCAGATGAATATACGAGCTAGCACACTTGTGAACACTCGTAGCATCGCATGTCATGTATTTCCCTCTTGACCACGGGATCGACGTTGCCCCATCCGGTCTTTTGCCATCAGTACGAAACAGACCTGCTGGTTCCTTGGAGCTCGGAACATCTGCTCGCTGAAGGGCTCTCCAGATGATGTCGTTTATTGCGAAATGCCTACTTGCACGCCCTCCAGAAAGTCGACAGACCAGTCCATGATGTCCTCCCTGGTCAGTCACTAAGCCGCACTGGCACTGGTGTGGCTCGCAGAGATCCAGGCCAAGGCGAAGGCCTATCGCCACTCTGACGGCCTCATCGCTGAGACATAATCCACAGGAGGCCATTGGAAAAACTGCCATCCAGTCTCCTGCATGGGCGGATGTTACTGCCCGCAGCCTCGCCCTGCTGAGCGGATCTGTCGCCGAGGACCACACCAACGATATGTCTGCCTCAACCAGTGGTCTGTCCCAAGCTTTTTGGGCAGTGATGGACTCTATCTCTCCGCTCGGGAGCGTCTCCCTGCGCTCGATGAGAATTTCATTCTTGAATGGATCTTGCAAATCCTCCGAGTGAAGAATAGCGGTTGCAAGATTTCTGGCTACTGCAGCTGAAGCAATATATGCGGAAGATGCCAGCATCTGAAGCCGTCTGATCCCCAAACCGCCGTCTCTTATCGGAAGTGTCGCTTGAATCCATTGGATGTCACTGAGTCTGATGTTGACGACTGACTCCAATCCCTGTCTCATCTGTTCATCCATAGTTCTCAACAAGATGTGATCCCAGCACTGCGCCGTTCTGAGTAAGAAGGTCAGCCTCGCGGCCCCGAAGCACGATCTCATTAGCATCAGGGCTCCCTGCGTAGGCAGCCTCATCAAGTCCTTCAATGCCTGTTCCAATCTTTCAGAATGGTCCTGCAATACTTCGACCAGAGCCGTGCCTCTTCTGAGCGGTGCCCCCAGCAGAGTTATTGAGTCCATGGTTGCTCGTTTGAAGACATCAAATGTTTTGTCTACCTCTTCCTCCCCGGCCAAGATTTCGCATTTCTGCTTGTTCAGGCATAAGCCTAAGCTTGGCTCCAGATCCGAGATGATTTTCATGTCATTGACCACGTCTTCGGGTCTTCCTCCTAGTGACAGATCGTCCAAGTACCCGACTCGGAAGCTGGATGTCAATGATTGCAAGACGGGCTGCAGTGGCAGACAAAAGAGTAAGGGGCCCAAAGGGTCGCCCTGTTGCGGACCAATCTGTGATGCAATAACGAACTCTCCGAACTGGAGCACTGACTCCGCGGAGTATGCCTGATGTATGAACGGGTATAGGTCGGGTATGATTTTATTGACAGCGCGCAGCATTACGTCTATTATTATTATTATTATTATTTAATTTTGAGTTATCATTTTTATCATTATTATCATTATCATTATTATTATTATTATTATTATTATTATTATTATTATTATTATTATTATTATTATTATTATTATTATTACTATTATAACATTTCATTTAACAGATGGGTCCGGAATTAGTCAGGCCTCGTCTTCAGGGTTTGAACAGAAAGAGCCTCGGAAGGCCACGGCATTAAAGCGCTGGATTGAAATCGACAAACGCTGGAAGAGAAAGCAAGTTTCTCTAGACTCCCTTGAAAATTCGGAAATACGCCTTCCTAAATCTTTGAGGAAAACAAGACCGCTTTCGTTGATTGGACCAAGGGTCTCGAAGGCCAGCGGCACAAATAAGTAGGTTTTGGACAGTTCACTGTACTTCGCATTCTTTCTGGTGGCAGCCAGCTCAGCCGCCGCTCCAGCTGCGCCCGATGTTGAGCTAAGGTAAGATGGAGCCACGGTGTCCGTCACTGTGACATCCCAGACGAGACTACGGCCTCCGCTCCAAGGAATTAGAGTCATCCCATCGGGACGCTTTCCGTCCGACCTCAGCAAACCGGATGGCTCTTTAATGTTGGGGACGCCGGCACGAGTCAGACTGCGACTAATCAGGCCGTTCAGGACGGCGTGTCTGGCGATCCTGCCCGGACCAAGACCACAGGACAGGCCATGGGAGCCATCTGCAGTCACCACCGCCCCACAAGGACATGCGTGTGGCTCGCATAAACCCACCCCAAGGCGGAGGCTTACAGCTATCCTCACCGCTTCGTCGTCCAGCCGCAAACCACACGATGATATTGGCAGCGCAAACAACCAGTCGCCGCTATGAGGCGCAGCGACAGCTCTAAGGCGAGCTTGATGGTAGGCGTCAGTGTGGATGGTGAGCAGTGATTCGACCACCTTGATGACAAGCGGTGTGTCCCTGTGCGATTGTTTGTGGGCCACGCTCTCGTCTGGCGGTGTGATGCCGCTTGCTTCGCACCAACGTCGCGTCATTTCTTCCACACATAAGTCGGTGTCAGACTGATTTGAACCCAGCATGGAGGATTGAAGGTCGCGGGTGCCTGCAGCAGAAGCCAGAAAGGCAGGGAGTGCAAGCGAAGCCACCCGACGAATTCCCAATCCACCCATCTTCACGGGCAAAGAAGCCTGTAGCCATTGGTCGTTCGATAAGGCGATGTTGAAGACTGTACTTAATCCGTTTCGAAGAATTGCGTCGAATCTGTCCAACAAAACGTGACCTGTACACGGGCAACATCTTAATGTGTAAACCAATCTCTGTGAGCTGAGTGAGAATCTGAGGAGGGTCAAAGCATCATGTTTGGCAATTAACTCTAATCTGCTTATTGCCAACTCCAGTTCTGTGCATCTGTCCTCCAGACATTTTGTCAATGCTTCACTGGTGGACAATGGCGCACCTAGCAAACAGGCTTTCTCTGGTGGTGTGACGGTGAAATTATTGAAGATACTGTCGGAGAGGTGCATGTCATGGCGATGGATGATTTCACATTTTTCTTCGTTAAGTTGCAATCCAAGATGCTCACATCGCTCCTTTAGTAACATCACGTCTTCTGCCACAGTGGCTGCTTCTCCTCCAAGAGAAACGTCGTCCATGTATCCCAATATCAGCGATGAAGTCAAATCCTGCAGAATTGGCTGTAGCGGGAGGCAAAAGAGCAAAGGACCGAGCGGATCTCCTTGTTGGGGTCCAACTTGTGATAAGATGTTATACTGACCGAACAGAAGCTGCGAAGGTGCCGCGTAAGCGAGGTGACAGTATGGAGCAAGTTCCGGGAGGACATCATCTATTGCAGAGAGCATCCTGTCTCTGAAGAGGGTGTTGAAAGCATTCTTGAAATCTAGCTTTACCAAGATGGATCCTTTTGGCATTGCTTCCAGAAAACGTCTCGCCGCATGAACTGCTGCCTCTGCTCCACCCGGAACACCAACTCCAACCTGCCTCGGTGCGAGGTATTCAGTCACCATCGAGACCGCATAGGTGTTTGCACATTTGGATGCGAGCCTGCGCCAGCAATAACCAATTACAATCGGGCGCAGACCCCCAGACGCCTTTCGGAGAGCCATAAGAGTTCCTCCAAAGAGTAAGGGTCTAATGAGATCAGGGCATTCGCCTTTCAGAAGAAGGTTGACCAGACCGGTGATGGCGGAGATCAGCTCTGATCCGACTTCTGCGCAGTTCACGAGGTCTGAAAGGTGTTGGGGTCGAAGACCGTCTGGTCCGCCCGAGGAACCCTGCGGGAAAGAGCGGATCCGGCCGAGCACCTCATCTTCTGTTGTCTGAAAGGGCGCCACCGTGTGTTTTGCCGTGATGTGAGGCCGGTCGATTGGAGGCGAGGGGTGTTTTGAGCGTAGCTCCGTTAAGGTGTCTTGGTCAGCCGCAACGGGTTTGTCGTTAGAGCATAGAATTCTAATTGCCGCTCTGATGTTGCCATCTTCTAGTTTTGATGCAACAGCTGAAGCAATCGACTGGTCGACATCTGCTTTATATCTTCCACCATGGGTGTTAATGATGGAAGACTCAGCGAAGATCTCATCCCTTTTCAGCTGCCAAGATGTATGGAAGTCATCTACCCTTTTCTTGATGGTTGATGAAAGATTGTGGCGGCGACCTCCTCTTCGTGGTTGTTCCAAGACCGCAGCACCAAAAGTGAGGAGCATCTGCCACGTGGAAGGGTTTCCTGTGTCTTTCAAGACTTTGTTGATGATCGTAGTGAGAAGCCGACCGGTTTGTAGTCTAGCAGCTTTTGGGATGCGTTTCAGCAATCTCTGTGGCAGTGATGGATGTGAGATTCTGACCTTAGAGGCGTCGCTGCTTACCGACAGTCGCTCCGTTATGGTATGCGGCGGTGGCAGCGTCGACACAACCTCATCCGGCTGGCGGCGTTCGTCTACCTCTGGATTGTCACCCTGGCTGCAACTCGTTCCGAGAGGCAGCTTATGGGAACCAGGGCATGGCTGATTTCGAGGGCCGTGCAGATGAACCCTGCCGTCTTTATTGTGAAGCTGTCTTTCCGACCTACACACGCTGCATACGCCTTTCACTTTTTGCGACATTCGTAGGCCTACGGGCGACGTCATGTAATCCGACGTAATTAGACGATGCGTAGTCATGGTGACGTTTACGTCATAGATAAGCCGTTTCAAACAAGATGGATAAGTTTAAACGGCGCATTATTATTATTTTTATTATTATTATTATTATTATTATAACTTTGATAATGGGTCCGGAATTAGTCAGGCCTCGTCTTCAGGGTTTGAACAGAAAGAGCCTCGGAAGGCCACGACATTAAAGCGCTGGATTGAAATCGACAAACGCTGGAAGAGAAAGCAAGTTTCTCTAGACTCCCTTGAAAATTCGGAAATACGCCTTCCTAAATCTTTGAGGAAAACAAGACCGCTTTCGTTGATTGGACCAAGGGTCTCGAAGGCCAGCGGCACAAATAAGTAGGTTTTGGACAGTTCACTGTACTTCGCATTCTTTCTGGTGGCAGCCAGCTCAGCCGCCGCTCCAGCTGCGCCCGATGTTGAGCTAAGGTAAGATGGAGCCACGGTGTCCGTCACTGTGACATCCCAGACGAGACTACGGCCTCCGCTCCAAGGAATTAGAGTCATCCCATCGGGACGCTTTCCGTCCGACCTCAGCAAACCGGATGGCTCTTTAATGTTGGGGACGCCGGCACGAGTCAGACTGCGACTAATCAGGCCGTTCAGGACGGCGTGTCTGGCGATCCTGCCCGGACCAAGACCACAGGACAGGCCATGGGAGCCATCTGCAGTCACCACCGCCCCACAAGGACATGCGTGTGGCTCGCATAAACCCACCCCAAGGCGGAGGCTTACAGCTATCCTCACCGCTTCGTCGTCCAGCCGCAAACCACACGATGATATTGGCAGCGCAAACAACCAGTCGCCGCTATGAGGCGCAGCGACAGCTCTAAGGCGAGCTTGATGGTAGGCGTCAGTGTGGATGGTGAGCAGTGATTCGACCACCTTGATGACAAGCGGTGTGTCCCTGTGCGATTGTTTGTGGGCCACGCTCTCGTCTGGCGGTGTGATGCCGCTTGCTTCGCACCAACGTCGCGTCATTTCTTCCACACATAAGTCGGTGTCAGACTGATTTGAACCCAGCATGGAGGATTGAAGGTCGCGGGTGCCTGCAGCAGAAGCCAGAAAGGCAGGGAGTGCAAGCGAAGCCACCCGACGAATTCCCAATCCACCCATCTTCACGGGCAAAGAAGCCTGTAGCCATTGGTCGTTCGATAAGGCGATGTTGAAGACTGTACTTAATCCGTTTCGAAGAATTGCGTCGAATCTGTCCAACAAAACGTGACCTGTACACGGGCAACATCTTAATGTGTAAACCAATCTCTGTGAGCTGAGTGAGAATCTGAGGAGGGTCAAAGCATCATGTTTGGCAATTAACTCTAATCTGCTTATTGCCAACTCCAGTTCTGTGCATCTGTCCTCCAGACATTTTGTCAATGCTTCACTGGTGGACAATGGCGCACCTAGCAAACAGGCTTTCTCTGGTGGTGTGACGGTGAAATTATTGAAGATACTGTCGGAGAGGTGCATGTCATGGCGATGGATGATTTCACATTTTTCTTCGTTAAGTTGCAATCCAAGATGCTCACATCGCTCCTTTAGTAACATCACGTCTTCTGCCACAGTGGCTGCTTCTCCTCCAAGAGAAACGTCGTCCATGTATCCCAATATCAGCGATGAAGTCAAATCCTGCAGAATTGGCTGTAGCGGGAGGCAAAAGAGCAAAGGACCGAGCGGATCTCCTTGTTGGGGTCCAACTTGTGATAAGATGTTATACTGACCGAACAGAAGCTGCGAAGGTGCCGCGTAAGCGAGGTGACAGTATGGAGCAAGTTCCGGGAGGACATCATCTATTGCAGAGAGCATCCTGTCTCTGAAGAGGGTGTTGAAAGCATTCTTGAAATCTAGCTTTACCAAGATGGATCCTTTTGGCATTGCTTCCAGAAAACGTCTCGCCGCATGAACTGCTGCCTCTGCTCCACCCGGAACACCAACTCCAACCTGCCTCGGTGCGAGGTATTCAGTCACCATCGAGACCGCATAGGTGTTTGCACATTTGGATGCGAGCCTGCGCCAGCAATAACCAATTACAATCGGGCGCAGACCCCCAGACGCCTTTCGGAGAGCCATAAGAGTTCCTCCAAAGAGTAAGGGTCTAATGAGATCAGGGCATTCGCCTTTCAGAAGAAGGTTGACCAGACCGGTGATGGCGGAGATCAGCTCTGATCCGACTTCTGCGCAGTTCACGAGGTCTGAAAGGTGTTGGGGTCGAAGACCGTCTGGTCCGCCCGAGGAACCCTGCGGGAAAGAGCGGATCCGGCCGAGCACCTCATCTTCTGTTGTCTGAAAGGGCGCCACCGTGTGTTTTGCCGTGATGTGAGGCCGGTCGATTGGAGGCGAGGGGTGTTTTGAGCGTAGCTCCGTTAAGGTGTCTTGGTCAGCCGCAACGGGTTTGTCGTTAGAGCATAGAATTCTAATTGCCGCTCTGATGTTGCCATCTTCTAGTTTTGATGCAACAGCTGAAGCAATCGACTGGTCGACATCTGCTTTATATCTTCCACCATGGGTGTTAATGATGGAAGACTCAGCGAAGATCTCATCCCTTTTCAGCTGCCAAGATGTATGGAAGTCATCTACCCTTTTCTTGATGGTTGATGAAAGATTGTGGCGGCGACCTCCTCTTCGTGGTTGTTCCAAGACCGCAGCACCAAAAGTGAGGATCATCTGCCACGTGGAAGGGTTTCCTGTGTCTTTCAAGACTTTGTTGATGATCGTAGTGAGAAGCCGACCGGTTTGTAGTCTAGCAGCTTTTGGGATGCGTTTCAGCAATCTCTGTGGCAGTGATGGATGTGAGATTCTGACCTTAGAGGCGTCGCTGCTTACCGACAGTCGCTCCGTTATGGTATGCGGCGGTGGCAGCGTCGACACAACCTCATCCGGCTGGCGGCGTTCGTCTACCTCTGGATTGTCACCCTGGCTGCAACTCGTTCCGAGAGGCAGCTTATGGGAACCAGGGCATGGCTGATTTCGAGGGCCGTGCAGATGAACCCTGCCGTCTTTATTGTGAAGCTGTCTTTCCGACCTACACACGCTGCATACGCCTTTCACTTTTTGCGACATTCGTAGGCCTACGGGCGACGTCATGTAATCCGACGTAATTAGACGATGCGTAGTCATGGTGACGTTTACGTCATAGATACGCCGTTTCAAACAAGATGGATAAGTTTAAACGGCGCATTATTATTATTTTTATTATTATTATTATTATTATTATAACTTTGATAATGGGTCCGGAATTAGTCAGGCCTCGTCTTCAGGGTTTGAACAGAAAGAGCCTCGGAAGGCCACGGCATTAAAGCGCTGGATTGAAATCGACAAACGCTGGAAGAGAAAGCAAGTTTCTCTAGACTCCCTTGAAAATTCGGAAATACGCCTTCCTAAATCTTTGAGGAAAACAAGACCGCTTTCGTTGATTGGACCAAGGGTCTCGAAGGCCAGCGGCACAAATAAGTAGGTTTTGGACAGTTCACTGTACTTCGCATTCTTTCTGGTGGCAGCCAGCTCAGCCGCCGCTCCAGCTGCGCCCGATGTTGAGCTAAGGTAAGATGGAGCCACGGTGTCCGTCACTGTGACATCCCAGACGAGACTACGGCCTCCGCTCCAAGGAATTAGAGTCATCCCATCGGGACGCTTTCCGTCCGACCTCAGCAAACCGGATGGCTCTTTAATGTTGGGGACGCCGGCACGAGTCAGACTGCGACTAATCAGGCCGTTCAGGACGGCGTGTCTGGCGATCCTGCCCGGACCAAGACCACAGGACAGGCCATGGGAGCCATCTGCAGTCACCACCGCCCCACAAGGACATGCGTGTGGCTCGCATAAACCCACCCCAAGGCGGAGGCTTACAGCTATCCTCACCGCTTCGTCGTCCAGCCGCAAACCACAC
Source organism: Lumbricus rubellus (assembly GCA_945859605.1). NCBI lineage: Eukaryota > Metazoa > Annelida > Clitellata > Crassiclitellata > Lumbricidae > Lumbricus > Lumbricus rubellus. The sequence goes on along the minus strand of OX243812.1, from coordinate 43,611,804 downwards.
GATGATATTGGCAGCGCAAACAACCAGTCGCCGCTATGAGGCGCAGCGACAGCTCTAAGGCGAGCTTGATGGTAGGCGTCAGTGTGGATTATTATTTTGTGGATTATTATTATTATTATTATTATTATTATTATTATTATTGTTTTTTTTTTTTTTTTTTTGCCCCGAGGTATACAGGATCCCTCGGGGACTTATCTAGCGCCTAACATAAAATCAAAGTCTGGAACGGCCTTATTGTTATTATTATTATTTTTTATTTTATTTTTTTTTTACCAGCAGGGGTTATTTTAAGGAAATTTCTCAACTGCACATAATTATCAGAATAGCATCCTACATCGGGTAGATTGGTCATTATTGAGACTAAGGCCTAATTATTCTTCTTCTTCTTCTTCATAAATTCTTCTTCTTCATAATTATTATTATTATTATTATTATTATTATTATTATTATTATTATTATTATTATTACTATTATTTTTATTTTTTTTTGCCCCGAGGTATACAGGATCCCTCAGGGACTTATCTATCGCCTAATATAAAATCACAGTCTGGAACGGCCCTATTCATATTCCTATCCTGATCGGCGAAAGTGCCCCTAAAAGCAACTGCGTTGTATCGTTGTATCATCAGCGAGATACGCTGGAACAAAAATGTTGTTTCTCGTGGTTCCCCCGATATGGTGCTTAGCTTTTTCCCCAGGTCCGAAAGGAATATCAATCCTTCGTTGTTAATCGGACCCAGGGTTTCGAAAAGCCAAAGGGACAAAAAAATATGTGGACGACAATTCGTTGTATTTCTCGATTTTGCGAACCGACGCCTTCTCTGCCGCGGCGCCGGTGTAGTGCGATATCCTATCCGGCAACAAATACTATCCGAAACGCTCTGTCATTGGTTCACGTGATATATGACGTCAGATAGCAACGTTGGACGCCTCTGCCTCGTTTTCGTTGACAAATATGATCCGGGTTGCTTGCGGAAAGCATGATGCGGGTTGTTTAGAGTATATTATGAAATATATTTTAAATAACTACCAGATTACAGGATTTACAGTCAAGAGCCGATTGGTTAAATTATTTTCATAATTAGACAAATGCGTTGAAATGTATTTTTTTATAAATTGAAATTACATTCGTGCGTTGGAAATGTTTTTTTTCTGAAAATAAACTTACATTCGTTAGACACCCTATTTTTCTGTATAAAGATCCTTAATAATGGATCCTGCTCTCACTCAAACTCTGCCATCGCCAGTCCCAAGCCTGGATAAAGAAGGAGGGTGTCGCTATAATGGTCTTTGTTACCACACAGCGACGTTAAACTGCAACTACTACTACTACTAACAAAACCTGGTGTATTTGAACAGATCTTATTATTACAGAACTTCAGCAGTTTGTGGTGGGCATTTGCACGGGATGAAGCTGAACAAAAGTAGTGTATAGCCTACAGTTTTAGGCTATGCAGTTAGCCTAAATTAATCAACGTCGACATTAACTGATAAACAGAATAATCAGCCTGTGATACAAAGGCTCTAAATTATGCTTGCCAAGCGTAAACTTGTCTTATTTATAATTAACAGCATGCTTCTTGCAAAAATTATCTAGGAACGCCACCTGTGGGTGAAAGAGTGACGGAATATTCTTTTAATGAGTGATCATTCCATTATATATATCATTGGTTCAGATATTCCTTGACAATTTCCAGTCATTAGGCCTAGCGAGTTTACGAAAAAGATAAACATGACAGAAAAAATGAAAACAGATCGCTTTCATGATGTGGAAATATACTTAAGGACAGGAACATACAATGGCCAGAAATGCGAGAACGAGAAAAGAGCCATACGGAATTTGTCTAAGAAGTTTTCAGTGGAAGGTAAGCACGTGCTTTGTAATCTTATTAACGGTGGCCTACTGTGCGTTGTCCGTTTATGGCATTAGACGTACGCTGCGACTCCCAAAATAGCGATTTGAACTTCGGAAGATAAGTAATCCCTAAAATACTCCATTTTTATTTTAGACCAGCCACACACATACAAAACCTAAGTTCTTAACGTATAGCAATATGGCTCATGGCACTGCATGTAATCTGATACACAGTATTTCTAAGGTCTATACTTTATCACCCAGTTTATAATTTCTGTGCTTTCCACGTTTTTACAGGTGACAGCTTATTTTATACTGTCAAAGGAAGCCGAAGGCACCTACTTCTTGCTAGATCCGATGTTGAAAGCGTGCTTATGGAATGTCACAACAACTCTGCACATCAAGGCACAAGGCGAACCCAGGACAAGGCAGCACTGAGTTATTACTGGCCTACGATGACCGAGGATGTGAACGAATGGGTGAGTGCTTATCGAAGTTTGTAGTACTACAGTAAGGTGCATTGTTTTGGAAGTGATTTGTGTGCTTCAAGGCATTTTGTGCACGTTGGTTTTAAGATTTCAATAGAAGTAATTATAATTACGGAAATGATTGCTGTACCAAGTTCAGCAACTCAGTTTTGCTGCTGCTGGACTATTGCAACGAATTACTGCACTAATGAGTAGGAACTTTGCAGCACTGAAATCATACTATTATACCTCTGTTGCCAAAGACGTTTAAGAGATAACACTAAATAGAGAGGCTCTATTTAGTTGTACAAAAATAGCACTTTTACAGTAAATTATTGTCCTTTTGATATATAGTGCAAAATATCATAAATAGGAAATAATGGCAATATAATAAAACAATAGAAAATAATATCACACTATATTGCAACAGTTTATGTAGTACAGTGATATAAAGAGCAACTGAAAACTATTATCATTTCCCCAAATAGTTCCGCGGAAAAGCCCTGGTTATGCCTCAATTAAACACTGGCATTTAAGTGTGATGAAGCTGAAGTTCTGTGGTTATATTATATGGGGCGCGGTGGTGTAGTGGTGGCGTCGTTGTCTTGGAGTCGGAAGGTTCGAGGTTCGAATCCACTTCGCCATGTAAGGACCTTGGGCAAGTCCTTCACTCACAATTGCTCAGCGCTTCCGCGTGAAACTCCGATGCAGTGTCCGCTCTGCATTCGGGAGCGCCTCAGAGTGGAGAGCTTGAAGGGGCGCTATAAAAAGTGCACATACAAACAAAACAAAACAAACAAACAATATGCACTGGTACTGTATAGTTGCCTACCTACTTCTTTTTAAATACACTGAAGAGTTCTTTGTTAAATAACTATGTTGCAGGTGAGAAGGTGTGCAGAGTGTCAAAGAAGCAATAACATCGCAGCGATGCCACCACCTCTGCAGTCCATAACAACTGATGGCAGATGGGAAGTCCTTGGCATGGATCTAGTTGCGCTTCCGGAAACATCGGCTGGGAACCGTTACTTGCTGACAGTGACCGATCTATTCACAAAATACATTTTCCTCCGTGCACTGCGAGACAAATCTGCCAGATCTGTATGTGCTGCTGTTCTAGAACTCTTTCAAACATTTGGTCCACCACTGCGAATGATCACTGATCAAGGAAGAGAATTTGTGAATGCAGTAAGTGCACAAAGTTCCTAATGATAACTTATTGTTCCTATTGTTGGCTTGAGTTTTGCTGACTGATCATCATTCAATTATCCATTAAGTAAGACAATGCTGCCTGAGCAGTGGACACCCTTCGTACTGTGCCTGTGCTAATTTTGTACCTATAGTTTGTGCATATAGTTTATGGAATAATCATGGGCGCCTACACATGGGGCAAGAGGGGGCACTTGCCTCCACCTGGAAATTGACACCTTCTGTTAAACTGAGAAATTTACATTTTGGAACTTCTATGAAACATATCCATGTTCTCAATTTTCTCCTCTGCATTTTTCATGTTTGTGACCTAATTGCGGTGTTTTGATAAAGAATATACGTGCAACAGAAATGGTAACCACACTAAATAGTTGAAGCACCATCTTTGTAAAGTGCTACTTAATAATTAAGTCCAAGAGAGGAATAGGATATTGCTTTTGTTATTGTGCTGTGCAGCTTAAATTCAACTGTTTCATTTATGAGGTTACATCTGTGGATTTCTCCTTCTAGGTGAATGCAGAATTATTTCACTCTTTTGGTGTTAAACATTCCGTCACCTCAGCGTACCACCCTCAGTGTAACGGCCAGGCAGAGCGAACAAACCAGACCGTCAAGCAGGCTCTGGCTAAATATGTGAACGAACAACAGAACGACTGGGATGAGTGAGTATTATTTTTTATTACTTATTTCACTAATTACTGACATGATCAGAAATTGTGCTTCGAACTTCTTGACTAGCTCTCATGAACATGTATGCACGTATTCTTTACATTGTTTCTCTTGCTCCATGGGACTTCCTAAGTTCAATTGCTTCTTTGCTTTGTCTGATGGTTCTGCCTGTGAAATTTTTCTTATTTACCTGTACGTTGCATTACTTACTCATGAAAATGACAGATTTCACGTGAGTGCTGCAAATGTCTGAGTGGACGCTGTGAAGCAAAAAAACACATGTTGCACATTGCTGTTATTTACAGTACGGTGTCAGTACCGATTAGAATGCTACAACTCTGAGGGTCAGGTATTAACAACGACTACATTGCATATGCTGTGATATTATGATAATACCACTTTACATTTGCTTGATGCTGCAGACATCTTGGTGTGACAGCCTATGGAATTAACTGCTCATCACAGCGTTCCACCAGCTTCACTCCATTTTACCTCATGTTCATGAGGCACCCAAAAAGCGTCGCCACTATGAACGAAGAAACCTCTGCAGTTGATGGCCTAGTGTCGACTATCACTCAGGCACAGACTACTGATTCTCTTACAGCAATATCCGACACTCTTGAGCAATGCCACTCTACTGAGGCAAAGGTCAAAGCCAAGGTCAAATCTGCTCAGGATAAGCAGGCCGCTCACTACAATGCGCGTAAGAGGAAGGGCAAGCGTCTAATCACAGTTCATCCTGGAGATCAGGTCATGAAAAAGAACGCACGAAAGGAAACACGCCAGGGCGGTCGTCTTCAGCCCTCCTTCACTGGTCCTTATACTTTAAAGGCCATAACTACCAGTGGACAATGTACTCTTCAGAACAGTGCAGGTGTGGAATTGTCAACCCGCTGCAACGTTTCGCTGTTGAAGCCACATCTTGTACAAACTCTCGAACAACCTTCGTCAACACAGAGCACTTTGCCGATGTCGCCGAATGAAGGGAGCACCTTTGTTGGTGTGGTGCAAGAACAAGAGCTTGCTATAAATGAAGAACCCGGGTAGGACAATTGCTTGAAGTTGACCTAAGTTGCATTTAACATTGTGTACTGTGCATAGAGTATTTTTCCAGCCCGACAGCTCCCAGCCATTATATAAATGCACCAAGTTACGCTGTGACACCTGTGATCTCTTGTTTGATGTCTTATGTGAATGTTATATGTGATAGGCTACTTGTTCACCAGTGTGCTGTTTTGCAGCTGATTATATTAAAGAACGTACTTACTTACTTACTTATTTACTTATTTATTTACTTACTTACCTACTTACTTACGTAGTGTTTTTGTCTATGTAGTTCGGAACAGAGAGTTTCTTATGAAAGAGAGCTGGTGGACTTCATTCTGGCATCATCTACTGTACAGGTGAGCAGAAATTTTTTCCTGATAGACAGTTATTACACTGCTTTGCACAAATATTGTCATGTGTTACAGGAAATTGTAGTTTCTGTACCATAGTTGACTTACTTAACATTGCATTGCCTTGTTGCTGCATGACCTTGTTGCAAGACTTCACAATTGCATGCTAGAAAACCTTTTATTACTTATATGCCGAGTAACTTAATTTTACAACAATCTGTGTGGTTTCCTCTGAAAGAACTTGATGTTTTTCAGGAACATGTTACATCAGTGATCCATGAAAAGAAGCTATCACCATTCCAAACTATGTTCAAGAAGGCACGGAAGACGTGGAGTGAGCGAAGTGCTGTCATTCTTCAGGGATTTGGACCGATTGAAAATGACGACAATGTTAGTTGCACTTTCATTTTTGCTTAATAGTCCAGCACTTCTAGGCGTGACCATAGAATGTAAAAGTACTGGATTAGGCACTGATATATTACTAATTCTAATAAATTACGTGTCACTTTATCGTAAATGTGATGCTGAAGCCATTAGCAGTTTGAAATAAAGGTCCCTCAATAGTAGTAAGTAAGCAATAAGTAGTAAGTATTGAGGGACTTACTACTAAGTGGTAAGTAAGCAATATGCTCCTCAAAAAATGTCTGCGCAGGAGACTGGTGATAAAAATTATCCTGAGTCACTGACTTCAGAGTGCTATCTGAAAAGTGCAACAGTAGCCTAATAGGGAAGTGCAGAAGATACAGTAGAATTATCATTGCCTATTGGAACTGTGGAAGCCAGTTTAGGTAGCGTTCTGCAGTACATTAAGATAACGTCTATTAGCTGTTGTTGTGCATTGCAGGTTTTTGCAATCACAGGGTTGCTCCAAAGATATCTGTGTGAAGCCATGCAGCGACAGAAATCACACAACGACATCTACTATATAACTGATGTCTTGTATCCGGAGGTATTTTTTTTGATCCTTATATTTGTGCAGACGATGTGGCCATTCTTGAGACCTAGACTGTCCTGGACATACCATTTCACATATCACATCATCATCACAAACCATAGAGTCTGAGTCTGTCTCGTGTGATCTTTCACATATACACAATGACAACTGCCATTGGACCTGCAACATATTGATCCTTATAGGTAGTATCGGTAGTCTGTGAGTGGCCACTGAATGTATGTGCCCTGGTCACACTGTGATAGCATGGGAAAAATTTCTGAATCGTGTAAATTGTCCCACTTTACATAAATGTATTGTTTCCAGTCCAGGGCTTTTTTAACGTGCAGTTGTACACAAAATGTGCAGTTCTAAATGGATTTGTGCAGTTTCAGAAGCACTTTTGTACAGCTAAAACTAGCAGAATATGGTTATTGTCCTCCGATTGGAAGTAGTTTACCATGGATGATGAGAAGTTGTGCAGTTCTAAAAATTCTTTAAAAACAGCCCTGTTCCAGTCACATAGAAAAATTCACTATATTGTGCTTTCGTTGTAGGCGGTCATCTTTGCGATTATGGAACTTGGTGGTGTGACACGTGATGAAGCCGAATTACTGTACAGAAATTATATTCCACGCTTGGAAGACTGAACATGTTTAATCTGACTTGCTGTTTCGATTTCACAGTGGACTATTTCTGGATTATCAATTATAATTCATTCTCTTGTGAAGCATATTTCGTTTCACGTTTTAAGTTTTATTCTGAACTTAAGCAAAAACATTTTAAATTTTCTGGTTCACTGTTTAGATCCGAACAGGGTTTTATACTTAACTTTAATTTTATGTAACTGCTATGGTTTACTGTTTATATCCGAACAGCATTTAATTATAATTGTTATGAGTAGCCACCGGATCGACGTCCGACGACTATGTGATAATACACAATACAGAGTTATTATAATTATGGTGATGTGTATGTCATTTAGACTTGGAAAATGTTTAAAGGGAATAAGGTTATCTACCGAATTAGGCCTACAACAACAATGACAGTTTTTCATGTGAGCTGCTGACTCTTGCAAGTGTCAATAAGGCCAGTTATTCCATTCACAAGACTATGAACTACACAATAATTTGTGACTGAAGTAAAAATAGCAAGGCTGGCAAAACTACAACTTCTGATTAAGAGCAACCGTTATATTTGAACTTCTAAAGCCAAACGTAAAAATAACTGATGGGTCAGACTTTGATCCATATGAACTTGAATTATTAACGGATCAAGATAGAGGATCAAAACAAGCAACGATCTGAACCCCGGAGGCAAGACAAGGAAGAACTGGATGAAGACTGTGCGAGAGGATCTGTGATATATCGAGATGACATGGAACAATGCTGTTGAGGTTGTGGTAAAAATGTGGAATGCATTGCCCGATGTGCAGATCTGCACGGAAATGACTAAATCTAGGCTAAGGTAATGGGTCTTAATGAGAACTTTGCTATGGGGTCCTAAATGGGAGGGGGTTTGAACTCCCACAAACCCCCGGCAAATCGCACCCTGGCGATACTTTAGTTTTCAGTGGAATAGACCTACACAGGAATGGAGAAAAGAGAACATAGGCCTATAGTTAAATATATGGTACAGTGTTGGACATGGCTTGGTTTAAGACTGAAGACTTCAGGTGGGCGTGGATTTTTGTAGTAGAAGAATTATAGAATAGAAATATGACATTCTGGGGTCTATAGAGTTTGGATGAACAATGGAGAGACTACTGAGTTACAAGAAAGACTAATGACATGAACCCTCACAACCTCTGGCATTTCTCACCAGGTTCCAGAAAGTGAGAATAGAATATGATCGATTATTGCAGTGTTGCAAGATTATGACAGCACTTACTTATAACTTAGTCCATCCCGTGCAGATCTGCACATCGGGAAACGCATCGTCTCCATTGCATTGCGTTGTTTCTGTTGCGACAGATCTACTGTCGTTAATTATTATATAGGTTTGTGATATCGTGATGAAAAGGTGTTTAGGATTAATGACATGATTTAGTTCTTTAGTGTTGTCATAACCTTAATCCAGACACAAACAATCACACAAATGCCAAAAGTCACACACACAGGCAAACACTTTAATATACATGTAAGGTGCCCGTAACATGGGATGCGATTGATTTAATAAACAATACAATTTCAAGTGGGATACATAAATTAGGCCTACATGTAGCCTAGTTCACTTTCACATCGCGGATTTTCCATTCTAAAAATAGCATATTACGCTCCGCAACGGTAGCCTGTCTTAACACCGCTTCGTCATTTAGAATCACGTTATCTACTAAATATACTTGCATATTCGTAATGTTACTATCCGACAATCACACTTACAGGCGTGAAAAACAATAGTTTTTGCGCACCGAGCTATTATATCGCCGAATAAAAAGAATATTATACTAATCATTAACAAAGCTGGCCAAACCACCCGGATCGTATTTGTCAACGGATTAGATTTCGCACGTAAGTCGTGCGAAATTGTATCCTAGCAACGCAGTGGGCGTGGCCGGATAGTTTCTGTTGCCCGGATAGTATTTCGCACTACACCGGCCGTTTGACTTGTATCCGGTATGTAGGAGACGGCCATGGTGTCTGTTACGGTCACATCCCAGATGAGACATCGCCCGGCGCGCCATGGGATCAGGGTTAGACCATCGGGTCTCCTGCCGTCTGTTCTAACGAGGCCTGCCGGCTCCTTTGTGGATGGATAACCGGCACGTATCAAGCCCCGAAAGATCAGATCGTTCATGGAGGCATGTCTAGGCAAGCGACCCGGACCCAGCCCACAGGAAAGCCCGTGGTGGCCATCATTATTATTATTATTATTAATATTATTATTATTATTATTATTATTATTATTATTATTATTATTATTATTATTATTATTATCAAGCTACAACAAAAGATCCCGCGAAGGCCACAGCGTTAAAGCGCTGAATGGTCACCGAAAGTCTTTGATAGAGGAAGGTCGTTTCTCTCAATTCGTCCGTCGCCTTCGTCAAGTGACGACCCAAATCTGTGATGAATTCAATGCCTCTTGAATTAATAGGGCCCATAGTTTAAACGGCCAGTGGAACGAAGTCATGGGTGACTGAAAGAGACTGATATTTTTGATTTTTCCTGGTGTCCGCAATTGCTGCTTCTGCTCCAGCCGTGACAGCCGTTGCCTGCAGATACGATGGCGCCAGAGTGTCAACCACAGTGACGTCCCATACGAGGCTCCGACATGCTTTCCACGGTATAAGGGTCTTCTACCATCTGAGCGCAGCATGCCTCGTGTCCCCCTCCCCCTCCCCCTCCCCCTCCCCCTCCCCCTCCCCCTCCCCCTCCCCCTCCCCCTCCCCCTCCCCCTCCCCCTCCCCCTCCCCCTCCCCCTCCCCCTCCCCCTCCCCCTCCCCCTCCCCCTCCCCCTCCCCCTCCCCCTCCCCCTCCCCCTCCCCCTCCCCCTCCCCCTCCCCCTCCCCCTCCCCCTCCCCCTCCCCCTCCCCCTCCCCCTCCCCCTCCCCCTCCCCCTCCCCCTCCCCCTCCCCCTCCCCCTCCCCCTCCCCCTCCCCCTCCCCCTCCCCCTCCCCCTCCCCCTCCCCCTCCCCCTCCCCCTCCCCCTCCCCCTCCCCCTCCCCCTCCCCCTCCCCCTCCCCCTCCCCCTCCCCCTCCCCCTCCCCCTCCCCCTCCCCCTCCCCCTCCCCCTCCCCCTCCCCCTCCCCCTCCCCCTCCCCCTCCCCCTCCCCCCTCCCCCTCCCCCTCCCCCCCCCCCCCCCCCTCCCCCTCCCCCTCCCCCTCCCCCTCCCCCTCCCCCTCCCCCCCCCCCTCCCCCTCCCCCTCCCCCTCCCCCTCCCCCCTCCGCTCCTTTCCTCCGTCGCAGCGTCCATTCCAAGCCCAAAGGCCGGTCTGGGAAAAGGCCTAAAAACGGCCTCTTTGGTAAATTAATCGCGACTCGCTTATGACGTCACAGAACGCCACCTCATTGATGTTTCGTCTGCTGTGTTTGGAGACAGCGTTTAGCCGTGTGGGACGTGTTTAATTTGCAAATGGCGGGCGAACGGATTGCAAAGTTCCCTTTTTGTGGAAAGGGTTGGGTTTTTTCGGGTGAAAACATCTTAACACACGGTTGTATGGGAATGAAAGGTGTTGTAAAATTTTCAAAACAATCGGTGCGTCACTTTCAGCGTGAAAATGCGACGAACAATTGGAAAGTTCATTTTTATTTATATAGATTATTATATTATTATTAATAATATTAATATTATTATTATTATTATTATTAATTTTTTTTTTAAATTTTATTTTTTTACCCGAGGTATTTATGATCCCTCAGGTGTTCAAAATAATATCCGGAGATGGGTATGATGTTACTCTGGAACGGCCTCATCTTCGTCAAGATTTTGGTGGGTAAAAGTTCCCCTGAAAGCCACCGCATTAAACCGCTGAATGATAATAGAGAGGCGCTGGAAGAGGTAACAGGTCTCCTTAGGGTCTCCGGTGATTAGAGTTAATCGTTTCTTTAGCTCTTTGATAAAGTCCATGCCACTGGTATTAATAGGGCCAAGAGTATCGAGAGCCACTGGGACAAAGAGGTATTTCGCTAGAAGCTGGCTGTATTTTGTGTCTTTTCTTGCAGCTGTCAGTTCTGCTGCTGCGCCCGCCTCGGCCGATGTCACCTGAAGGTATCACAGTATCAATTACGGTGGCGTCCCATACGAGACTGCGTCCTTGATGCCATGGGATTAACGTCAGTCCGTCGGGTCTCTTTCCATCTGTTCTGGAGATCCCTGGTGGCTCCTTGATGTTAGGCCAACCAGCGCGGGTGAGGCTGTGGCTTATTATGTCGTTCAGCATGGCATGTCTAGCGATTCTGCCTGGACCGAGGCCGCATGAAAGACCATGAGAGCCGTCCGCTGTTACCATTGCTCCGCAAGAGCAGATGTGTGGCTCGCAGATTTTGGTTCCCAAGCGAAGGCCCACCGCTATTCGTACGGTCTCATCGTCCATCCTCAGTCCACAAAATGTCACCGGCAGCGCAAACAGCCAGTCGCTGGCGTGAGGAGCCGCTGTTGCTTTGATCCTCGCTTGATGATGTGCGTCGTCTGATGCTGCTTCCAAAAGGTCTTTCTCTTTCTTCACGAGCGGTGCGTCCCAGTATGATTGTTGATGTGCTGCGTGGTTGTCCGAATGTGTTGTCTGGCTCTCTTCATTCCATCGCTCCAACATTGCTTCAGCTCGTGGGTCTGTGATGGACTGGTCATATCCCAGCATGATGGACTGGAGGGCGTGGGTGCTCGCAGCGGAGGCCAAAAAGGCAGGGAGCGCAAGCGAGACCACCCGACGTATGCCCAGTCCTCCGGTCTTGACTGGCAGAGACGCTTGAAGCCATTGGTTGTCGGTCCGGTTGATGTTGAGAATTGAGCTCAGACCTTCTCTCTGAATGTCATCATATCTTTCCAGCAGCACATGACCACTGCACGGACAGCATCGTAATGTGTGCAGCAGCTTCTGGTAGCACAGTGAACTTCTTAGGAGTACTAGCGCATCGTGCTTGGATATCCTTTCAAGTCTTGAAATTGCTAGAGTCAATTCCTCGCATCTTGATTGAAGGCTTGCTGTTAGTGCTTCTTGAGATGACAGCGGCGCACCCAACAAGCATGCCGTCCTCGGCGCGACGGTGAGGAATTGTTGCAGGACCGGATGTTCGATGCATTCGTCTGGGTGTTTGATGAGTTCACATTTTGTGTAATTGAGTTGTAAACCCATCAGTCGACTCGCTTCCTCCAGTATCCTTATGTCTTCGGCTACAACAGCTGTTCTACCTCCCAGGGACACGTCGTCCAGATAGCCCAGCGTCAGTTCAGACACCATCTTCTGCAAGACCGGTTGCAGTGGAAGACAGAACAGCAGTGGTCCAAGGAGGTCACCTTGTTGTGGGCCGACTTGTGAAAGGAGTGTGTATTGCCCGAACTGCAATATCGTAGCTTCGTCATAGGCGAGTCGGCAGTATGACGTCAGGTCTGGTGCGAATTCATCAAGCGCCGCAATCATGTTATCTCTGTACAAGCTATTAAATGCGTTTGTAAAATCCAGTTTTACAAGAATGGAGTCTGCAGGCATTTCCTCGAGGAATCTTCTGGCTGAGTGAACTGCGGCTTCCGCTCCTCCCGCCACACCCACTCTGACCTGCTGCGGCGCGAGGAAGGCTGCTGCCTTTGGAAGTGCGTGGGAGCTAGCGCATTTAGATGTTAGTCTTCGCCAATAGTAACCGATTACTATCGGGCGCAGTCCTCCCGTTTTCTTTCGCAGTGCCATTAGCGTGCCTCCGAATAAGATCGGTTTAATCTGATCTGGACACGCCCCTGTCAGGAGTAGGTTGACCAGGCCTGTGATGGACAATGTGAGTTCCACTGCGATCTCTGTGCAGCTAATCAGATCCACCAGATGTTGTGGTCGGATACCGTCCGGACCTCCTGTGGAGCCAGCGGGGAAGGATCGAATCTGACCTCTCACTTGCTCCTCCGTGATCTGTAGAGGCGTTGTTCGGGGTTCAGGACACCTCAGCGGTTGGTTGCTCGGGGGTTCCGGATGTTTCAGGCGTAGTTCCTCTAGGGTATCCTGGTCTGCCTTCGCCGGTCTGTCGCTTGAGCATAGAATTCTCACCGCTGCTCTTATGTTTCCGTCCTCCAGCTTCGATGCCACCGCTGCAGCCACTGCTTGGTCATCGCTTTCTTTAGAGTATCCTTTTTCTTTCTTTTCACTGAGGTCATGTGTTGAAATTTCCGTCCACTTCACTGGCCATTCCGTTTGAAAGCAGTCCACTTTCTTTTTGATTGTTGACGATAAATTGTGGCGCTTACCGCCCCTTCGTGGTTTTTCCAGTACACCGGCTGCGAAGGTCATCAGCATGTGCCAGAGTGATGGATTGTCCGCATATTTAAGGATTTTATTTATGATTGAGATCAGCGGTCTTCCGACGCTTGGTCTGGCTGCTTTTGGAATGCGCTTGAGGATCTTGTTTGGTAGCGACGGATGGGTGATTTTGTCGTGGACACTGTCTCCCTCTCTGTCAGCCTCAGATCCTCTGGCTTCCTGTTGCAAGAGCGTGGCTGGACCCGCTTGTGATGTACTGCGGATTTCTGACTCTTTTACCTTTCTGTTGATGCTGCGATCATCTGGCGCTGAATCCATCTTGTCCAGTTGATGCGGGCCGAGAGGTGGTTTGTGTGAACCGGGGCATGGTTGGCTTCTGGGTCCATGGAGATGAACCTTTCCATCCCGATTGTGCAGTTGTCTTTCTACTCTGCATACACTGCAGATTCCGCGTGACTTCTGTGATGAACGAGGGGGTGTTGAGGCGTCCAAACCATCGGGTGCTGATTGTGACCCTAGGCGGTCACATTTGCTTGCCATTTCGTAGGTGCATGTCAAAGGCAGATTATCGTAGTTTTTCGTAGTCGATTAATAATCCAATAATAATCCAGTGCGACTCCGATTCTAATAATCCAGTGCGACTCCGATTCTATTGTCATGTGTTGAACAGTGAAACAACAGGTGTGCCGATTAAACTACAGGTGTGCCATGGGGCATTACCCGCTAGCGTTAAGGATCGCACGATCCTTAACGCTAGGAGGTACAATTGAGTGAAAACGTGAACGAGAAGGAAGAAACTTTGCAAACCGGTAAAACCCTGCTATCAAATAAGAAGATAGACTTTAAAAGAAACCGTGCAAAAGGGGTTCCAGTAGAAAAAGAGCGTATTACACACCAATTATCCTCTTCCAGCGTAAACATACCGCCATCTTGTTCGAAGGGCCGTTCCCGTTATTATTATTTTTTTATTTTTTTATTTATATATATATTTTATTTTTTTTTTTTTGCCCCGAGGTATTTATGATCCCTCAGGGACTTATTGCTAACTACAGTATAAAAACCAGTCCAGAATGACCCTACTCTTCGTTATCTTGCAATAATAATAATAATAATATTATTATTATTATTATTATTATTATTTTTTCTTATTATTATTATTATTATTATTATTATTATTATTATTATTATTATTATTATTATTATTATTATTATTATTATTATTAATATCTTCAAGCAACATATCAATAACAGGATATACAAAAACTAGAAAAGTTATAGCTATAGTTACATGCCCTCTGGCTTCGGCTCAGCTAAAGTGCCTCGAAAGGCCACCGAGTTGAAGCGCTGAACAGCAATAGAGAGGCGTTGCAGCAAAAAGCAGGTCTCTCTCAGATCACCGGAAGACAATGATAGAATGCGGCCTAAATCTGATAAAAAGTCGAGACCAATAGTACAAATGGGTCCTAGAGTTTCAAGGGCAAGAGGGACAAAAAAGTGAGTGTTTGCAAGAGCTGAGTATTTGGTATTTTTCCTTTCTGTAGCAATCTCGGCTGCCGCGCCCGCCGTCGAAGCCGTGGACTGGATATACGATGGTGCCAGAGTGTCCACCACTGTAGCATCCCATACAAGATGACGACCCGCACGCCATGGAATCATAGTAAGGCCATCTGGGCGTCTACCATCCGTGCGAAGTAGACCTGGTGGTTCTTTAATAGACGGGATTCCTGCCTTTGAAAGGGAGCGGTGTATAATGTCGTTGATCGTGCTATGTCTTGCTATTCGTCCGAAACCGAGAGAGCAAGACAGGCCGTGGCTGCCTCTGGCGTCGATTTGAGTTCCGCAGGCGCAAGTGTGGGGTTCACATATTGCGGCCCCAAGTCGCAAACCGACGGCAACTCGAACATCCTCGTTATCCAGACGTAAACCACATGCGGTTATTGGTAACGCATGGAGCCAGTCACTAGCGTGGGGCGATGAGACTGCCTTTAGTCGTGCGATGTTATATACATCCACTGTGTTTTCAAGCAGTGACTTCACAGTTTTCTCTAATAATGGTTTGTCCCAAGATGCTTGCTGATTTGTTGGCATGATTCCTGCTTCATCAAATTCTGTCTTCAAACGCCACTCGGTCGTCATGGTTTGAAAGTGTGAGTCCTGTTCGAGATTAATAGAACTGAGAATGAGAGTCTGGAGAGGGAGAGTGCTTGCAGCTGAAGCCAGAAAGGCTGGAAGTGCTAGCGAAGACGCTCTCCGAATCCCCAGACCACCCATCTTTATGGGCAATGAGGCTTGTGTCCATTGGTTATCGTTCAAAGAAATGTTGAGAATCTTTTCTAAACCTTGTCGTAGTTTGGTATCATAGGTCTCCAATTCTGGATGTTTGTCGCTTGGATGGCATCGAAGAGTGTAAATCATTTTAGGCGCACCCAGCGAACTTCTCAAAATCAGGAGTGCATCCTGCCTGGCTATGAGAGCTAATTTGTTCAGACTCTCCTCAAGTTCTTTGGTTCTACTCTCAAGACATTGCTGCAGCGCTTTTCCCGATGAGAGTGGGGCGCCGAGTAGCTGGGCTTCATCCACATCAATTAGTTTAAACTCTTTAAATGAGTCGTATCCTGCAGTGTTGTTTTTGCCGCGTGTTAACACCTCGCATTTGGAACGATTAAGTGTCAAGCCCATAGTGGAGCACATTCTCTCGATGAAGTCAACATCGGCTGCGACCTTTTCCGCCTTCCCGCCTAGGGTGAGATCGTCGAGGTATCCGAATGATAGGGGTGAGACCAACTGAAGAAGAATAGGTTGCAGAGGCAGGCAGAAAAGCAAGGGACCCAGCGGATCGCCTTGCTGAGGCCCCACCCGAGATTGAACCGTGTAGCCGCCGAATTTTAGTGTTGATTCTTCGGCGTAGGATTGAACACAGTATGGAGCCAGGTCGGGAAAGATCTCGATCACGGAAGCCAGCATGCGGTCTCGGTAGAGACTATTGAAGGCGTTTGATAAATCGAGTTTCACAACGACGTTGTCGTCATCCATGTTTGTGATAAACCTACGGGTTGCATGAACCGCTGCCTCACACCCGCCTGGAACCCCAACACCCAGTTGTTTCGGCGATAGATAAGCTGCTGCTTGGTCGCTCGCAAATTTGTTGGCACATTTAGAGGTTAGTCTGCGCCAATAGTAGCCGATGGCTATTGGTCGTAGGCCGCCCGTTTTCTTCTGAAGAGCAAAGAGAGTGCCACCAAAAAGAATTGGACGCATCTCTGTCGGACATTTCCCTGCTAGAAGAATGTTGACTAGACCCGTGATGGCGGACAGTAGCTCCGGTCCGGTGTCCTTTGCGTTGATCATTTCTAGGACGTGTTGTGGCTTTAGGCCATCTGGACCACCCGACGAACCCGGTGGGAAGTGCCGTATCTGGTCATGGACCATCGCTTCAGATGCCTGATAAGCCTCAGTCGAAGAAGGAGGAGCAGACATCGAGGGTCGATCTGAGGGTGGTGATGGGTGTTTTGCTCGAAGCTCATCAAGCGTAATTTCATTGATTGGAGCTGGAGCATCTCCCGAACACAAAATACGTGTCGCGGCCCTGATGTTGCCCTCTTCAATCTTTGCCGCTACCGCTGCGGCCATCTTATGTTCGATGCTGGGCGAAGTCTTTGTAGGATAGATGTCTGATTTGTTTTGATCAAAAATATCCGGAAGCATATTTGGCAGCAAATGATGAAAATCCGTTATGCGTTTTCTGATGTTAGATGTCAAATTGTGCCGTTTTCCACCACGAGTGGGTTGTTCAAGAACTACGGCTGTAAAGGCCAAGAGATTTCGCCAGCTTTCGATTTTCATAGGATTCGAAAGGATACTGTTAATAATGTTTGTCAAAAGCCTTCCAGACTCGGATCTAGCCCCTTTCGGGATGTGTTTGAGCAGCCTCGTTGTGATGTTCGGATGTTGAATCATGCCCTCTCCCATAACGATCGAATGCTGGCTGCCTCCTATGTCAGTGACTCCATTATTTCCTTCTCTCGACTGGAGAGGGGTTGAGAGGGAGTGAGAAGAATGGTCGACGAGGTTGTTAGTACCCGCTTCTGTTTGGACCCCAGAAAAAACTGCGCTGGGGGCTAATGACTCTGCAGAGGGCTGACTAGAACCGGGGCAGGGTGAAGGCCTAGGACCGTGACGATGAACGGTGCCATCAGATGAGTGAGTCTTAAACTTTGCCCAGCAAACACGGCAAGTTCCGCTACCCTTAGATTGTTTTCTGTCCATGTTGTGTTAGCGTTGATAAATATCCTAATTCAAACGTAAACATGACAGTTACGCTCCGCCTTGAATAGACAGTACGTCGTCATGGTAACGTAAACGTCGCAAGCCATTTAAACAGAACGTTGGTATTTAAATGTTGCGATGATCGCTCATGATGAAAAATAATTTGAATCCAATCGAAATAAATTGAAACCTGTACAGATCGTCTGTGATGAACAAAGTTTTCGTAGTCACAGTGTCTTTATTCAACAAAATATCGAAAAATCCAGATCTAACGATGGTTTTAAACGTAGAAAAAGTATAAATAGCGTAAAGCGTAATGAATATGACTAACACGGTCAACTGATGACGTCACTTTTTTTTTTTTTTATTATTATTATTATTATTATTATTATTATTAAAGTGCGTCATGTCAATTTGAAATTAAACGAAAATATTATTATGCAATCTTTATCGGCCGACATGGCCTCATCTGCTGCAGGTCGCTTCCTTCTGTCGTTCCACGCCTCGTTTTGCCAGATAGTAAATCTCCTTCTCGAGTCGATCAGGGAGCGGTGGCAATGTTCCAGAGAGGCAGATGGCGTTCCCTCGTTGAAGAGCCACCGAAATCCGTTGAAATAAGTACGATGTTTCCATGGGGTCGTGGGTATCAGCAGCAATTCTCTTCCCCAACTCAGAAATGAAATCCAGCCCTTCTTTGCACCAAGCGCCACTGGTCTCCAAGGCGACCGCCACAAATGCGTGGGTACTGGTGATGTTGGAATACTTTATAGATTTTGACGTAGCTGCGCGTTCGGCGGCTAAACCAGCTCCATTGGATGTGTGTGGAAGGTGTGACAGGGCGAAAGTGTCGGGCACTGTCAGATCCCATGCCAGGTATTGATGGACCTCGTGACCATGGGATGATTGTCACGCCGTCTGGTCGTTTTTTTATTATTATTATTATTTATATTATTATTTATTTATTTATTTTTTTTTTTTTTTTTACTTGAGGTATCTATAATCTCTTAGGTGTCAGATATTAATAAGCAATTTTAACTCTGGAGTGGCCAGCCATGTCAAGATCAGGAAGAACAAAAGTGCTGTGGAAGGCAACAGCATTAAAACGCTGAATATTATTATTATTATTATTATTATTATTATTATTATTATTATTATTACTATTATTATTATTATTATTATTATTATTATTATTATTATTATTATTATTATAACACAATCATTTATTGAAAAACAAAACAAGCTTGAGACCGGACTGATAACAGAAAAGTGTTCAAGCGTCGAGAGCATTGATATCGTCCCCTGGGAGTGGTGCAAAAGTACCCCTATAAGCAACTGCATTGAATATGTGTGTAAATAGAAAGTCTCTGAAAGAGGTAGACAGTTTCTCTTGGGTCACCGGAAACAGCGGCACAACGGCGGCCCAACTCTAATAAAAATTCCGGACCCGCGCTATTGATGGGACCCAATGTTTCAACTGCAATTGGTACGAACTCGTGGGAGACAGGAAGAGAAGAGTATTTGTTACACTTTCAATCCGCAGCACAGTAGATGACAGATGTAGATAGGAGACAGCACAAGTGTGGATGGCTGTGAAATCCCATGCGATGTATTTCCTCTGGCCCATGGGACGAGGGTGGCTCATTCAGGGTTGCCCAAGCCTTTCTGGTCCAGAGGCTATCCCATTCTTTTTGACGGTGGGCGGCTAATCCGGATGGTGGTTCGGATCCAGTGAGTGTCGACCATGCTTTTAGCGCTGTGTCCACTAGGTCGTACGAGGTGTCAGCCAAATCCGGTGGCAGTATGTTTGCCTGGAGTTCGCTAGTGCTCGCAGCAGATGCCAAGAAGGCAGAAGGTGCCAGCGTTGCAGCACAGCGAATTCCAAGGCCACCATCGTTCACCGGAAGGGATGCCTGAAGCCATTTCTCGTCCGATAGATCCACGTTCAGGATACTTGACAATCCTTTTCTCAACAAACAATCAAATCTTGTAAGACTGGAATCGATGCATAAAGCAGTGCGCATTGTTTAGAGGAACTTTGGAACACTTAATCCGTTACGTAATAGTATTAGAGCGTCATGCGAGTGAAGCATGGACAACCTCCCTATCGCTCGTTCCAGATCGTCTGCCTTCTTGCTCACTACCTTATCGATGGCAGGCCCATGCATCAACGGTGAGCCTAGCAGCGTCGCTTCTTCTAATGGCGTGTTCTTGAAGCCGTAGAATGAGGGATCGTCAACCTTTTGTCGGGATTTTGACAAATGACCTCACATTTCGAGCGGTTGAGTATAAGCCCAAGTTTAGCTGACTCGTTTGCTATACATTCCACGTCGTGGGCCACAACAACTACCTTGCCTCCCAGTGTCAGATCGTCTATGAATGCCACTCTCAACTCTGATTTCATCTGTAGTAAGAGTGGGTGTATTGTTACGCAGAATTCTAGTGGACCCAACGGATCACCCTGCTGGGTTCCTTCTTCTGATCGTAGGACATTTGAAACATGTCCCAACATCGGACTGCATGAATATGAAGCATGAGCGAAGCGGTAAAGTTCCGGCATGTCTTTTGCAACTGCTTCCAAAAGTGAGTCCCTTCGAAGAGTGTTGAAAGCATTAGCGAAATCTAGCTTGACCAGAACATCACCATTCGTCTGCATCGAAGTGGCCCAGTGTCGGGTTGCATGTACTGCTGCTTCAGCGCATCCAGGTACTCCAACCCCCAGTTGAACGGGAGCGAGTATATTTGCTAGTCTGGCAACAGCGTGGGTGTTCGCGCATTTGGCTGCCAAGCGTCGCAACGTGTTTCCGACAGCGAATGGTCTGATACCTCCATCTTTCTTCCTCAAAGCAATTAGATTTTCCCCATATATGACTTCGTTGACCTCGATCGGCAAGGCTCCTTCCAGCATAAGATTCACCAGCTCACTCAGGTGGCGGATGAGGTTGCAATCGACTCCAACAGAGATTAAGTCTTTGAGGTGTTGTGGAGTGATACCATCAGGACCTGCTGCCGAGCCTGCTGGAAACGAAGAGATGGCCTCAATGATCGATCGCTCTGAGATCTGTAGCGGAGCAAACCGAACTGAAACCTTTGGGTCACATATTTGTCTCCTGTCTGTCGGAGCTGGCGGGTGCTTCGTCTTTAGTGCAGCCAGCGTCCCAGGAGTGTCGGGAGCTGGTTCGTCATCACTGCAGATAAGGCGGATGGCAGCCTTGGAGTTACCGATGCGAGGTGCTTTCCCGAATCACGTTTAATCGGACCTGTACGACGAACTGGCATCTTCGGCTTCGTCTATATCAAAAACCGGTCTTTTCAAGCGCCATTTCGTAACTCTAGAGATAATTATTCGCGTTAGCTTGTGTTTGACTCCACCTCGTTTTGGCTTGGCCAGAATGCAGCCTCCAAAGGCCAACAGGTTGGACCATTTCTCAGTGTCTTCTGGTTCCCTCACGACGGACTCTATGAGTTCACCCAAAAGGGCGGCGCATGCTGTTCTTGCTGATCTGGTAATTCGTTTGACAAGCGCGCCTCTTATGACCGTGTGCAAGAGTTTGGATACTGGAGGTAAGTGAAGACGCTGTCCGTCCGAGTCTGGCTGTGTTTGGATGGATATGCTGTTTTCAGGGTCGGCCGTACAGGAAGGTGACAAGGTTAAGTTAGAACCTAGTATCTCTGCAGGCGGCTGACTAGATCCGGGGCAGGGTGACGACGAATGGTACCATCCGATGAGTGAGTCTTAAATGTTGCCCAACATACACGGCAAGTCCCGTTTCCTTTAGATTGTTTCCCATTCATGATTTGTTTGCAGCGATCAAGAATATGATTTGAAACGGATGACGGCTAAAGTAAATAGTAACGCTTAGACAATGTGTCACCAAGGTAACTTTGACGTCATCGGTCATTTAATAACGATGGCGATATTTTAAATGGCTGTTGACTATAATAAATTTTTCAAACCAGATTATTCTGAATCCTGGACGAGTTGACTTCCAACGAAACTGTCATCGAAATCACAAAGTTTTCACTTAGCAAAAGATCTATAAATCCAGCGCTAACGATGACATAGGAAGTAGTAATTGCGTAATTTACACCACGTTTGAAAAATTTAGCATCCACCGTCAACTGATGACGTCATTCATTATTTATTTGTTATTTTATGTGTTTATTATTATTAATATTATTATTATTATTATTTTATTATTATTATTATTATTATTTTTTTTAAATTTTTTATTTTTATTTATTTTTTTTTTTTATTTGCCCCGAGGTACACAGGATCCCTCGGGGACTTATCTAGCGCCTAACATAAAATCAAAGTCTGGAACGGCCCTACTCATCTTCTGTTTCTTGGTCGGCGAAAGTGCCCCTAAAGGCCACGGGATTATAGCGTTGCATCATGAGTGAGATTCGTTGGAACAAAAATGTCGTCTCTCGTGGGTCCCCCGTTACAATGCTTAGCTTTCGTCCCAGGTCCGAGAGGAATGATAATCCTTCGTTGTTGATCGGACCCAGTGTCTCGAAAGCCAAAGGGACAAAAATGTATGACGTGGATAGTTCGTGGTATTTGTCAAGTTTGCGGGTCGACGCCCTCTCAGCCGCGGCGCCAACCGTTTGACTGGTATCCGGAAGGTAGGAAACGGCCAATGTATCCGTTACCGTCGCATCCCAGATGAGACATCGCCCGACGCGCCATGGGATTAGGGTGAGACCATCTGGTCTCTTTCCATCTGTCCTAGCGAGGCCTACCGGCTCCTTTGTGGATGGATAACCGGCACGGATCAAGCCCCGGAAGATCAGATCATTCATCGAGGCATGTCTAGGCAAACGACCCAGACCCAGCCCGCAGGAGAGCCCATGGTGGCCATCAGCCAACACCGGAGCTCCACAAGGGCACCTATGAGGCTCACAAAGCGGGATCCCCAGCCGTAGACCCGCCGCCACCCTGACCGATTCGTTATCCAGCCGGAGTCCGCAGCTTGTGACAGGGAGAGCCAGCAACCAGTCCCCAGCGTGCGGGGCAGACACCGCTTTGACGCGTGCTTGATTTTTTGGGTCAGGGAGCCTGGCATACAGGCCAGAGATGGCTGCGTCGATCAGAGGTCTGTCCCATGCGGACTGTTTGTAGGCAAGAATGCCTTCTGGGCGTTGCTCTGCACTTGCAGCAAGCCATATGGCTAGTTGATCCATGCAACGCTGATCGGTCTCTGCTGCCTCTCCCAACATGGTGGACTGGAGCAGGTCGGTGCTCGCGGCTGATGCCAGAAAGGCGGGAAGTGCCAGCGAGGTCACCGATCGGATACCCAGTCCACCCATCTTAATGGGGAGTGAGGCTTGTAGCCATGCGTCGTCTGAAAGGGGCAGATTGAGAACCCTGCTAAGGCCGGATCGCAGGATTGCATCATACTGCACCAATCCTGGGTGCCCCTCACAAGAGCAGCTGCGTAGTGTGTGAAGCAATTTCGCTGCACTGAGCGAGCATCTCAATAGGATGATAGCGTCATGCGTTGCGATATTTGCTAATTTCTCAAGCGCCCGTGTTAAATCGGATATGCGGGCTCCCAAGGCTCCATCCAGCGCTTCCAAAGTTGAGAGAGGCGCTCCCAGGAGAGATGCATTCTCTGGGCTGATCCATGTGAACAGACTCAGCGGTTGGTGCTCCCTGGCTATGTTCGGTGACTTCGAGATTATCTCGCATTTCGATCGGTTTAGCTGCAGTCCGAGTGCTTTGCACTTTTGCTCCAGTTGTTGCACGTCCTCCGCCACTACCTGCGCCTTACCTCCTAGTGTCAGGTCATCAAGGAAACCCAAAGTGAGCGGCGAAGACATTTCAACAAGAATGGGTTGCAGAGGAAGGCAAAAAAGCAGAGGGCCCAGGGGGTCGCCCTGCTGAGGTCCCACCTGCGACAAGAGACTGAAAGCACCATGTTTGAGATTTGATGGCTCAGAATATGATAGAGAGCAAAATGGTGCAAGTTCCGGGAGTACTGCATAGAGCGAGAGTAGCATTTCGTCTCTAAAGATGCTGTTAAAGGCATTAGCAAAGTCTAACTTTACTACGATCGAGTCATCGTCCATGGTATCAACGAAACGTCGCGTAGCGTGCACCGCCGCCTCGCAACCACTCGCCACACCCACTCCCACCTGTCTAGGGGTCAAGTAGGCCGCCATCTTGGGCGCTGCAAAAGCGTTGGCACATTTGGCCGCCAGTCGGCGCCAAAAATAGCCAATGACTATCGGAGCTTTTGCGCAGGGCAGAAAGGGTGCCCCCAAAGAGTGTGGCGCGGATCTGAGCGGGGCACGAACCAGCTAACAGCATGTTGATCAAGGCCGTGATCGCCGCTAGAAGCTCTGGCCCTGAGTCTGTTTGGCTCACCAATTCCAAAATGTGTTGGGGGCGGATGCCATCAGGTCCCCCAGAAGATCCCGCAGGAAAATTACGGATGCTGGTCAGTACCTCAGCCCCCGGCACTTGGAAGGGCGTTGTCACCGGGGGAACCGGTATGGGTGGACGGTCCCCAGGGGGAGCAGGGTGCTTCAACCTTAGTTCCTCCAGTGTGGCTGCATTTATCGGGACTGGTTTGTCATCCGAACAGAGGATTCGCGCAGCCGCCCTGATGTTGCCATCTTCCAATTTCGCAGAAATTTGCATTTGCATTATTATTATTATTTTTTTTTCCCAAGAAAATAACAAAGTCATTTAAAGTCTAATGGAAATGCTCCTGTTCACAATAAGAGCTAACATAGTTCTTCAGTGCAAGACCTCCATGTGTCTTGACTGTTTGAGTCTGTCGTACCCAAGACCGACAAAGAGTTTCCTATTTGTAGGGCGACTGATAGACGCTGGAGCAGATGGCTCGTCTCACGCTTGTCTCCTTTGGATTAATTATTATTATTATTATTATTATTATTATTATTATTATTATTATTATTATTATTATTATTATTATTATTATTATTATATTAAAACAACTTGTTGCTAAACAATATCCGGAGATATAAATAATGTTGCTCTGGAACGGCTCACTCGGTAGTGTCTGGTTGGGCAAAAGTGCCTCGGAAAGATCTCTTATTATTATTATTACTATTACTATTACTATTATTATTTTATTATTATTATTATTTTTTATTTTTTATTTTTATTTTTTATAACAATCATTTATTACTTTTGACAAAAGTTCCGAAGAATAATAATCTACCTCCGCGCCATGTTTAAACATATGATTGTATTTATCATTGTTATTATTATTATTATTATTATTATTATCATTATTATTATTATTATTATTATTATTATTATTATTATTATTATTATTATTATTATTATTATTATTATTATTATTATTATTATTATTATTATTATTATTATTATTATTATTATTATTATTATTATTATTATTATTATTATTATTATTATTATTATTATTGATAGCAGAATATAATTTCCAGCAAACCAATCAAACAAACAAAATGTCACAGCACATGGCGAGAGGACGCCTAACAGGTCACATGACCAACATAGATAGAGGGATCGTCCAATAACTAATGGCCTACTGTCGTTTTTCCAACACCCCCACTCGACAGTACTCCCATCTAACATTAGTTTCTAGCTATCAAGGCACAAGCCAATCTTATCCCTTAAGTTATACAGCTTGTCCCTTGTAAGTGGTTTGGTCATGATGTCTGCAAGCATTTGGTCACTAGGGCAATACTCCAAGTTAATTATCCCACGAAACTGTAAGTCTCGAAGATAATGATGTCGGACATCTATGTGCTTGGTTCTTGCATTGATTTTCTCCTTGCTTGCAATCTTGATGCAGCCTTGGTTGTCCTCATACAGAGTCGTTGATTCAATGCATGGTATATGTAGATCAGATAACAACTGTCTCAACCAAACCAATTCTTGACTTGCCAAAGAAGCAGCAATATATTCTGCTTCTGTAGATGACAGAGCTACGGATATTTGCTTTTTCGATATCCATGAAATTACTCCTTCTCCGAGCTTAAACAGGTATCCACTAGTTGACTTGCGATCCGATCTGTCGCCTGCCCAGTCTGCATCAACATATCCAATCAGTTTCAGATCTCCAACAGCTTCAAGCTTTAACTTCCAGTTAATTGTTTCCTTGAGATATCTGATAACTCTCTTTACTGCAGTCCAATCACACTGACGCGGTGAATTGACTTTCCGACATAAAATGGAAACTGCGGCTGCAATATCTGGTCTTGTTGTAGTAGCTATGTACAACAACTGCTTGTCGATATTGTTCATTTGAGCTGAGCAAATTCTCTTCTCCTGTTATATTTAAATAGTCCACATGCATTGGTGTTGCACATCCATTTGAAGCCTTCATCGGAAGAACGACTAGAGTTCATTTTTGACATTTTTTAGTTATCTGTGTCCTGCCATTCTTAATGCTATAGAGTATAGAGCATGTATAGGCAAGTTCCTTTTTCAGAAAACTAACGTCAGTCCAAAGGTATAATGAAAAGAAAATATAGTGTTCATGCAATAACGACTGAAGTCCAGGACTTCAGTGGTTCTTCCATGAATTCATGTGGAACTACTTTTGGCGGGCTAAGCATGTTTCGCCTTAGCAACAGTTTTTTGCATCTTTAGTTGCATGCAATAGAGGTCAAATAAAAGTAAGTATGTCTGCCAGAAGAAATAAACATCAAATAGATGTTTGTTTACTATGTACAAAGAATTTTATCCATCCAGCAAACCATCATATGGGGCTTACAACAAGATGTTCAACATAGAATTCAATATTCTGTTTGGATACCACGTGTTGATCAGTACTTTATTAATGTTCTTGACAGAATAACAGTAATTATACAACGACATTCACTATTTTCACTGCCTTGTTGTAACCTTGCAAGAAGAGATTTGACCATGTCACAAGACATTTCCTGTTCGAGGTCTTTCTTATTTTGAATGTGATCAGAGCATAGGCCTGATTAACCAAAAAACAGCTGTGGAATCACCCAATGGTTGGTGCACAGGAATTGCTGGTGCCAGATATAATCCTTCAGTTACAGTGTAGTTTATCTACATGCGAACTTCAATGGTGCTTGGAAGTTCTGGAGGAGACAATAAGAAGGAAGGAGGAAAGTTGCACAATCCATGATGCTCCTCCTACAGAGCAACATTCCCCATCCGTCTATAAAGCACTTATCCCCCTGAAGAAGGCAAAGTATGACAACTTGTATGTATGTGTGTATGTATGTATGTATGTATGTATGTATGTATGTATGTATGTATGTATGTATGTATGTATGTATGTATGTATGTATGTATGTATGTATGTATGTATGTATGTATGTATGTATGTATGTATGTATGTATGTATGTATGTATGTATGTATGTATGTATGTATGTATGTATGTATGTATGTATGTATGTATGTATGTATGTATGCATGTATGCATGTATGGCGCTGAAGCAGCTGCCCTATACCACCATGATTCTGAATAATCCTGTTTTCAAACGGGAATCTGACAATGACGACGAAAATATCAACATATTAGCATTAAGCGAAACACAACACAAGGGCAATCCACTAAAATAATGTTTCACTTTATAAAATTTAATTCATTTTTAATGTGTTATTTTATTTTGGTACTGAAAAGAAGCAACTTCAACGTTATCCTAGAACAATTCTTGAATGATCTGTATGCACACTGACAAATTTGAATTTTTTTTCATAAAAATGCCTTATGCAGCATGTTTAAAAATTTATTATGTGGCGCCACCTAGCTGGTTAGCCAATATTATTTTGACATGTTACACAGACAACATATATCAACACATGTGCCAAATATTATTTTCATATTTTCATAAATGAAGTACTTGTAGACTTACAAAGTTTATTTTGTGAATATCTCAAAATCAAAAAAATGGACTCAAGTTGTTCTTCCGATCAAGGCTTCATTTGCATTCATTAAACCATATTCAGAAATAACTTCCTGAATTTTATTGATTTCAGAAATCAAGTAATTGCCTTGTTTGTTCTTTTCACTTTGAATTCCCAGGTATAAACTGACTTCACCTAAATCCTTGATTTCAAATTGCTGACTTAACATGTTTGCTGTTTTCTTGATCATCTCTGCATTTCCACAGATCAGCAGATCATCAACATATAACAATATGTAAACAATCACGTTGTTGCACTTCTTTGTATACAGACACAGATCAGCTTCCCTCTGCTGGAATCCATCTGATTTCAAAATAGAGTCTATTTTCTGATTTCAACTTCTGGCTGATTGTTTAAGTCCATAAATGGCTTTCTTTATTTTGCAAACCTTTTGCTCTTGACCAATTTCTGTAAAACCTTCTGGTTGATTCATGTAGAGTTCTTCTTTGATTTCTCCATTCAGAAAAGCTGTTTTGACATCAAAATGATTCACTTTCAAATTCTTTGATGCAGCAAATGTCAACAACGTTCTTAAAGTTGTATGTCTGGCCACTGGTGCGAACGTATCTTCATAGTCCTCACCAAATTTCTGAGAGAAACCTTTAGCTACAAGACGTGCTTTATGTCTTACATTTCCTTCGGCATCGTGTTTCAACTTAAACACCCATTTGCAGTCTATTGCCTTCTTTTCTGCTGGTAGATCACACAATACCCAAGTTTCATTCTCCTTGTGTGAATTCATTTCTTCTTGTGCTGCTCTCATCCAGTTTTTCTGTTCATTTCCTGTTAACATCTTCATCTCATTCCATGATAAAGGTTCCTTTCTGATTTCATTTTGAACCATTAATGATAGTCTTTTTGCTGGTATGCCTTTGTTACTTCTGGTAGATCTTCTGGGTTGAACAACATTTTCATCTGTTATTTCTACATCAGATGTTTCATTTTTGTCATCTTCATTGACTTGATTAACATTTTCTGTAGGCATCTGAGTTTTGACTTCATTTTCATTTTTAACAGGCTCTGATTTTAATTCTGTGTTCTCTGGATTTATCATTACTTCTGTAATTGTCATTCCATCTGATTCATGTTCATCAAATGTTACACTGCGACTGATTATGATTCTGTTTGAATCTTTCAACAGAAACCTGTATCCTTTTGATTGTTCACTGTATCCTACTAGGATTGCTTCGATTGCTCGATCATCGAATTTTGTTCTTCTCTCTTTTGGAATGCATGCATATGCCTTGCATCCAAATATTCTGATATGTGAAAGATCTGGCTTTTCTCCATTCCACAATTCAAAAGGTGTTTTATCTGTTGCTTTCGTTGGCAGTCTGTTTTGCAAGTACACGGCTGTCATAACTGCTTCTCCCCAGTACTTCAGCGGTAGTGCTGCATCGAGTAGCATACATTTTGCCCTTTCAATTATTGATCGATTCTTTCCTTCAGCTACTCCATTCTGCGATGGTGAGTATGGTACACTTGTTTGAAGTTGAATTCCTTCCTGCTTCAAATAGTTTCTCAGCTTATTTCCAGTGTATTCACCACCATTGTCCGATCTTAGGATTTTCGGTTTTCTTTGAAACTTATTACTGACTTCTGCGATGAATTCTTGAAATTTCCCGAATACTTCATCCTTCCTTTGAATAAGATAGCATTTTGTATATCGTGAAAAATCATCGATAAATGTCACAAGATATTGCCTCCTCCTGATGACATTGTTTTCATTGGACCACACACATCATGTGGATCAAGTCCAACGGATGTTCTGTGC
This sequence comes from Lumbricus rubellus, assembly GCA_945859605.1. NCBI lineage: Eukaryota > Metazoa > Annelida > Clitellata > Crassiclitellata > Lumbricidae > Lumbricus > Lumbricus rubellus. The sequence goes on along the minus strand of OX243812.1, from coordinate 43,582,422 downwards.
GATGTGTACTGGCTTCAGGATATGGTTTCTGTGTGGCTTTTCCTTTAATGCAATGTTCACATTTCACCTTTACATTACATTTGATTTGAATTCCTGTGGCAATTCCCTGCTTGTTAATACCTTTAACAGCGTTTAGATCTCTATGCCACACATGAATACAATTTTCATGTTTAGTTTCGAACTTGGCCATGTTTGCAACTTCAGGAATATTCTTACATGACAACTTGTATAAATTGTTTTCAGATTTTCCGACAGCCAACAACTTTCCTATGTATTTGATCGAACACTGGTTACCCGAAAATTGAAATTCCTTTCCTTTGCTTGCCAGTTGCTTCACTGATAACAAACTTCCTGTTAATCCTTGTGAATATAAAACATTTGTGACTTTAATTCTATTCACTGCACCATTGTCTAAAATGCATTCCAGAAAACCATTTCCAATTCCATCTGCAATTAGACATGTTCCATTAGCAATGTAAATTTTGTCAGACTTCGTTTGGTCCAGTTCTGTAAAGAAATTCAGATTGTTTGTCATATGGGTTGTGGCTCCGGAGTCTATAAACCAGTCACTTGTTCTCTGACCAATGCCAATTGTAAAACTGCTGTGATTAGTGTCAGTCACCATCCAGCGCTTCGATTAACTGGCTATCTTCAATCTTTCTGTTGCGACATTTTTCGCTTTGTGTTTTAACTTTGGCTGTTTATTTTCTTGCTCCATTCTTGCCTTCCATACTCTACAGTCCACTTTCAAATGACCTTGCTTTTTACACACAAAACCAGTTTTTGTTTCTCTGTCTTTATGCTGTTTATCATGGCGATAGGTAGTGCGATTGCTGGGTCTCGAATTGCTTGAGTACATTGCTTATTCATCTTTTGCTTCTGTTGAATCATTTTCTGAATCTTTCTTGCGCTTGTATGCATCAACAAGCTTGTTTTTAACATATTCTAGAGTAAGTTCATCTTCCTCTCTGGCTTCTAAAGCTGTTATCAATGTTTCGTACTCATCTGGTAGACCACAGAGCAATAGAGTCGCCACCTGTTGATCAGTTACTTCTTCACCAACACCACGCAATTGCTCAACGAGTTGCAAGGCTGCACTTATGTATTCCTGCATGTTCTGATTATTCTGTAACTTTATTTTATATAGCTTTTTACGCAGATACATCTTACTGCTTAGATTCGACCTTTCATGCACCTTTTGTAGCTCCCGCCACATTTCTCTTGCACTGTTACAATTGCAAATGTGTATTAACTGGCTATCTTCAACTGATAATGATATTGTGCATTGCGCCTTCTCGTTCTTTCTCTGCCAACCGTCTGGAACTGGATCAGGCGTGTCGTCATTCACAACTGTCCATAAATCATCTTTAATAAGCAACATCTTTGCCTTGAATTTCCAGACTTGATAATTAGCGTTGTTTAATTTCGTTATCGAGAAATTCGACAGTTTCGTTTGATTCCGCCATTTTGTGCTTCTTACTGACAAGCTGACTCACACGACTTGTTAGCGATTTTTACCAACGCTCGAACATAGGTTTACTATTGAAACGTTCCGATTTCTTTAAAACCTACAAAGTCGCTGTTCCGAGTCACTGTCTTATTTCTAAACCTTTAAGCATTACTTGGTAACTGGCCGGTAGCAGAATATAATTTCCAGCAAACAATCAAACAAACAAAATGTCACAGCACATGGCGAGAGGACGCTTAACAGGTCACATGACCAACATATATAGAGGGATCGTCCAATAACTAATGGCCTAATGTCGTTTTTCCAACAATTATTATTATTATCATTATTATTATTACTATTACTATTACTATTACTAATATTATTATTATTATTATTTTTATTTTTTTATTTTTTTTTACCCGAGGTATTTATGATTCCTTGGGATTTTTGAAATTGGCGAGAAGTGGACACCAACTCATAAGAAAAAGGACACTGAACCTGATAGTAGTTCTAGAGAATTTATTATTATTATTATTATTATTATTATTATTATTATTATTATTATTATAAAATTATCCGAAGTAGTACAATTCACAAAGGTATACAAGACAACGAATAGTGAATATAAAAACTATGGAAGTTGCAAGGCAATTATTATTGCCCCAATTATTATTATTATTATTAGTAGTAGTATTATTATTATTATTATTATTATTATTATTATTATTATTATTATTATTATTATTATTATTATTATAATTAATTATCGACAAATTGTGGTTCGACAAAAGAACCGCGGATGGCCACGGCTTTGAAGCGCTGGATGGTGACTGACAAGCGCTGGATGGTGACTGACAAGCGCTGGAAGAGGTTTTAAGTCTCCGGTAGTGAGCGATAGACGTCTTCCTAATTCTTTGATGAACTCCAGTCCGCTAGCGTTGATGGGACCCAGGGTCTCGAAGGCCAGTGGGACAAACATATGAGTAGTCGACAGTTGATTGTATTTAGCGACCTTTTTGGTGGCTGCCAGCTCAGCCGCTGCTCCTGCTGTGCCCAACGTAGCATTTAAATAAGATGGGGCTACGGTGTCCGTTATTGTAACGTCGCAAAGAAAACTTCTACCTCCGCGCCATGGAATCAAAGTGAGCCCATCGGGACGCCTACCGTCCGTCCTCAGCAATCTGATTTATTCCCAGCATGGAGGATTGAAGGTCGCGGGTGCCTGCAGCAGAAGCCAGAAAGGCAGGGAGTGCAAGCGAAGCCACCCGACGAATTCCCAACTCAGCTGCTAGATTGATTGCCCGCCTTCCCAAGTACTCTCTACCTTTATGTTTCATGAACTTCACTGGCTTCCTCTCCGTGCTCGCACACAATTTAAGATCCTCACTCTGATCATAAAGGCTCAACGGGGGTCTTGCCCCAAAATATCTCACTAATGTTTTACTTCGTCCTCACTCGGCTTCCTCCCACCGTCCACTTCGTTCATCCAACAGATTCGACCTCTTGGTTCCTCGGTCTAGAACTGTTATGGCTCAGTCTCGATCATTTGTCTCAATTGGTCCTTCTCTTTGGAATGCCCTTTCTCCTTCTGTTCGCTCTACACTTCTTTCTGGTAGTCTCTCCTCTGCTTTGTCTCTTCTCAAAACCTGTTTCTTCTCGCTAGGCCTTGCGCACTGGGAGCGCCTCTGAACGATTCACCCTACTAGAGGCGCTTTATAAATGTTTAAATACAATACAATAATACAATACCCATCTTCACGGGCAAAGTGGCCTGTAGCCATTGATTGTTCGATAAGGCGATGTTGAAGACAGTACTTAGACCGTTTCGAAGGATTGTGTCGAATCTGTCCAGCAAAACGTGTCCTGTACATGGACTGCATCTTAATGTGTACACAAGTCTCTGAGAGCTGAGTGAGAATCTGAGGAGGGTCAAAGCATCATGTTTGGCAATGAACTCTAATCTGCTTATCGCCAACTCCAGCTCCGTGCATCTGTCAACAAGTCATCTGACAAAATGTCTGAAAACATTTTGTCAATGCTTCACTGGTGGACAGTGGCGCACCTATCAAACAGGCTTTCTCAGGTGTTGTTTCGGTGAAATCACAGAAGACACTGTCAATGTACTCTATGTCATGGTGATAGATGATTTCACACTTTTCTGGGTTGAGTTGTAGACCAAGTTCCTCACATCGCTCTTTCAGTAGTTTCACATCCTCCGCCACAGTGACTGCATTTCCTCCGAGAGTAACCATCCATGTAACCCAGTACTAGCGGTGATCCTGCCTTATTATTATTATTATTATTATTATTATTATTATTATTATTATTATTATTATTATTATTATTATTATTATTATTATTATTTTTTTTTTATATATATATATTTTTTTATTTTAAATTATATAAATCATTTATTTCCGTTTCAAACAGTGCAACAACAATTGGCTGTGCGTGATGAACAGAGAGCGACTGACAAACACAGGCATAATGTGCTAATTGTTACATACAGCTAAAACAGATGTAAACTAGTCAGATCAGTCGTCCTCGACCCCGGCGAGTTGTGCGAATGTGCCCCTGAAAGCTATGGCGTTAAATCTTTGAGTGCAAATAGATAAACGTTGAAACAGGTGCAAAGTCTCCCGATGGTCCCCAGAGACGGCGGTCATGCGGCGCCCCAACTCCATCAAGAATTCACGTCCTGTCCGATTGAGGGGGCCCAGCGATTCGATGGCGACGGGGACGAAATCGTGAGTGGTCGGAAGGGTTGAGTATTTGGCGCACTTCCGGTTCGCGGCGTGTTCGGCTGCCCCTCCAGGCATTGATGATGTAATGCTGAGGTAGGAGGTAGCACAGGTATGGATGGATGTTGCATCCCATGCGACATACCTGCCCCTCGCCCAGGGGACCAATGTTGCCCCGTCCGGTCTCTTGCCGTCTGTGCGGATCAGGCCCGGTGGTTCTTTAGAGTTTGGAATGTCTGCTTTTACAAGAGCTCTCCAGATAGTGTCATTCAGAGCGAAGTGGCGTGCAGCTCTCCCTGCAGATCGACGGCATACAAGCCCGTGGTGGCCTCCAGGATCGGCGATCTCACCGCACTGACATTGATGCGGTGTACAGAGTTAGAGTCCCAGTCGGAGGCCGACCGCGACTCGCACGGCCTCATTGCTGAGACCCAATCCACAAGCGACCACGGGTACAGTCGAGAGCCAGTCTCCAGCGTGGGGCGATGTCACCGCGCCCAACCTTGCCCGGTTGAGTGGATCGGTGTTGGCAGACAACACTGCAGCCTTGTCAGCGTTAATCAAAGGCCTGTCCCAGGTCTTCTGGCTGGTAAGGGCTGGCTCCTCTCCCTCCGGGTACGATGTTTTTCGGGTCTCCATGATTTCCTCCACGTATGCGTCGCTCCACAGGTCCTTGTTGAGCACGGCGTCCACGAGCGACTTGGTTGATGCAGCTGAGGCCAAATAGGCTGAAGAAGCCAGCATCGAAACGCGTCTGATCCCGAGTCCGCCGTCTCTGATCGGAAGAGTGGCCTGAATCCATTGCATATCGCTGAGCCCGATGTTGATGATCTTTTCCAATCCAGACCGCATTTGTTCGTCCATCTTCACCAGTAAGGGGTGGTTCCAGCACGGCGCTACTCTCAAGAGATATATCATCTTCGCCGCTCCAAAGCACGATCGCAGCAGCATCAATGCCGCCTGTGCTTGGAGGCATTCCAGATCCTTCAAAGCTCGTTCAAGCGAATCGTAGTGCACGAGGAGCGCTTCGTCGAGAGCATCGCCCTTGAACAGTGGGGCGCCAAGAAGGATCAATGAGCCGCGGTTCACCCTCCGGAAGCCATCAAATTCCTCGCCTCCTAACTCGACCTCCGAGCAGTATTCGCATTTGCTTCTGTTCAAACGAATGCCGAGTGACGTTTCCAGCTCTTTCATAGCGGTCAGGTCCTGTCGTACATCTTCCAGCCCCCCGCCCAGCGAGACGTCGTCGAGGAAGCCGAGTCTGAAACCCGACTGCAACGATTGGAGGGTCGACTGCAGCGGCAGACAGAATAGCAGGGGACCCAAAGGGTCACCCTGTTGTGGCCCCATCTGAGACCGTACCACAAATGGTCCAAACTGTAGAAGGGACTGCGCCGAGTACGCCTGATGGATGAATGCGTAGAGTTCCGGGATAGTTTCGTGAACTGCCTTTATGTATGTATGTATGTATGTATGTATGTATGTATGTGCACTTGTTATAGCGCCCCTTCAAGCTCTGTCTACTCAGAGGCGCTCCCGATGCAGAGCGGACACTGCATCGGAGCTTCACGCCGAAGCGCTGAGCAATTGTGAGTGAAGGACTTGCCCAAGGTCCTTACGCGGTCAGGTGGATTCGAACCTCGAACCTTCCGGCTCGAGGGCAACGACGCCACCACTACACCACCGCGCACCACAACACCACCGCGCCCCACATGCTTTAGCATGACGTCTCTTCGCATGGTGTTAAAAGCGTTAGCAAAATCGAGCTTCACAAATTATTATTATTATTATTATTATTATTATTATTATTATTATTATTATTATTATTATTATTATTATTATTATTATTATTATTATTATTATTATTATTATTATTATTATAGTCATGTTAAGTTATCGAAAGGCTACCCGTTTTCCAAATCGGGCAAAGTATTAACGAAAGAGCCCGTGAAAGCCACAGCGTTAAAGCGCTGGATAGTAATTGAAAGTCTTTGAAAGAGAAAGGACGTCTCTCTCAGATCGTCCGACGCCTTTGACAAATGACGACCCAAGTCAGTTAAGAAGACAATTCCTCTGGAATTGATGGGACCTAGCGTCTCCATGGCCAGCGGAATGAAGTCGTGTGTAGCTGTAATTGGCACATATTTTTGTTCCTTTCTACTATCTGCTATTTCAGCTGCAGCTCCTGCAGTGACAGCCGTTGCCTGTAGATAGGAGGGCGCAAGGGTGTCGACCACTGTGGCATCCCATGCGAGACATCGGCCCGCTTTCCATGGAATAAGGGTGGTGCCGTCCGGTCTCTTCCCGTCCGATCGTAGCATTCCCCGTGGTTCTTTGATCGACGGAAAGCCGGCTCTGATGAGGCTACGGTGGATAAGATCGTTGATGGCAGCGTGCCTAGCGACGCGACCAAATCCCAGGGAACATTATTATTATTATTATTATTACTATTATTATTATTATTATTATTATTATTATTATTATTATTATTATTATTATTATTATTATTATTATTTTTTTTTTTTTATTGCCCTGAGGTACTTCGTTCCCCCAGGGGCTTATAAAATATTAAAAGCAATGTGCCTGGAACGGCTAAACCTCATCCATTTCGGGCGTGGGTCTTCTAAAGGAGCCACTATTATTATTATTATTATTATTATTATTATTATTATTATTATTGTTATTATTATTATTATTTTTATTTTTTATTTTTTTTTATTTTTAGCGCCCGAGGTATTTATGATCCCTTAGGCTTTAAAAACAATAAATACTAAAAACAGTGTTGTTCTGGAGTTAGCGGTCGTCGTCACCGGTCGATTGTGCAAAGGTTTAGCGAAAAGAAACAGCGTTAAAGCGTTGGGTACAAACAGAAAGACGCTGAAAGAGGTGTGCTGTCTCTTGCGAGTCTCCTGACATCATGGTCAGCCGCCGCCCCAGTTCTGATAAGAACTCCCGACCCTGTACATTGATGGGACCTAGGGTCTCAAGTGCGACTGGAATGAAATCGTGTGTGCTGGGGATCCCTGCATATTTTGCTGTCTTCTTGGTGGATGCCATTTCAGCTGCTGCTCCAGGTGTTACGGAGGTCAGATGAATGTACGAGTTAGCACACGTGTGAACACTCGTAGCATCCCATGTGATGTATTTCCCTCTTGACCACGGGATCAACGTTGCCCCATCCGGTCTTTTGCCATCACTGCGAAAAAGACCTGCTGGTTCCTTGGTGCTGGGCACATCGGCTCGCTGAAGGGCTCTCCAGATGATGTCGTTTATCGTGAAATGCCTGCTTGCTCGCCCTCCAGAAAGTCGACAGACCAATCCATGATGTCCTCCCTGGTCGGTCACCAAGCCGCACTGGCACTTGTGTGGTTCGCAGAGATCCAGGCCTAGGCGAAGGCCTATCGCCACTCTGACGGCCTCATCGCTGAGACATAATCCACAGGAGGCCATTGGAAAAACTGCCATCCAGTCTCCTGCATGGGCGGATGTTACTGCCCGCAGCCTTGCCATGTTTAGCGGATCTGTCGCCAAGGACCACACCAACGATATGCCTTTATCAACCAGTGGTCGGTCCCAAGCTTTTTGGGCAGTGATGGTCTCTACCTCTCCGCTCGGGAGCGTCGCACTGCGCTCGATGAGAATTTCGTTCATGAATTGATCTTGCCAATCTTCCGAGTGAAGAATAGCGGTTGCAAGATTTCTGGCTGATGCAGCTGAAGCAATATATGCCGAAGATGCCAGCATCTGAAGCCGTCTGATCGCTGATTATTATTATTATTACTATTATTATTATTATTATTATTTTTATTTTATTTTATTTTTTATTTTTAATTACCCGAGGTATCAATGATCCCTCAGGTGTCAGATATTAATAAGAAATTTAAACTCTAGAGTGGCCATCCAGGTCAAGATCAGGAAGAACAAAAGTGCTGTGGAAGGCAACAGCATTAAAACGCTGAATGGTAACAGACAGGCGTTGAAACAAGAAGCTTGTTTCTCTTGCGTCGCCTGAAATTTGGCTTAAAAGACGACGACCCAGGTCGGCGAGAAATGCCTGTCCCTTGGCGTTAATTGGCCCCATTGTTTCGAAAGCCAATGGGACAAAGTGGTAGGCTTGCATCAAATGTGCATATTTTGTGTTTTTCCTGGCTTCAGCCAGTTCCGCAGCGCCACCCATCCGAATGGAGGTTGTGGCGAGATAAGAGGTAGCCACAGTGTCGGCCACTGTGACATCCCAGGTCAAACAACGACCCGAGCGCCAGGGAATCAGTGTAAGGCCGTCTGGTCTTTTGCCATCCGACCTTGACAAACCAGGTGGTTCCTTAACTGCCGGAATTCCCGCCTGAACAAGGCCCCTGCAGATTAGGTCATTCAGGACCGCATGTCGGGCCTGACGACCAGGACCAAGACGGCACGAGAGGCCGTGCGATCCTTCAGCGGTCACAAGAGTGCCGCACGGGCAGCTGTGTGGGTGACAAATGACGGTTCCTAGGCGGAGGCCCACCGCTATCCTAACCGCCTCGTCATCCAGCCTGAGACCGCATGTACTTATGGGTAAGGCAAACAGCCAGTCACCTGCATGAGGTGCTGAGACTGCCTTCAAACGAGCTTGGTGGTAATCACTGGTGTGAAAGTGGTCAAGCTCGGCTATTGATTCTGCAATAACCGGTTTATCCCAGAAGGACTGCCTGTGAGAGAGTTCTCCATCAGTACGGTGTGTAGGATATTTTAAGCACCAATGCTCAAACGAGGTAGAAAAATGTGGATCTGTTTCCATGTTCACATTGCTCAGCATGGAGGTTTGGAGGGCGAGGGTACCTGCAGCGGAGGCCAAAAAGGCAGGAAGCGCAAGCGAGGATACCCTGCGGATACCCAGACCACCAGCTTTAACAGGGAGGGTGGACTGCAACCATTGATCATCTGTCAGCGAAAGATTCAAAATCGAACAGAGACCAGCTCTCAACAAAGAATCATATTGTTCGAGAAGAGGATGGTCCGAACAAGGACCGCAACGGAGGATGTGCATCAGCTTGGGGGAGCTGAGTGAACATCTCAGTAGAATGAGAGCGTCGTGTTTAGTGACGCTTACCAGTCTGGACAGGGCCAGAGAAAACTCAGAGCATCTTTTTTCAAGACAGGCCGTGAGAGCGTCCAACGTGGAAAGTGGAGCACCAAGAAGTACGGCTTTCTCCGGTGCAGTAACTGAAAAGCGACTGAGCGGTTCATGTAACTGTGAGTCGATGGAATGCGTTATTACTTCGCATTTCGCATGGTTTAGGGACAACCCAAGTTCCATGCACTCACGTTCGATAGTCTCAACGTCGGCAGACACCCCCGCTGCCGCCCCTCCCAAGGTAACATCATCGAGATAACCTAGAACCAAAGGGGAGCACAAGTTCAGTAATATCGCATATTATTATTATTTTTTTATTTATTATTATTTTTTTTATTATAACACATTTATTTCTTCAAAAACGGACACAAACATGTACACTGTACAGACGAGTAAATAATCGTTTCAAACATTAGGTCCTTGGCCTCTCAGTGTCTTGGCCGATAAGTTCTGTCGTGCCCAACACAGACAACGAATTTCCTACTTGGAGCGCGACTGAAATGCGCTGGAGCAGATGGTTGGACTCACTCTGGTCACCGGTCGACATCGAAATTCTGCTTTCCAACTCTTGAACGAATTCCAGGGACTCGGAGTGCAAGCTTCCTCCGGTTTTATTATTATTATTATTATTATTATTATTATTATTATTATTATTATTATTATTATCATCATTATTATTTATTTATATTACCCAAAATTGGATTCTGGAATCGCTAGGATTATTTTTGGGCTGCAGACTATTTCCTTATTGGTTACGCAAAATATTCTGTTATTATTATTATTATTATTATTATTATTATTATTATTATTATTATTATTATTATTATTATTATTATTATTATTATTATTATTATTATTATTATTATTATTATTATTATTATTATTATTATTATTATTATTATTATTACCGTCATGCTATTGTTATATGAAAAGTTAACCCTGTTCCAAATCGGGCGTCAGATTAACGAAAGAGCCCGTGAAAGCTACAGCGTTAAAGCGCTGAATAGTAATTGAAAGACGTTGGAACAGAAACGACGTCTCCCTTTGATCGTCCGACGCCTGTGACAAGTGACGACCTAAATCAGTTAACAAATCTATACCTCGAGAATTGATGGGACCTAGAGTCTCCAGGGCCAGCGGAATGAAGTCATGTGTGGCTGTAATTGACAGATATTTTTGTTCCTTTCTACTGTCTGCTATTTCAGCTGCTGCTCCTGCAGTGACAGCCGTTGCCTGCAGATAGGAGGGCGCAAGGGTGTCGACCACTGTGGCATCCCATACGAGACATCGGCCCGCTTTCCAAGGAATAAGGGTGGTACCGTCCGGTCTTCTTCCGTCCGAGCGTAGCATACCCCGTGGTTCTTTGACCGCTGGAAAGCCGGCTCTGATGAGGCTGCGATGAATCAAGTCGTTGATTGCTGCATGTCGGGCCACGCGACCAAACCCCAGAGTGCATGAAAGGCCGTGCGTGCCTCTAGCAGTGACCAGCGAGCTACAAGCGCAGTCGTGAGGTTGGCAAATGTTGGCTCCAAGACGAAGCCCAACCGCCACTCTGATGGCCTCATCGCTGAGTCTAAGGCCACATGAGGTAATCGGTAGACAGTGTAGCCAGTCGTTAGCGTGTTGAAAGGACACGGCTTTCAGGCGCGCCTGATCACTCGGCTCTGTGGTGGAGAGAAGTTCTGATAGATCTTTATGCAGAATCGGCATGTCCCATTTCGCTTGCACATTCGAAGGAAAGACCTCCGTCAGTGACAATCCGGTAGTTGATTCCCAGAGCGATGACAGGTTCGTGTAGTGTATGTCAGGTTGACTGTCTAGCACTCTAAGGATGTTGGACTGGAGCTCGGAGGTGCCTGCGGCCGACGCTTATTATTATTATTATTATTATTATTATTATTATTATTATTATTATTATTATTATTATTATTATTATTATTATTATTATTATTATTATTATTATTATTATTATTGTTGTTGTTGTTGTTATTATTTTTATACAACAACAGTCGAATTATATAGTATTGTTACAGAGGCAATGTGGAAGAGAAGCAGATGGCGTTGCCCCGCTGGACTGCTATCGAGATTCTTTGAAGGAGGTAGCTTGTCTCGAGCCTGTCCTGCGTCGCCTCGGTCAACCTTCGTCCCAGGTCTAAAACAAAGTCCAGTCCTTCCGTGCTCCAGGATCCGCTGCACTCCAATGCCACCGCCACGAAGTCATGCGTCCGGGTGATTGCGTCGTATTTGGTTCTTTTGGCAGCGGCTGCTCGGTTTGCGGCCTCCCCTGCTCCTGCTGATGTTGCTGTCAGATGCGATGCCGCAAAGGTGTCTGACACTGTCACGTCCGAAGTGAGACGTTATCATTATTATTATTATTAATTATTATTATTATTATAATTATTATTATTATTTTTATTATTATTATTATTATTATTATTATTATTGATTTTATTAAGGACCTTGGAAAACGTCTAACACTAATCTCTGGAGACATTAGAGAGACATCTTACCTTTTTCAACGCCTGTCTGCCACCATCCAACGCTTTAATGCTATTTCTTTCCGTGGCACTTTTGCTCAACCAGACACTACCGAGTGAGCCGTTCCAGAGCAACATTATTTATATCTCCGGATATTGTTTAGCAACAGGTTGTTTTAATTAATAAATGATATTTTAATTATAATAATAATAATAATAATAATAATAATAATAATAATTATTATTATTATTATTATTATTATTATTATTATTATTATTATTATTATTATTATTTTATTTTTTATTTTATATTATTATTATTTTAATATCTTCAAGAAAACATATCAATAACACGAAATACATAAAACAAGAAAAGCTATAGCTATAGTTACATGTCCTCTGGCTTCGGCTCAGCTAAAGTGCCTCGAAAGGCCACCGAGTTGAAGCGCTGAACAGTAATAGAGAGTCGTTGCAGCAAAAAGCAGGTCTCTCTCAGATCACCGGAAGACAATGATAGAATGCGGCTTAAATCTGATAAAAAGTCGAGACCAATATTACTAATGGGACCTAGAGTCTCAAGGGCAAGAGGGACAAAAAAGTGAGTGTTTGCGAGAGCGGCGTATTTTGTATTTTTCCTTTCTGTAGCAATCTCGGCTGCCGCGCCCGTCGTCGAAGCCGTGGACTGGATATACGATGGTGCCAGAGTGTCCACCACTGTCGCATCCCACACAAGATGACGACCCGCCCGCCATGGAATCATGGTAAGGCCATCTGGTCGTCTGCCATCCGTGCAAAGTAGTCCTGGTGGCTCTTTAATGGACGGGATTCCTGCTTTTGAAAGGGAGCGGTGTATAATGTCGTTGATCGTGCTATGTCTTGCTATTCGTCCGAAGCCGAGAGAGCAAGACAGGCCGTAGCTGCCTCTGGCGTCGATTTGAGCTCCGCAGGCACAAGTGTGTGGTCCACATATTGCGGCCCCAAGTCGCAAACCGACGGCCACTCGAACATCCTCGTTGTCCAGTCGTACGTAGTCCGCATGCGTCACCGGTCGATTGTGCAAAGGTATAGCGAAAAGAAACAGCGTTAAAGCGTTGAGTACAAACAAAAAGACGCTGAAAGAGGTGTGCTGTCTCCTGCGGGTCTTCTGACACCATGGTCAACCGCCGCCCTAGTTCTGATAAGAACTCCCGGCCCTGTGCATTGATGGGACCAAGGGTCTCAAGTGCGACTGGAATGAAATTGTGTGTGCTGGGGATTCCTGCATATTTTGCTGTCTTCTTGGTGGATGTCATTTCAGCTGCTGCTCCAGGTGTTACGGGGGTCAGATGAATGTACGAGTTAGCACACGTGTGAGCACTCGTAGCATCCCATGTGATGTATTTCCCTCTTGACCACGGGATCAACGTTGCCCCATCCGGTCTTTTGCCATCAGTGCGATAAAGACCTGCTGGTTCCTTGGTGCTCGGCCCATCGGCTCGCTGATGGGCTCTACAGATGATGTTGTCTGTCGTGAAATGCCTGCTTGCTCGCCCTCCAGAAAGTCGACAGACCAGTCCATGATGTCCTCCCTGGTCACAAAGCCACACTGGCACTTGTGTGGCTTGCATAGATCTAGGCCTAGGCGAAGACCTATCGCCACTCTGACGGCGTCATCGCTGAGACATAATCCACAGGAGGCTATTGGAAAAACTGCCATCCAATCCCCGGCATGGGCGTATGATACTGCCCGCAGCCTTGCCATGTTTAGCGGATCTGTCGCCAAGGACCACACCAACGATATGTCTTTATCAACCAGTGGTCGGTCCCAAGCTCTTCGGGCTGCGATAGTCTCTACCTCTCCGCTCGGGAGCGTCGCACTGAGGGCAATATCATCTGCAAATCTCAGATTTTTTATCACCTCTCCTCCAATTACAGCTCCCTCTTCAGATCCCTCCAGCGCCCTTGCCATAGCCAGCTCCAGAAATATGCTAAACAGCAATATTGTAATACTCCAACCAAAAAACCAGTCCGTCCACCCTTTCTGCGGTCTTCTTCTTCTTTAGCGAATGCAGTTCGCACCAAGCCATGACACCGCGGCGGGACCCTCAGGAAGATGTAAAGCCTGGAGTCCTCCCGGAAAACGAAGAAGGCGGCACTCATTCACAATGTGCGACATTGTCTGTCTTTCTCCACAGCAGCACAGTGGATCATCAGCATGTCCCCATCTCACCAGATTCACTGCGCAGCGACCTTGATCCGTGCGAAAGCGATTTAGAGTTTTCCACAGATGGCGAGGGAGATCACCCCCCGGAGGCCAGACAGATGGCACGGCCACGAGCGAACGATTCACCACTTCCATAGTGGGCCATTCTTCGCACCAAGTCGCATAGTGTCGTGTAACTTGACGTCCACATGTCCGATGTGGGTCGACCGGGCCCAGACAGGAGCGCAGTATTCCGCAGTGGAGTAGCACAGGGCCAGTGCTGAGGTTTGCAGGGTCGTAGCTCTAGCACCCCATGTTGAGCCAGCAAGTTTGCTGAGAAGATTGTTCCTTGCGCCCACCTTCGCAGCGGTCCTTCTTTGGTGCTCGTGGAATGTTAGCGACCTATCCAAGGTCACTCCCAGATAAATCGGATTTGGGTCATGCCGTAGGCGTTGACCATTCATCACAATATCCATCTCCCGCGCCGCTTGAGCATTGTGGAGATGAAAATAATGAGCTGGACACGGTTTTTGTAACGCTTGGCTTAAGTCTCCATTCAGCGAAATATCCTGCCAGCAACTCGACGTCCGCGTTGAGGATCTCCTCTACCTCCTCAAAGGTCCTCCCCTGGGCACCCAGGGCGACGTCATCCGCATAGATAAATCTGCGAGACTGGGTGGCAGGCATGTCATTGATGTAGACATTGAACAGGCAGGGCGAGAGAACCGATCCTTGAGGGAGACCGTTTAGCTGGGTTCTCCATGCACTGCACCGATCCCCCATGTGAACCCTGAAGCGTCTGTCTTTTAGGAACGTTTCCACCGTCATGACAACCCATCTCGGAAGCACGGCTGCCAGTTTCACGAGTAGTCCTCTATGCCACACCGTGTCATATGCGGCCGTCAGATCCAAGAAGACCGCACCAGTCTTTAGAATGCATTGAATTCCGTTTTCTATGTAGGTTGTGAGCGCTAGTACTTGGTCGCAGGTACTACGCCCTCGACGGAAACCAGCCTGTTCGATCACCACCACCTCCTTCAAAGTTGGATTTATTCTTTTCAGTATCGCGCGTTCCATTGCCTTGAAACAAACCGACAACAGCGATATGGGTCGATAGCTGGCAGCCTCGTGTGGATCCTTTCCAGGTTTTGGCACTGCGATCACCTTTGCCTGCCGCCATGCTTTCGGAATTTTCCCTTCCATTACGATCCGAGAGAAGAAGGCCAGCCACTTCCGAGCTTCGGGTCCAATGTCTTTCAGGATCCTCGGGCGATATGTTGTCGTAGCCCGCCGCTGTCCCCGCCTTGACCTCCTCCAGCACCACCTCGATTTCCTCTGCCGAGAAAGGAGAAAAATCTTCGCACGACGTTCCCCTCTGCAGATACTGCCGCCACTCATCCCTAACCCGCCTGGTCGTGCTTTTTCCCATCGGGGCCTTCGCTACCTTTAACAGATGGCTGGCCACTGCATCCGGCGTGACCAGGTTGCGACATTGAGCCACTGGACGTTGCGCCGCCCCCAGGCGTCGGATGAGGTTCCAGCTCTTCCGGCTAGATCGGGTTAAGTCCATCGACGAAGTTGCCTGCTCCCATCGAGTGCGTCTGTTTGCATCCAGCATTTCCATTAGATTGTCTGCTACCTCCGGATCTCCCGACTCCTCGAACTCCCTCAGGAGTGCCTGGCATCTCTCGTCCAGACACGTACGTACGTACGTAGGTCGCACCTCCCTTGGAACAGACGAGTTTGCTGCACTGAAGATGGCACCTCGGAACCTATCGTAGGCCTCCTGGATCGGAATGGTGCGGCTCGGAATCGCAACGATGCTGCGCTCAAGTGTTTCGCAATACTTTCCCCAGTCTGCTTTACGGAAGTTCCATCGTTGTTTCAGCGGGCATTGGATGATGGGGAGCTGGAGTCCAATGTGCAGGAGAATAGGTCTGTGTTGGCTCCTAGGAAAGTTGTCCAGAGTCACCTGGGAGGAAGGCTGGCGCCGCTGTGCTGCAGAACTAATCCAGCACAGGTCTGGGGAGAAATCTCTGCCCCAGCGGGCAGAGTGGAATGTCCCGCGTTGTTTCGCGTCATAGGATGACCACAGGTCATTTGCCGCGGCCCATTCTGTCAGCAGCTCACACCGTCTTCATTAGCCGTCACATAACCCCACTCGGGGTGATGACTATTGAAGTCACCGACATAGATCGCTGGGTGTTGCAATGGCGGGGGAAGGTCATTTTCCCATCCTACACTGGGTGGTTTGTAGACGTTGGCGATCAAGAGATCGTTGATCCTGACGACGTCACAGAACCGATGTGACGAGACCTGAACGGCGTCTGAGATGTTCGACCGGACATACGTTCTCAACTGTCATCTTGCAGAGAAGGTGTCTTTATACGCGTTTTCCAGTATTCTTACAATTATTTTCGGATATCCATACTGCCGCATGACTCTCCTCAATTCTCTCCTCCAGACACTATCAAAAGGTTTCCTGAAATATATATATAACATATAACATATACAAATTCTTCGTATTTCTCTGCCAATTGTCTTATTGTGAAGATATGATCAATTGTGCTCCTATTTACTCTGAATTCTGCCTACGCCACTGATAGTATTTCTTCTGTCCTTTTTTGATTCTCTGCAAGATGACAGTTGAGAACACTCTGCTACTATGCTTATCCCTCTTTAGTTTGTGGCCTTCAACCTCTTTTTTCTTGTAAATAGCTCTCACAACTGATCTCTTCCACTCCTTCGGGATCTCATCACTGTCCCATACACTCTGGTAGAGTCTATGTATGACCTTGATTCCCAGCCCATCCGTTCCTGCTTGCAATTCTTCTGCAGTAATGTTATCTATTCCCGGTGCTTTGCCCTTCTTCATTTTGTTGAGTGAAGCCTTCCAATGCTGGTGGATCTTCCATACTTCCCTTCTCAGCCATCCCCTCCAAGCATCCGTTCTCCGTCTCGTTGGGGTCATTGCACAACTTGTGGAAATATTCCTTCCATCTTCCTTCGACCTCTTCAGGCTCAGTCAGCAGTATACCGTTTTCATCCATGACTGTCCTTAACATCGGTGCGTGTGTTCCTGTGATTTTTCTTACTCCCTCTTGTCCTGTTTCCAGTACGATTGTCCTCTATGCTATTGCATATTTCTTTGATGTCATTGTCTTCTCTTACGCTTTTCTTGACCATTCTGCAAAGGTGGTTATGATGCTCAGCCATATCTTCCATAAGTTTGATCGTATTCTCCGTCAGCCATTTTATTCATCTCTGCTCCTTCCTGTGTACCCCAGCGTTTCTTTGGATGTTTCCTGTATTATGCACTTTATAATTGTCCATTTTTTCTCCACACACACCTCCACATCCTCCTTCAGTACTGCTTCCCATTTTATGTTTATCTTTCTATGATATTCGTCCCCTACGTATTCGTTCCTGAAAATGTCCACGTTGATTTTTCTGTTGCTTGCCACTACCCTGAAATATATATATAATATGCAGTTGTGTGAATATTAATTTTTACAGAAGAAAAATCGAAAGCATGATTATCCAATTAACCAAATTTTACGAGGCTTATCTGTCGATCAAGCTTGCCTTGCCTTTAACCATCCGCGACACGAGGTTTCGTCGCATTTTAGACAATTCTTCTACATTTTCTATTGTCTTCTGTTGCTGTCAACAATTTCTCTGTTGATAATCGCGTTCATTCACACGTTGTCTCACCACGTCTTCCCAAGTCTTACTCTTGATTTTGCTCCCGAACCGTTCCTCGCAGAATTTGTTCCTTGCAGAATTTCCTTCGCTAACTAATCTCCATGTGTCCTCATGATGTGCCCAGTATGACATCTTCCTTTCGTTAACTGATTCGAGTAGACGTTAGCCGTCTCCACTCTCCAGTACTCAATACTTCTTTTCTCAGTCCATGATATTTCAAGAATTTGTCTGTCTGAATCAAAGGTTTTGTTGTAGTCTATAAAGCACATTACGAACATGCTGTCCAAATTCCCGCTCGTTCGTGTTCCCCTCACCTTCCTGAAGACCGCCTGATTTAACGGGAGTTTTCTTTGTCGCTAACCCGCTAATGCTAGGCTACTTATTTAAACAAGAGGTCTATGGGCATGAATCTATTACAGACACACTGCATTTGATTTTTAATATGTAATAAAGATTAGAATCAATGTCAATAATATAAAATACAACAGTTAATCCCAAATACCTAATGTGGCGTATTTATTATTAACATGTGTATTCTTTCATCGGCATGAACAGGAACTCTGTATGTGTAGATACTTGTCTCGAATTCTTCCAGATAGCAGGGAAAGAGGATCGGAGGAAGTAGCTCAGGTCAGTTCCTCTCCAACACCCTTCGTCGGAGCAGATGCTGACACAGATCACAACTTGGTGGCAATGAAAGTCCATCTGTAAAATTCATTAGAAAGAAGAAGACAAAAATTAAGAGATGGAACAGAGTAAATCTAAAGACCAAAGAACAAGAGCTATATCAGAAAATCGAATATAGTATAACAGAAAAAGGAGAAGTAACAACAGAGGAAAGATGAAAGACACTCAAAGATGTCATTATAAAAGAGACAACGAAAACAGTAGGACATCAAAAAGAAGCACTGCCAAGGAAACCATGGATTACAGAAGAAATGATACAGGAATGGAAGAAAGACGGCAGTGGAAACATCAGAGTGCAGACAAGGCAAAGCAGGAATACAGAAGATTAAACAATAAACTCGGAGAACAGAAAAAGCGAGAGAGCAAGGGGGGGAAGATCAATGTAGAGACGTAGAGGAACTACAGAAAGCGGGGAGATATGACAAAGTGTACAAAACAGTGAAAAGAATCACAAAGAAGACAACAGGAGGAGGAATCCCAGTGCAGGATAAAAATGGAATCCTAAAGAAGTAAGAGAAAGATGGAAAGAATATGTGGAAGAGCTATATCAGAGCAAAAAGAGACCCAAGCAGATTATGGATGAAAGAATAGCAGAGGACAATGAGAGTATAGGACCGCAGATATTGAGGGAGGAAGTGCTTGCTGCCATCAAAGAAATGAAAGATAGCAAAACAGAAGGAAGTGATAATATACCGGCTGAAATACTCAAATGTCTTTGAAAAAAGGCAATGAAGGCACTTGTTGCACTATACCAAGACATATACATATTAGACAAGGCTTGGAATTCTAAAAGAGCTCTAGAAATCACTGTTAGAAGCAAATCATGTAACAATTTGCTAACCAGTGTTTCTAGACTAATTCGACCCCCCTGAAAACGAAAATTGCGGTTATAGACAAGGCTTGGAATTCTAAAAGAGCTCTAGAAATCACTGTTAGAAGCAAATCATGTAACAATTTGCTAACCAGTGTTTCTAGACTAATTCGACCCCCCTGAAAACGAAAATCGCGGTTAGCAAGCTGGATTTTTAGCCGTTCCTTGGGAAAACAAGATGGCGGACAAAATGGCTGCCAATTGCTTCAAATAAATAAAAGCAAAGTATTTTATGTGATAGGAACACGGTTTTAGATTCTAAATTAAGACTATAGGGTCCAAGGAATGCAATGGAATCAAAAACATATATGTAGCACTGCAAGAAAATCAAAATGGCGGACAAAATGGCGGCCAGAATCTTAAATGGCTATAAATGAAGTTCTGTATGCAATAGAAACATGATTTCAGAGTCTAAATCAACATTTTCGAGGTCAAGGAATGCGATGGAACAATGGTCAGATATGTGGCTCTACACAAAAACCAATATGGCGGACAAAATGGCCGCCAGAAACTTAAAATGGCTATAGGTTAAGTCATGTATGCAATGGAATCATGATTTCAGGGTCCAAGTCAACATTTTCAGGGTCAAAGAATGCGATGAAACCAATGTCACATATGTAGCACTGCAAGAAAACCAAGATGGCAGACAAAATGGCGGCCAGAATCCTAAAATGGCTACAAGTGAAGTCATGTATGCAATCGGAATTTGATTTCAGTTTTTTACCAGGTCTTTGCGAGATGGCATCTGGGGCACGTGCTGTGGAATTTATCTACAATGTTCCCTTATTTGGCCTGAAATGATCATTCAAATTATCACTATTCCCTCAGCAAGTCTTAAACCAAAAAGCATTCTTCAAAAGAAGACCGACGAAGTTTTCATGCAGCACAATTATCACAGCGAATCAAGCATAGGCCTACTATCCCATCATCTGCATGGCATCTGGATCTAGCATCAATATCGTGCCATGAGCTTCCCTCAAAACCACTCGCATGGGATGCTTTTGAATAGTAAATTGTCCGGTCAGCAACTTTTTAACAGAGGCAGGCATGGCATTTATTTTTAATATTTTATGTAGGGTCTCTTCAAGGGAGGTTGCTCGGTATCAACCCCGACATAACCACGACTAAATGCATGGGACAGTTTTTAGATTCGTAAGAAACAGAGTGAAGTGACCCATGGATGGATAACAAGTGCTGTGAAAAGGGGTGGACATTTCAGGTTGTGGAACCAGCCACAGAGAATGAACGACGCTGTCGAATAACAGAAGCTCAGCTTGGTCCGCCAACCGAAAAGTCGATCGACGCTGGACACCCGTGTTGGAAAACACAGTTCCTGCAGTTAAAATGGACTAGTCCCTCAAAGCATTGCCTAACCAACACAAAGACTCTGTAGGCAATCCGCTGCGGGGAAGGGATCCAATGCAAGACATCTGCATATAATATGAAACATGATCAACGATATGCCCAATAAATTGTGTCGCAATTCATAAAACCAATTCCAGATAAATTATTGATGGGCAAGCAATGGTACACGTAATGCTTCAAGCAATAGGGACCCTCCAGATGTGAAGACATACGGTGACCTGGCAGATACAATGGTTGCCCATGTAAAGGTACTTTCGATTGGCTACAAGAGGGTCAATAATTTTTGTATTGGATAGGTACTGGACCTGGACATTGCTTAGAAAAAGGGGAGCCATACAGAAATGGTGACTATAACCACAGCTTTGTCACTGTATTGAGTTTTGAAATAGCGGTAATCCGTTGTCGGAAAATTGGCTGAATGTTCTTGGTATGCCTGAAAGCAAAGGTGATCTAGCTTCATTCCTGTCCATTCAGCTCTCAACAGCCACATTTGGATATTTGGAGATACAGATGCAGCTGTTGCTGGTGGTTCCTTGAAGGAAGAAAAGGTGTTGCCTACTACCGGGTCAGATGTGCATGACTTATATAATTATCTAACCATGTTTGGGTGATGGCGGGAATATCAGCAAAGCGGGAGTTCATCCAATTCACGCAACTATATATGAAGAAATATATTGGCTTTTCTTGCCATAACTAGATGTGATGTGTTATTTAGCAGGAATGAACTGAAAGAATGCATGAATAACCTACTTGGAGACTTCTCACTTTCCTTTTACATTGGAAACATTCCCCTATGAGCTTATTAACAAACTGTAATCTGGAAAAGCCTATCTTCCATATATTGATGCTCAGACACCATCCTCATCAAGACGGAGTGCGGTGGAAGAAGGTAATCTTTACTAGTGTGGCCTGGTAGGCCTACTGGTCCTGCGCCGCAGTCACATTATAGAGTTTATCTGCAAACCATGAGAAGTTAATAAGCATAGCATCGAGCCCTGTTGCTATCGAAGTGTGATTTGCCGTGTACACTTACGTACAATTGCAGGAACAGCAACAATGCCTTAATTAATTCTACTCTACATACATAGCAGTCAAGTCATGAAACATTGCAACAGTTGATAGGACAAGTTATGAAACATTGAAGCATGAATATTGCGCCAGGCAATAGTTAAACTGCAGTGCAATCATAAGCTACTAAAGTATCTCCACTAAACAATTTCACTGCGTTAAGCTCAATGGTATGTATATAGAAGATAGAATGTGACTTTCTTGTAATTATTTGACCAAGAAAACAATAACTAGTCCAATCTGAAGTCATGTCTCTATCACATACATTCAGTACGGTAGATCATTTATAGCCAGTTAAAGCTGTTGTCCACCTTTTTTTCTGGCAGTGTCACATAACATATAATGTGCCTTTAACTAAATCACATTCCTTGACTCGGAAAACTTTCATCTACATTCTGGAATCATATTTCCATAAGGTATACAGAAGTTCACTAATAACCAATTCAAGGGTATGACCGCAGTGCGTTTGCAGGCGGTTCATTAAAGTATATACTTACTTACTTATTTTGTCCACCACTCTGATTTCCTTGCAGTGCTACATATGTGACATTGATTCCATCGCATTCTTTGACCTCGAAACTGTTGACTTATACCTTGAAATCATGATTCCATTGCATACATGACTTAACCTATAGCCATTTTAAGATTCTGGCCACCATTTTGTCCGCCATATTGGTTTTTGTGTAGAGCTACATATCTGACAATGGTTCCATCGCATTCTTTGACCTCGAAAATGTTGATTTAGACTCTGAAATCATGTTTCTATTGCATACAGAACTTCATTTATAGCCATTTAAGATTCTGGCCGCCATTTTGTCTGCCATTTTGATTTTCTTGCAGTGCTACATATATGTTTTTGATTCCATTGCATTCCTTGGACCCTATAGTCTTAATTTAGAATCTAAAACCGTGTTCCTATCACATAAAATACTTTACTTTTATTTATATGAAGCAATTGGCATCCATTTTGTCCGCCATCTTGTTTTCCCATGGAACGGCTACAAATCCAGCTTGCTAACCACGATTTTCGTTTTCAGGGGGGTCGAATTAGTCTAGAAACACCGGTTAGCAAATTGTTACATGATTTGCTTATAACAGTGTAATTTTCAGATTCCAAGCCTGGTCTATATCAGGAATTTGGCGGAGAGAAATGGATAAAAGCTTGAAGGTTTTGATGATGGATCAGGCAATGCTGGCAGGAAGTCAAAAGGATCTGCAACGAATGACTAGATGCGACCTCTAAAGAATACAACATGAAAATAAACATAGAAAATACAGAAGTTATGAAGATCAGTAAGGAAAAAGAAACAACTATATGTATAAAAATAAATGGAGAAGAAATAGAGCAGATGAAGGAATTCTGCTATTTGGAAAGCTTAATATCAAGCGATGCCAAATTTCATAAAAAAGATAAGGAGAATAGCAATGGTCAGAGAGGCATTCTTAAAACGAAGTGACTAGCGGACCGCCAGGCGGCCGTCCAATTTCAATTACTAGCGGACCGCCAGTCACGTGTAACCTGTCACATGACTGTGCCTAACGAGTCTTGATTCTTGAATATTGTTACAATGGCGGCAGTTACCGATAGTTTAATTTGTTTTATGTCGGACAAAAAATTCTAGAAACAAGGAGAAGGGAAACGAGAAACCATTTAGATGATATATAGTATAAATAGAAGTTTGATTAACGAAGATAAATTTTGGTGTAAATAGAATTTGATAATCCTGTCAACAGCGGTCCCAAATTATGCCACTCAATGCACTCATCCCAACATGCCCAGCGTGAGGGTCGGTTAGGGCTCAAGTTAGGCGTCGGGAGGGTCGGTTAGGTTTAGTTTTAGGGTTAGTGCAGTCATTCTGCTGAAATTGAAGCTGAACTGATGAACAATCGTCGATACGTCGCGCTCTAATTTCTTGATGGACCTCTGATTAATCTGACAGATTCCTTATTTACCAATTTGATTGTCATCTTGCTAAGTGACTTCTCAGTGACGTGCAGCTACGCTTGTACCCTGTTTCTTTTTAAAATAGTAATAATGATGATCATCTGTCAATATCAAGGCTATTTGATAATAATTACCTGAGATGAGACTTAATAAAATCGTGTTTTGCTGCGTTACATCTTTAAATTGTCAAAAATTGGGGGTGGCCTCACTAAAAGTGGTATAACTTTTGCTATTTTGGATATATGTTAATGAAATCTGACCATCTTATGCAGATATGAATTTTCTATAAGCATGTAAAATTTCATTTCGACATTCTTACATTTGGCCAAGATATTGGCCAGAATAATTAGATTGGAATTTTATTACTTTTTGTTGCGTCGCGTTTTTGAATCGTCAAAAAACGGTGGGTGGCTTTACTAAAAGTGGTATAACTTTTGTTCTGTTTAAGATAGTTTAATGAAATCTGACCATCATGTGTAACTATGAATTGTCTTTAAGACAGCAAATTTTCATCTTAAAATTCTTACTTTTGGTCAAGATATTGGCAAAAATCTTAGGGGGGGTCTTTTTTTGGCGCGCCCTGTAGACCAGGCTTGGAATCTGAAAATTACACTGTTAGAAGCAAATCATGCAACCATTTCCTAACTGGTGTTTCTAGACTAGTTCGTCCCTCCCGAATACGGAAATCGCGGTTAGCAAGCTGGCGGACAAAATGGCTGCCAATTGCATAAAATCAAAAAGTACAGTATTTTATGTGATAGTAACACGGTTCTAGATTCGAAATTAAGACTATAGGGTCCAAGGAATGCAATGGAATCAAAGACATTATATGTAGCACTGGAAGAAAATCAAAATGGCGGACAAAATGGCGGCTAGAATCTTAAACGGAGTTATGTATGCAATAGAAACATGAGTTCAGAGTCTTAATCAACATTTTCGAGGTCAAGAAATGCGATTGAACCATGGTCAGATATGTAGCGCTGCACAAAAAACAAAACGGCGGACAAAATGGCGGCCAGGATCTTAAAATCGCTACAGGTTAAGTCATATATGCATTAGAATCATGATTTCAGGGTCTAAGTCAACATTTTCGAGGTCAATGAATGCGATGGAATCAATGTCACATATGTAGCACTGCAAGAAAATCAGAGTGGTGGACAAAATAAGTAAGTAAGTATATACTATAATGAACCGCCTGCAAACGCACTGCGGTCATATTCTTGAATTGGTTATTGGTGAAGTTCTGTATCTAATGGAAATATGATTCCAGAATGTAGATGAAAATTTTAAAGTCAGGCAATGTGATTTAGTTAAAAACACATCATCATGTTATGTGACACTGCCAGAAACCAAAAAACAAAATGGTGGACAACAGCTTTAACTGTCTATAAATGGGGGATTGTAGGACATTATCTTCCTCGGACATTATACCCCCGGACATTATCCCCCCCGGACAAAAGCCCCCCGGACATTATTCCACCCCGCCTTTTTAAATTGGATATTACCCCCCCCCCCTACCAAAGTCCCCCTCTGTGCAGTTAGTCTGTTTCTTCATTTAATTGATAAAGATGAATCGTTCTGGTTTTGTCCACTGTGTAAATTCGTTAATGCCGTGACCGATAGCCATTCAGGTGCAAACTAAAGGCTTGTTAGCGTCACTTAGTTACTCATTTCTAACACAAGGAGTTGTTATTGTCAGTTAGGTAAACAAATAAGACATTTTGATGTTGCTTGCCTCTTAAGTTAGAGACTTGCAGATGTTCTTAACATCCAAAAATGTATACATTATTTTCCATGAACATTGGACGCCTATAGTGCAATAAATTAATAATTAATTCTTATTGGTACACTTCGAGCTATAATCTTAAAGCCTAATGTAGACCTATGGATGATCACCTTAACATAGGCCTATTCTTATATTTTTTGCAACATTTTTAGGTTATGTTATCATAGACCGGGGGAATAATGACCTACCCCGGAGGGGATAATGTCCGAGGGGGCTTTTTTCCGGGGGGATAATGTCAGGGGGTGATAATGTCCGTTTCCCAAATGGTGTACCGTACTGAATGTATGTGATAGAGACATGATTTCAGATTGGACTAGTTAGTTTTTTCTTGGTCGAATAATTCCAAGACTAATATCCTAGGCGGGTATAGCAAGAAAAATGTTTTTGTTTAAAATGAACTTTGGCATAACTTAAAAGGTTGCTCCGGCCAGGTGGATTCGAACCTCGGACCTTCCGGCTCCAAGGCAACGACGCCACCACTAGACCTCCGCGCCCCACAATATACTTGACTTACGGCCCTGGCGAAGCTTGCGCCCGTATCAGCCGCTCCTTTACATGTATAGCCTCCACTTGACCCTGTCCTGAGCTGTCCTCGTCGCCTCTCCCAAGGTTAATCCCATCGTCAGACAGTCCTCCTCCACCATATCCATCCAACGTTTCCTAGGAAGATGTATCTTCTCCTCCTCCACTGTAGTGCCGCTTTTGGGTATCTCTCGCTCTGCATTCTGATGATATGTCCGAAGTACGCATCGCGATGGTCGGTTAGGGTTAATGGCAGGGTTAGTGCAGTCATTCCTTCTTCTTATCTGTATCCTGTCCGGGGAACGGACATTTACCCCCGCGACATATTCCTTCTCGGACAAATCCCCCCCGGACAATAACCTCCCCCGGACGTTTACCCCCCCCCCGTTTTTGACTAGGACATTTACCCCCGGACAATTTCCCCCTCTGTACATATAGGTTAGGCATCGTGAGGGTCGGTTAGGATCAGGTTAGGCATCGCGATGGTCGGTTAGGGTTAATGGCAGGGTTAGTGCAGTCATTCATTAACATAGGGACCCTTATGCAGGAGAAGAAATGTCTTTGGTCGGGGGAAATGTCCGGGGGGTGATTGTCCGGGGGGAATATGTCCGGGGGGAATATGTCCGGGGGGAACATGTCCGGGGGGAATATGTCCGGGGGGGGGTAAATGTCCTACATCCATCCTGTCCAAAATGTCTCTCTGTATTCTCAGTCTGCTGCGTATTTCCGTTTTCCGTACCCTTTTCCTCCTTGTGACCCCTTCTATTCTTCGCATACACGTCATTTCAAATGCCCTCAATCGTCTTTTCTGTGCCTCCTTCACGTCTACGTCTCCGAGTTGTATAACAGTACGCTCAGCACCAACGTCTCATATATTCGCACCTTGGTGGTTTTGCTGATTTTCTTTGATCTCCAGATCTTATGTAATCTCTGTAATATTCCTCTAGCGAGCCCGATTTTTCTTTCAATGTCCTTTTCCGACCCCCCCCCTCCAGCGCATCGATAAGACCCCCAAATACACGAAATTTTTCTTTTGCTCCAGTGTCTGTCCATCCACGTTCAGCCCAAGCTTTGTCTCTTCTCTTCCAATATATTGACATTCCGTTTTTTGCACATTAATGCACATACCCATTTTTTGCCTACCTGCACTACTCTCGTTAATGATTCCTGCAGGCCCTCCTCCTTCCTCCCTTATAGTGCAATGTCGTCTGCAAATCTCAAGTCGCTGATCAGTTCTCCTCCTATCACTGCTCCCTCCTCTGTCCCCTCCAGTGCTATGGCCTTTATAAGTTCCAAGAAGATGTTGAACAACAGGACACAATAGTCCTGAACCATTCAGATAGATCTCCATCTACTCTCACCGCACTAAAAGTTTCTTGGTACGCGATTTCCAACAGTCTCACTATCTTCTCCGGGCATCCATAGTGTCTCATTACTCTCCACACCCCCTTTCTCCACACGCTGTCAAAAGGCTTCCTGAAATCTATGTAACACACATATAGGTAGAGGTCATTTCCAAATTCATCTTATTTCTCCTCTAACTGTCTTAAGGTGAGTATCTGGTCGATTGTGCTTCTGTTCGCCCTGAATCCCGCCTGCGCCTCTGATAGAATCTCCTATGTTCTTTCCTTATTCTTTGAAGAAGGATTGATGAAAATACTTTTCCACAGTGACATAGAGGACTAATCCCTCTGTAATGTGAGAAGTCTAACCTATCTTTCTTCTTGTGTATCGGAATTATGATGGATCGTTTCCAGTCCGATGGCCACTGCTCTCTTTTCCACACCATCTTGCATAATCTGTTAATGATTTTGAACCCAATTCCTTCTGTTCCCGCCTGCAATTCCTACGCTGAGATGCTATCCAGACCCGGCGCCTTCCGGAGCTTAATTCTTGTGATAGCTGCCTCTACCTCGTCTTCTCTCACGGTTGGTATGCTTTCCTTGTTGTCCGCCACCGCGATGTTTTCTAGATATTCGTTGTCCGTTCTGTTTGCGTTGTTTTACAGCTTGTTGAAGTAGTCCTTCCATCTCTTCTTTACATCCTCTGGATCCGATAGAACCCTACCATTTTAATCTTTCACTGCCTTCACCCTGTGAGCATCCTCTCGTGTGATTTTTCCGTATGCCCTAATACACTGCTCTTGTCTTGTTGCCGGTGTAGTGCGATATCCTATCCGGCAACAAATACTATCCGAAACTCTCTGTCATTGGTTCACGTGCTATATGACGTCAGATAGCAACGTTAGACGCCTCTGCCTCGTTTCCGTTGACAAATATGATCTGGGTTGCTTGCGGAAAGCATGATGCGGGTTGTTTAGAGTATATTATGAAATATATTTTAAATAACTACCCGATTACAGGATTTACAGTCAAGAGCCGATTGATTGAATTATTTTCATAATTAGACAAATGCGTTGAACTGTATTTTTTTAGAAATTGAAATTACATTCGTGCGTTGGAAATGTATTTTTTTCTGAAAATAAACTTACATTCGTTAGACACCCTATTTTCCTGTATAAAGATCCTTAATAATGGATCCTGCTCTCAGTCAAACTCTGCCATCGCCAGTCGCAAGCGTAGATAAAGAAGGAGGGTGTCGCTCTAATGGTCTTTGTTACCACACAGCGACGTTAAACTGCAGCTACTACTACTACTAACAAAACCTGGTGTATTTGAACAAATCTTATTATTACAGAACTTCAGCAATTTGTGGTGGGCATTTGCACGTGATGAGGCTGAACAAAAGTAGTGTAGAGCCTACAGTTTTAGGCTATGCAGTTAGCATAAGTTAATCAACGTCGACATTAACTGATAAACAGAATAATCAGCCTGTCATACAAAGGCTCTAAATTATGCTTGCCAAGCGTAAACTTGTCTTTTTTATAATTAACAGCATGCTTCTTGCAAAAATTATCTAGGAACGCCACCTGTGGGTGAAAGAGTGACGGAATATTCTTTTAATGAGTGATCATTCCATTATATATATCATTGGTCCAGATATTCCTTGACAATTTCCAATCATTAGCGAGTTTAAGAAAAAGATAAAATGACAGAAAAAATGAAAACAGATCGCTTTCGTGATGTGGAAATATACTTAAGGACAGGAACATACAATGGCCAGAAATGCGAGAACGAGAAAAGAGCCATACGGAATTTCTCTAAGAAGTTTTCATTGGAAGGTAAGCACGTGCTTTGTAATCTTATTACCGGTGGCCTACTATGCGTTGTCCGTTTATGGCATTAGACGTACGCTGCGACTCCCGGAATAGGGATTTGAACTTCGGAAGATAAGTAATCCCTGAAATTCTCCATTTTTAGTTTTAGACCAGCCACACACATACAAAACCTGAGTTCTTAACGTATAGTAAAATGGCTCATGGCACTGCATGTAAGCTGATACACAGTATTTCCAAGGTCTATACTTTATCACCCAGTTTATAATTTCTGTGCTTTCCACGTTTTTACAGGTGACAGCTTATTTTATACTGTCAAAGGAAGCCGAAGACACCTTATTCTTGCTAGATCCGATGTTGAAAGCGTGCTTATGGAATGTCACAACAACTCTGCACATCAGGGCACAAGGCGAACCCAGGACAAGGCAGCACTGAGTTATTACTGGCCTACGATGACCGAGGATGTGAACGAATGGGTGAGTGCTTATCAAAGTGTGTAGTCCTACAGTAAGGTGTATTGTTTTGGAAGTGAATAGTGTGCTTTAAGGCATTTTGTGTACCCTTTGTTTTAAGATTTCAATAGATTTAATTATAATTAGGTAAATAATTGCTGTACCAAGTTCAGCAACTCAGTTTTGCTGCTGCTGGACTATTGCAACGAATAACTGCAATACTATAATTATACCTCTCTTGCCAAAGACGTTTCACAGATAACACTGAATAGAGAACCTCTATTTAGTTGTACAAAAATAGTACTTTTACAGTAAACTATACTCGTTATGATCACAGTATATTGCCACAGTTTATGTAGTACAATGATATAAAGAGCAACTGAAAACTATTATCATTTCCTCAAATAGTTCCGCGGAAAAGTCAATACTTGGTGGCATTTGCCCCTGGTTATGCCTAAATTAAACACTGGCATTTAAGTGTGATGAAGCTGAAGTTCTTTGGTTATATTGTGTGGGGCGCAGTGGTGTAGTGGTGGCGTCGTTGCCTTGGAGTCGGAAGGTTCGAGGTTCGAATCCACCTCGCCGCGTAAGGACCTTGGGCAAGTCCTTCACTCACAATTGCTCTGCGCTTCGGCGTGAAACTCCGATGCAGTGTCCGCTCTGCATTCGGGAGCGCCTCTGAGTAGAGAGATTGAAGGGGCGCTAAAACAAGTGCACATACAAACAAAACAAAACAAACAAACAACATGCACTGGTAATGTATAGTTGCCTACCTACTTCTTTTTAAATACACTGAAGAGTTCTTTGTTACAAAACTATGTTGCAGGTGAGAAGATGTCCAGAGTGTCAAAGAAGCAATAACATCGCAGCGATGCCACCACCTCTGCAGTCCATAACAACTGATGGCAGATGGGAAGTCCTTGGCATGGAACTAGTTGCGCTTCCGGAAACATCGGCTGGGAACCGTTATTTGCTGACTGTGACCGACCTCTTCACAAAATACATTTTTCTCCGTGCACTGCGAGAAAAATCTGCCAGATCTGTATGTGCTGCTGTTCTCGAACTCTTTCATACATTTGGTCCACCTCTGCGTATGATCACAGATCAAGGGAGAGAATTTGTAAATGCAGTAAGTGCATAAAGTTCATAATGATAACTTATTGTTCCTCGTGTTATCTTGAGTGTTGCTGACTGTTCATCATTCAATTATCCATTAAGTAAGACAATGCTACCTGAGCAGCGGACACCCTTCGTGCTGTACCTGTGCTAATTTTGTGCCTATAGTTTTTTAAATAATCAATGGCGCCTACACATGGGGCAAGAGGGGGCACTTGTCTCATCCTGGAAATTGACACCTTGTGTTAAACTGGGAAATTTACATTTTGGAACTTCTATGAAACATATCCATGTTCTCAATTTTCTCCTTTGCATTTTTCATGTTTTTGACCTAATTGCGGTGTTTTGATAAAGAATATACGTGCAACAGAAATGGGAACCACACTAAATAGTTGAAGCACCATCTTTGTAAAGTGCTACTTAATAATTAAGCTCCAAGAGAGGAATAGTTATAAGGTGTAGGATATTGCTTTTGTTATTGTGCTGTGCAGCTTAAGTTCAACAGTTTCATTTATGAGCTTACATCTGTGGATTTCTCCTTCTAGGTGAATGCAGAATTATTTCGCTCTTTCGGTGTTAAACATTCAGTTACATCAGCGTACCACCCTCAGTGTAACGGCCAGGCAGAGCGAACAAACCAAACCGTCAAGCAGGCACTGGCTAAATATGTGAACGAACAACAGAACGACTGGGACGAGTGAGTATTATTTTTTAACCTTATTTCACTAATTACTGACATGAGACATGCCATGCGTACCAGGAAGAATGTGTATGGTAGTTTCATCAGAAATTGTGCTACAAACTGCTTGACAAGCTCTCATGAACATGTATGCACGTATCCTTTACATTATTTCTCTTGCGCCATGGGGCTTCCAAAGTTCTATTGCTTCTTTGCTTTGTCTTATGGGAAAGTTACAAGTCGCCATAAAAGCTAAGGAGTGACCTTTTATGAGTGCAGAGTTTGGCACAAGTAGACCGTAAAAGCAGAAAGAACTAAGCCAGGTACAGAGGAGAGATGACCAGCACGAGTTGTTCACGTTACTCGTGAATTCATTCATTCATTACATTGATTTATATAGCACTCCATTGCGGCTACTACTCTGCAGTGCCCCCAACCCCTGCGTGGCTGAAAAGGACAGATTTCAGGTGAGTGCTGCAAATGTCAGAGTGGACGCTGTGAAGCAGAAATAACACATGTTACACATTGCTGTTATTTACAGTACCGATTACAAAGCTACAACTCTGAGGGTCAGGTATTAACAACGACTACATTGCATATGCTGTGATATTATGATAATGCCACTTTACATTTGCTTGATGCTGCAGACATCTTGGTGTGACAGCTTTTGGAATCAACTGCTCATCACAGCGTTCCACCAGCTTCACTCCATTTTACCTCATGTTCATGAGGCATCCAAAGAGCGTCGCCACGATGAACGAGGAACCTCTGCAGTTGATGGGCTAGTGTCCACTATCACTGAGGCACAGACCGCTGATTCTCTTACAGCAATATCCGACACTCTTGAGCAATGCCACTCTGCTGAGGCAAAGGTCAAAGCCAAGGTCAAATCTGCTCAAGATAAGCAGGCCGCTCACTACAATGAGCGTAAGAGGAAGGGCAAGCGTCTAATCACAGTTCATCCTGGAGATCAGGTTATGAAAAAGAACGCGCGAAAAGAAACACGCCAGGGCGGTCGTCTTCAGCCCTCCTTCACGGGTCCTTACACGTTAAAGGCCATAACTACCAGTGGACAATGTACTCTTCAAAACAGCGCAGGTGTGGAATTGTCAACCCGCTGCAACGTTTCGCTGTTGAAGCCACATCTTGTACAGACTCTCGCACAACCTTCGTCAACACAGAGCACTTTGTCGATGTCGCCGAATGAAGGAAGCACTTTTGTTGGTGTGGTGCAAGAACCAGAGCTTGCTATAAATGAAGAACCAGGGTAGGGCAATTGCTTGAAGTAGACCTAAGTTGCATTTAACATTGTGTACTCTGCATAGAGTGTTTTTCCAGCCCGACAGCTCCTAGCCATTATATATATATATATATATATATATATATATATATATATATATTATAGAACATACTTACTTACTTATTTATTTACTTGCTTACTTATTTATTTACTTGTTTCCTACTTACTTACGTAGTGTTTTTTGTCTATGTAGTTCAGAACAGAGAGTGTCTTATGAAAGAGAGCTGGTGGACTTCATTCTGGCATCATCTACTGTAAAGGTGAGCAGAAAAAATTTCCCGATAAATAGTTATTACACTGCTTTGCACAAATATTGTCATGTGTTACCGGACATTGTAGTTTCTGTACCATAGTTGGCTTCACATTGCATTGCCTTGTTGCTGCATGACCATGTTGCAAGACTTCACAATTGCATGCTAGAAAACCTTTTATTACTTATATGCCGAGTAACTTAATTTTACAACAATCTGTGTGGTTTCCTCTGAAAGAACTTGATGTTTTTCAGGAACATGTTACATCAGTGATCCAGGAAAGGAAGCTCTCACCATTCCAAACTATGTTCAAAAAGGCACGGAAGACGTGGAGTGAACGAAGCGCTGTCATTCTTCAGGGATTTGGACCGATTGAAAATGACGACAATGTTAGTTGCACTTTCATTTTTGCTTATTAGTCCAGCACTTCTAGGCGTGACCATAGAATGTAAAAGTACTGGATTAGGCACTGATATATTACTAATTCTAATAAATTACGTGTCACTTTATCGTAAATGTGATGCTGAAGCCATTAGCAGTTTGAAATAAAGGTCCCTCAATACCTACTACTTATTGCTTACTTACTACTAAGTAGTAAGTAAGCAATAAGTAGTAAGTATTGAGGGACTTACTACTAAGTAGTAAGTAAGCAATATGCTTCTCAAAAAATGTCTGCGCAGGAGACTGGTGATAAAAGTTATCCTGAGTCACGGACTTCAGAGTGCTATCTGAAAAGTGCAACAGTAGCCTAATAGGGAAGTGCAGAAGATACAGTAGAATTATCATTGCCTATTGGAACTGTGGAAGCCATGTTAGGTAGCGTTCTGCAGTACATTAAGATAATGTCCATTAGCTGTTGTTGTGCATTGCAGGTTTTTGCAATCACAGGGTTGCTCCAAAGATATGTGTGTGAAGCCATGCAGCGACAGAAATCACATAACGACATCTACTATATAACTGATGTCTTGTATCCGGAGGTATTTATTTGATCCTTATATTTGTGCAGACGATGTGGACATTCTTGAGACCTGGACTGTCCTGGACATACCATTTCGCATATCACATCATCATCACAAACCATAGAGTCTGAGTCTGTCTCATGTGATCTTTCACATATACACAATGACAACTGCCATTGGACCTGCAATATATTACTGATGACTGTAAATATGATTTTACGAGGAATGATTATGTAGAAGCATGGGCGCTTGCACATTGGGGCAAGATGGGGCACTTGCAACACTGGAAAGCTGATACATATTTTTAAAGCCGTTGCTTCTGGTTTTAGAAAAACGTCTTGACATCAAAGCACCAATGATAATAATGGTGCACAAAGTCAAACTGGGAATATTTAGAAATCTCCATGAAAATGGAAACACTCATTTTCTTATTTTCTGGTTTACATTTGACTTGCACGTGCTCAGAAATGTAAGTGCATATGTGCAAAAAAGCTAGTGAGTATTATTCAACTAGCCAGTTCTCAATGATCCGTATAGGTAGTATCGGTAGTCTGTGAGTGGCCACTGAATGCATGTGCCCTGGTCACACTGTGATAGCATGGAGAAATGTCTGAATCGTGTAAATTGTACAACTTTACATAAATGTATTGTTTCCAGTCACATAGAAAAATTCACTATATTGTGCTTTCGTTGTAGGCGGTCATCTTTGCGATTATGGAACTTGGTGGTGTGACACGTGATGAGGCCGAATTACTGTACAGAAATTATATTCCACGCTTGGAAGATTGAACATGTTTAATCTGACTTGCTATTTCGATTTCACAGTGGACTATTTCTGGGTTATCAATTATAATTCCTTCTCTTGTGAAGCATATTTCGTTTCACGTATTAAGTTTTATTCTGAACTTAAGCAAAAATATTTCAACTTTTCTGGTTTACTGTTTAGATCCGAACAGGGTTTTATACTGAACTTTAAGAAAAATTTCTGTAACTGTTATGGTTTACTGTTTATATCCGAACAGCATTTAATTATAATTGTTATGAGTAGCCACCGGATCGTCGTCCGACGACAATGTGATAATACACAATACAGAGTTATTATTATGGTGATGTGTATGTCATTTAGACTTGGAAAATGTTTAAAGGAATTAAGGTTATTTACTGAATTATGCCTACAACAGCAATGGCAGTGTTTCATGTGAGCTGCAGACTCTTGCAGGTGTCAATAAGGCCAGTTATTCCATTCACAAGACTATGAACTACACAATAATTTGTACCTGAAATAAAAATAGCAAGGCTGGCAAAACTACAACTTCTGATAGGACCAACCGTTATATTTGAACTTCTAAAGCCAAACGTAAAAATAACTGATGGGTCAGACTTGAATTATTAATGAATGAAGATAAACGATCCAAACAAGCAACGATCTGAACCCCGGAGGCAAGACAAGGAAGAACTGGATGAAGACTGTGAGAGGATCTGTGATGTCTCAAGATGACGTGGAACGATGCTGTTGACGTTGTGATAAAAAGTGGAATGCGTTGCCCGATGTGCAGATCTGCACGGAAAGGACTAAAGTCTAAGCCAGTGGTTCTTAACCAGTGTTCGACCGAACCCCTGGGGTTCGATGAACCAGGGCCAGGGGTTCGGCAGAGGTCCTCTGAAATATATACATATTCAGTGAAAAATCATTTGCTATTTAATTTTTATTTGTTTGCTCTTATTTAATAAATTTTGTTTGAAATAGATTGCCTACCAGGCCCTACGACTACTTCATGAGGATGTGTTCATCTTGTTAACCTTAGTTAGGGGCCTATGTCTTACTGCACCTTCCGATAATTAACACCGACAGACAATGCTATCTTTCTGTAACGTAAGGTATTACCGATAAGATAATGTAATTTTTCTTTGTTTTTCTGCAGAAATATCATCGTACGACGTACGC
The DNA here is from genome assembly GCA_945859605.1 of Lumbricus rubellus. NCBI lineage: Eukaryota > Metazoa > Annelida > Clitellata > Crassiclitellata > Lumbricidae > Lumbricus > Lumbricus rubellus. The sequence continues at coordinate 43,546,633 of OX243812.1, read as the reverse complement.
TAAAAGCAACTAGGCCTATTACCCTTTTCTTGTATACTTATACCGCAGAGTACATGTAATATGTCGAGCAAAAAAAGAATAATTATTGTTCAAACTTGAAGGGTTCGGTGAGTGGTCATGGATTTCTCTTGGGGTTCGGCTCCCTTGTAAAGGTTAAGAACCACTGGTCTAAGCTAAGGTGATGGGTCTTGATGAGAACTTTAATATGGGGTCCTAAGACTCCTAACTGGGGGGGGGGGGTTGAACTCCCACAAACCCCCGGCAAATCGCACCCTGGCGATACTTTAGTTTTCAGTGGAATAGGCCTACACAGAAATGCAGAAAAGAGAACATATGGTGAAAGAGATGGTACAGTGTTGGACATGGCTTGGTTTAGGACTTTGAAGACTTTAGGTGGGCGTGGACTGTTGTAGTAGAAGAATTATAGAATAAAGTCTATAGAGTTTGGATGGACAATGGAGACACTACTGAGTTCCAAGAAAGACTAATGACATGAACCCTCACAACCTCTGGCATTTCTCACCAGGTTCCAGAAAGTGAGAATAGAGTACCGTATTATCGATTAGGCTATTGCAGTGTTGCAAGATTATGACAGCACTTACTTACTTAGAACTTAGTACATCCCGTTCAGATCTGCACATCGGGAAACGCATCGTCTCCATTGCGTTGCGTTGTTTCTGTTGTGACAGATCCACTGCCGTTAATTACTATATAGGTTTGTGAGATAGTGATAAAAAGGTGTTTAAGATTAATGACATGATTTAGTTCTTTGGCGTTGTCATAACCTTCATCCAGACACAAACAATCACACAAATGCCAAAAGTCACACACAGGCAAACACTTTAATATACATGTAAGGTGCCCGTAACAAAGGACGCGATTGATTTAATAAACAATACAATTTTAAGTGGGATACATCAATTAGGCCTAGATGTAGCCCAGTTCAATATCACAACGCGGATTTCCCATTCTAAAAATAGCATACGCTCCGCAACGGTAGCGTGCCTTAACACCGCTTCGTCATTTAGAATCACGTTATCTACTAAATATACGTACAAATCGTAATGCTACTATCCGACAATCACACTTACAGGCGTGAAATACAATAGTTTTTGCACACCGAGCTATTATATCACTTAATAAAAAGAATATTATTATTATTAACAAAGCTGGCCAAACCACCCGGATCGTATTTGTCAACGGATACAATTTCGCACGTAAGTCGTGCGAAATTGTATCCTAGCAACGAAGTGGGCGTGGCCGGATAGTTTCTGTTGCCCGGATAGTATTTCGCACTACACCGGCTCTGCTTTCTTCGACATTACTGCATATTCCTTCTATGAATCTCTCTTTGTCCTCCCGACAACTCTTCCTTACCATACGGAACAAGTAGTTGTGATGCTTCGCCATCGCATGGCTCTCTTTCCTTCTGCTTTTGTACATCCTTCTTTCATCCATAAGCTTGATCGTTGCGTCTGATAACCATCATGTGTAGCTCCTGCTTTCTTTGTGGCCCAGTATTTCCTCCGCCGTCTCCTGCATTACACTCTTCACTCTGTTCCATTCCTCCTCTACCCCCTCGGGCTCTTCTTTGAGCATCTCTTCGGTTTAAACTCTCCTTTAAACTCTAACTTTCCCGTTCCTGAGTCCGTAGATGTTACTTCTTTGGTTCTTTTTCGCTGCTCTCGTCACCTTCAATTTGAGCCTTATGTTTGCCATGACCAATAATTATTGATGGTCTGAGGTTCCTTACACTATTCAACAACCCACTTACACTAACAATGATGTAATCAATGAAGTTGTGCGTGTTTCCATCTGGCGCCTCCCACGTCCATTTCCTGTTCATCTTTGTCTGTTTGAACCTTGTGTTTGTTATTTTCAGATTGTTGGCACTGCAGAAATCTAACAGTGTTTCCCTTCCCTCACGTCGCGCCCTTGACTCCCCACGTTTCCTATTCTCCCATTCGGACTTTCGCGTTGAAGTCTCCATGAGTATGATCTGATCTGTCTTCGGTATTGTGCTGATCTCCTGCTGCAATTCGTTGTAGAGGGAGTTGATACTGACATCATCTGACTCTGCTGTCGGCGCATACATCTGGCATATCGTCACCGCTCCCTTCGCAGTCCTGAATCTAGCAGACAGGATCCTATCATTCAGTGGTCTGTAGCCCGTCAACGCTCGCTGTGCTTCTTTGGTCATAATTAGTCCAACCTGACCTGTGTCCATCTTCCCTTCCCTATCCAATGATTTTGTATTCGTTTACGTTGTTTTCCTGCACTCCTGTACAATGTGTTTACGCCACTCCAGTGACATCCCACCTAGTGATGTGAGCGTGAAATATTTAATTTGAAATATTTCATTTCTGACAGTTTTTTTTAAATATTTCAACGCCAAAAAACCGGTTTTTTTACATCTATGTTTTTTTTACATCTCTAGTGCTGTTCCAAAGATATGGTCTGTTCTGCAATCGGATAAATCACTTTATAATAGCAGACGTTACTGTGCTTGTCATTGTTTGCAAGATTCATTCATTCATTCATTTTGAGAATTTATATAGCGCCTCTTCAAGATATCTACTCAGAGGCGCTCTCTGCACTAACTAGCCGAAATGATGTTAAGTTAACAGTCATAGCGAGCAAAAAATAACAACAAGTTGCAAAACAAAACACAGTTAGCTGAAAGAGTCACCGGTGGCGAGCCCTCGCAAACACGTAGACTTGACCATCGGATTCCCGTAGAGCTGGTAGATGGCGTGGTTGATCAGAGTCTCTGGTAGGTGTTAGGTGACTCCCGTCCGGTTAATCGTTGAGGCTCCAGCAAGGATGCGTGTAGAAGAAGGCATTCGTCGCTTGTCGGTCAGTTGTTGGAAGCGCCGCCGTTGACAGCAGTCGAGGTCACTCCATGCGCTGACCCGCGTGAGCCGTTCTCCGGCTAGATGTAAATACCGGCTTGCAGCGGCGTACACGCACGGCGTATGGTACGACTCGGCTGTGCTGTCTGTATGCATCATAGGGATGGTCGCTGATGCACTCACGTGGCCAAGGCGACTTGCAACAAAAACCTTCTAACCAGCGCAAAATCCTTGAGAAATCCCACGAAAAGTCCAGTACGCGAGTATAGATGATAACAATGATGATGATAATGACAAAGACGGTGACAATGTCGATGATGAAGGCCATGAAAACTATGATGACAGTGATGATGATGACATTGACAGTTATGATGATAGCGACAATGATGATGTTGACGATGACATGATGGACGATGATGAATAACAATGAGGAAATCTTGTAACTGACAGATTTTAGCAGTATAATTACTATTAATGATGGTTTACTCTGTCTGACTGATAGTACTATTTATGTTTGTGTTCTAAGTTCTATTCTTAGAACTTTTTGTAAAATTTTGTTTGCCAGATTATTATTGAGTCTAGTTGGCATAGTATTTGTGATTTATAATTTGTCTTCTAAAGTCACTAAAGTGTTTCGAATTCTATACGATTGACTGTGTCCTAGGCTAGTAGAATTTAGCTAAAATCACATTTATTTCATTTATGACAAAACAAGTGATTAATAATAAATGTTAAGCATAACAATGAACAATAACATCTACTTTATTAGATCAAACTGTAATTTGTGATATTTGGTGAATAAAACATGTTTTTCAACATATAATGTAACTCTCATAAAAGTCATTCTTAAAAACAGGTAATTAGAAATAAATTGAATATCTCGAGAATGGTCATCACTAACACAATAATGCATATAATATGTAATATGAGAAATAAATAAACTGTTATTATGGTTGTAATTAGTTGTAAAATGTAAAGAAAAAAATTATTTCAATTGTTTCAAAGAAAACTGAAATATTTCAAATAAAACTGAAATATTTCAACGCCAAAAAAACCATGTTTTTTTACATCTCTAATCCCACCTCAATCCCTTCAGCTCCTTTGGCGGTTGCTTAATATTTTTAGCTGTCACATGAAATATTGTCCACTCCGTTACCGCACATAAATCCGTGTGCTACTACACAATTATCAGCAACTAGGCACGCTGCAGATCAGTCAAACCATTTAGTCATGTCTCTGTCTATGTAACTAGTCTTTACATAATGACTTTTCGAAGTTAAACCGCAATAATATGTTTCAAAAGGTGTCACCTGCGAATGATACGTTTAATAGGTGTCTACTCCGTTACCAAGAATTAGTATAGATTAAAGATGCTCAGGTATGCATCATTTACCAGTCTTCGTCTCCATAGTGAACAAAATTGACATGTAAAATTTTTTTGTCCTAAACGTGGGCAATTACAAAATGGGTGTTATATTATTTTAAAATTGTTACCTTCCACTCCGTTACATTTGGTGCATATTTATACGTTCGGAAAGGGTAACGGAGTGGACTTTTAGAAGTAACGGAGTGGACATTTATTCGAATTATGGTAGATAATAGAAATATATTCACATATATGTGCTTACTCTTTTGTTTGTTAAGATGGAAATACTTTCGTTCAAGAATTTTCAAAACCATGCCTAAAACATGACCATTGAGTTTTATGAACATATATTGTTGAGCAAAATTGGCAGTAACGGAGTGGACATTTCTTTTGGCATAAAAGAATGCCGTATTGCATGTTACTGAGTAGTTTACTAAAACAATTCTAGCTAAGTGGGACAAAATTTATGGAGAAGCAAATTTGGTAACGGAGTGGACATTTCTTGGGTGTCTTGAAAATCTTGAATGTTTTACAATTATTTTAAAGATATTTTCCTACTCTGTTTTGTATTGTGATAGAAATTCATTTTCATTCATGTATATTCAAAACCATACGTGTTTGAAACATTTCCACTTAGTTTTGGAACTTTTATTGTTGAGTAAAATTGACCGTAACGGAGTGGATAATTTTGGGGGCTTAAAAAAATTCCGCAGAGCGTGTTACTGAGTTGATAATGCAAGTTTACTGAAATTATAGATAAGTGATACAATGGAGTTAAGATTAACATGCAGTTATTTGATGTTGCTTTAGTTTTTCAATAAAATTTATGGATAAGAAAGTTGGGTAACGGAGTGGACATTGCTGCTTTGGTGCTGTCAAACATTTTGCGAAAAAATATTAAACTAGAATATTAGTGCGCAACACCACCCATATTTCATAATGACATACATTGCTGATTAAAATAAGATAAAGAAATTATCGGTTTGAAAGAAAAAAATTCATCCAACTCCAAAAGTCAATTTAATCTAATAGTAGAAAATGACACACATATGTGTGACGCTTTACCATCCAGTTACGTGACGTCATTTATGGACGGTCCCCATTGCATTATTCTGTCTTGAAAAACTAAATAAATAATGAATGTTGAAAAAAACTTGTGGTTCTTAATTATTACGTTTCACAAAATGTTCACATGCTCAATTTTTGTGGTATATTTGACCATGTTTTTGAGGGATTCAGTCTTTGTTCGAATGTGGCCCTCCCTACTTTATTTGCCACAAATAAACCTTGCTGCGTCTGTAACAACTTTAAATGCATGCTTGTGGCAATGGTATTTTTAAGATCTGACATACATCCAGTTTAAATGGATTCTTTAGGGTCATTTTTTAATCAACGACCTTTCTCTCTAGGAAATGTGATAAATTATGTGCAAATAAATGTCGTAACGTTAACTCATTGAAATGGAACATGCAGCTGAACCAATGGAGAGGACTCCTTGCATGTAACTCCAGCTTTCTTATTACTGCATTGTTCCAGTATGCATTTCTGTATTTACCGCCGTTCTATCACAGCCAACACAAGTATCATTAGGCCTATCAAAGAAGAATTCACGCTATGCATAAAAACAGCCGAAGGATACTAAGTTGTTGGTGAGATATGCCCTAAATAAACTGATCCTAGTTCTCATCTAAAACATACGTAGTCTTCCATTATTTGATATTTATGACTGAATTACTACAAAATCCCGTTGTATATATCGAGGGCTTAAAGGCAAAGGTGCATAAGTACCATTTTTTTTATCGAAAATGAGTATTTTGTATCAAACTTTTCAGAATTTTAAGCTCTTTCATCTGGTAAAAGCGCTTAATAATCAACGCCAAGCGTTATGTTGTAAATCATGTTTAAATATTTCGCATCTTCTGGACTATCTAACTTTCGACAGGCAAAAGTGCACATCTAAGTTGTGTACTACTACGTGCAGCCGCGCCATTGTTGTCCGATGACATCCTTAACAGGCAGAAGTGCGTATCTCTGTCTATGGGAACTTTTGCCTGTACGTCAATAGTTATTGATTCATTAGTACGTTAACAGCACAACTTCACAACTGCATTTACTATTCGATGTAAATGCCTTACTAGTTTTAACTCGTAAATTCAGCTAGATTTTCATGACTGAAGATAATAATGAACTTCTGCAGTAAATAATTGTGTCACCGTAGGCCTACCTAAGGTCAGACAGAGGTTCACATGTGCAAGTCATGTACTTCTGCGTGATAGCATACACATCATGTATAATCTTGCTAGTATTTTTGCTAGTATTTTCAATGTTTCAAAATACCTAAAATGATTTAATCTGGTTGAACAGCCAGTGGGCATAAAATGTTCCTACTTTTAATACAATAATTATATTATTCTAGATATGAGGCTATCTCGTTGGCCTATTTTAATGTCTTTGGAAAGCTATAGGCTACCATTGTCTATTTTCAAATAATGGCTGATCGACTCTCGGGAAAAGGGTTCTATCCAGTACGTTTTAGAGATTAGACTTTTAAAGAACCAATAATGCAAAGGGTACTTTATTCTACTATAAATGTCTAAAAGATGATAAAATACGAAGTGGACCTATTTGGATTTAGAAGAGACCTACTAATTTACATAACCAAAATGAACCATTAATGATAGACAGTTTGTTGGTGTTGATAAAGTAGGTCGAAATTTGTAAGTTATTCCCAAATTATTAATTTGTCAGACTGCAGCAAATAGAGAAACAGCGTATAAGAGAAATCCTTCATAAGATTCGAAATGAAAGAAAACTTCGTCCAGTCTCAGACATCGCTAACAATCCTTCATCCAATGCAGACCTTGAGACTCTGAGAACCTTTCATTGGACCTAGTATTAGACATGATAGATCTATGGTCCTTCATCCAATTCAGTCCTTGATTCACTGAGAACCTTTCATTGGACCTAGTATTAGACATGATAGATCTATGGTCCTTCATCCAATGCAGTCTTTGATACTCTGAGAACCTTTCATTGGACCTAGTATTGGACATGATAGATCTATGGTCCTTCATCCAATGCAGTCTTTGATACTCTGAGAACCTTTCATTGGACCTACTATTGGACATGATAGATCTATGGTCCTTCATCCAATGCAGACCTTGATACACTGAGAACCATTCATCGGCTCAGATCGTGTTTAAGATTAACAAGTTGCCTAATTCTTCCTTACACTGAGAACCTTTCATTGGACCTAGTATTAGACATGATAGATCTATGGTCCTTCATCCAATTCAGTCCTTGATACACTGAGAACCTTTCATTGGACCTAGTATTAGACATGATAGATCTATGGTCCTTCATCCAATGCAGACCTTGATACACTGAGAACCTTTCATTGGACCTAGTATTGGACATGATAGATCTATGGTCCTTCATCCAATGCAGACCTTGATACACTGAGAACCATTCATCGGCTCAGATCGTGTTTAAGATTAACAAGTTGCCTAATGCTTCCTTATTCTATAACATAGTACCTTCATAAGGACATAAAATGCATAACGTTAAAATTATCCTTAGCTGTGGTAATATGCAAGCAGCTTATAAAACTAAGTACCTTTTACTCAAAAATAGTTATTTTCAAGTTTATTGGCATTATTAGGGCCTATTACTTTGACCCACGGTATTATTATCATTATTATTATTGTCATTTTATCAATTATCAATTAATTATTGTTCATATTTTACAGTTTCTTTCCCATTAGACAACTTAATTGCCAGTTTGCCATAAATGCATTTAATACAACATGGACTTTAAGGTAATTGTTCGCAGTTATTAGCCTATTAGGCTACTTGTTTTGTTATGTCAAATGTGCATAATTTTCACAGCAAAAGTTCACATCTCCTTGCTTTTACAGGCAAAGGCGCATGATCTTGACAGGCAAAAGTTCACATCTCCTTGCTTTTACAGGCAAAGGCGCATAATCTTGACAGGCAAAAGTTCACATCTTCTTTCACTTACAGGCAAAGGTGCACATCTTGCAACTTTTCAACAGTTTCTGTTATAAAAACATTTTTGGCGAATTCATTTCTAATGGCAAAGCTACAATTTTGATTTGAGGTTGTAGAGCAATGTCTACAGTTATTTATAATGGGTTTACAATTCTGTTGCTACCAATTTTAGAATTATGCAAGACGCGTAAACTATCACATTCGAATATCTATTAATGCTGAAAACCGGAGATGTGCACCTTTGCCTCTTAAGCCCTCGATATGTCCTGGCATATCTGTACTAGTTCATTCATCGCTCCTTCCTCCAGACTTTTGAGCATTTCTGCCGGTATGTCGTCAAGTGGGAGGGAATAGACGACATACCGGCAGAAATGCTCAAAAGTCTGGAGGAAGGAGCGATGAATGAACCAGTACAGATATGCCAGGACATATATACAACGGGAGTATGGCCAGAAGATTTGTACAAGCAATCATCATACCGATTAAGAAGAAACCGAATACAACATCATGCGAAGAACACAAAACCTTCAGCTTGATCACCCATGCATCCAAAATCATGGTTAGAATACTGGCAAGAAGAGTTCTGGGAAAAGCAGAGTCAATTGGAGGACTAGGAGAGGACCAATTCGGTTTCAGGAAGGGGGTGGGAACAAGAGACGCTATCGGAACATTGCGGACACTAACAGAAAGGAGCTGTTAGAATGGGCAGGACGTATATATATGTATTATGGATTAAGAGAAGGCATTTGATAGAGTCAACTGGAGAAAGCTGCTACATGTACTGAGGAGGATGGGAATAGACTGGAGAGACAGAACGTTGATAGGAAATTTATACATGGGGCAGCAGGTAAGAATAAGAATCGACGGAGAGTACTCAGAACCAGGAAAGGTGGGCAGAGGAGTGAGACAGGGATGCCCTATATCCCCTCTTTTATTCAACATTTATATAGAAGAACTGGTCAGAGAAGCACTAGATGATCTTGAAGAAGGCATAAAGGTGGGAGGAAGATGGATTAAGGCTCTGAGGTTTGCGGACGATCAGGCGATGTTGGCGAAAAGCCAGAAGGGGTTGCAAGAAGTGATGGATAGATTGAACACAACGTCAATCGAATATGGCATGAGGATTAACATAAAGAAGACAAAAGTAATGAAGATCAGCAAGGGAGAAGAAACTACAGTCGACATTCAAATAGAAGGCAAAGGGATAGAACAGGTGAAGGAATTTTGCTACCTGGGAAGCTTGATGACAACAGATGCTAAATGTCATAAGGAAATCAGAAGGAGGATTGCAATGGGAAAAGAGGCGTTCACGAAAAGAGGAGAACTATTGCGAGGAAAGCTAAACAGAAACCTCGAGAAACGAATGATAAAAACACTAGTGTGGAGTGTTGTGTTGTATGGGTCCGAAACCTGGACCATGAGAAAAGAAGACATAAAGAAAATCGAAGCGTTTGAAATGTGGACGTGGAGAAGAAAGGAGAAGATCAGCTGGACGGAACACAGAACAAACGAGGAAGTGTTGGAAAGGGTAGGAGAGGAAAGAACAATGATAATACGCTAAGAGGAGACAACCTGGTAAAAACGGTGATAGAAGGAAAAATGGAGGGGAAACGAACAAGAGAAAGACCACGACAGATGTTGCTGGACACGTTGATGGCAAGGAACACAGATTAGACTAAAGGAGAAGGCCCAGCGGAGGGAAGAGTGGCGAAACTGGACAGCCGAACCTGCCTAGGGGCAGAGAACCAGAAGAAGAAGACTACAAACTAACCGTTACATATTTCATACCAACAAAATACAATGCTGTGGCTTCACACTTTTATCCTCATCCATCAGATAGCAGTTTTCAAAATTTTTCCTCTCTGTCTCTTCCCACATATAAAAAAGTGCTTGGCGGCAAAGTTAGATGCACTAATTTTGATGCAATTTTTATTGAGTTCTTTCATTTAGGATCCGGAGCAACCTTTTAAGTTATGCCAAGGCATTTTTCTTGCTTTACCCTAGTGTCGAAGTCTCCGAATTGTATAGCAATGCACTCATCACCAATGTCTCACACACATCTGAACTTTTGTGGCTTTGCATATTTCCTTCGAGCTAGAAAACTGTAACACCTCTGGCCAGCCCTATTCCACGTCTTTTTCAGATTCTCCAGTTGTGCTAATGGTTTCTCCAAGATACACGAAGTTCTCCGTCTGTTCTAGTTGGTGTCCATCTGCTTCTAACTGTCATTCTCTTCCGAGAAACTGGCTGACCGTTTTCAGTACATTTATAATCATTCCCATTTCCCGACTCTCTTGGACCACTTTGGTAAGCGACTCTTGTAGTCCATTTTCTTGTTTTTCCAGAAGGGCGATATCATCCGCAAATCTCAGGTAATTTATCGTCTGTCCTACGATCACCGCTTCATCCTCCGTTTCATCCAGTGCCATAGCCATGATTAGTGCCAGGAATATGTTGAATAGCAATGGCGACAAGACACATCCCTGCAGTACTCCCACTATAGTTTTAAACCATTCCGACAGCTCTCCGTCCACTTTTATCGCACTGAAAGTGTCCTCGTAGGCATTTTCCAGTATTCTTATTATTTTCTCTGGATATCCGTAATGTCTCATAACTCTTCACCGTCCTTTTCTCTATACGCTGTCAAAAGCCTTTCGGAAATCTATGTAGCATACATATTGTTCTTTTCCAAATTCTATTTCTCTGCCAGCTGTCTTAGAGTGAATATCTGATCCATTGTGCTCCTGTTCACCCTGAATCCTGCCCGAGCTTCCGATAAGATCTCTTCTGTCATCATTTTAATTCTTTGTAGTATTATTGTTGAGAAAACTTTACTGCTATGACAGGGCAAGCTTATCCCTCTGTAATTTGAGCATTCCAACTAATGCTTTTCTTGTGTATAGGGATAACAATGGATCGTTTCCAGTCCGACGGTATTTCCTCCCTCTGGGTTATAGAGAGGGGAGTAGTCACGTGGAATGGCTGTCAGAGGCAACGCTCAAACTTATGGACGAAAGAAGAATATATAAAAACAATGCAAAGTCTATTCCAAACGGAAAAGGACAAATCATTGCTGCAAAAAGAATTGCTACTTTTTGAACACATAATATTAGAGCACTATGCAACTGGAGCCATTACTATGCTAATAAAGGAATTGGAAAGGTTGAGTAATAGTTTATACCCATAGACCTCTGGGGGTTAGCGACAAAGAACAGTTCGGTCATAGCAAACACAAGGCTAAAGCAAACAGAATATGGACATGGGAGGCACCTAATGGACATACACACAACCTTATCGACTACATTATCGTCAGTAGAAAGCTGTTGGGCACTGTGAGAAACAGCAGAGCATTTCCAAGCGCGTACCATCAATTGGTTATGATGAAGAAAAGACTAAGGCTGAAGGTAAGAAATCAGTTAAAAGGACCAAAAAGATTAACATCGACGAACTTAAGAATGAAACTGCTAGATGTGAATACCAAGCAAGGATAAACCAAAGATGGGAAGAGACTATGAGGGAGGAAGTCGAGGGAGTAGAAGAGGAATGGAATAAGGTCAAACACATTATACAAGAAATGTCTGAAGAAATACTGGGTTATAGAGAGGGGAGTAGTCACGTGGAATGGCTGTCAGAGGCAACGCTCAAACTTATGGACGAAAGAAGAATATATAAAAACAAGAGAAAGGAGGGTTCAGACATGGCAAAGCAGCATAAGTACCAATGCCGAATAGTCAAAATGGTCAAAAAGAGTGCCAGAAATGATAAGGAAAAGTTCATAAAAGAAATATGCAACAACGTTGAAAAAGACGGTTGTAGGACATTATCCCCCCTGGACACTATCCCCCCGGACACTATCCCCCCCGGACATTATCCCCCCCGGACATTATCCCCCCCGGACATTATCCCCCCCGAAGTAGGACATTATCCCCCCCCAGTCTATTACCCAAAAATGATTGACGCTAATAAGTCTACGAAGTTCAAATCACGTTAACAAACCTTTGTGGGCCTACTGACTGTATACGATTCCAATTCGTTCATTCATCTAATGACGACACTAACCCTAACACTAACCCTAACCGACCCTCACGACACTTACACTGACCCTAACCGACCCTCACACTGACCCTAACCGACCCTCACGACGCTTACCCTGACCCTAACCGACCCTCACACTGACCCTAACCGACCCTCACGACACTTACACTGACCCTAACCGACCCTCACACTGACCCTAACCGACCCTCACGACGCTTACCCTGATTTGTACATGAAGGGGGGGATAATGTCCGGGGGGGATAATGTCCTACGAAAAACCGGGGGGGGATAATGTCCGGGGGGGATAATGTCCGGGGGGGATAGTGTCCGGGGGGGATAGTGTCCAGGGGGGATAATGTCCGTTTACCGAAAAAGACAGAGCCAACAACAAAACAAGAGCAGTCTACGTGGGCATAAGAAGAATTCCGCAAACGCATGCTCCGAGGGTAAAGTCAGTGAAGGACGAACTTGACAAAATACTGACTGATCCCGAGGATGTTAAGAGCAGATAGAAGGAATATTTTGATAAACTCTATGATGACCCAAACAATACAGACCATAGCTATTTGGGAAAACATCATGGAAGTATAAAACACGGAGGACATACCGGCACCGGGAGAAGATGAAGTAAAGGCTGCAATCAACTGAATGAAACACAAGAAGGCTCCGGGATTGGATAACATCACAGCTGAGGAAATACAGGCGGGAACAAAAGGAGTGGGAATCATTTGACCTTAAAACCGAAGAAATGTTCATTGGGCTATGGTCGATTGACGACATTTGTCCGAAAGGTGAATCTATTGATAAAATTATGGATATGCCACAATCAATAACCAAAAAGCAAGTACGAAGCTTCTTGGGCGCAATTAACTACTATAGGAAAGTTTGAATCATGTATGCACTCACAAATATTATAAAGAAATATGAAGCCGTTACTGAGAAAACGCATTTTGAAAACAGTGAACGAACTTTCGTGTCACCCTATACTTTGTCTTTTAATGCGAATCATTAATTTTATGCTTTTTTTATTTGTAGCTGTGACGGTTCTTAAGTTATTGTCGAAAAGTCGAATTTAGTTCGCCACTGATCAAGATGGCATTTTGATCTCCCATACTTATAACACCATTTCAAAGTGAACACTTCGCCACGGCAACTGGCCAGGAAAACATCTTAGCCTTTTGTCGTGCCAGTCCCAAGCCTGGCAGATAAGGAGGAGGGAACCGCTTTTTTAGCATCCAACAGCTGGTTTACGGTACTTACATATTTTCCATCATTGTAACTCCGTCCATTTTTAACTCAAGAGATCGGACTGAGCCAGTGCTTCGTGTCTTTGGCATGTATTGTAGTTTTTAACCTATCCTGCCAGTGCCTCGTTGTTTCCTTGGGGGTAGTGGGGGATTGGGTGACTAACCAAACCCTGAACTCTCCCGACTTGTTGAAAGACAGATATTACATACACACAAGTATCCTTCCTTTATTTCTTTGCCTCCTCAGCGACCAATATGCCTTTCGGTCTTCTCTTATTTCAACGATTCACCACATCACCACCAGACAGAAGAATTATTGTAGTTTTTAACCTATCCTGCCAGTGCCTCGTTGTTTCCTTGGGGGTAGTGGGGGATTGGGTGACTAACCAAACCCTGAACTCTCCCGACTTATTGAAAGACAGATATTACATACATACAAGTATCCTTCCTTTATTTCTTTGCCTCCTCAGCGACCAATATGCCTTTCGGTCTTCTCTTATTTCAACGATTCACCACATCACCACCAGACAGAAGAACACGTGACTCTTGTTTCACTTGATTTTTCGAAGACTTTCGACATCATCTGCCACTCCATCCTTGCCAAGAAACAATCACAACTCGACAAACTCGTGGGGCGCGGTGGTGGAGTGGTGGCGTCGCTGCCTTGAAGCCGGAAGGTTCGAGGTTCGAATCCACCTCGCCGCGTAAGGACCTTGGGCAAGTCCTTCACTCACAATTGCTCAGCGCTTCGGCGTGAAACTCCGATGCAGTGTCCGCTCTGCATTCGGGAGCGCCTCTAAGTAGGGAGAGCTTGGATCGCTATAACAAGTGCACATACAAACAAACTTGATAACTTGTACAACTGGCAATTTTCCGCATGGTTCGCTCACATTAATTCCAGCGTGGTGCAGGAATCCGGTGCTGGTCCATCATCGTACGTTGTCAACGCCTCTGATCTGCACCCAGTACATCAGTAAAGTTGTAAAGTTTTCGGGTGATACCTTGTCCCAGCTTCGATGCGAACAACTCTGATGACTGAGCTTACGCAATTGAGATCTCTGCTAACACAAACCACTTTAAAGCTTTATCCAACCAAATCGTGTGAGATGATTTTCAACCGGCGTTCAAATGTTCTTCCAAAGCTGCCAAACATATTTTCGGGCCCCGCAAAATAATAAGTAATCGAGAATGCGATGCCACGATTTCTATGCGTTCTAAGGTCAAGTAAATTGTATTGTACGGCATGGTCGAAGTACGAAAGCTGGACCACGAAAAACCGTGTTCAGGCATTTGAGAGCAAATGAAACCGAAAACCGTTGAGAATCTCATGGACAAAAATGATAACAAATGAACATGGCCAGAAAAGTGTCATTAGCAATAAAGCTAGAAAACGCGTAAGATGCATCTCTAGTCTCATGACGGATCCGTTGAAGGAATGCCCTGGATTTAGTGGTTGGACAACATCTCGCAATAGACTGGCCCATGAGATGAACTCCTGATGAACTCGGCTCGTGACAGGAGACAATAGCGACAATTCACAAACCCAACAATTCGCACAATTCATGCAGCCAGCCGTCGCTATGCGACGATGGCGTTCGGTCAGTCGTTTATGTATTTATCTGTGGAAATAAATGTGCTAGTATTGACAAGTAGAAAACTACATCAGACTACTCTCGATGCTTTCGTGCGGCTGTCCTTATGATGTGGCCAAATATCGCGTTTTCCAGCTTTGGTTTGAGCTTTGGATTGCGGGCCTTTTTATCCGCGGCGTCGTCCGAGTCAGTATGGCTCCATTTACTGTGTGGAATACACAGTAAAATCGTGTTCTATGTGAGTATAATGTTACCAGCTGAACAGTTGAATATCAGAGTACTATCAAGAGTGACCCCCAATCACAGACATTAGATGAAGGGCACATTGAGGGCGGGAGTGGGAGGTCTAGTTTAAGAAGCTGCTATTTTGTACCAAACCAGATCAGTTGCATTGCTCGGTTAATTTTCGAGCCCAATCGTCTTGGGGAGCAATTCATATATTTCTGGCCTCGTATAAAAAAAACATAGCCAGCTGAAATGCGTCATCGTTACAATGTATTTAAAAGTCAAGCAAACTGGTATAAAAAAACATAGCCAGCTGCAATGCGGCATCGTTACAATGTATTTCAAAGTCAAGCAAACTGGTCGATTGTTTGTCCATATTAGGTGATTTTTCTAGCGCGGTCTGCGAATCCTAATAGTTGCAGGCCGTATATAAGCGTTTGATTCGACTTGATAGGACAGAGCAGAACTATGCAAGTCCTGCTTTCAAGTGCATTTCTGCCAGTTTCAGGCCACCGATACTTTTGAATGGCTCGATGTCTATTCACCAAAATGCTGACAGCAACTGGTCAATTAAAGACTATAATTTTGGTCTTATATTATTTATGTATATTATTTAGTTATTCAAACAAGGAGCATTAATTAGCAATTTGTTATTCAAAGCCGGGTTGTATCAAGTAGAAGCATGATACACATCATGAAATTTATTATAATTATTATAAAAGTGACAAAAGTAAAACTCATGAACAACAAGCTAAAAAGCCCACAATACATAACATTGTAATAAATATTGTTCCTGAGATAGCTTCGCTTTTTGGTGCATAATGTTGCATCACATAAAAAAAGTGTTAAATATTTGTTACAAGGAATGCTAGACACAAATACGACCTGCTTTTATAGAGTTTGCACATGATTATTTAAGCAGCGAAGAGTTTGTCGACAAATAGCATAATCTTCCACGATTGACTAACGTGCAATATACCGAACTACGAAAACAAATGCTAAGATTAACTCTGGCAAATTGTTTTGTTTCATTTTAGCGAAGTGTATAAACGCTGGACTTTGGTGACAATTGTGCACAGACTAGAGAACATTAACTAGGACTCAGTAATGCAGTTACTTTAAAATGTTCAATTGCATATGATATACATGATATATGATAAAAGCAATGATATATGATATATTATATAAGCTGGTCTCCCTGACGTGGCTTTTGTGGGCGCTGAGAAATTCTTTAAGATTTTACACGAATATCGTATACAAAGCCATGAAATTTGAAATTCGTCTAGCAAATTACTTGTTACCAAGATGAAAGTAACGTCATGTTAGCGAACCATTCAAACGGAAGAAATCGAATACGTGAACGAAATGACACAGAGATTAAATGTTAGTTTTTGAAAGAAATTCACAAAATGTCTGATGACTTTAAACCACAAAATAGTAAAATATATAAGGATATCTTTTACAAAAAATATACGCAAAAACAATAAATTAAAAGAAAAGTAAACCACAATTAATTAATATCACAGATAGATGTCTCATGTACTCACAGTCGATTAAAACACTTTGTCATCTTCAAGTAACAGAATAAACTTATTATGAGGAACACGGTTTAGTGATGTTGCAAAAGTCAACAAATCATTCGAACGAAGTAAAGAAACATGAGATACCATAAGTTGCCAGTAGTCATCGTAACTCAAGATTGGTTCGCCCTAGTTGCATTTAACTGTAACTTAACCGATGATGAAACATATAAGGTACCACAGTTCATGACATGTGCACCTCCGCTACGAAATGGGAATGCTACCCTTGGTACAAATTTGTAGCCTTGGTAGCAGCCTCAGTCTGCTGTTGAGCGTATTCCATAACTAGGATGCTGTAGAGTTGAATTGTACTAGGATCGTTCGCTGAGGTAATATCTATGTCGATGTGTTTGCTCTGGATACAGGTCGAGCAGTTTATCTGAAAAGTAATAACATTCTCTTAAATAGTAGAAACATTTTCGCTGAAAAAAATCAATCGAGTCAACAAATTAGCACTATGTAGAGACTTGTCAGCCTTGTAAGTACAGTACACCTCACTGACTGAAATGATAAAGTCCCCACAAATCCGAGCTGTGATCGAGTCGCCTAGCTTTTATTCGTTTATTTCGGTAGTAACGCTACTAAGCACAGGAGTTAAAGATAGGATTTAGGCAAAAGAGCCTCAGGTGTCTCTTCTTTGATCGAAATGAACAACTTAATGATGATTCTCGTGCTTTGAGTTGTTAATTGGTTCGATATAAACATAAATCACAAATGGACAGAGGGACCAAGGCATCTTCTTGTTCAGCTACAACTGACCAAGGAAGAAGAAGAGGTAAAACGACTGTCATTCCTACAGCTTAGTATAGTCTTAATGAGTGTGTGCTGCAAGCAATGTTGTGTAGAAGAGATGCAGTGGAGAAGACAATGAAACTCAAAAGAGAAACGAGATGACACCGCTTGCAGCTTGAAGATATCCGGGCGTGACCAAGGAGCATACCAAGCATTAGCCCTGAAACAACGACAAACTCGCAACTGATTGATCTGGGTTGGGTGACAGAGATCAATACGATGTAAAAAGAAACAATGGTAGTTCCCGACTGGCACACAGAAAAGTGTGAAAATGACAACCGAGGCCATTGGCCGTGCCATGTGTACACTCATGAGAAGGTGTCCACTATAGCAGATGTAAAATAGTCAGCAGCGAGGCCATTGGTCGAGAAAGAAGCAAGTAGGACATTGTATTTTTGGCTGATTTTGAACAATTTTCATTAATTGGACTTCTCAAATGACATTTGCTATGAAACTGTGTAGCAAAAGGTTTTTCAGTTCTAATGCGTGTTAAAATCAATTGTATGTAGTCAAAGCTCCTCAGCCCAGGATGCACTGTCACAGTGCATACCTGGGTAACTCCTGGCAGGTGCGTCCACGTCGCGGGGGGAGGATATCACTTGTCGATAACGAAATCCTGTCGGGGACCCAGTCCCTCGGGGTATAGCGAGGGCCCATGCCCTAGGTGGTTGTAGGACAAAACCCCCCTTGGACAACCCCCCCCGGACAAAAAAACCCCCGGACATTAACCCCCCGGACAATTCCCCCCTAGGGTAGGACATAACCCCCCCGGTAGAATATATTGAGCATAAGTTGTCGTACTATAAAACGGTGGTCCGAAGTACGGAAGTTGGATTGATGAAAAGAATTCTCGCTAAATAGAAGCCGGATTGATACAAAATAAATTTTACTTAAATGGGAGCTGGATTGATGAAAATGTTCTTGCATAAATGGAAGCTGGATTGATGAAAATGTTCTTGCTTAAATGGAAGCTGAATTGATGAAAATGTTCTTGCTTAAATGGAAGCTGGATTGATGAAAATGTTCTTGCTTAAATGGAAGCTGGATTTATGAAAATACTCTTTCTTAAATTGGAGCTGGATGGACAAATATAATTGTCACTTAAATAGAATTTGGATTAAACGAATTTTTGCCTCATTGGAAGCTGGATTGCTGACAACGATTCATGCTGTACTAGATTACACCAACAGGTACTAGCTTCATATCGGAGTGACTGAATGACACTAACAAGTTATAAGTTCACGCTTGAATGACAGCGACAGGTGTTTACCCGTATGACACTAATTAGTTGACACAGCACGAGGAACTGTATAATTAGCCTAAGTTTAAGCAAATTATAGGTCTACCTGCACTTGTGCAGCAAAGGGGGGAATTGTCCCGGGGGGGGTTAATGTCCTAGGCTAAATCAGGGGGGGGGAATTGTCCGGGGGGGTTTTTTGTCCGGGGGGGGGTTTGTCCAGGGGGGTTTTGTCCGGTCACCGCCCTGGGTTATGGGTGAAGACCTGGACGGCCAAAGGAGCGGAGGCTCCCTATGGGGGTAACGGTCTGTAGGGCGGAAGAGGCTCGGCGAGTCAGAACGCCGCTGAGCGGCTCCTAGTTATTGAAGGATGATCCGGCCATCTGACTACCTTGCGTTTACCTAGAAGTTACCGAGGGAACATTCTGCTGAAGAGTTTTCCACATGGTGGAAACGGCTCCATATGGGCATGCCAATGATGATGATGATGATGAAAGCTAATTACAACTGTACATTGAAGCACTCCATAAGCAGTCTATTTTAGTATCAACAATGTGATGGACGGGTGCCAGCTCAAGGTTGCAACAACTTTTATTGCATTGTTATTGCTAAACTTTGTTATTTCTTCTTTCTATTATTTTACATAATAATGAGATCCCGTCTAGCTAGCCCGGAGGTTCGCTAATGGGGATGAAGTGTTGGCGACTTCATTTTCAAGGCCTCGGCATATGAGGGCGGTGGCCAATCCTCTCCCTCACCGTCTCATGTACTCATCATAGCTGAGTCGGCTAGGGGGTGCTTGTGGAACAGAAATCTCGTTGCAAATTTCTGTCCCGGCGGGGTTTTTGAACCCCCGACCTTTCGGTCGACAGTTCAGCGCGCTTACCACTGTACTACCGAGCACCCCCCATAACTGACCTGTAACTTGGTGCGTTATGTCACCCTGACTGTCTCACTTTGAAATGAAACGAATATACTACTACTACCCACTACACCACTGCGCCCCACAACCGATCTTTGGCGACCTATGCACAAAACTGCCGATTTAAGAAGAAACAATAACCACCTTAAGCAGTCTAAGCACAAACAAAATATTAGAAGGATTTAAGAGGTAGCCCTTTGTTTATATTTACCGCTGCAGATGCAGTTTCTACTTCGGTGGAATCCCTGTGACTAAAGAAAATAAGAAGTAGATTTTATTGCTGACCTCCTGTTTGAGCTTAAGGATAAAACTGGCTGTTTTTCGCAGTACATCAGTGAGGCTGCAGACGAGGACTTGCTCCGGCTTTTTTTCGGGGCTGCAGATTAAGAGACAGTAATCGGTTTCTCCCGGAAGACATCCACGGAAGATGAGCGACTGTTGCACAACCGCTTGAGTTGATGCCAGGGTGTGGTTCATTTGCATGGTGTCATTCAGCAAAAATAGGAGAGTCGTCTGTTTGAATAAGAGTCGCGCGTTAATATACGTACTTTTGCAACAGTTCTGCTATAGCTGACTTCTAATTCTTTATTAATCGAATTCGTTTACAAATATTGAAAACTAGTTAAGACCATTTACAACCTGTAGAAAATGCCACAATTATTTATTATACTGCTTGGTGACAGAGGCTCGTGTGCGTAAACAACTTCCAGTCGTTATACAGAGTAGAACCGCAACCGCCCGCTTCGTGAGGAAGCGCGTTACCGCCACCAGGTGGCACGAAATGGCTTTACCTTTTGTTTATTGACTGCAACACCATGCATAAATGATACCACAATGAGTTGTGCAATAAATAGGCGCGGCCAAGATCGGACTCTGCAGAAAACCAAATGTGAGCGTAGACTAAGTAGAAATCAAAAATTTGCAAGATCAGAAATTCCAACTTTTTCCATTAATGCGTGCATACGTACGGTGAAAAAGAATTGTCCACAGCCGATAATTTAAGAACATATTATGTCAATAAATCCACAAAGCGAATGACTGCATCTATCCACGATGGCCGGATTGAGGCCTTTCGACATGTTCGGTCCACACGTTTTAGTGGCCCACAGAAGAAAGGAGAATTCATATATTTGTAATTGTTGTTACTGTTTAAGTCTGAAAGTGGAAATGACCAAAATATGTGATAAAATTGTTTACACTGCTCAGTTTAATGTGACAAATTGAGCACTCGTGTAGCTCTCAATAGTGTTAAAGTCATATAAAAATCAGTAAGAAATGCTGTTTGCAAAAATTCAGAAAGATTGCAGCTTTATGTCTGGGTTG
Source organism: Lumbricus rubellus (assembly GCA_945859605.1). Classification (NCBI taxonomy): domain Eukaryota; kingdom Metazoa; phylum Annelida; class Clitellata; order Crassiclitellata; family Lumbricidae; genus Lumbricus; species Lumbricus rubellus. Next base: position 43,525,451 of record OX243812.1, on the reverse strand, counting down.
AATTAAACCGATTTCTTGTTTAACGTTTTACGCAAAATCCCCTAATTTCAGTTACTGTATTTTTGCTTAGCTTAGCACGGAAGTATGCTCGTTATTTAACGTGATCGATCAATCAGTCGTGTATGCTTGTATTTTGCAGTTTCTTACCCGGTTGACTATCTGATTGTCTGTAATATTTGTGGATGATGGAAGCGACGTGTCTTGCTTGTAAGTATCATAGTTGAGTTTACAGGTGAGCGTTGAGTTATCTGATTGCATAGGTAGATTTGTATACACGGAAGAACACTGCAAGAAAAAATAATTTTAATCATTATATTAAGTTTGTACCATCCCATCTGCGTCTGCTACTGTCGATGCAAAGATTGCGACTGAGTTTTAACATCTACACAGACAGTTGTGGGAGCGGTGGTGTTCGTCGCTTTGCAGCCTAAGCGCTGCAGGTTCGCGTAAGGACTTTGGGCAAGCGGCGTGAAACTCCGATGCAGTGTCCGCGCTGTAGTCAGGAGCGCTTATGGAGCAGAAGTTATGACTAATGTCATAAAAATAAGTTTTTGCCAAAATACAACGTTTACCATCGAATGTCTTTGGTTCTTTCCTTATGCCGAGCAAACTGGCCTCACCAGTTTCCCCCTGCTGAAGCAGTAGCCACCACTCCACCAAAAATTGTCTGTCTCACATGATCACACTGTTTGATGTTTCACCGGCTTTTATGATACTTCTTCGGCGGAGGAATCTCAACAGGTAGATAAACGGCTTTGACTGACAAAATCAGTTTTTCTGTACTGCAGTCAGAAGAGGATTTGGGGTCCACTTACTATTACATCCCCAATGTGAACTACTGGTCTCCGACCCTCAGTAATGAGGATGGACGGCATCATCATTATCATTAGTCTCTTGATCGAGAAGGAGTACCTAGCGGTACTCCTTCTCGGTCCGTTCTGTTGTGGAGGTAGTTTACAAACCATTAAAGGCACAACAATGTAGCCTTGTGAACCTTATACCACATAATATTATTATTATATGTGCTTATACCGTGAAGTTCACTCTAGGCAACCCCGGGAAGAGACTTTTCTAGACCTGCACCTAGCATACCGCCCGCGACATTTGACACTTGACCAAGAACTCAGTTTTTGACAGTATATCAACCTGGTAGCACGAAACTGCTATTAACAGTTCCGTCAGTCGCGTGTTGTCATGAGGTCCCTATCCCGTGATACCGATGTGGTCCTTATTTACCAGCCTTTGTTACCAGCAGCATTGATAATTGCTGCTCAGTTGTTGCTGGTCTAGCTTAATAGGGCGTGATGACCGGACTCTGCTGTTCGGCTTATTGTTCATATTCAAAAGTATGCCATATCTGTTGACATGCGTGGTGTTTTGTACTGGCTTCGAGCATCGCAACGCATCTGCTACAGCAGCACCTGTCTTTGCGGTGCTTCACGTCGTCCTGCTTGTATGATTTCACCTTCTTCGACTCGATCTTCTCGATCTCTGCGCTTATCGGCCAATAAGGAACTGCTGAACACTTGAACCCGCTTTTCTACTAGACAGCGCCGAACCTTCTCGAACCTTCCCATTCACATGGAATGGTCGTCTTCCGCTTGCACTGCTCTATCAGCTTCGAGATAATTTGCTTGATATCCACCAGTTGCTCAATACCTATATTTTATGCAGTGGCTGTACTGGGAGCGTCTCTGAGCAGTCTTCTTGAAGGGATGCTAAAAAATGTTCGAAATAATTGAATTAATGAATTAATGAACTCTAAGCTAAAATATCAGCGAAAATATGTAAAAGAGCGATGAATATTGTCATTTGAATACAGGTTAATCAATTTTTTCCTGGTAGCAAACCCAGTGAAATCTCGATATCCGATTGCTTACATATTGAGCGTTGACGCTGGTCGTCCTGATTCTGAGATCCTCTGCCAGTGCTCTCAAAGCAGACGCCGATTCTGCTGACCTCTTTCGAATAGATGTTGGTCGAACTGGCCTATATGTCATAATTAGGCATGAAACTGTAAAAACAAGAGTTCAGACACAAATTGAACGTAAGAAGCCAAAAAATCAGTATTATATTTATGAAAGTGTGTCATTTTGTGACTGATTATCTGCTCTAGGAAAGACTGCCAACCATTTAGTAAAATCTACTCATGCGAATTTCTAGGCCTGCGAGCCTATTTCAGCTCTAATTTTCGTTTCAATTCCGAGTTATGACAATTTTAAATATAGAAGCGGTAGCGAACGTTTCAATTAGGACGCCATTCATTTTCATATTTGCACAATAGCGAACCGATTGCTTTTCACGTAAATTTAACGTCACTTCTTGACGTAATTTCTAGCCAAATGCGGAGATTAGCACGCAAATTAAGCATGATGAGAAATAACGATGATGATGATGATGATGATGATGATGATGATGATGATGATGATGATGATGATGATGATGATGATGATGATGATGACGACGACGACGACGACGACGACGACGACGACGATGACGATGACGATGATGATGTTGACGATGACGATGATGATGACGATGACGATGACGATGACGATGACGATGACGATGACGATGATGATGATGATGATGATGATGATGATGATGATGATGATGATGATGATGATGATGAGAAACAAGCATTCGTGTACCGCTTACAACTGAACCGAACTAAATGTGAAGCATCAGCCAGAGTTTACGATGAAGTAAAGAAGAATCAGGTTTTCTCTGATTTTGAGTTTGTAGCCGTTGAGGATTTGTCTTTACTTGGGGTGCCGCTGCTGTCTGGTAATGCAGTCGACAAATCCATCCAAAAAAAGATAAACGATCTGGTGAAAGTTATCACAAGACTTGAGACATTACATCCGCACGATTCATTCACCCTGTTGAGGAGCAGTTTAAGCATCCCGAAGCTTTTATATACGCTAACAACATCAGCCTGTTTCCTGAGCGAAGGACTTCTACACAACTTCGACAACGCCTTGAGAACGGGCTTATGCAGTCTTCTCAATAATCACATGAGCGACGATCAGTGGACCCAGGCATCTCTACCTGTGAGGAATGGTGGTCTAGGGATTCGTAATGCCGTTATGCTGGCAACTTCCGCCTTTTTGGCATCAGCTGCTGGCACACGAAGCCTTCAAGACAAAATTCTACACGACGTCAATGTGTCGCTTGTGGATCCACTGGTGGAGGAGGCTTTCAATTCGTGGTCATTAAGATCGAACGCACCTCCTCCCATAGCGCAGAAGGCTCATACACAAAGAGAATGGGACAGCGCATTTATCACACATGCACTTGAAGACCTATCAGAAAGAACAACTGATTCTTCAGACAAAGCCCGCCTTTTAGCCGCGCAATCACGACATTCAGGGGATTGGATTCATGCGCTTCCGATAACAGCAGCCGGACTACGAATTGTCGGGAGACACGTTGCGAATAGCAGACGGCATTCGACTAGGCACTGCGTTGTGTGAAAAGCACACATGCAAATGTGGCGCCGTAGTCGAATCCAATGGCCTGCACGGATTCTCTTGCAACAAAGGAGCTGGAAGGCAGCAGCGTCACGGTATGATCAATGACGTTCTTTTGCGTGCATTCGCAAGAGCTAAAATACCAGCCATAAAAGAACCGAATGGTCTCTCCCGATCTGATGGCAAAAGGCCAGATGGAGTTACCATCATTCCCTGGCACAGAGGTCTCTGCTTGACGCGGGATGTGACGGTACCGGACACGTTTGCAACCTCATACAGACATTTAACTGCAGAAAGTGCAGGTGCCGCGGTGGAAAGAGCAGCTCGTAATAAAGAAAGCAAATATGCAGACTTAGCAAGATCGCATCATTTCGTTCCGGTTGCAGTCGAAACAGCAGGCAGCTGGGACACAGATTCTCTGCAGTTCATACAAGATCTAGGACGAAAAATTTCAGTGGCCAAAGGAGACAAGCGTAAGACGAGCCATCTGCTCCAACGTCTATCAGTCGCCTTACAAATAGGGAACTCTTTGTCTGTTTTGGGAACGACATACTCAAACAGTCAAGACACATGGAGGTTTGCACTGAAGAACTATGTTAGCTCTTTTTGTGAACAGGAGCATTTCCATTAGACTTTAAATGACTTTGTTACAATAATAATAATAATAATAATAATAATAATAATAATAATAATAATAATAATAATAATAATAATAATAATAATAATAAAATAATAATAATAATAATAATAATAATAGTAATAATAATAATAATAATAATAATAATAATAATAATAATAATAATAATAATAATAATAATTGGTCTGAACTTGTGTGCCCCACATCAGTGCCAATGTGGCGAGACGGCAGACCCAGGAGGCCACCATGGTTGGTATGCAAAAATCGGAAGGTCGATCAAGCCGCCACTTTGCGATGAACGACATCATATGGAGATCGCTTAAAAGAGCGGAC